>JAPFRF010000006.1:49156789-49771789 GCA_029282475.1 Phrynocephalus forsythii | reverse complement strand
GAAAACCATGAGATGACTACATGACTTAATAGACTGCAAAATCCCCAGTCTGGCTCCTAAAGGATTTTGGTAATGTAACCGTAACCTCGGTTAGTTGGTTAAAATAACTGCATCCCCCCCCCCCAGTGAAAGCTTGATTACCAGTAAGACCATTAAAGTAGTAGAGTACAACAGTTCCAAAGTAAACTAAAACTAAACTGATAAAATGAATTGCCATAAAGTAGAACCATACTCTATTTGATAAATCTCTCTAACTAATGTCTTTTTATTTCCCCACTGCCTGGCCTGGCCTGATAAAATGACACTAAGTTTGACAATTGCCAGGCATACCATTATGCATATGTTACATTCAGTTAGGAAGTCAACAATTAAGTGGGCCTAAGAAAAGATTGTATGGACCTAATCAAGTGTTCAAGAAAGGATATGTTTAAACAATATGCATTCAGCACAGGAGTGGGAAAAGGTTGGTCTTCGTATGCCATATAGTCATCAGAACAGAAAATACAGCCCTCATCTGAGGTGCAAAATTCATGGGTTGCTGGCTGCATGTGGCCCCCAGATGTGGGTTGTGCCATATGTCCCCTCTCATCTCTCATTGTTGATTATTATGGCCTTCCTAATGGTAGCACAAAATAAAGAAAGCCATGCGGCATCCACGGGCTGGAGAAAAAGGTTAAAACTGAAACCCTCTCTTCCCACTGGCCATCTAGAAGCAGCCAGCTGGTGGCACTGGAACGACCATGAATCTTGGGGGGTCACTGGAAGAGGAAGTTGGTGACCATCTGTGCTCTGCATGGAGATTGATGGGAGAAGGTGGAAGTGAAAGGCTATGATAAGCAATCAAAACAATTTTGCCTAGCTGTCCCTGCGCAAATTGCTGGGCATTCACCTCTTTTCCCTCCCTGAGACCCAACTGACATTGCAAGTTATGTATCACCATCAGTAACCAAGTTACTTGAGAAGGATATTTGGCCAATGAGAAGATCACGGGGGGGCAGTATTGACTTCCAGCACCCAGTGATTCCTGTTCAAACTGTCGAGGTGTTGGTGTTGGTAAAGGCTACAAAACCCTCCCATTTCTGAGCAATCTCTATAATGGACTATGTGGAGAAGTTAGATTTTTCTGTGGGCAGTGAAACAAGGAGTATGAGAGTGGTGCCAGCATGACCAGGAGCCATTCTGGGAACTGCAATCCCAAATAGCAAATTTTCCACCTCTTATTTGTACTAAAATGTGTGTTTGCGGGAAGAGGTTGTATGCAGGCAGGCAATGTGGTGCCTCCACCTTCCCCAGCTCTTGGGCCCAATGAATCTTCTACAAGCCTGCCCTAACCCCTAAAAAAATTTGCTTTCTATGATCCACCAGCTGATGGCCATCTGTGAGATGCAGACATGATTCAGCATTCCCACATGTTCACTATAAGAAAAATAGAAACTCCACACACGCCCCTGGACCATGAAAGAAGAAAGGACCACCCAGAAAACGCTGGAGCCACACAAAGCATAAGCTTTGGAGAAGGGAAAAATGTTCCCTCTTGGTTCACTTAGGCATCTCACACCAGTGCCAAGAGCTGCTGCAGCAGCCAACAACTCTCTGTAGAATGGAACTGTTCACATTTTGTTGAAGGCAGCCTTGACAGCAATGCATATGTCAGTGAGAGGCTTTAAAGACCAGCTCAGTGTATTTCAGCCTCATTTTGCAGGCCTTCCTTTCAATAGATCATTCATATAGTTTTAAACCCAACCCAGAGAGCTCGAGAAGCCAGGTCATGAACAGGAAGTGATGGAGACAAAGCAGAGTTTCTTCGTTCATGCTCAGATTCAGAGCAGCTTTATTGTTGCCATGGCTACGGGTTCCACATGCCCAGAGTCATGGGTTTGTGAAAAGAATGATGCAGTGTCTAGCCTTACAGCTGTATATATAAACCAAATTAATCTACCATGCCTCTACCTGTTCCATGGCTCACAATGAAAGGAGTTCTATATCACAAAATCAATCATGTAGCAGTTATATTCTACATACACTGGTTTACTGCATGCACAACTTTATTACAATTTGATTTCTAACCGAGCATAATTTAACAGGGGAAGGAGATATTAATTCAGAAGATTCCTTTGTGGTGACTGAATGGTTTGCATTTGCTATCAAATGGAAGCTGCAGTGTAAATAAGTCCTCTCCTTGGCAGCATTTCTTCCTGCAGTTCCACAAAATGAATATATTACCCTGTGGGTCTTTAAAATAATGCCAGATATATGCATTATACAGAAAGGCTGTTTCTCTGTGTATGCATTTTTTTTAATTAGAAAAATTACTCCGTAAATGATATCTGGGTCTAAACCAAAGTCCTGATTTTCAGCTTCATAACAAGGTTGAAGATATGCAAGAAAAAATACCCCTTAAGAAGTTACTTTTAAAAAAATCCTCTGCTCTGGTTAGCTTATTGCCTATTCCACCATTTGAGGATTTTTTTAAAAATAGCTAAAGTTGGCACTATATAAAGAAAAAAGGAATAAAAGTCAGGTCATTGTGACTGGAATTAACTTGATGGCACAGAATACTTATTATTATTATTATTATTATTATTATTATTATTATTATTATTATTATTATTATTATTATTATTATTATTATTATTATTAGTGCCATATAACCTATTTCCCTACTCAGTACTCTGATCAGGATTTGGGGGCACTTGGATAGCCAGCCTTCCATATCTCTATCTCTGTAGCCTAAAGAGATGCATGTGACATGTAAACTGAGAATTCTCTTCAGATGTATCTGATCTTTTGCATACAAAATAAAAATGGTGACACTATCAGACTGGTGACCTTCTGGTTTTTGTACCCTGGCAAATGCCTGATTTTGCAGTCCTCTAGAATGAACCCCTTCCATGTATCTTTTTTCATTTACAAGTGCAAAGAGTCAAGTAAGAAAATCTGACCTCTGCATTCAACACTCTCCACTGTCTCTGTGTGCAGCCTTCATTCAGTTATTATCTGTCTGTACTATGTTCTGTGGTGTGAACCAATGACATTTAAAGCTATTTCAAATGGTTACAATTGTGTGTTGTGGACGGTAACAAAAAGTATGTTGCTAAGCCTAGTAAATTGCACTTGGCGAAGTCCATTGAATCAGGGGGGAGTCAATGAATCAGTTCCTTCCATAAGTTCCATTGATTCACATGGGCCTGCTCTAACTGTGCCTGACTGTGTGGAATGGAATGCCAAAGCTCTGGTTTCACAGCCAGACACCCAACTCACTGAGCTCTACATCCAGTAGGATATTATAAATGTACCTCCTGTTATGTGACATCAAGTTGCATCAGATTTATGGCAACCTAATAATAAAAGTGTTTCCTTGCAGCCATGCCGGCCACGTGGCCATGGACTTGCACAACACTGGTTTTTGGCTTGGATACAGAGATGAGCACCCCCTAGAGTTGGACATGACTAGCACACATGTGCAGGGAGAACCTTTACCTTTACCTTTTAATAATAAGTGACCTCCCAAAGGCCTCTCTATTTTACAGGGTCTACTTAGGTTTTGCAGACTCAAGGCCATTACTTCCTTTACTAAGTAAGATTTAGTCCTGTTTGCTTTGTGCTGCATTGTCAAACTTTCATTTTGATTTTGAGATGCAGTAGTCTTAGCTAATGGGAGGCTCAATAATATGCAAAGAACCCGGACTCCTGGCATTCTGGGACAGCCATCAAAGCCTTAGCAAAGCCAGCTATTGGAACCTGCTGTGGTACATGTTAAAATGAATGCAATTTAAAAATCCATTCTGGTGCTTTGAGCAGTCACGGAAACATGATCCTAGTTGACATTTAAATTCCCCATCCCCTTGTCATGTTGCACTTCTAAGATAAAATGAAATTCTGGCTAGGCAGAACTGCCTGTTATTAAGTGGAGAAAGTGGCTTTATTAGACTACAACTCCCAAATTATCCCAGCAAGCCACATACTGATCTTGATGGCTGAAATATTCTGGGAGTTATATTCCTAGAAAATGCAATGCTTCCCCTTTTGGTTTAGACCAGTGTTGGCGAATCTATGGCACAGGTACCAAAGGTGGCACTTGGAACCCTTTCTGTGGGTACCTGACATTGCCCCTTCACAGCCAGGTTAAATTGCTGTATTGGCACTTTGCAAAAAAATTATTGGGTTTTGAATTGCAGTTTGGGCACTCGGTCTCTAAAAGGTTTGCCATCACTGGTCTAGACTCTAGAGAGCAATGATTCCCAACCTTGGGTTCTCCAGGTGTTCTTCATCTGTAAATTCCAGAAACCCCAGCCAGCCTAGCCAGTGGTGAAGGCTTCTGGGGGTTGCAGTCTAAGAAAACTTAGAGAACCTATGGATGGTGGCATCTGGCCTAGAGTGATATCACCCCCAGTTAACACCTGACAGGGCACACTGACAAACAAAAGCTTTTTTCTAACCTGAACCCTACCTGGAAAAGAAAAATCTCTTAAAAATATTGTACCACTTTAGAAGTTTAAACATTGTCCACTGATGCAACACCAGTAGGCTCTCTCCCTTCATCCCACCTGCAATTAGAGTGTGATATGACATAATAATGCAGTGTTGCCAAACCTATGGCATGGGTGCCAAAGGTGGCATTCAGAGCCCTTTCTGTGGGCACCCGGCATTACCCCTTCACAGCCATCTGTATTCAGATTAAATTGCTGTATTGACACTTTGCAAAAAAAAAGTGGGTTTTGAATCACAGTTTGGGCATTGGGTCTCTAAAAGTTTTGCCATCATTGACATAGACCTTGGTCTCATGACAATTTTGCTGCTCTTTTTGCTGTGAAAGACTGTGCAGCAAAAGATTGTGCCTTCACTCCGAAGAGCAGTATTTTGGTACCCCGTCCAACCATGCCTCCAGAAGCGCACTTTAACCACAGCATTTTGTACCACCACTAGGGGTTGTGTTAAAATACTTCAGTCATTGATGCACAATTTTAAATACCTCAAACGAGGTGCAACCCCAGAAAATTTGCACCAATTAAATTTGTACCCCCTTTTCTGCCACTTCCTGTAGTTCTGCCATGGTAATAGTTTATGCTACCGAATTGGTGGCATGCCGGCATACCGGCACAATTTTTAACTGGCTTTCCACCTGCAATTACAATTGATTTTAAGAAGAAAAACTGCTACCTGGCTGCAACGCAGGTATTTGCCACAAGGGGAAAACAGGGAAAAGATGTGCAGTAAGCAAGTCAGGACGGATGCAGAGAATTAAAATACTTCCCTGTCGTTGGGGCACTAACTGCACATCATACATCACATGACAGCCCAAAAAAATAATATGCATCAATTTAAGATGCGCAGATAATGGTAGTGAGACCGGGGCCTATAATGAATCTAAAAGGAAAGTATAATCCTGTCTTTTGACAGAAATACCATTTTTAGGATTTCTTGACAGTGGTGGTATTCTGCAACTCAGAAAGCCATAGATGGTGCCTTGTGCGTCTTGTCATTTAACATACAGATTGAAACAGGGAGTAGAAATTCCAATTAGGGCTACTGGTTTAATCATAAACCATAATTTCAAGAATTTTCTGTCTCTGAAGAAAAGTCATTTCTACGCTAATTAGGGAGATATCTTCCCTTTCAAAAATGCACAAGCCCTTTAAATAATTATGTGTTGCTTGCTGTCCATTTAGTTACTAACGGAGTGCAAAAATAATGATCTCCATTCATTTTCATGAGGGCCATTTTGCCAAGTTGTTGTTCAAGAAAGTGGATCAAGTTGGGAGGAAGGTTCATTAAGCAACTATTTTAAGCTAAGTCTCTTTGTACCCATGGGCAGTGGCTCCTCATTTTATTTTCTGTGATTGATTTCTATAGCACAAGGGCTTCTGCCTCATCAACCTTTTGGAACAATATCTTATATGCTGAATATGAGCTGTTTGTGCAAGAGCTTGACATTACTTTATCATAGCTTTGGCCATCCTGGTGTCCTCCTGGTTCCCAGTTGTCATACTGCCTGGAAATGATGGGAGTTTGGAGGCATGCTACAGATACCAGAGGGAAAGGGAAAGACATAAACCACAGAATAGTACCAGCCATAGGTCCCGGTGTTATCAAGTAGGAAGGCTGCTTCTGTAAGAACTATCAGCTAGGATTTTCCACAATTTGGACATGATTCTATTTCAGACAGCAATGCTCGGAATTAGAGATGGACACGAATAAAAAAAATTTTCATTTCATTTGTCGTTTGGAGGGTCTGTTTTGGTTCGTTTCTGTTTTTTGTGAATTTTTGAAAAAAAATCGTTTTTGTTCATTTTGTTACCGTTTCGTTACTATTTATTTCATTTTTTGTGATTTTTTAAAGGATTTTAAGCAATTCACTCATATTGCAGTAACTGAAACAAAACGCACAACAAAATTTCTGGTTTTCTGTTCATTTCATTACATTAGAGAGACAAAATTCATTTGTCATTTCGTTATGTAATGAAACGAAAAAACAAAAATGGAAATAAAAAATTGTTCATTTTGTGCCCATCTCTACTCGGAAACCCCAGACAGCAGTCATGGTGGTTGAGGATTTGGGGATTTATTGTGCAAAAGAACAACAGTTCTAAGAACTGGGATTTTAGTTGAAGAAACCTAATTAAATGTCTCTTTTCTTTTCTTTTCTTTTGTTTCCCTTAAGTAATTGCAGCACATGCCAGAATCCCACACATTCAAAGCTGGATTATTTCTCACTTCTTTTGTTTTTATAGCCATTGTAACATTACCAACGTACTGTAAAACACATCAGAGCTGTGCATGCCTTTACAAAACACATTAATTAGGAGAGTGTTGAGCATATGAAAAGGAACTTACTGTATTTATCTGTAGATGTTCATGTACCAAAATCTTGAAGTCAAAACTGCTGAGTATCTCGCTACTCAGGAGTTCAGTTGTCCCCTGTACCTCCTTGAAAAGGGCTGGACTTTCCAGCAATGATGATGATGATGATGACGACGACGACGAGGAGGACGACGACGACGACGACGACGACGACATTGACAGCTCCCACAGAGTCTGACTCAGGCAGTATCAAACTCTTCAGGAACTTTTGATGTGCCTAAAGAATCACATCTTCAGGTTCCCATCACAAAACCAAACCAAACTATTTTGCATCTAGCAACACTGATGGTACCTCCAGACAAAAGTCTTGCACTCTGCTTCTAAGGTGACCTTAATGTATCCTCTATTGCTCGTGACGTTCTCCAAGTCTTGCCAAATGAAGTAAGCTGGTCACTGCAATTTGGAAGGCCTCTTTAGTGGTGTTCCTTACCCATGAGTGAAATGCCCAAAGAGACTAGCTAGATATTTACTCAGGTGAGAATATATTTCACTTTTTTTGAAGGATTTGTTAATTGTTTGTGTTCCTAGAGTTTCATACCAGATTTTGTTTTAATCATGGTAAACATGATTTGTTTTATAGTTGCTCTTTTATTACTACTTTGTATCTTGCCACATGAGAGACTTTGTACATGAGGTCAAAGTGAACTATAAAATGGAGGACTCTTAACTAGCTTTCCTCAGGCTGACAAAGCTGTTCGGATGAGCAGCGAAACTTTTCCATCTCTCAAGAAAAGAAGTCCAGTTGCCATGACTCAACTTCCAGATACTTTGTATCTTGCATTTTTATTTGTCTACTGCCAAGAAGATTTATTATGTGCAAAGCTTGGAAACAAGTTGTTGATTAAAATGTGTTACACTAATACCTTGTAAGACAAATTGAATTCGTTCTACAATGTCATTCATCTTACAAATCATTCATGTTATGAAGCACATACATTGAAAACCAATTAATCCATTCCAGAGGGAATGGACTAATCCTATAGGAATGCCTTCTAAAACATTGAGGGGACAGCCACCAGCCTGCCAGCACCCCAGGGACCCCTGCCATGGTGCTTACCAACCTTGTGGGCAGTTGGGCTCTCCTGGGCTGTGCAGCTGCCTCCTCCACCACTGCCACTATCACTGACTCACCAGGCAGGTGAGTGGGCAACACTTCACTGCTGCCACCGTCACTGCTGGGAAGCTTGGTGGGTGGGTGGGTGGGCAAGCGGGCCACCCTCTGCTACCAGCACCACCAGCACCAGGGAGCTTGGGGTGGATGGGGGTGGGTGAGCAAGCAACCCTCTGCTGCTGCTGCTAACACTGCCAGCCAGCTTGGGGGGGGCGGTCATCTGTGGGTGGGCGGTGGAGGTTCCACTGCCACTGCCGCCAGCGCCAGGGACCTTGGGTGGGTGGGTGAGGGGGTGAGGGGCTCGTTATGGTGAGTACACAGTTTTCAAAGTGCTGCAACTGGGGTGTCATGGGCTGCAGCTCTTTGAAAATCCCGCACCCGCCATAGCAAGTCCCTTGCTGGGGGAGGAAGAGGAGGAGGAAGAAAAGCAGAGCTCGGGAGAGGGGGTGGGCAAGATGGGGAGGAGGCTGTGGCATGCGGCTTTGGCCACTGCTGGGCACCTGGTGGGACTAAGAGGAAGAGGAAGAAGAAAAAGAGTAGAGGTGGGGGGCAATGGGGGAAGAGACGGTGGTGGTGGTGGTGCACAGCTTTGGTCACCACCAGCGGGACGAAGAGGAGAAGGAGGAGGAAGAAGAGAGGTAGAAGCAATGAGGGAGGTGGCAATGGTGGTGTGCAGCTTCTCCACCACCCAATCGGGCGGGCGAGGAGCAGATTCGCTTTGATTCCAATGCAGCCAAACAGCTCTCAGACTGCTTTTGCTCCATGGGAATCAAAGTAGATTTCCTTGTATGCAGCACTTTGAATACCGCCTGCCTGCCATAACAAGGGTCTTGCTATGGTGGGCGTGGGATTTTCAAAGAGCTGCAGCCAATGACACCTTGACTGCAGCACTTTGAAAGCCATGCACCCGCCATAACGAGCCCCTCAAGGTCCCTCGGAAGATGAAGGCAAGCAGGAAGGAAAAATCATTTTACAATTTTTTCCTACCCCTGGAAATTGCATTCATCCTATGAATTTTTCATTGTAAGGGTCATTCATCTTACGAGGTATTACTTTTTTTTTAAATATTTTAATTATTTATTGAGGAAGTAACAGCATACATTTCCAGTCTTTACAAGTTTCCAAAAACATTACATTATCCTTTGGTCCCTTCCTCATTAACCGAGGTAACGAGGTATTACTGTACTTTGGGCGGGTAGCTTTATTGGCCATAATGTCAGCAATTTAATGTTTTGGCCTAATCCAATCATTTCATTTGAACATTAACATATTTTATCTCATCATATATTGTCCATCACTACCTAGGAGGTCATAAACAGGACTGTATTTAACATGCCGGTACCTCTGTTTTCTGATTTGAAAGAGTGAAGGTGGTGTAGGAGTTGAGTCATTCAGGGTGAAACAATCAGCTGGCAGTTTGTATTAATGTGGTGAGGTGATTTAGGAAGTGGGTTTGGGCTGCTGTAATCCTTTTCTTGTTATTGTTCTTTCCCCCCTTTATCACCTCTTGTTCCAAATCACTGCTGCTATTTGTCAGTAATATGGCATGCTCCAAATATTGTAAATCATGGTTGCTTCTTTCGCCAGTTCTCACTTCCACTTCATCTGAATACTATTCAGATTTTTATATGGTATGTATGGCATACAGATTCAACAGGAAGAGAGGGAAAATGCACCCTTGGCCAATCCAGCTCAGGTTGTATGTTTACAATGTTTCTCTACGTATCAGTACTAATAGCCAATGCATTCATAATACTTTTGGAAAAGTTCTTTGGAACAGCTGAAATGGACATAACTTCAGAACTGATAAAGGCCACAGAGCTACGGGAGGCAAGGGATAGCTGGAAACCACTCTATAATTTTTATGAAAAAGAAATGTGTAGCTAAATAACTCCTGTTTCAATGTGGCAAAGGCTAAATTCTGTTTCAATGTGGCAAAAACGGAGCAAGGGGCTGCTCGCACCCACCAGCAAGATCAATGCTAGCTAGCTGGTGACAGAGCAGCTGGGAAGGCTCTCAGCACTGAATGCCCATGGTGTTTTTCTTGCCTGGAGGGATCAACTTCCATGGCTGAGTTCCACCAGATGAGGACCCCACTGTCATTCCTCTTATGCAGGGCCTGTCCAGCATGCAGCTGAATGGTGGTGGCTGGAGAGTGCACTGGTGGCAGAGGTCTCCCCATCCCTCAAAAAATACTAGCTGCCACAACTTCCATGGATGCCATGACCCTCCCTGTCATGGTGATGCAACCACCCATGGGACAAGCAAGCCTTATGGCAGTGGTTCCCAAGCTAGGGGTAGGGACCCCTTTGGGGGTTGAACAGCCATTTCACTGGGGTTGGTTGCCATGAGCCAGTGAAGAAAAAGGCACAAGCGACTTGGGTCTGGAGTAGGGAGGGAGGAATGGAGAATGGTGAGTTACAGCTTGATAGGTTGGAGGGGATGTCAGTCAATGGCACCAGAGGCTGCGATTGGCTGAGGGTTCCTGTAGAGGGACGTTCTCTATGACACCTGTGGCAGTGGCATGCCAAGGGAACTTGTGGCCTCTTCCAAGCAGAGCAAGGGGTCACCACAACATGAGGAACTGTGTTAAAGGGTTGCGGCATTAGGAAGGTTGAAAACCACTGCCTTATGGGGAAGGAAGGGCTCTTTTACCCAGCTGAAGCCCTAGTGTCCTTTCAAATAGTGCCCAATGCACATTGTTTTGAAGTGTTTAGAGGGTCCAGGCCTGCTCAGCTCTAGGCCAACAAGAGTACAGACAGACAACTAATTACATAGATAGATCACTTGCTGATTTGCATAGAGTTTTTCAAATGCTCCATAAAATAAAAATGAGAACTGTCCATAGACATAAGTGGGGGGAAACAAGATTTTAAAGTAATTGGAGATGAGTGAAAACATGCTTATGCCATACAGTTCACTTCCCAGAAAACTCAAAATTAGCAGAGGAATGAAGTAGTCCAAAAAGAACTGAGTCTTTTCAGTATGGGTGGAAAGCTGACTGTATTTTTTGAGGTGTTGTGTGTGTGTGTGTGTGTGTGTGTGTGTGTGTGTGTGTGTGTGTGTGTGTGTGTGTGTGTGTGTGTGTGTGTGTGTGTGTACAGGGAGATTCAGGGGAAGGGGGTAGAATTACTGAAATGCAGAAGAGAAGCAGTCCACATTACATTGCACTGCAGGAGGCCAACTGTGGAGCATGCAATAGTTACCGTATATATTCGAGTATAAGTCGACCCGAGTATAAGTCGGGGCCCCTAATTTAAACCCCAAAATCTGGGAAAATTTATTGACTCAAGTATAAGCCTAGGGTGGGAAATGCAGCAGGGCCTGGCAACTCCTCCTTTGTGAGCTGTGTGTGTGTGTGATGTTTAAAATGACTTTTAGCCACCGAGGCAAGTGCTTGAGTTGGTGGCTAAAAGTCATTTTAAACATTGTTTTAAAATGACTTTTTAAAAAGTCAAGCTAGCTATAGCTTTGCTCCCACAGAGTGACAGGTTTGAAGAAAGGAGACATCAGTTTGGAAAGGCTCTTCTTGTGATCTTGATTTTCCCCTTTTGTGGCTTATGGGGAGAGTGTTTACACTCTCAGCAGTCCCAGCTCTTCAGATCTGTCACCTTCTATGAGCATGAGGGGGAAGAGACAAGGCTAAGGGTGTTTATACACAACCCCTAAGCTCCACTGCAAATGGCTGCAAGCTCCGGAGCTTAAAAATGTTTCCCCACCAGCTCCAGAGTTTGCAGACAATTAAGTGTGACCCCGCCCACTTTTGCGCGACCCAGCACACTTTTCTTGTACCTCCTCTTTGGAGGTGAAAAATCTTTGATGCGGTGCAACGATAGTGAGTGTGGGGCTCTCCTCGCTGCTGTTTGCTGCTTTTTGGCTCCAGCCCCTTTAAGAGCTACTTTTACAGAGACGAGGGGGTTGGACTTGATGGCCTTACAGAGACAAGAGGCAGAATGAGGTGAGCGGCATGCTTTTCTTTCTCTTTTTCTCCCTCCCTCACGCAGCCAGCAACCAAGAAGTGCAGAGGGGAGTGGGGACAGAGGAAGAGCGACGAACCCCTAAGATCTCTGGTCCGAATTTAAGTGGCCAGCGGATCTTAGGGGTCGTGTAAAAAGGCCCTAAGGCACTCTCATGTTTAACTCACCAAGATACTGATGGACTGAAGAGGACTCTAATTCATGTAACACATAATTTGACTCCTAGGGATAAAAGGGGTAATGAGAGTCTTCACATGGGATAATTAAAATGGCTAAAAGAACCTAACATTGTAATAATTGGTCAGTTTGTTGCCTTGTGATGTAAATTTATGCAAACATAATTCTGCTGGGTATTATGCCCAGGCAATGCAGATTGCATAATTTGATTGCACAATTGGTCACAGTTCCTGTAATACTTGATGGGATAATGTGTGGGCAGAAGTGCTTCATAGATAAGACTATTGTATTTACCATGCACAAAATGTTAGTTTATGCGCACATAGCTAAACAACAGGACTTCAGCCATTATGTGTACCATCTTGTGTTCTAGAAGTTATACAAGTTCTTTATTTTAAATTAATAAAACTTTCTATACTATAACATATGCCATTAGTATCTAGGATATTGAAATATAGCTTTTTTACTGAATATAGATTTAAGTGTCATTGCATACTTTTAAATGCATGAAGATGGATTTTGTTGACACAACCACCCCATGTTTATATAAGCTTCTAACTCTGAAATAAGGCCACTATTATAGCTGGATTATAAATGTATTGGGAGTACCAACTCAGATTGGCAAGAATTGAGCTATTATTACTTTGGCTGACAAACACACCTTGACCCAAATAAAAGATTTATTCCTGGTTGACCTTTTGTTTTGCGCTTGCATAAGATGGCCACCAAAGGTAGGAAATTGAGTAACCAGATATATATTCCCACCTGTTTTGGAATATTGTTGTTGATATTTCTCCATTTTATTATTTCATGTACAGATTGGCCAGAGCGTCCCATGGAGAATGGACAATGGAGAATGGAAGGAGATGATGGCCTGTATCAGACTGAATGATGAACATATGTGTCCTCATGTGCAGCTGTTTGGTGATGTAATAGTTCAGTAGGACCCCCAAATGCATTGATTCATTACCTACTGATTCAATTATCCATGGTTGGCAAATATTAAATAAATAATCCAGCAGCTGCAAAGCAAGCTACTGTCACAAACAGCAGCAGTAAAGCAAGCTAATGTTGTAAAACAGCAGCCATAAAGCAAGCTACTGTCGCAAAACAGCAGTTTTGAGTGTTTTCTGGCATTCTCTCTTATCCACGGTTTTCAATATCCATGGGAAGGCTGGAACTGATCCCCAGTGGATACCAGAGTCCTACTGTATCATTTATAGTCTAGATATTGAGGAAGACTTGGCATATAAATCTGTTAGATTCTGTTATCCATATGTTGTTCTTTGCTCACATGCTGTTTTACTCTGGGCATCTGTGTTAGTAATTAGAGGCCTGTCACCCAAGGCTTGTCAGCAGAAAGTGTCATGGTCCAGGGTAAGAGAGAGGTAACTGATCACATAGCTGAATGGCTTTATCTGGAAAATAACGTCAACAGAAATCTATTGCCCTCCCACTTGAAATGACGAGACAAGTCAATAAATGGGGTTCAACTAGGGCCACACTTTATTGACTTGCAACTTTATTCAACAACAACAACAACAACAACAGGAGGGGCCTGATATCAGCGTAGATGGTTGGAACCCCGGGGTCACGCGGGACCCCTCCAACCGGGCAGTGTAGGGCAAGAAACAACCCCCAGGTGGTGCAGTCAGCTGACAGCACCCACCAGGCCAGTCAAGGGTCATACCCCACCCTGCATCCACTTGCGACAAACTGGGTTATTCCTGTTGCAGGGAGGCATCCCCGTGTATCCACCCCGACACGGTGACCTCCTGATCTGCCGTGCCGTGGTTATTGGGTACTTGGGGACAGATGTTATATTACATACTCACAGCTGCCCTACCATCCACTTCAGCCGCCAGTGTGACCAACATTTAAGTGACAGCCCAGGCACCAGTGTGAGATAGGCGAAAAATCCCCACTCTCAACGCCCAATTTAGAGTGCAGGTCAAAAATTCCTATCCGGCCGCTGAAGGCGACTAGTTACACTCACACTAGTCCTTAAAGTGGTGGGCAGGTGGGGAACGCTCATAGGCAAAAGGCTGTTGGGAGGGGTTGGAGCCGCTCTTTATAGGGCGCTCCTCCCCCCTCCCATCTGGACGCGATGACGCGTCCTCCTCCTCTCGTCTGTGAGAGGGCAAAACAGCTACGTCAGGTGGAATTTCCGACCACGACGCCAACATCCTGGTGAGGAGTCTTTAGATGTTACAGGCTGTGAGTCCTTCACTACCATTGGCTATAGTTGTTTGCAAGGATATAACACATACTTTTTTTTTTCAGCTATAACGCGAAATGATGTTTCAACATATCAAAACACAGTGTTAAAATAGGCAGTTACAGTAAGACTTATTTTCCCTATATAAGAGTAAAATGACTTTAGTTTTTTTAACATAAAAAAGTCAGACAAAGCAAAACAAAAAAAAAACAGACACACTTCTTTGCTGAGGAAACAAGTGTGAGTCTTTTCACTCTTGTGCAGCAGTGAAAAAAGTTTTGCATGTCATTTGCACAAAAAATGCAAGTTCTTCTAGGCAAAGCACATGACTTTCTGTGTAAAATTACTGAAGCATTTTCCAAAAATGAGTCAAAATGCTCTCCCTCAAAAGGAAAAAAAACTTATTTTGAGAGAAAAGGTGCAAATTATTTTCTTTTCACCTGTGCAAACAAAATAAGTGGAGATTTATATCCCTGTTAGCTAAGGTTGATGGGAGAAACCACTGGAGGGCCACAGAGTGCCCACCCCTTTCTTCACTGTACTAGCCATACCACAAACCTGACACCTTGTTTATTGAAGCTACTGTTAAAAGCACTTTCTGTATTGTTGTTGCTCCTGTTATATGCCATCATGTCAGAACTTAAGCTTTTACCGGTTCCACCCACCTCCAATGAGTTTCCATAGCCAAGTGGTGGAACTGAATCCAGGTCTCCTGACTGAGTCCTAGTGCATTACTAAATCCACAACACCATATAGCATACTCTTCTATATTAGCCTTTTTAATTTCAAATTACTTTCTGCGTTCAACAATTTGCTACTCAAAACACTGAGTTTAAACACTAAAACACTATCTACTTGTGTTTCCACACACACACCCCATAATCCTATCTCCTGTTTGTTTATAATTAAACATTTGTTTTCTGCCTTGGGACACAGATGGGTGTATTTGCACCTGGCTGGAATAATGAATGCAGATCTATGCCAAAGGCAGCTCTACAGCTTTGGGCAAGTTTTGCTTGATTTTTGTTTTATCCTATATCACAACTGAATCATTCATATTGCAGATATCAGCACAACTCCAATAAACTATCTGGCAGAAACCTGCTTCAAAATCTGTTGGCAGGGTCAGGCCAGGAGTGTCAAAGCAATGGTGGTAGGTAGGATTAGGAGTGATAAGAAAAAGAAATGGCAACCTATTGTTGTTGTTTAAATTTCTTTTACTGACAAACCTTTTTGCATTTTTAAGGCAATCCCAGCATTTTAAAAATAAGCAACAGCAGCAGCAACAACAACCACTCTATTGATTTGGAGGGATGTCTCACATAAGGCCCCCTAAGCAAAGGGATGAAGCTTTTAAAATGCAATCACCCAAACCGAACAGCTTTCTTTCACAACAGCTTTGAGCTTCACTTTAAAACAAATGTAGCCTGAATCACAATGCAATGGCGATTGATGTTTTTCATCAAAACCCAATTATCATTCCATCACGGCACCGAACTATAATGCCGCCTCGGCTGAGCCAAGGCAAACACATTGTGAGCCTCTGAAAATTTTTTGTTTTTGGAATGTAGCTGCTGTTATTAGTTCTCCCAGACGTGTTTGATCTTGTCGGTGGAACAAGCAAACAGAAGAGGAACCACTTCTTTTAAGCAGGTACCTGCAGAAGATAACTTACACTAATTCCAGAAAATGAGAGGGAAGAAAGTTTAAAGAAGGGACTTTAAAAATAAGAATAATTTTTTTTTAAAAAAAATCCCAGAACAAGCTTGCACAAATTCTCATGACCCACCCAACTATATGCTGCACACCAGCCCCCTACAGTAGCCTACCAGATACTAGATGAACTTTCTGGTTTTTCTGCTTCTCTGCATTTGATGAAACAGGTTGCTGAGGATGGATGTGGGAGATGAGAATGGGAGGGCTGCATTTGTCTTAGTAAATCTAAAAGCATGTAGCTTATTATTTCTCTTGTGGAAGAAGCGATGCTGGTTTCTCATGTTATCTCTTGATACCAATCGGTACAGTGTTGACGTTTAGCGTCTGCTGGTACTGAGGACCTTCCAACAGTGATTCCATCTATTGTGTTAAAGGCAGAATGCTACCCTTCCACCATAGGTGACTTGTAATTAGGAGGGGACACCTGACAGATATAAGGGACATTTATTTATTTATTTATTTTATTATTGAATTTATACCTCGCCCATCTTCCCGAGGGAATTCTGGGCGGCTTACAGAGGCTGATCTGTTCAGCAAATATCAACAGACAAAAGAACAAACGAGCAAATAAAACAACTTTAAGATAAAACACATTGGCACCCTTGTCCAAAACATATGTAGCTCAAGTGAAGAGCATCACAATAATTGAGCTAACCAGCAGCAGATGATGGGAAAGAAAGAAAAAGAGTCATTAGACTTGGTCACCAAAGGCATCACGGAACAAGATGGTTTTCACCGCTCTACGGAAGGCCAGCAGGGACTTTGCAGAGCGCACTTTGCTGGGGAGGCTGTTCCACAGTGAAGGGGCAGCCACCAAGAAGGCCCGGTTACAGGTGGAAGTTCTTCAGGCCTCTTGGGGAGTGGCTACCCGAAGGAAGTGTGCTCGCGACTGCCGAACTGGTCAGGCCAAAGTTGATCGCTGGGTGATTCACTCTGCCAGGTAGTCCGGGCCCAAGCCATGGAGGGCATGAGTCAATCTCCCATACAATCCATGTATCATCCCAACCTACCAGTAGAGGAGCCTAGGAAGCTGCCTTACCCTTAGTCAGACACCTACTTAGCCCAACATTGGTAGACTAGAAGCTCATGAAAGAGTCAGGATTCCTTTCCTTCATGGCTTTGTTTTGCTTCAGTGTGCCCATTTTAACCTGTGCTTACTGATTGCAAGGTCATAAATGTATCTCTACAGATGGAACAGGAAGAAAAGACCGGCCAGGTCACACAGAAAGTTATTTTGAAGGAGGATCAAGGTCTTCCTCTTGAAGTTGGAAGAAGCAAGCATACTTCCTGCAGCTGGGACCCAAATATGAAGCCAAGCCCATTGGATGCCAATGTTGCCTGAGGATGGATTAAGAACTGAGAGCCACAGATGAATGAATAGCTAAGATGTTTTAGCTGAGATGTTATCAGTTTGTTTCATTTCCACTGTTCTGGGGTTCCATTTGGGCTTCCAAATAGGTTTCCATTTTCTGTAGCTCCACAGTTGGGTCCATATACATATTCCTTGTAATGTTAGGCTGTAAAGGTCCTTGTATTACCTAGAAGCATCTCAAAATGCAATGCCTTTAGTAGGCAAGTACCCCAAGTTCTGGGGTACAAGTGGTTACAACTGAGTTCAACAGCTGGGAAATCCAGTTCTCTCTCTAGAAAAGCATGCTATAGGGAGATGAACCCTAAACCTTTCTTTAGATTTCAGAAGTGCAGTTCAAGGGCATGTTGTTGGGGAGTGAGGCCTGTTGATGGGGACAAAGTTAAACCCAGTGACAAGATGTTCTCAGAGTCTTAGCCTCACAATGGCAAATCACCTGCACTTGACCTATTCCTGGTGTAGTGTATAAGATGTAATATGGAATTATTAAGAAGGTTGGATGGAGAATCAGAAAAAGATCAGATGGGATAATAAACAGCAGATCTTGTGAGGTACCACAGTAAAAAGACCACATTTCTTAGCAGGAAACTCAGAAGGCCAGGAGAAGACTTGAGGAGAGTGGCCATATCTCAGAAGAAAATGCTGACTTGTCAGCTAAAGAGACAAATGGACTTGTAGATTCTTGACTTGCTCTAAAGCAGGAACAGGCAATGTCCAACAGTCTGGATCCATTTCTGCACTTCCTTCAACCCCAGAGCGCTTCATATCTCTTCAAGCATTGGAGGGAGTGGATTGTTCCCAAAATAGAAAGCAGTTCCACTTGAAGGACAAAGGGCACTCATTCAAAGATGAGGATGCACATATATTAGACAGAGAAGATAGGTGGTTTGAGAGAGGGCCCAGGTAAGCCATTCATTTGAGCACTGAAACCCCTTCTCTCAACAGAAGTGGGGGCCTCAGGCACAGTCTACCTGCTACTTATCAGGCTATGCTTTCAACAATGCACAGACGAATCAAAAAGCCTTCACCACCAAGGCCATAGCTAAGGACCCATACTTTATGGGTTTCAACACTTTAGGCCATTGTTCACCTTAAGGTTATGGATACTGTTGTCCACTTAACAAGCCTATTCAGGCCTTTGTTCATCTTATGAGCCTATTTCAGACCAGTGACAAGAGGTCAAAGCTGACTATAAGATGGAGGACTTGCACTAGCTTTCTTCAGACTGATGAAGCTGTTTGGACGAACAAACAGCTGGATGACTGAGAATCTTCACAGACATTCCTCATAGAGACCTCTGGCAGGGATGTCAAGCTAGTGACATCAGGTTTGCAACAAACAAACAAAACCACCTAAAGAGCTTGGGGGGGGACAGGGGTGCTTTGTGGAGGAACACCAAGGGCCACATATATTCCATGTGCTGTACTTGAGATTCCTGTCTTAAAGGGTTAGATTTTTCCTTCTTCAAATATATTGTGCCTGAAAGCCATCTAAAAATTCAGTGCTGTGGAGATGGATGTGTAAGATACACACGTGGATTCGGAAAACCTAAGAGTGACATACCTGCAGAAGAAATGAGCTGTTCTCAGCAGTTTCCATATTAAATCAACGCCTACCCTGGAAGTGAAACACCTTTTTCTTCTACCAGCTGGATAGCAGGCCACACCTGTTGTTGGCAATTATTCTATGACGGTTATATCTGCAGGTAGATCTTGATCAACGCCTCACCATCTTACACAATCAACTCCATAAACAGCAACCGCAGTATTCAGCATGTTTGCATAACTTTCATACTCAGCCAACTTCTGTTCTTTGCTGGCATTATCAAAAATGCCAACTGGGGGGAAACAAATCTGCAATTGAAATTGTTGTGATTTAGGCTGTAGTCTTTGCACTGTTACCCTGGAGTTAGTCCCAATGAGATCTTTGCAACTCATTTCTATATAGATAGCTCCTAACTTGGAATGATCCAGCTTAGTTCCTCTCACTGCAGCTGGGAGGTTTTATAGCTAGCTTTTAAAAATACACATCATATCAGAATCTCAAAAATATATTATTTTGTATCTTTATATTCTCCATATGGGAAGAAACCTGTACTACAGGGAGTCATGATTATAAAGCAACTGTTAGGGGGATTTTTTTTTCTTTTTCTGTTTTTTCTTTCTTTCTTTGTTTTTCTTTTTCTTTTCTTTTTTAATGGGACAACATGTCCTTTGTCCCGGAATACCACAGCTAGGATAGCTAGTAGTGCTGTAATACAAAAATAACTTTTCCAAGATATGCAAAAAATATGGTCCACAGCAAACTGTAGAAATGAAGAGACAAGTCTAGGTGTTCTGAAACATTGAGGTGGAGATAAATGTAAAGATGTAGATGGCTGAAGGCCACTTTTAGCAGAAAGGTAGCATATAAATATTGTAAACAAGCAAACAAATATATCCAACATTTGTAGCACATTCCAGTAAAAGATCACAATTGGTGCCCGTTATGATTGGCAGGGTAGAAGGTAAAGCAGAGCCTTGAAGGCAGAGCTAGAAATGACAGGACTTCGGCTGTAAAATAAGATTGATTGGTGGACAGGCAGAACCAGGAACAAAAGTGGCAATTTCTACAGTATATGATCCCACATGGACTTAACAGGAAGAGGGCAAGGAGGCCCTGGCTGCCCGCCCACCCACACATCAAGGAGGGTTACTTCACGAAGTGCATTGCTTCGCAGCGGCATTGCCTTCGCTTTGAATTTGGTGTTGGTCATGTCCTCTCCCTTCGATCCCACCCCTGTTTCTCAGTACTCACGCGGAGCATTTCTAGGACCGAATCGATTACTACCTCACGTGCTCCCTTCGCATTAGAAAGCTGCTTTGCAACGTCCGGTTCCACCCTCCTTTTATTTTAAAAAAAATATTAACTCGGCGTATCGATGCATCAATACTTGGCTGTCATTTATGACAGAGCGTGTTTCGTGTATGATCTTGCATTTTCTACTCCTAATTTATATTGTTTCGTCCATTGGTGACGTGTAAAAATTGCTGTTCTCCATCAGGGTCACTAGGTGGACCCTCACACAACGTTTGTTGTTTATGATCCATCGGTCCTCCAAGGACATCCGAGTGATCCTTTTCTAACTCCCTAGAACAGTGACCAAACAACTTCCGCCTCCCACTACCATTAGAAAGGTATATGCCTCCCTCTCGTTCTTCATGCCGTCTACAGAAATTCCAGAGGTATCGCCCATATTTTGTTGCAGTGCTGCATAATGTTTATACTTTGATGAACTGTGTCGCTTTGTTATGCTTCTTCAACTGAAGACAAATCTTCCGACGCAGAGTTTTGTACAGGGACGCTTTGAGGGGTTGTAACACTTTGATATGGGTCATTTCGCAGTGGATAAAAACGTCGCCTAGACAGAAACTATGCTGGTGTTACCCTGGACGTTCTCAGTGGTTTCACGACACGGTTCTGCAGCTTTGGGACGATAGGCAATGGTTGGGGAACTTCCGTATGACTAGAAGAACACTTTTTGAGGTCGCCGATAAGCTGCGTCCATATCTGATGTGGAGGGACACAGTTATGCACTCAGCGGTGCCAGTCGAAGAACAAGTGGCAATTGGCGTGTACTTCTTGGCCAGCTGTTCTTGTTACAGAACCATCGCACTGGTCTTCCAGAAAGGAAGTTTTACTGTTGCTAGTATTGTCATCGAGGTCTGCCTGGCAATGGAACACGTCCTTCTCAAGGAAGAGGTTCACCTTCCAGAATTCAATAAGGTTTGTGGCTTTTTATTGAATGGTCCATTTCTTTTTACTTTAAAGTCTTACTTCCATAACACTTCTCTTCTGTCTACATAAAGAGATGATGGTCAATAACTGTTTCCGGTTTTACAGATGACATCATCAATGAAAAATTTCAGATTCCCGCATTCAATTGGATGTATCGACGGAATGCACATCCCCATCAGCCCACCGAAATTGCAGGGAGTGGCTTATTTTAACCGTAAATCTTTCCATTCAGTACTACTGCAGGCTGCTTGTGACGGTGACAGTATTTTTTTTCAATGTTGGCAGGACATTCAGGAGTGAATCATGATGCTCATGTATTCAGATCATCTATGCTTTTCAGTAAGATGGAGGAAGGGACGCTAATACCAGGCAACCCTATGTTCCACTATGCTGGGGTGTCAATTCTGCCCATTATATTAGGGGATGGGGCATATCCATTATGTAAGTGGCTGATGAAGCCTTTCGCTGTTCCTCGAAATGAAAGGGAGCGTCATTACAATAAGATTTTTAATTGCTCCCGATGCGTCGTGGAGAGAGCATTTGGCCGCTTGAAGGCAAGATTCAGACGTTTGTCTGTTAGGATTGAGGCGCACATCGAAAACGTTAATTCAATTATTGCTTCTGCCGTGGTTCTTCATAATATTTGTGAACGCGAAAACCATGACATACCGGATGAGGAACAGCATCAACGCTCTCAAGCTGATTTTCAGGATGGCAGCGACATATATGAGAGCAACAGATCTGGTACTGCCAGGGCCGAGGCTGAGGCTGTGCGCACTGCCATTTCTGAATATCTACATACACACGTAAAGTGACATTTAAAATACTTACATATACTTTTATTGCTAGAAATTTTCAATCTTCATAGTTTTTATTTTTACCAGAAATGCTATTCTCCAATTTCACAGTATTTTTATCGAACTATTATTGTGTTAATAAATGCTAACTTCATTGGCTGCATTTCTTTCCATTTACGAGTCCTACTACCCCCACCAAATGGAAAACCATGCTTACATCTACATGACTCCTTTATCTGCTTTAATTTATCTATTTCCAATTAAAAAACACCCCCCCACACACAGAATAAGGAAAGCTAAAAAGTACTGTCTGCAGTCGGTAATCAGGCATTCCTGAAGATATGCAATGGTACTGCTGGCATGGAAGAAGTTTCCTTTACTATCCCTTACTAAACAATTATTACCACCAAAATGCTTAAAAGACGGGTCCTCTTTTTTGCAGGACTTCCTTGAAATACTGATTAACGCTGGTGGATTGGCAAAATCATGTTCTCTTTTTCTAAAAATTTTTCCCTATCAGTAATAATCTCTACTGGAACATAGGTGGTTATCGTAAGGGCAAGGAAAAGACTTCATTACCCATTTCACGTTACAATCCCTAGTTTTCACCAGCTTGCTTAATAGAAGGGGCCCCTTTGCAAATAACCAGCAATCATTCCCTTGGTAAGCCATCACCTTTCTCTTAATATGCTGATTAAGGCTGTCAGAGGGAACAGACTAGGCAGTCACTTTTCTTGCTGGCAGGCAACACACTTTGCAAGCAGCATTTTCAAAGGCTACTAGATCTTAAATAAGGTATCAGTATAGATGTCAACCACAGGCATTTTCCCTTATCTGCTGATTAAGGCAGGCTGTGCATTAAATACAGGTTGTCTCTTTTACAGAACTCTCCAAACCAGTACTAATTTTCAGTGGTTCATAGGTTGTTATATTGGGGGATAGGAGAATCATATCTTTCCCAGTTTACTTTGCAGCCCCTTAATTTCTACCGCTTGCTTACTAGATGGGGCCCCTTTCTGGAAAAAAAAAAGCAATCATTCCCTTGGTTTCCCAGCACCTTTCTCTTGATATGCTGATTAAGGCAAAAAGAGGTGCAAAAACAGGAAGTCACCTTTCTGGTTTGCTATACTCCTTGCAAGCTCCATTTTCAATGGCTAAGAGCTGCTTAATCAATTCTAAGGATAGAGGGCAACCAGTTGCCTTTCCCCTGATATGCTGATTGTTGCAGGCAGTTCTGTGCAAACAGGTTTTTCTTTTAAAAAAGTTCTGCAAACCAGTACTAGTATTTTGTGGTACATAGGTTGTTATACTGAGGTCAAGTAAAAGATTTCCTTTCCCAATTTCCTTTTCTGTTCCTTGTTTTCAACCGCTTGATTACTAGAAGGGGCCCCATTGTAAACATCCATAAATCCCTTGTTTAGCCAGCACCTTTCTCCTGCTATGCTGATTAAGGCAGACAGAGGTGCAACAACAGGAAGTCACTTCTCTGGCCTGCTATACTCCTTGCAAGCATCATTTTCAACGGCTAACAGCTGCTTAATAAATTCTCAAGATTGAGGGCAACTAGTGGTCTTTCCCCTGATATGCTGATTTAGGCAGGGAGTTCTGTGCAAACGGGAATTTTATTTTAAAAAGTTCTCCAAACCGGTACTAATATTTTGTGGTACATTGGTTGTTATACTGACTTCAACCAACTGATTTCCTTTCCCTGATTCCTTTTCTGTTCTTTTTCTTCAACTGCTTGATTACAAGAGGGGGCCCCTTTGTAAACAACCAGCAATCAATCCCTTGGATAGCCAGCACCTTTCTCTTGATATGCTGATTAAGGCAGACGGAGGTGCAAGAACAGGAAGTCACTTTTCTGTCTTGCTACAGTCTTTGCATGCATCATTTTCAACTGCTCACTGCTCTTGGATAATTTCAGTAGAGAGGTTGAGGAATGGATAATGAGGACACCTCAGAAAGCAGCCAGGGCAATACGGTGCATTGTAAAATTAAGAGAGGCATTATCTGGAGAAATGAGGAAACCTCGGCTTTAATTAAGGTTTGGGGAGAGGCCGAGATAAAACATGCATTGTCTTCCTTAAAAAGAAATATTGAAATTTTGAGGTAATCTCTTCGAACTTAACAAGCTAGGTTTCAGTCATTCGGCTTCAGAATGTAGAACCAAAACTAAATCTCTAAGGAAACTGTACAAACAGGCAGTTCTCCATAACAGCACTTCTGGCTCTGGTCGTTCTAAATTCCTTTGGTACGATGAGATGGCAAATATATTCTGTACGGACACATTGATTCACCCCTTGCGAACAACCGACAGTGAGTCTAGTGGGACTTCTGGTAAGTTCGAAAACAGATCCAACATTACAGTTACAAAATAAATTAACCGTACTCTCTACAACTGGGCGAGACTTAATACTGTTGTTAGTTTTTACTTTTTATGTATTTAGATTCTCCGTCGTATAAGTACACCGCGGGTTACATCGAATCGCCGTTCTTCCGATGCACTAATATGAACAATAACGTTTTATAATTTACTACCTGATATATTGACTTCCCATTTTAATGCTTCAATGTGTTGCTCGTTAAATTAATAAAGTATCAGACATCGATGTACCGACGGAACGTAATGATTTACGATTTAAAATTGGAAACTTACCATGTTTACAAAAAAATTAACTTGATCATACATTGTTTAAATTTACAAGCAAAGTGTTTGATGCATCGATACATCGCACACCATATGTCGGTGTGTAGAACTCAGTAGCAATGCAGAAATGCGTTAATGTTTTGTTGCTTGGAATGCAGAATCCTGGTAAATTAAAGTTTTTTTTTTGTTTATATTCCCTGCTGCAGAACTATTTAGTGGTTTAAACTTGTGGTTACCTAAACATTTAATCAGGTAATAAAGTATGATGTATGCATTATTTTTGGGATTAAAAATTATAAAGCTTAAAACAACTGAATGGAAACCCAAACTACACATTTCAACAGGACGACTATCATTACGTCAGTGTAGCAATGCCTAGATACCATTCGCCGGCACTGATAAAAAAAAACCAGGTCAGGGGCGGGACATCCTGCGCAAATCACCAATCATCTTTCGGAAAAGTACTACTGTAAGGGAAACGCTGAGAGACTTCCTGAAATGTGGCTTGCATTGAGAGTTAAACACTAAATTTTCTCCAGTGCAATCGAATACCCACAATAATAACTGAAATTTTTTCGTTTACCTTGAATAGCAATGGAGGCGATGCAGGGAGGTACCGACAATGTCACTACATTGACCCTTTTGAAGATACTGATTGTGCAAACTACAGCTACGGGCCTTCGGAAACATCAGGATTGGGTAAGTGAAGTTCTTATTTACAGAACTACGGGTTTTGGTCCGAACTCTCCTATGACTGAATATAGATTTAATGAACCGTAGGTTGTTCTTCAAGGTACTAGTACCATGTTAGAACGTCCTATGTTAATTACTTTATAAATAACACCTATCTTTTATGATAGATACTCAGTCAAATGATGGTTGTGAGCCGTCCACCTCCAGCTGTTCTTCATCGCAGAGCCGACAAGCAACAGCTACTAAAAAGCGTGGCAATCGTTGTAAGTTCCAATTCTAATAAACATAGTGTACTGTAAAACAGCAGTGTAGCATAGTACTAAAATAAATAAACCAGTTATTGGATCGTTATTAGTACGGGCAAGTACTGTTTCAAAACCATTTAGTAGTCCTTACTGTGTTTTATTCCTTTAAAGGACATCAAATCGGTCGTAACTGTCTGTGTGATTGGAACTCATTTATTTTATCATTAGGTTTCTGGGGTCTCTGGTTACAGTGCCAGAAATTAAATAACCACAAAAAGCAGCAACAGTGAGCATGTATGAACTCGAACTGAATAGTCTTACAAGACAGTGTTAATAAAGTGTTCATTTATCCTTACTCTACTAATTTATATTAACTTACATGCTCTGTTTTGTTTTTTCTTTTACTTTAAAAAACTTAGGCGCAGTGGAAACCTCAAACTACGAAGCAACCCTGGATCCAGCCACTAGACTTGCCATGATAAGAAAAAGAAAACAGATAAGAAAAAGAAAACAGAGATCTACTGCTGCTGCCAGGCTTGATAACACTCTCTCTGGATTTGTGGACTGGGTGAGGGATTCAGATCAGCGTAAGGAGGTAAAAATGAGTGCAAGGGACCAGGAGGACATCTTGTTCCAGAAGGAGGTTATTAACAACCTTAGGGTAGCATCAACATCTCTGCTCAGGCTAACACAGTACCTCACTGAGATAGGATTGGAGTATAGGGTGGGAAAGGATAAAAAAACCTCAAAAAATTATTAAGTAGTCACAGCTCTGGTTCTTCAATGCGCAGAGATATCTCACCTACTGTCCAGGAAGCAGATAGTGACTCAGAAGCATATATCAGTTACACATCAGAATCAGGCAATAGTTCTGAGGCAGACAGTGATGATAAGGGGTCTGTATCGCTCCTTTGCACCAGCAAAAGATCACAAGTATTGAACAACCACAAACCTGTGCAGGAACGTACCCAAACTGTGAAAAAGCTTACAAAGGAAACAGTAAGGTTGTCTCCCAAAATACCCCTAACAAGTACTGAAAACGAGGATTTGGGTGACAGCCAGTCTTCAAGTTCCCCTTATCTAATAGTAAAACAGGAGAAAACCAATGATGTTGTTCATCCCTGTCTGAGAACCCCTCTGAAAAGGAAGCGCAGGGGAAAAAAATTTCACCATAGGTAGTATTAGGATAAGCATCTGGCACAGAAACCTTGCCGTGCAGGACTACAGCGCCCTTGGATTTTAATTTTTAATGTTTCTAATAAGTTTTTTTAAAAAAATAAAGTGTATTTTAAATATTATTAACTTGATTTAGGAAATCAAACAAAGTGAGGCAGCAGTTAGTTGAACCACTAAGTCCTTTTATTTTTTTATTAGTGTTTTACATAAATACGTGTTAGAATAAATTATGACAAAAATAAGGTTTTTAAAAAATAATAATTAGTCTTTACTGTAAAGTGTTAGAGTAGTTCCTGAAACCAACACCTTTTTTAGAATACAATAAGTACTCCTCTTATTTGGCAGGTTAAGCTCAGACAATAAGACTGACTGTTCATAACAAACTAGCAGTCATATTTGCAAAGTAGCAGAATAAATTTAGACATCACAACAGTCCCAGTAGGATATTTGTAGAATAATGTATGACAACCTGTAGTTTCATCACAATTAAAAGTTTGTCCTGTTTGGAAAGTGGTAGAATAAGTAACGCCAACAAAATGTCGTTCACATTAGAAATAAGGAGTCCTCTTCTTTGTCGGATTAAGCGCTGGCATCAAGAGTCAGTGTTCATAACAATTAAGTAGTCATCTTTGAAAAGTGGTAGAAAATATGCAGGCAACAACTCAAGAAGTTATGCACATCACAAAAATGCAGTCCTAATAGAAAAGTGGTATAGGAAATTCTGATAACTTGTTGTATTTGCCCAAAAATTTGAAGTATTCCTAATAGGAAAGTGGTAGAATAATTTCTTGGAACCAAATCTTCATTAACATTAAACAGAAGGAGTCCTCTAAATTTTCAGAAGGAACTGTGGCAACCAGTTTTTTTAAAAAAAATTAGGCGTCCCCCTTGAAAGAGGATAGCTTAGAAAAAAAGTTTTTAAGAGCAATGATCACGACTGCAACTCATCTCCTCCTCCTCCTCCTTCTCTGTGCTGCATGCCCCCTGTCACCAGCAAGTATATGCTCCTCTAATGCTCCAACTGAAAAAGAAAATAAGATGGAAGGTATTAGTTTTCCTGTTCCACTAATTCCTGGAATAGGTTCCAACGGTAGAGAAGACTTTTGCCACTTTAATCTTACATGCTTAACAGAGTACTGCTGTAAGTTGACACATAGGCACATGCAAGCTTAATTTTCCAATGCAGCTTGACTTGTTGAAGTCAAACCTCAAAGCCAAACCACAATGTACGTATTGCTAATATTGTTAAACAGTATTGATTGGTTTATGTAATTGTACTATTAACATCTGTCATAGTGGAAATGTACCTCTAGCAACTACATCCTGCAAAACTGCCACCCAGTTTTCCATCTCCACCCGACGCACAGGTTCCTGCATAATGTCCAGCGGGCGTTCTGGCAAATTGTCTGATGTGATGAGAAAGGTTTGCATTTTAATTTAAATTATGTGCAGTGTTAATCTTGCACCTATCAGACTGAAACCCTTTGCAAATTAACACACCTTGCTGTTCACCATGTCCTGCATGAACTGCCTCTGGGTCTTCATCCACTTGGGGTGCTTCCTGTGCATGCTGTTGGATGTTTCCGCCCACAGCCTGGTCTTCTTCATCAGAAGCATCTGAATCGCCATCATGATGTCTCCTCCTTGCAACCAATCTGCATTGCTGCTGTGCTCCTCTTCTTAGCCCAAGTTGTCTGGCTGGACCTGCTCCTATAGTGCAAAGTAGAATTGGTTGTAAGGGATTGAATATCAGTTACTGAACAGAAATGGATTTATCATTGGAAAGAAATATTAACATGTATCTGTACAACTCATAAATGTATGTACTGTAACTATTTAAGTTGGAAAAGGGGATTAGAATAATGGCTCTTCTGACAATAGATGAACAATGGCATGTTGGGACATGTAGGACCAAATCTCCCATGTTTATTACCTACAATTTAGTAGGGGTCTGACGTGCTATTTAAGGAAATAATTACAGGATTTACTGCAGTACAGAGGAAATGTAAACATTTATTAAAGGCAAAATTCATAAAGTTCCTAATATAACACTTAGGTTCCATAAGCATTGCACAGTTATACAGAACCAAAAATTAGTATTTTTAAAGTTGATTTTTGGGTAGGGTCTTATGTGGTATAAACACTGCTATCAAAGGAAATAACAGTACAAAAAGATTCAATGAGTGAGGGATCTTACCCGCGGGGAAGAGATTAGCTGGGTGAGGCCTGTCCGCCTGAATCCACAATTCCAGTAGTTGCCCCCAATATGCAGATTGGTGCCTCTCCTCAGCGCCCTCACCAAAATATTTATTTATTTTATTTATTTATTTATTTAAGTACTTATATCCCGCTCCATCTTCCCAACGGGAACTCTGGGCGGCTAACAACGCAAGAACTAAAAAGACAAAAGCTAAAAGCTAAAAAATAGCAAGCCACCAGCAAGGGCAGCAGGGGGCAAGATGGCGGCGGACATAGAGGGATAGGAAGGAAAAGAAAAACTAACTAATAAAGGCACCATAAGCCTCTTTGAAGAGGTAGGTCTTCAAGGCCCTCTTAAAGGCGGGCAGGGACTCCAGCAGGCGCAGCTCAGGAGGTAGATGGTTCCAAAGCGAGGGCCCCACCACAGAGAAGGCGCGGTTCCGCG
The DNA here is from genome assembly GCA_029282475.1 of Phrynocephalus forsythii. NCBI lineage: Eukaryota > Metazoa > Chordata > Lepidosauria > Squamata > Agamidae > Phrynocephalus > Phrynocephalus forsythii. The sequence continues at coordinate 49,742,381 of JAPFRF010000006.1, read as the reverse complement.
TCTGGCGTTTCCGCGCCTCTCTGGGTGTGGCCACTCTCAAAGAGCGCGCCTGCGACAATCTCGTGGTTCTGGATCCGGATGCCCTCAGGGAGATGCGCTCCGCCAGGTATCCTGGTCCCAAGCCGTGGAGGGCCTTGAAAACCAAGACCAGGACCTTGAACCTGATCCGGAGGACAACGGGCAGCCAATGCAGGCGGACCAGGACTGGGGTGATGTGCTCGAATCTCACGAGCACCCACCACCAGCCTGGCCGCCGCATTTTGCACCCGCTGTAACCTCCGGACCAGGGTCAAGGGCAACCCCACGTAGAGGGCATTGCAGTAGTCGATCCTCGAGATCACCAGGGCCTGCACAACTGTCCTCAGGGAGGACTCGTCAAGGTACTGGCGGATCTGGGCGATCCTGCGGAGATGGAAAAAAGCGGCCCTGGAGACTGACATCACCTGGGCTTCCAGGGAGAGGGTGGAATCCAGGACCACGCCCAGATTCCTGGCCCTGTCTGTAGGCTGGAGGAAGTACCCCCAGACTAGGGAGGGGGCCATTGTACCGAGACGAGGGCGCCCCGAAGAACAGAACCTCCGTCTTCTCCGGATTAAGCTTGAGCCGGTTATCTCTGGTCCATTCCAGAACGGCCTCCAGGCACAGATCGAGGGATCGAACCGCCTCCTCAGCAGACGTAGAAAAGGAGATATAGAGCTGCGTGTCATCAGCGTACTGATGACAGCGAACTCCATATCTCCTGATGACCTCCCCCAGCGGCCTCATATAAACATTGAACAGCACGGGGAGATTGCCGACCCTGGGGCACCCCACAAGGGAGAGTCCAAGGAGCCGACAAGACATCCCCCAGCTGTACCCTCTGAGTCCGGCCGCCAAGGAAGGAACGGAGCCAGGCCAAGGCCTGACCACCAATTCCCGCCTCAGCGAGCCGGGCCAGAAGGTTACCGTGGTCGACGGTATCAAAGGCTGCTGAGAGATCAAGGAGGACGAGCAGGGAGGAACTCCCCCTGTCGGCCTCCCTGAGGAGGTCATCCTGCAGAGCGACCAGGGCGGTCTCGGTCCCGCGAAGAGGCCTGAATCCAGACTGGAAGGGGTCCAGGATATGATTTGTCTCCAGGTATGACTGGAGCCGGACGGCAGCCACCCCCTCGACAACCTTGCCCAGGAAGGGAACGATGGCGATCGGACGGAAGTTGGAAAGATCGTCCGTCGCCAAGCCAGGTTTCTTAAGAATGGGTTTTACCACGGTCTCCTTTAAACGGGAAGGGAAACGACCCTCCCGAAAGGAGGCTGTGGCGATGGAAGAAAACCACTCTGGCATGTTCCCCTCGGCAGATTTAAGGAGCCAGGCTGGGCAAGGGTCAAAAGAAGTGGCCGCCGGCCGGCAACGAGCCATAGCTCTGGAGATCTCCGCTAAAGAAACCGGCCCGAACTCGTCCAGGAGGGGAGAACAGAGGGGTGAGGCACTGGAAGACCCAGAGGATGGACTAGAGCAGCTGGGGGGCAAATCGGAACGGATGGCCTCAATTTTTGATCTAAAATGGGCTGCAAATTGCTCACTAGTGAAATCACTAGGAGGAGGCCGCAGCTGACTGGGATTGGAGAGGTCTCGAACCACCCGGAATAACTCCGCCTGGCGGCTCGAGGCCTCCCCAATTCTCAGGGAGGCATAAGATCTTCTAGCGTCCCTGATCGCGCGAAGATAGCGGCCAGTCAGCTGTTTAAGGGCAGCCCAATTCACTTCCGTCCGGTTCGCCCTCCATATGACCTCTAGTCTCCTACGTTCTTGCTTCATCGACCGCAACTCCTCCGTGAACCACGGGGAGGAGCGGCCTCGACAGCGCAGGAGACGCTTAGGGGCGATCCGGTCTATCGCCCCGGCGGCACCAACATGCCACCTTTCCACCAGGGCATCAACCGGATCGTCCGCCAGACCACCAGAGAGCTCCCCAAAGGCCTCCATAAACCTTGGAGGGTCCAGGAGCCTACGGGGGCGAGCCCAGATGTAAGAAGGGCGCTCCCCGCGGGGTGGGGGGGCGATCGACAGGGAAAATCTTAGCAGGTAATGGTCCGACCATGACACGGGCAGGGGCGAAATGTCCCCAACCCCCAGACACGAATCCGACGACGTGGAGGAAAAGACCAGGTCTAGGGTGTGGCCAGCTCTATGGGTGGGGCATAAAACATGCTGAGATAAGTTCATGGAAGTCATGGATTCCATGAATTCCAGAGCCGCACCAGAGAGTTCCCCCTCGGCATGCAAGTTGAGGTCCCCAACCACCAAGAGGCGGGGCGACCTCAACAGAGCAGCCGAGATGAACTCAGCGATCTCTGGGAGGGATTGTGCTGGGTTGCGGGGAGCACGGTACACCAGCACAATGCCAAACTTATCTCGCTGACCCACAGATAGATGGAGGCATTCCACCCCAGAACACACCATCGACGCGGACCTGCTAACGCAAAGGGATTCCCTGAAAACGATGGCCACCCCACCCCCTACCCTCCGATCTGCCTGCCCACTGAACCTGAAACCCGGGTGGGCAAAGGAGAGAGAGGGAGGCCCTGCCCTCTGCGCCCACCCAAGTCTCGGTGATGCACGCCAGGTCGGCGTGCTCATCCAGGATAGAATCGAGGATGAGCGGGGTCTTATTATGCACCGACCTGGCATTAATCAGCAGGCAGGTCAGATCAGAGGCACTGGCGGGATGGCACCCAGGTAGATGGCGGTGGACGAGGGGATCAGAACGGGGGACCGGCCTTAAATGCCGGACCCTAGTTCTTCTTACCCGACCGATCCCACCGTCCAGAGCGTACCTCCCACGGCCAGACACCACAGAGATAGGAGTCCCTGCCAACATGGTAGCCTGGGGGGGGAAAGAAAGGGGGGGGAGAGACAAGAAACAAATGAAAACGATCAAAACTAATACAGTTAACAATAACCAAGGCACAAAAACAATGCAAATTACAACTGAGTAAAAAATACAGCGCAAAACTATAAAAATAAAAGAAGAGGTAAAAGCAAGAATAAAATAGGGCACAAACCAGGGCAGAGTGGAATTACCGGAGGGGGGGAGGGGAAGATGGAGTACGGGACCGGGTTGACTGGTAGCACTGGGCGTTAGGGGCCTAAAAGCCACCCAAGGACTCGCAGAACCACCCGGGAGCCCTCCAAGAGGCAGTGGCGGATAGTTCATAAGCAGCGGCGGCGTCAACGTAGATGCAGGGACCGCATCATCTACAGCGAGTTGCGGCCGCAACAGCGATGGAAAGCCGCCTCGTTCTCGGCACCAACCAGAAAACAAAAAACAAATAAGTCTAAGATGCTTCATCGGGTGACGAAAGATGGAAAGGCGGCGGCGGCGACAACGGAGGGGCCGTAAAGCCGTAGAAAGCACACAGAGCGAGAGTCTCGATCCTGGCGGCGGCGGCGATGGTAAGGTAAGGCTGCGACTCCCCGGGGCAGCAGCCGCCGGCCGGCAACGTCCATGGCAATGACGGCGACGACGGCAAGGCCGCATCGCTTGTTGTGGCGGCAGCAAGGGGGGAGGCCGCCTGGTTCCAAGAGGCGAAGGCGGTGGAAGGCCGCAGCTCCCCCTGAGGGCCGCGCCTGCCAATGTCCTCGGAGGCGGCGATGGAGAGGCCGCATTTGTGGCAGAGGTGGCGACGACGGGGGAGGGGAGGCCGTTCAAGGCGGCGGCGGCAGATGGAAGGCCGCAGCTCCCCCGAAGCTGCTCCCATCCGCCGGCTGCACCCTTCCCCGGGGGGAGGGAAGGCCACCTCGTTCCAAGCGGCGGCGGCGATGGAAAGGCCGGCTCCCCTCGGGGCTGCGCCCGTCCGCCGGTAAAGTCCTCGGGGTGGCGGTGGCGGTGGAAAGGCCGCCCGCTTGAGGCGGCGATGGATGGCGATGGAGGCGGCGACAGAGGGGAGGCCGCCCTGCTCCGGCGGCAGCGGCGGTGGAAAAGCCGCCGGTAAAGTCCTCGGGGTAGCGGTGGCGTTGGAGGAGCTGCCCGCCCGAGGCGGCGATAGAAGCGGTGGCAGAGGGGAGGCCGGCCTGCTCCGGCGGCAGCGGCGTTGGAAAAGCCGCCCCCCCTGGTGGAACGCCCGCCCGCCGGCAGAGTCCCCGGGGCAGCGGCGGCGGTGGAAGAGTCGCCCGCTTGAGGCGGCGATTGAGGCGACGGCGGAGGGGAGACCGCCTCGCTCCAGGCAGCAGTGGCGGTAGAAGGCCGGCTCCCCTCAAAGCTGCACCCGCCCGCCGGCAAAGTCCTCGAGGTGGCGGCGGCGATGGAGGGGCCGCCATCATTCTCGGCGGCGGCAGCGGTGAGGGCTGCACCAGCGACGGCGGAGGGGAGGCCGCCCTGCTCCGGCGGCAGCGGCGATGGAAACGCCGCTGATAAAAGTCCTCGGGGTGGCGGCGGCGGTGGGGGAGCAGCGGCGTTGGAAAAGCCATCCCCCCGAAGGTGCGCCCGCCCGCCGACAAACTCCCCGGAGGGCAGCAGCGATGGAGGAGCCGCCCGCCTGAGGCGGCGATGGAGGCGGCGACGGAGGGGAGACCGCCTCACTCCAGGCGGCAGGGCGGTTGGAAGGCCGGCTCCCCTCAAAGCTGCACCCGCCCGCCGGCAAAGTCCTCGAGGTGGCGGCGGCGATGGAGGGGCCGCCATCATTCTCGGCGGCGGCGGCGGTGAGGGCTGCACCAGCGACGACGGAGGGGAGGCCGCCCTGCTCCGGCGGCAGTGGCGATGGAAAAGCCGCTGGTAAAGTCCTCGGGGTGGCGGCGGCGGTGGGGGAGCAGCGGCGTTGGAAAAGCCATCCCCCCGGAGGCGCGCCCGCCCACCGACAAACTCCCCGGAGGGCAGCAGCGGTGGAGGAGCCGCCCGCCTGAGGCGGCGATGGAGGCGGCGAGGAGGGGAGACCGCCTCACTCCAGGCAGCAGGGCGGTTGGGAGGCCGGCTCCCCTCAAAGCTGCGCCCACCCGCCGGCAAAATCCTCGAGGTGGCGGCGGCGGTGGAAGGGCCGCCATCATTCTCGGCGGCGGCGGCGGTGGGGGCTGCACCCAGCCGCCGGCATCGATCTCGGCGGAGAGGCCGCACCAACCCAGCGTCGGTGGAGCGGCGGCAGCGGCGGCAAGGGAGAGACGGCGACAAGAACACCCTCCAGGTAGACTCCCGACGCCTGGCCAGCCATAGGGAGGAGGGCTTCAGTGACCCAGAGCTCGGCACCCCCAAAACCCGAACCCCCCCCTCCAGGCCCTGGAAGACCCAGAGGGAAAGGGATTAGGCATAGAAGGGCAAATCTGGCAGCAAAAGAAAAAAGAACAAACGGAGTAGACCTGGAGAGCTGCTGCTGCCGTCCGCCATCTTAGTAATTAGTAAAGACACCTGTTAAAATTTTGTCTCAAGGTCTTAAATTTGGACCTTATTTGACTAGGATTTCTTGCATAATTAAGCCTTGCTAGTTGGCGAGAAGCCAGCCTGAAGGCATCTTCATTTCTCCTAGGCTGCATGTGGAAAAGAAGAGGGCCAAGCCTGTTCTCAATAAAAATATCAAGCAGTGCAGTAACCTCCGCCTCTGTCCAAAATCTACCCCTCCCTCCTTCCATCATATCCTCACTTGTGCTCTTCCTATATAAAGAATAACTCCTAAATTCACTGCAGTACAACCCTCTACACACCAAACTCTCCACGGGTTTCTACAGGTACTCCAGGGTATTTATAAGGTTTTGCTGCAGGACCCTGAACATTTTTCTGGAAAATGAAACTAATTTCAGCCTAAAAGAGGTGGGGTCAACGTGTCCTTCAGGTCCCAGGTGCCTAGGAGTCTGTATACCATGCCAACATACATGCTATGCAGAGTTTCTTCAAGAAAATAGTTCTTAAAGTCTATTTCACCCGTGCATATGATGGTTTGCAAGAAATAAAGACAGATTTTTCAATGCAATGCTTTGTTTCATTTACTTTAAGAAGAATAATTTTAATCACTGTTCTAAGATATCTTCATGCAGAGTCGTGCAAAGTCCTTCAAACTAATTAGGAGGACAGGACGAAGGTAACCACTTGAAACATTTTATTCGGCCTGGAGAACTGATGGTCCTATTGTTTGAGGAGGGAATGGGGTGGAGTTGGTAATGGACAGGCTCCTGCTAGTCCCACACCTGCCGGCAGGAAGGCAGAGCCTGTTGTTTACTGCATGATGGCCAGCAAGAGGTCAGAAGTTCATACCATGGGACTGACCCTTACGAACAAGGATGGAATGTACCACTCCTACCGTTAGGGGCTGCGATAGATGCTTGTCTATTTACTCACTCAGCGCATTTTCGAATGAATTTTTCTTCTTTGCAGGACAACTTTTACATATCTCAGGGCGTACCAGTAATGTTGTTAAATGACGTTTGTTAAGGACGGCTTTAAATTAATAGGCAAAACTACCTGCGCCAAACAAATGGTGCCTTCTGATAGGGCAGAGTCGAAGATAGGGTCCCCTTGGTTTATCGAGGCTGCAATACTCAACTGTCAATGATTTTTTAATACACAGGACATTGTATTTTGTGTAGAGAGGGGGGGATGTGAATAAGTGCACATGACATCGTGCATTAAGCTTGTTCATGAAGTTGAACGCTAAGCTAGGACACGGTAGCGTGTAGTTTGTAAATGCTTTTGAAATAACAGAAAGATCTTTGAGCTGAGCACATTTTGTGTAATAAACGGCGGGATGTTTCTTTGGGGGGGGTGTACCGGCAAATGTGGCTGCGGGGGTAACACCACAGTAGTGACTCAAACAGCAGATAATGTGTTTCATAAAGCTTTGCCTCTAAATGGAGAAAAAAATGTGATGTGGTTTGAACTCTGCTTATGCTCAGAGGCACTCTTCGCAAACAAGCAAGTACGGCTAAATAAAAAGACAGGCGGTAACATTAGTCCCGTAATGTCCGGCCTCTGCCGACAGGGAATCGGATCAAGGAATTATTATAAAGCGTCGAGGCATCGGTACCCATCTGTCAGTTGCTGGTTAATAGTCCGGCGGCATGCTTCTTTTGGGGGGGGGTAACGGCAAATGTGGCGGTGGGGGTTACACAACAGTAGCAACTAAAACAGCAGATAATGTGTTTCATAAAGCTTTGCCTCTAAATGGAGAAAAAAATGTGATGCAGTTTGAACTCTGCTTATGCTCAGAGGCACTCTTCGCAAACAAGCAAGTACGGCTGAATAAAAAGACAGGCGGTAACATTAGTCCCGTAACGTCCGGCCTCTGCCGACAGGGAATCGGATCAAGGAATTATTATAAAGCGTCGAGGCATCGGTACCCATCTGTCAGCTGCTGGTTAATAGTCTGGCGGCATGCTTCTTTTTTTGGGGGGGGGTAATGGCAAATGTGGCAGCGGGGGTTACACAACAGTAGCGACTAAAACAGCAGATAATGTGTTTCTTAAAGCTTTGCCTCTAAATGGAGAAAAAAAAGTCATGCAGTTTGAACTCTGCTTATGCTCAGAGGCACTTTTCGCACAGAAGCAAGTATGGCTGAATCAAAAGACAGGTGGTAACATTAGTCCCGTAACGTCCGGGCTCTGCCAACACGTTACGGGTAACATCCGGGAACCGAGGTAAACAACGCCAACAAGTTGCCACCGGATTGTAAAAAGGCGTATCGGGTTTTACACAACGCCACCACTTGGTTATAGCAGCAATTATCAAAATGAAAGGGGGCGGGCGGGCAGGGGAAAACAGTGACACCTGGCGTTTGAAGGGTGTACAAAAAAATGGAAGACTGAGAAACCAAACTACAGCTGAAGTTGTATAAATAATCACAAATATCTGCATATTATCACTACAGACGGTAAGAGCGAAGAACCGGTTAACTGAAATATTGATGCATCCATATTTCGGCGCAAAAGTAACTATTAAAAAAAAAAGTCCACATGTGACGTTGGGAGCGAAGCGAGATGTGAAGCAAAAAGATTCCCGGCCGCTGGCAGGGGAACCACTCACCCCGCTTGGAGCACGGTAAAGGGGGCATGGTTGGGGTGGCATCGCAGCCAAAAAGGAGGAGCGTGTGGACTGAAACGATCGATTCGCACAGAAATGAGGGCTTGCCGCGAAGTGAGCGGTTCGTGAAGTAATGGGCAAGGTCTTCAGCACTAATTTGTTTTTTGCCCATCTGTACTGACAAGCAAAAGGAGGAGGGAAAGATGACTCTTGTTTTTCTTGCTGCCACCAGAAAAAGGCAAAGGAGGTAGGAACAGGTGAGCCCCATAGCGGAGCAGTTATAATGCTGGGTTTCAGCTGTATCTGTGCTCATAACCTGGAGTTCAATTCCCAATAGGAATCTCAAGATTCACTCAGCTTTCCATCCTTCTTAGACTGGTAAAATGAGTACCCAGCTTGTTGGAGGAGCAATATATACCTTGCATAATTACTTGTAAACCACACAGAGAGTGATTTACATACTATGGGGTAGTACATAGGCAGCACAGTTTGCTTTTTAGTGAGGGCTGAAATTGAGATTGCCCTGTGAGGTGTGCCCCTGTGTGAACAATCAAAAGGGATGGAAGAAGAAGATAACCTGTGAATCAAACTGCATCATAGCCAAATCATGCTGATTCAGCTCATCTGTCTTGTTACAGGACTACTCTGTTTTTGTTGGGCTGCCAAACGGATTGTGGTTTGAAAGTTGCCTGACCAGTATTTCCATTGCTAGCTAGAGCGCCATCAGTCCAGAGGGCCAGAGTTTCCAGAGGACTGTGTCTGTTCATCTTGCCTGCAGCCCAGTCCTAGGCTTTAGTGGAAAGAAGCAGTTTTCTTTCAACTAGTTTTCTGCTGCTGACCAGTTAGCAAAATCCTTTTTCCCAGGCTTGAGGCAAGCTTCGCATTCTCTTCTTGTCTGTTTGCTTCTGTTTGTTTGTTTGTTTTCTGTCTTCCTCTCTGGTCACTGACCAGAACAGGCATGCATTCTCTGATTCTGACTTTTGGATGATGTGGCCAGGATGATGGATTCAGTTTCCCATATACCCGAGGCTGGAATATTTCTGTCCTTTTGCTTTATTTCACACCTCTGGTTGTAGGTGAAGATCAGCTGTAAGTAAATCATCATCACCTTACAACTACAGAGGTGGAAGGGAACCTATGGGTGATCGAGTCCAGCCGCTCACAAGGAGGCACAGTGGGGAATCAAACACCCTATCTACAGCTCTGCTGCCAGATGCTTTTCTTTTCGACTTATGATTATTTGTAGAGCAATTTTTATACGCAAAGCTCTAGTTTCATTGTGGAAAAAAAATGCTGGACGGAAGCTGGGATTTTTGGCTCTTCTCCTCCACATTTCCCCTGTGCTCCCGCTGTTTTTTTTTTGTACTTTATTCTTTATTAACTAAAAGGAATTAATCAAAAGGAAAATTCCTTCAATAGTTTTTTTAAAAAACTCTTCAGGAAGCCCATGCATTTGTGTCTGTCTGTATGTCTGTATCGGCATCTTGCCTAACTCAGTGCAGTGGCCTCTGGTAGGGATGTTACCTGCGTGCAGTGTGTTGCATGAAATCAGTTCTAAGAGCTCACAAGGCTATTGGGCCACTGCTGCTCATTCCGTGATGTTTTACAAATGCACCATCAACAAGTAATCAAGTGAGTGGTGGCAGTCATCAGAGAGCCTTCCTTTCGGGGGAGGGCTGCTCTGTAAAGCAGAATTTAAGCTAAGCAGTTTGAAAGGAAATTAAATCAGTAGCTCTGCACTGCTAAATGAATATTCATATATTCTATGAACCAGATTTTCATAGGCATTAAGTAGTATTTTTCTCATTTACACCTGCATAAAGCTCCATGGCTTCTGCACCTTCTGGAGAAACATTACTCCATGGCTTGGTCCCACAAGTCATTCTTTCATACTGCAAGTTTGATTTTGTTAAGCATAATTAAATGCAAATGGAGTCATTAGTTGGAACTGGAATCCATGGTTGCCAAGTCTTTATCTTGTATGTTTTGTATTCTGCTAATATGGCATTTTATAAAATACCTGCTTATAATACAGTCTCAGGCAAGTGTCCCCTTTCTCTTCAGAAGGATATGTCCTACCATTAGTCATTAATTAGAGATTCATGGGAGGCTACTAAAATATTCAATATTCAGTCCTTCTGTTGCTTGCAATGTGTGTAGTTTGATACTGAAAAATTCAATGTCAGATTGAATGTTGTGGCCTAGTGCAGATCCACATTATAGCACTGGTACATTGTATTCACAGATAATATTCCATTCAGATCCATTTTGTGCTTTACTCATCTCAGATGCATTCACCTTGAGATCCTAATTAAGGTCATTGTCTCCTATAGCAAGACAAAAGAAAAACAACATACAAAGAGCTACCTCTCTTCCTCCCACAACTACACATCCTACAATAGAACAGGAATGACCATAACCTCCATATTTCATGTGGGACATCTAATATACACTGTTTTTTTCCATTCCAACCCATGGAATTGAATGGTAGAGCCATGGATTTGTTGGATTTGTGTGGCTTTGGACATTTAAATGGCTTATTTTTATCATCTACCTGTGTGTTATATGTGCTGAGATGTCCAGAAAAAAATCCCAATAGCCCCTGGATACAACCCAAGGCAAAGACAGGTGATGCATTTATTAAACCACTAAACAAGTCACAAACAAATGCTAACTTTCAACCCATGCAGGTCTTCATGAAGCTGTGCAGCAATGTGTTGTGGATGCATCCACACCACACATGAAATCATCTGCCATGTGGCTGTGTCCTCCACATTCTTCAAAGACTTCATTTCAGGGTCATGTAATTTCCAAATGAGGGTCAAAGGCAAAGGTCAAAAGATAGCACTATTATACCAAAATCCCAAACCAAATAAAAATCCAGCAAACAGTCCCCCACACACACACACACATACACACCCTGGGCAGTCCCCAGGTTTTTCAACATGTTAATTGGCAAAACTGCTGATACATGAATGAGATTAAGACTGGAGCCAGCTTGCCCTGTCAGCTGATGAGATATGATGTTGTCAGTCATTCTGTTGATTTCTCTCCTGTAGAAACAAAACATAATAACAAAAGCAAGAAGTCTTTGTCCTTATAGTGGGACAAATGTCTGTGTGGATGAGCCATTGTCAGGAGAAACAGTAATAAAACCTACTTTTTGATTTGGAGGAGCTGTGGAGAGGAAAACACAGAATTCTGTCAAGTCAGAAAAAGGGGACAAGGAAGCAGAAGGAAAATACAATTGTCCTGAATTCTGAAATAGAGAAAGTTACAGTGGTACCTCGACTTACAAATTTATTCCATTCCAAATGCATGCTGTTATGTCGAACTACTCTTAAGTTGGGGTACCTATCTAAAAATTGAAAAATAAGTTAAAAATGAAAAAAATGGGGGAAAATTGTAAGTCGAGCAGACCATATCTAAAAGTTGTAAGGTGGCAGTTAAAATGCCAACAGTTTTCCGCTCTTAAGTCAAATTGCTCTTAAATCGAGCCGCTCTTAATTCGGGGTACTACTGTACTGGAACTGGAGGACTAACTGAGAGGACTTGGCCAAGAACAGTCAGTGAAATCATTTATTTATTACTAGTTATGTTGATAATCTGACTTTCCTCCAGTGGGCTCAAGGATTTTCATGTGGTTCCTCCCATTTATTGTCACAACATCCTATGAGGCAGGTCAGACTTGGGAGACAGTAAGTGAAAGGTTAAAGATTACTTAGAGCAGGCCTGCATTACCTGTGGTACCATCAGAAGTCACCCACCAGGTCTGGTATTGGGAGGGGAAAATCCCCCCCCACACACACACACTCATGCACCAGCGAAGCACTTGGTAAGTTTCTCCAGTGGCGCCTGTCGTGGCTCCGGTGGCATGCATTGCAGCCATGGAGGTGGGCCCAGGCCAAGGCTTTCCATGGTGACACAGGGGCACAGGGCAAGGCAGGGGGAAATGGAGCCTGAAGCCCTTTCCTCCTCAGCTATCCTGGCAGTGGCGGTGCACCCGTTCCCACTGCTAAGCTGGGCCCATTTGGGTTTTTTCATGGCAGGGGCGAGAATGGAGCCTGAAGCCCTTTCCTCCTTGGCTGTCCTGGTGGTGGCAGCGCACCCAGTCCCAGTGCTGGGCTGGGCCTGCTTGGTGTCTCCAGTGGCACTGCAGGGGGCGCCATTGGAAAAAGCGCTGGAGACATTGATGGCTAGGTGGGCAGGCAGCCAGGGATCTGCTGCCACCACCGCTGCCAGCACCTTGGGGGTGGGGTGGGGCGGCAGGGGAAACTTGTTGGGCAGGCAGGCTTGAATCTCTTTTTAAAAGGAGTGGGTTGGGGGTGGGTTGGGGGTTGAAGAGGAGTTTCAAGCAGCCCGAGAATTTACCAAGGCAAGCAGCGGTGGCGGATCAGATCCGCCATCTCTGTTTGCCTCGGTAAACTCCTGGGCTGCTCAAATCTCCTTCTTCAAACCTCCCCCACTCCTCCTTTTCATGGTGAAGGGGAAGAGAGGGAAGACTCAACCCGTTTGAATTTGGTGCCGCACCAGTGACTGTCCATGTGCAGCACCAAAGTCAAACATGAGGGGTGGGGGAGAGAGAGAGCACGCACTTGGTGGGGAGTTGGTGGGGATGTGCAGCAGGTGCGCGGGAGCCTGCAGGCTGTTCAAAGTTTGACAGCCCTGACTTAGAGGGTTTAATAATTCAACAGGGACCAGAACATGGATCCCCTAGGTCAGGAATGGCAAACTTTTTAGACACCGAGTGCCCAAACTCGGTAATGGAGATGGCGGTGGTGCCGGGGGGGGTCAGGATCTGCGGCAGCAGGGCGGGGGCAGGGGGTGTGAAGGCAGCAGGATGACTGGGGCAGCAGGCTCAGGGTCATCAGCTGCAGCAGCAGGAGCAGAGATGGCGATGGTAATGGCAGTGGAGGCGGGGGATGGCGGAGGCAGAGGCGGTGGCGGCAGGGGCAGCAAGGGCAATGGCAATGGGGTCGGGATCGGTGGCGGGGGCAGGGGTGGGGTGAGGGCAGCAAGGGCGATGGTGTGGTGGGGTCAGGGTCATTGGTGGCTGCAGCAGCGGGGGGCAGGGATGGCGGCAGGGATGGCAGGGGTCGGCGGAGGCAGGGTTGGCAGGAGTGAGGGTGGAGATGGGGACGGTGGTGGTAGGGTCAACAGAGGTGGGGTTGACAGGCGGCGGGGGTGAGGGCGGTGATGGGGATGGCAGCGGTAGGGTCAGTGGAGGTGGGGGCGGCAGGGGTCGGGGGTGAGGGCAGCAATGGGGACGGAGGCGATAGGGTCAGCCTGGCACGCGACATGCAACATGCCCCCCTACTTCCCCCTCTGCAAATTGCTCATGACTGGTCCAGCGAAGGGGGAAGGGGGGGGAAGGGAGTCTGTTGTTTGCCAAGCAACAGCTCTCCACGTGCCATCTTTGGCACACATGCCATAGGTTCACCATCCCTGCCCTAGGTCTCCCAGGCTAAACATCTAACTACCAAACTAACATTGATTGGGTTGTGGCTTGATTAAGGGACCTGGATAAAACAGATAAAGTTATTGTTGTGGATAATTGGCAATTCCTTTATAATTAGTAGAGTTTAAAAGTACAAAAAAATCATCCAAAGAAAGCATAAGAAACAAGAAAAATCTCAGAGTTTTAAACTCAGAGTGTTTAAAAACACTCTCAAATCATATTAAGTATAATTTTAAGTAGAAACAGTTTGGGAAAGCATCCTCTTATGGTTGTGATCAGCAGGTACAATCATAAAAATAAAAGGAAAAATAGAGCCTCCTACATGTGAAAGAGATACCTCCCTCTAAGTTTGCTACATGCTCAGAACTCATGAAAGAAGAGGGGCGAGCAAACAAATGATTGGTGTGAGGCAAGAAAACAAACAGAAAGAGAGAAGGGACAAAAAAACCCAATAATTTTGCTAATAATTTAGGGGGAGAAGATGTAGTAACCTTTAGTTTATAAAAGCTCCTTCTTCCCACTGAAACCCAATGTTAGGCTGCATTCAAGATTGTTATTTTGTCCAACACCTTTTTCTCAAGCTCGCATACAACACTCCTCAAGTCACATCTTTCACAGATCCTTGGAAACATTCATAATGTGGAATCAAGAAAGGGGAAGTCCCTTTTTCATCAGTTAACAATTTCTCACTCAAATGCAAAGCAATTATGATTGTTTTTGATACATGTGATATATATTGAAGGACTGTTTTGGATTGAATGAAATGATGAAGCAAAAGTGTACACCCTTTAGCTTCTCCGGTAAGTTAGTTGACATGTAAGCACAGGGGAATGTAGTTCAGAAAGCTATCTTCCATTTTTGTAAACTCTTCTCTTTGGGTAAGCAACCTAAGAAAGAAAATCTTTATTGGACCAAAAGCTCTATAAACATGTGGTTTGCATGTCTCCTGAAATATGTCAAAATCATTCATACTATATGAAAGAAACAAAGACAGTGAAGAAAGACAAGACAATAATCAATTCATTTGAAATGTGTTGGAGGAGAACTTCACGGTTATCATAAGCAGCCAGAGAGGCAGAAAAGTAGGTGCTCATTCATGTCAAGAACTCTCACTAGAGCAAAAATAATAAAACTGAAGCTATTCCACCATGCCTTTATCATGAAAATACAGAGCTGACCAGAAAAGACAATATTGCTGTGAAGGAGAGTCAGGCAGTAGGAACACTTCTGCTAGCATCGAGTAAGACCATCCTCAAACACAAAGCAAAAACCAATTATTCACAGCTTAAATGCATGAGCTTGTGAATATCTGGTCTCCCTTCCTTTTTAATATAACTTTCAAAGTGTTTTCGCAAACAGGCACAGAATCCCTTTGCCAACCTAAAATGGCTTTCTCCAGGAATGAGTTAAAATTTTAATTGGGTCTTGATTGATAGGTTCAAAAGCTAACATTGCCTGAGATCTGATCCTCATTTCCTCTTTGAAAACTTGTATCAGGAGCCTGGTCTCAGAAATCTCCAGAAGGTGTGGGACAAATACAATTGATCTGTGCTTTTGTAATGTAAAAATATTTGACTATGCCTTACAAATATGTATGCTTTTCCCCAGAGACACATGGAAAAGTGTCTGCATCCAGAACACAATCTTTCCATTACTTTCTTTAAAGGAAATTTGTTCTTTTGATTCTTCAAAGTATGCTTATCTTCTGACTGTTTGTGTGAGCTTTCGTTGTCCTCCAAACATCTCTCTTCCCAGCCCACAAAGCTTCAACAATGTATCTACTTTTGAACGCTTTTGTTGGGAAGCCTGCTCCGTACATGCTCAATAACAATGTGGTTGTTTTTCCCTTTTGGAAGGCTTTTATGAGGATCAACATCTCACCCCCTCCAGTCTGGATTCCTTTCAAAAAATAAAATAAAAAATAAAAAAGAGGGTGAGACCAACAATTCTATTTCAAGATAAGCAAGATCTGTGTTTTCAGTTTATATGAGCTATTCTAAAGCTGTAAACATTTGAGGTTACCTGTTTTGTATGGGGGGACATTTTTATTTTTTAAAAATATCATAACTTGAAAACCCTTTTGCCCAAACTTCCCCCATTTTGGAAGAGAGCAAGCTAATCTTGCTATATCTCTACCAAATCTGGCACCAATCAGACATCTGGTTTCAAGGTTATGTTTTTTTCTGTTTTTTCTGCCCCTCTTTTTAGAATTGCCTTCTAGAATGTGAATTTGCTCTGCTGCACAATAACATGCATGCACTACGATGCAGCCATAATAACCGCTATTGAGAAGATTGAGACCAGAACAAATAATGTTTTTTACCCATTCCCTTGTGCCAGTTATGTTTCACATAATTGCACAGAACAAACAAAACATTAAATGTGCAACATGCTGAACTTCAGGTACATACAGTAATGATATAATTAGGCTATGCAATTATGAAATTAGAAAGTGCCATTACTTACTGAAGGCTTGCTACAACTTAATTTCCCTCATTAAAATACAGAAGGAAGGATCTTTGCAGATTGAATTTTCTATGTTACAGAAAGGTTAACGCTTCTATTGTGGTTTATTAGGAATGGCGATAAGGAGGAAGAAGGCTTTTTAGTAATACTTTACTGTAATCATGCAACCAAACTATAAAAATTGGCTTCCTTAGAGGGCATGAAGAGGCCATATGCCACATAATTCTCCAAAATGAAACAACAAACAAAACAAGTAATTTTAGCACATCCATCTTCCTTCTTAGAGCCAGGCCAAGACATTTCCTGAGATGGATAATATAGTTCACAGCCCTGGTGCACAGCTCTCATGCACAACTCAAAACAGACTAGAGCGCTTTTACACGACCCCTAAAATCCGAGACCAAGGGCTCCCAGATCCGGAGCTTAAAATTGTTTTCCTAAGTGTGTCCCAGTGCATTTTCCAAGTACCTGGACTCTGAAGGTGAAAATTTTATGTGTATTGCAAAGCAGTGAGTGCCAGGCTCTCCTTGCCTTGTGTTTGGTTTTTTTTTTTTTTTTTTTGCCCCCTGCCCCTTTAAGAGACTGGAATGGTTCCCGGAGCAGCTCGCGATGGCAGAGCGGAGGTGAGCCTGCATTTTTTCTCCTTTTTTTCCTCCCTCCCCTCATGCAGACAGGAGCAAGGGAGTGCGGAGGGGTGGGAACACAGGAAGAGCGACAAACCCCCAAGATTTCTGGTCCAAATTTAAGTTGCCAGAGGATCTTAGGGGTCGTGTAAAAGCACCCTATGTGGGGAAACAAAGTAACTGGAGTAACAGATAACTTGGAAATGCACAGTCCCAGACCATGGTTTGCTTAGAGATGAGATGTGAAGGGACAGGGTAGGCGTGGGAGCATAGAAGTGGGATATAATGAATTTTACTACTCCATTCTCATTGTTTTGGGTTGTCCTGAGCAAAGAGGACACATGGAGGGAGTGGGAGACCTTGCCGCAGCCCTCCCATTTTAAATTGCCCCACTAGGCTGCAGCCAGTGCCACTACCATCTGGGAGGCAGAGGGGGCTTGCCATGGCCCGTCCACTTTGAACTGCCCTACTAGCCAGCATGCCAATCATCTGGGCAGAGGGTGGGGGAGTGGGGGAAGCAACATAGCCCACTACTTTGAACTGCCTCAGCAACAGAAGTAGCTGTGGAGGCTGGCTTGCTCGCAAAGCAGGGGGTAGGTGGGGGGGTCTGCAATTGGTCCCGGGGGCCGGATTCAGGACCCTGGGGGCCGCATCCGCCCCCCAGGTCTTAGGTTGAGGACCCCTGCCATGATCCCTTCAGCCCATGCCTTCTACTTAGCAAGTCTGCTGGGGACACAACTTTGGAAATGACTTCTGCGCATGAAATAACTGCAAAGGTATCACTCTGAAAAGATATCCTTTGATTGCATTCCTGCCATGAGCAGGAGGTTCAGCTGAAAAGGCTCTTCTTATACAGCCTTTTCAACTTCATGATTATATTATTCTATGATTTTCTTTCTCTCCTATCAGATATATTAAAATATGTTAAAGGAGTGTGTTAGAAAAAGAAAGGAACAATGACTCCTATTTGAACACTTGTAGAATGGCTATTAAGAGAAAGTTCTCATTGCATCCTCTTCCTTCAGAGTGGGTGGGTCCCAGTCCAGACTTGCCAAAAGCACTTCAGGTCCACCCTGGAGTTGCTGAGATGCCTGTATTCAGGTCCTCTACGGGCATGTTTACAATCTTACACACACACACACACACACACACACACACACACACACACACACACACACACACACACACACACACACACACACCTCGCTCTCTTCCTTTCTTATACCCCACCACACACCTATAAATTATCAGTAAGAAAAGATAAATCATCCCCATGTTCTACCTCTTCTAAAATCTTCCATGGTAACATTGTGGAAGAAGCTGTTTATACTTCTTCTCTGTGATGTGATATTGGATATCTACCTCCTGGTACTGAAGATCAGGTCATTTTTAAGGAGCATCTAAAGAAAAAGTTCTTTAACAAGGGGTTTCCCCAAGCTTTCACATTTTTGATTCATGGGTTTAGGCAATGTCAAATGGCCCACTCTGCTCCATTCTTCCTCGGAAACATCATACCTGATGTTTCTCTTTGAGCTTCACTCTTCCTATATCACCTAACCTTAACAGATGAACATTAGAGTGGAGGGGAAGAATGTACTTTTCTAACAAGTAGGGAATAAGTCCTCTACAGGAAGTTATAATTCAGATGCTTCCACAGATCTCTGCAGGACTGCCAGAATCTCCTTTATTTCCTCCTGTAACAAAGGCAAAGCTATCTTTTTTTGCATGCAAATCCAGAGACTTCTGCAGGGAGAGAAATATGCTATCAATCTTCTTGGTTAGCAATAGGTGATTTCTTCTTTCATGTTCAAACAAGCTACAGCTTGCTTCACCTCTGTTCAGTTTCTTGGATAAATTGTGTAATATAAGACTTAGTTCCCACAAATGAAAGGCATGATTCTAACTAGTCTGGCTCAGGAGAACAGTTACTGGATTTTTCTGTTAAATGAACAGAACATCGTACCTCCAAACAGGGGATACATTTCGATTACAAGGGTGTGCTTCCTTCAGGGACAAATGTTGATCAACTTTGAGGTTACATTGTATTTTTAGTCGAAACAGCTTTCTTCTTCGTTCTTTTGCTCAGAATAAATTGAATAACCATTTTATATAGTTTGCCATTGAAGTCTATTTCCTGGTGCTCAGTGGTGGGCATGACACAGAAACAGTAGGAGTTAACACAGCTCGTAGGGACTGTTCCATACTGAAATTCAATAAGACAGCAGGAAACAGAGTTTGACATTTCCATATGCCTAAAACTCAACGTAGCAGATGGTAGGACAGCATGACTGTACAGGTAGTTCCCAAACTATGTGCATGTGTAACCCTTAGACGTTGGAAACTATCTGTTTTGGGGGACTAACCTCTAAGAATGAAAAGTGGCCATGCTGGATGTGAGTCTGGGAACCGAGGTCCAAACAAGCAGGGATGTTAGGCTATTTCAGCACCAAGAAAAACAAAACAAAAATAACCACATCCCCTTGAAAAGTCCCAAAGGCAGTTGAGTGTGAACTGTCCTGGATATTTCTACACAACATATTTTTGAATCAATATTTGTGGACCTCAAATTGACAATGAGTCAGCAGTGTGATGCAGCAGCCAAGAAAGCCAATGCAATTCTGGGTTGCATCAACAGAAGCATCATGTCTAGATCAAGAGAAGTGATAGTACCCCTCTATTCTTCTCTGATCAGACCCCACCTGGAATACTGTGTCCAGTTCTGTGCACCTCAGTTTAAAAATGATGTTGACAATCTTGAACGGGTACAGAGGAGGGTGACTGGGATGATTGAGGGTCTGGAGGAAATGCCTTATGAGGAGCTGTTTAGGGAGATGGTAATGTTTAGCCTTACAAAAAGAAGGCTGATCGGGGATATGATAGCTATATTTAAATATTTGAAAGGATGTGACATTGAAGAAGGGATTGGTTTGTTTTCCATGGTTTCAGAGACTAGGACACGGGGTAATGGTTTAAAACTATAGGAAAAGAAATTCAATTTAAACATTAGGAAGAACTTCCTGGCGGTTAGAGCTGTTCAGCAATGGAATATGGTGTCACGGACTGTGGTGGAGTCTCCTTTGGAGGTTTTTAAGCAGAGGCTGGATGGCCATCTGTCGGGAGTCCTGTGATGGGGGTTCCGGCATGGCAGGGGGTTGGACTAGATGGCCTTTGAGGTCTCTTCCAACTCTATGATTCTATGATTCTATGATTCTATTTTGTATTGACAAACATTCACACTGAAATAAATCTGTTACTCTTCAGCACGTTCCAATACAGTACATTTGTTTTTGTTTTAGTCCAAAAACTTGTCCTAGCTTTGCATCTGTTATGGGCATGGTGCATTATTGGGTTTGACTAGGAATTATAACTTGGGTGTGTGCCAGGACAGTGTGGTAACACTAACTGCAAGGGGGAATGGAATGTTTGTGCATGGAACTGTCTTCTGATTGGCCTCTGTGCTATCTGACAGTAGAGAAGCTGCTATAAGGTGTGGTTGTGTGAGGGAGCATTGTATTGGCTGGGTTATTTCTGGGATAGTTTGATGAGATGGAGTTTTGCATTGGGTTGGAGTGACTTATTTGTCTAGGAATTTAGAGCTGTACTAAGTGGTGTCCAGTTTTGTGAAGAATCCGTGGGAATATTGTGTGTTTTCATGAAACGGTGTAGCAGGAAGCATGTATCTATATTTATAGATACATTTAAAGATCTTTGCTTAAGTTATATGAGAGAAGTAAAAGAGATTTGAGCTCCAAAATGAAATCAATAGCTTGTAATATTGCACCTTCTAATGAGAGAGAGAGAGAGAGAGAGAGAGAGAGAGAGAGAGAGAGAGAGAATCTTCTTTTTGGTCTGCAAATCCAGTTTATTTCTGAAAGTTAGCAGTTGTGTCACTAAAGATGTATCATCAGAATAACAAAGGATTTCTATGCTTCACCAGAAATGATCTTACTCTTTAAAAAGGACAGTGTAAATTCAGCCTTGAGCTGCAGGTCCAAGCACCAGTGGAAAGCCAACATTGGTTATTTCCTGTTTTGGAAAACCTCTGTTATAGTTAATAGGCAATTAGATTTTTGTTGTCCGTGTGCTTGTGGGGTTGGGCAGAGGAAGGTGAAGTGAGTGCTACAGGAAATTGGGCTATGATTTCTGATTCTGGAATCAAAAGCATTCAAAGTACAGATGCATGATGAATCCACAGAATAAAGGCAGATTTCATCAGTAAGCACCACAGAGGCCCAGATAAGTGCTAGACATGCTGCAATGAAGAATTCACACATAGTCTTAGAGGGAATCTCTCTGGGAAAATGGGAATTGAGTATGTCTTCCAAAATTTGCCTAACCATATGGTTGATAGAGTTTAGCATTGCAAACAGGGAAATGGTTGCTTCACCATTGAGCTGAATGGTGGCCCCTCAGAGAGGGCGAAGATGCACTTTTGAAGCTAAAACTGTGGAGAGGTGCTATCAGGTATTAAAAACACGTTTGAGTCCAAAAGATCAATAGTAGCACAGCAGGTTCCCAGGTAATACTTTCACTTGACAGATAATAACTCCATTTCCATGAGAGGTTTTAAATAAGCTGCTTGAGGGTTTGGAACACCCGAACCAGATGCCAAAAGATTGAAAATGGTTTATCTTCACTATTTATTTATTTATTTATTTATTTATTTATTTATTTATTTATTTATTTACTTGCTACCTTTTTATCCTATTTTCTTCCAAACAGCTGAAAAGAAAACAGGTGGTTCTCTCTCTCCTCTCCCTACAACAAGACAGTGAGGTAATTCAGGTTAAGAGAGAGTGGCCCAAGAGCAGCCAGTGAATTTCATGGCTTCCACTCCCACATACTAACCCCTGAACTGCACTTTAACCACTCCGGCCCCATGGTGCTCCTATTCCTTCTCTGCTTTCATGTACTGCCACCAAAATGACAGCCCTCCTGAATTCCTGCACTATGTTTGAGGTTGATGTTCAACGTTTGATTAGGGGCTCCTTCTCCTGGATATTTATCCCTGTTCTCACTCTAATCTAAGCAAACATCTAGGGCCCTTTTTACATTGCTGTCCAAGTGTTGCCACGACTAAGGGTGGACTTGAAGCTGCCTTTTGAAAGATGTCAGAACACTTCTTAGGAAATATACCCCTTTTGCTCCTTTGCAGACGTTCCATAAATTATCTCATCACTGACCAGCCGGATATGCAGGTTGAATATCTTGTGACTGTCATCTCTGAAAACAAGAAGCATCACTTGTGTCTACTTTCTGCTCAATATGATCACTTGATTTGATGCAAAGGGGTACTTATGAGGTTTCTGATCCTCTCAATCCAAGGCCCTTTATATCTAAACAGTTACAAGTCATCTTTGGAAACCCAATATCATTAGGCAATTGGGATTTTTTTTTTAAAAAAAAAAGAGAGAAGTGGAGATTCCCAGTTACCATTTTTAGCACCTTGCCAATTCCAGCTTCTGCTGTTGGAGTTCCATGCAAACACAACTCTGCCTTTCTCCCACTAACCCCTTGTCGTCTGGATGGCTACAGTGATTTCATACATGGACCCTCATTTGAAAAAGTGGACCGAGCTGCATTTTTTTCCTGCTGTGTAGCTGCAGGCTAGCTTTCATCATTTCTTAACAAAACTGATGACACAGCAGCATAAATCTTAAGAGACCCCTGCTCCCCCCACCACTCCGCACACACCCAAGGGCGTATCTGGGGGTGGTGGCAGAACAGTGCATTTGCCCCATGGTGCAGCAATCTGAGGGCACCTGGAGGGGGAGGAGGGGCAGGAAGCCATGCATCCTCCTGCCAGCAGTCCCCCCCCCGGCTAAGGCTTCTTGACAGGACCCCCTCCGCTGCCTCCTCTGCCACATGCCAGGAGAGTGGCGAAGCAGGCGCAGGAAGGCAGGCATGTGGGGAGTGTGGTGGCCGGGGTGCCCTCCTCCTCCTCCTCACCTTGCTTTGGGCCACTTTGGGAGAGGTGTGAGGTGTGCATGTGTGCACACAAACAAACACCTGCCCACCCCTACCTGCGCCTGCATGTACATACGCATGCCTCATGCATTGGGCACTCGTTTCTGGGTGGGTGCGATGCAATGGGGGCCAGGAGGGGCACAAAAACAAACTATGTCCCCAGGTGCTCCAAACCCTTGCTATGCCTCTGCACACACCCTTATATATAGCAATATTCAGTTTCTCTCCAGAAATCATACTTGTATTGTGTTGTAGGCTTCAAATTGCCTCCAAGAGTGAGACCGATGAGACCATCTGTTTTGCTTGCTTCAGATCTCTAATTGAAATGAAAGTCCTCCCTGACGTGTACATTTGGCCCATCTTTTTAGTTCCCATGCTGTAATGCAACTCACATGGTAATGAAATCCAAGCAAGTTTGTCAAACGGTTGTGTATTGTTTGTTTCAACTTCCATCTACTTCTCCTGCTGTTTTCCCAGTGCTGGTTGTCACAGTGGGAAATTCTTAGGGCAGGGGCTTAGTGTCCTGCATAATGATGACACTATAGAGTCAATAAATAAATACCACTCAAAACAGCCCTTCTCTCATTCCATCAGCATGCAAAATATGCAGGGAGGGAGACTGTACCACAGCTCTGACTGGACCACATTCACTTGTCTCGCTTTTATGTCATCACTTTGCTGTCAGACAAACACATTTTTATTTAGATACCATTTTTTTGCAGACAGGTTCAATTTATCTATCCCCAGTCGTCTGTAGGGGCCATCAGCTCCCCACTATCCTCATACCTGATGAGCTTAAATTCATCCTCTCTGGAGTGTGACTTTTTTGCTTTTATGTTTTATAACAAAATATTTTGCAGGATTTTCATCTGCCTTTTTTTGCATTTGTATTCCATAAACTTATTCCATGTTGAATTTTTAAAGGTATTACTGAATGGCCTTTGCAAGTAGGCAGGATTTAACCAAAGCCAAATAAATGAGAAGTTTGTTAAAATGCAGGTACATAAAAATTCCTGTAGTCAATAAACTATTTCATGCTGTGATTATAATGGAATCTTGGCTGCGGTGAAATCCGTGGCTGGGATGCTTTGCAGCCCTGACCTGCAGAGGCATCATGAAATGGCACCCACGTGACCTGGGAATTCCTTGGTTTCAGTTAGAGATGGGCACGAATCAAAAAATGGCGTTTCGTTTGTCATTTGTCGTTTAGGGGGTCTGTTTTGGTTTGTTTCCGTTTTTTGCAAATTTTTGCAAAAAAATCATTTTTGTTTTTGTTTGTTTTGTTACCATTTCGTTACCATTTATTTCAATTTTTTGTGATTTTTTTTTTAGCATTTAAAACAGTTCAATGTATTGCCGTAACGAAAACGAAACAGACAACAAAATTTCTGGTGTTTCTGTTCGTTTTGTTTCATTTTAGAGACAAAATTCATTTTTAATTTTTGCATAACAAAATGAAAAAAACAAAAACGGAAATGAAAAATTGTTTGTTTTGTGCCCATCTCTAGTCTCAGTGCCTTTAAAGAGGCTCATTTTTGCTCCCTCACCCTCTTTCCTGAACCTTTGATGGCCCCCACCCACCTGCCTCTAGTTGTAATGAGTTTGAGGTTACCTGGTCATCACAGGGCTGGATGGGAATTTTTGACCACTACCCTGATTGGCCCTTAGGTAGTGGTGTGTTTTTGCCCATCCCATTCTCATTACAGAGTTAGGCAGATTTTCACATTTACTAATCCGGTCACAACACCAGGTAGTGCAAGGTGGCTAGTTTATGTGAGTTCCAGTATAGTCCCAGGAAGTGGACAGGGCAGCCTTGTAAGTGAATAGCATAGATTTTAGGTTAAGTGTAGTTCAATTAATAAGAAAATAGGTTGTGTTAAAGTTCTATATGGCTATCTTGGGGGATCTAGTCTCCCTCAGTTGGAAAATGTGCTGAATAACAAAATTAGCCTATTTTCAGGAGGAACTCACTTGTGTATTTCTGGCCTTGAGATAATGATGGTCAAGGCCATAGCCTTACTTGCACTACGGCAGGCCCCCTTGATTTATTTGAAATATCTAATAAAGTTGCAGCCCATGTTAAACTCCATTCATTTGTGTCGGCTAATTTTTTCAGGTCTGGGGATGCAAAGCAATTTCAAGATCTTTTCATTTGTTCATGATCCTGGGTTTCGTTAATAGCTGAGTTGCATATGGAACCACATCACATACCCCACCCCTCATGCTGCCCAGGTATAGTATGCTCTTCACCATTATTCTTGTGCATAGCCGTATACATGGATATCTGCAGAAGGGAAGTCTCTACAGATACAGTACCGTCATATGTGTCTCAGTTTCCATGTGACCTGGGACACAGATAACATTGGATTGGTGTAGCTGTCATAGATGCTAATGTCTGTACTGCTATATGCACATAGGTGTTCCTTGCCTATGTCCAGACTATTGCTTGAACACTTGGTAGGTTCTCGGCATCACCTATGATGTAGACATGGTGGTGGTGGTGGTGGGAATACTTCTTCATTTCCTTTCCCCTGTGTTGTAAGGTAAACACTTCTTTCAGTGCTGACATGGGACTAAATATAAAACCAGAAAAAATCCACAACTAAGGTGTCTATGATAAATGGCCATTCTATTGCTGAACCTGCCTTACTCTTGGGAAGTTCTTCCTGAACTCTTCATTCATGTATAGTATTTGCATTTATGACCTCCTCTCATGAGCTAAAAACAAAACAAAACAAAACAAAACAAAAATGAGCTAGTTCCATTTTCCCCATGGCAGTCCTTCACATTTTTGAAGCTGGCTGTCATACTCCAGAGAGTGTCAGTAATCAAACATGGGGCAGATTGGAGTGAACCAAAGTCTTGTTTGAACCCTTCTCGCAGGATAAGAAACATTTCCAGTTTGAAAGGGGAAAAATCAACCATGAGTGTGTGGCAAAACTGATCACACTAAAAATAAGAACATTTTAAGTGGGAACCAGATTGCTCCAAATATCCCCATCTGGATAGACCCTTATATTCTTTTCACAAAGACCACTACCAAACCAGCAGTTAGCCATCCTACATTTGTGCATCTGATTTTGTGTGTTGGTGTTTTTTTTTTATTTTATTTTATTTTTTTGCTTACCCATAGAACTGTATATTTTCCCTATAGGAACTGGTTTTGATTGTCTGGGTCCAGTTCTTCAATATCTTCAGGCCATCTTAAATCATGTTTCTGTATTCTGAATTATTACCTATCCCTCCCAGTTTTGTGCCAGCTACAAATCCAATAGGCTTTTTTGCGTATCCTAGTCACTTCCTTCTTCTCACATGCTTGCAATAAATCCAAGCACAGCTAAACACCTGCTAGCTTCTTACTGGTTAGCATTATTAACAGTTGTTGATAACTATTGTTGTTCATGGTGGTGATAATGATGATGACTTCTAATAAGAAACGTCAAGTAAAAATAAAACTGTTTTTAAATGATCTCTTCATGCTTAGATATATAGAGAAAATATTTTGTTAAAACCAGTGAACAAAGATGGGCAACCCAGTATAATTCATGAAATTGCATCAATGCATCTCATTCTGTGCTAGCATGAGGTTAATTAGGTTAATTTTATAAATTAACCTCATTGACTACAGTGCTGGTTTTGTGGATTATAAAAGAACAGCACTGGTCTAAAGTTGCTAAAAGGTAAACTGCTACTCTATAAACACAAATTTAATTGGGCTGTGGTAAATTGTGCTATATAGGAGTGGTGATATAGATGGTGGCGAGGTCTGACCCTCCTCGTGGTGCCACTGGAGGCGCCTGGACCCTGCTCGGTTCCGTGAAGCTTTCGGGGAGCTTCCTGGTGGCTTGGCTGACAATTTGGCCGAGGCTACGGCTAACCAATGGTTTGAGTCAGCTTCCCGTGCCGTCGACCGAATCGCCCCTAAGCGCCTCCCTGCAGCAGAGCTCGAACTTCGCCATGGTTCACAGCGGAGTTAAGAGCGATGAAGCAGGAGCGGAGGAGACTGGAGAGCAGCTGGAGCCGGAGCCGGACGGTCATTAATAAGACTGCAGTTGTTATCCAGACTAGGCGCTACTCGCGAGCGATCAGGGAGGCCAAAACATCATTTTACTCCCTGAGAATTGATGAGGCCTCAAACCGCCAGGCGGAACTTTTCCGTGTGGTTCGGGACCTCACCAAACCTAGTCTGTCTAGGCCTCCTCCTACTGATTTCAGTAGTGACAATTTTGCAGTCTATTTTAGATCTAAAATAGAGGCCATCCGGGCCGGTTTCGAATCCAGTTGCACTAGCCATTCCTCGCCACCCCCAGTTGCTTCACCCCCTCGATCTCCTCGACTGGTTGAGTTTGGGCCTGTTTCCTCTTCAGAGGCCTCCAGGGCAATTGCCCATTGCCGACCCGCGTCCACCCCCTTCGATCCTTGCCCATCATGGCTCATAAAAGCTGCCGGAGGGAGCATGCCCGAGTGGCCTTCACCGAGGGTTTTTTTCCCTCCCGTCTGAAGGCGACGGTGGTAAAGCCCATCTTGGAAAAAAAAATGGGCTTGGCATCGGACCAATTGGCGAACTATCATCCGATCGCCAATGTTCCCTTCATGGGCAAGGTCATCAAGAGGGTGGCTGCGATTCAGATCCAGTCATTCTTGGAGGAACAGCAGTGCCTTGATCCTTGCCAATCCGGTTTGAGGCCTGGCCGGGGAACCAAGACTGCTCTGGTCACGCTGCAAGATGACCTAATCCGGGCGGCCGACAGGGGTTGTTCTACCTTGTTGGTCCTCCTGGATTTGTCAGTGGCCTTTGATACCATCGACCATGGTATCTTACTGGAACGGCTCTCTGAGGTAGGTATTGGAGGCACTGTTCGCAGTTGGCTCCAGTCCTTCTTGGAGGGTCAGCCCCAGTATGTGCAGCATGGTGGAGAGCTGACGGCCCCATGGACACTCCCTTGTGGGGTTCCGCAGGGCTCGTCTCCCTCCCCCATGCTGTTCAACATCTACGTAAGGCCGCTGGCTGGGGTCATTAGGAGATTTGGAGTCTGCTGTCATCAGTATGCTGATGACACGCAGCTCTGTCTCAACTTTTCCACCTCTGCAGTGGAAGCTGTCCGGTCCCTCGACCAGTGCCTGGAGGCGGTCATGGCTTGGACCAGGGCCAACAGGCTCAAACTCAATCCCAAGAAGACCAAGGTGATGTTCTTTGGGAGTTCCCCGTCTGGTTACGGAGGCCCTCTCTCCAGCTTGGAGGGTGTTTCTCTCCAGCTGGTGGATAGGGTTCGGAATCTGGGCATGGTTCTGGATCCGGTACTGTCTCTGGACACCCAGGTGGCTGCCGTGACTTGGACTGCGTTTTATCAGCTATGCCAGATTGCCCAGATCCATCCCTAGCTAGATGGCGACTCTCTGAGAACAGTGGTTCAAGCACTGGTGATCTCGAGGCTGGACTATTGCAACACTCTCTACATGGGGTTGCCCTTGACTCTCCTCCGGCAACTGCAGCGGGTGCAAAATGCAGTGGCCAGACTGGTGGTGGGTGCACGTCATTATGACCACATCACCCCAGTTCTGGCCTGACTGCATTGGTTACCCGTTGCATCCTGGATCAGATTCATGGTCCTGGTTTTAGTTTATAAAACCCTCCATGGCTTGGGCCTGGACTACCTGGCAGAGTGTATCGCCCAGCGATCAACCTCGGCCCGACCTGTTCGGCAGTCGTGAGCGCACTCGCTTCGGGTTGCCACTCACCAAGAGGCCAGACAAACTTCCATCCTGTAATCAGGCCTTCTTGGTGGCTGCTCCATCATTGTGGAACAGCCTTCCCAGTGAAGTGCGCTCTGCAGAATCCCTGCTGGCCTTCCACAGAGCGGTGAAAACCATCTTGTTCCGCAAGGCCTTTGGTGACCTAGCCTAATAGTTTTTCCCAAGGTTTCCCCCGCCGCCATCTGCTATCCATTCACTCAATTACTAGATGCTTATGAGCTATGTTTGTTATTACAAGGGTGCCTATATTGTCAATATGGTTTTATTGTATGTAGACGTGGGCACGACTTGGCGAAATTCTCATTTCCGTTTCCGTTCCTCGTTTCCGTTATGCAATGGAAACGGTAACGACAATTAAGCCGTCAGAACTCGAACTCGAACTGATAAAAGAAAAATTGGGTCTGATTTGTCGTTGTCATTCATGGCATCGCGCACGGCGATCGCGCGATGCCAAGCGGCACAGAAAAAAGTTAAAAAAAAACCCGATTCCCGGCCAAAAAAGCAGGCAAAATATGCCTGCCTGAGTGAGGGCACCTACCAGAGGGGTGGTTTCTGGGGGGGGTCCCCGGCCTCCCCCCCTCTCCTGTCCTGGACTGGTCTGGTGGGGGGCATCCTCATCGGCTCGCCATGCCATGCGGTGCGGGGGGATCCAAAATGGTGACCACAATATATTTTTTTGAAATTGTGGTCCAAAACCCCACCAAAGCATCACACAGAAACATGCAAAAATTAGGTATTTTAACTACCTGAATTTTTAAGTAGCAGCAGTGGGTTTTTCTTGCAATAAACGTCTGTCTCCAATCCCATTGATTTTATTTTATTTTATTTTTATTTTTATTTTTTTACACCTGCGCAATGATGGGCTGGCCATGGGATTGGACCATGTAAATTTTTGGAGCCATTCCACCAATTGCATGGCCACTTGGCCAGGTTTTGACTGAGACTTCTGGGATGTGCCAGTCGGGCATAAAAAGCCCACTATAACCCTAGCCCTAACCCTAACCCTAACCCTAACCCTAACCCATACGCCAGTACACTGTCCTTCTTAGTGGGTCAGAGGCACCCAGAGGTGCAGCCCACTAACTCACCCTAACCTTACCCGTAATAACCCTAAGCCTAGCCCTTGGCCTAACCCCAACCCTAAGCCAGATCTGTTCTCACATTGCACTACACACAAGTACACTGTCCTTCTTAGTGAGTCAGAGGGCGCCCAGCAGAGACATTCTTCTCTCACCTCGCTCACAGTCCAAAGTTCCAAAAAACTCCAAACCTGTACGCCAGTATGCTGTCCTTCTTAGTGAGCTAGAGGCACCCAAAAGAGATGTGCCTCTGCCAGTGCCACTTGGTACTCAATGGCTACATGGTCATGTACCCTTCCTTTTCCCTTTGTAGGGGGCCAGAGGAGGCATCCACCCCAGAGAGGTGCCTCCAGGAGCCTGCTAAATGCCTTCCCTTCATAGCGGGCCAGAGGAGGCACCCACGCCAGAGAGGTGCCTCCAGAAGCCCGCTACCCTACCCCCCTAAACCAGTACTAACGACAGACGACAAACAAAACAACAAATTTTTGAAAAATTTCGCGACAAACGGAAATGAGCCGAAACGGGACAACTTGAAATGTCATTTTTCCTGGTCATGCCCATCTCTAATTGTATGTTTCAACCTGTTTGCCATGTTTTCTATTGTGACCTGTGCTGAATTGATCAGCTATGTAAGCCGCCCAGAGTTCCCTTGGGAAGATGGGCAGGGTATAAATCTAATAAATAAATAAATAAATAAATAAATAAATAAATAAATAAATAACTCCCTGTACCAAACAGGGTGAGCTGAACTCTGACCAAATCTGTGACAGGCCCCTACAACAAGCCAACTGATTAAACAAAAGTTGCATCAAATAATGGATTTGTCGACCAGTAAAGCATACTTTGGAAATAATGTGCCTAGGCGTAGCCCGGCAGCAGTTAAAAATGGACTAGGGTTCCTAACTCAAGGATGGCATTTTGACACAAGTCACACACATATTGTGACCATCAATATCGGCACACTGATCAGAATAGCAACCAAGCTCGCAGCTTGTACCCAAACAGTGGTGAGTTGACATTTGCACCCTTCAGGAAGCAAGATGGAGTGGAAGAAAATTGCATGACATAGGCCATAGTTACAAGGTCAAATATTTCAGTAGACCCCTGATATGAAACAACATTGGTATTGCTGTATCACAGTGGTTTTTTGATGCTATGGTGGAAGTTGACTAATCTGATGACCAAATGATGACAGACTGTCATTGTTACAGTGAAGTCCTAAGTTCCTTTTCTAGCTACAATCCAGGTATCATAGTTGAACTCATAAGTATGAAATCGAACAATGATATTTATCTCTTCCCAGTTTGTTTTCAGGTCTGAAAGGCATGTATTTAGTGAGAAGAATGTTTCAGCAATAGATTTCATTCTTTGTTCCATGCATTCTGTTGGACGTCTTCAAACAATTGTGCTATCAATAACAATGAGAGACATTACTAGGATGAGTCAGAATGAAAGACAGAGCAAATTAACAATCATTAAAAGTTAAAGAATTCCTAAAGGCATGCTATCATTTACTTGAATAATGAGCATTCTGCCTGTTACATAAAATTGTGGGGGCACTATCAGCTGCAGCCGGGCTGAAAGTTCAGTTCATTACACTGCTGTCTATGCTAAAAGTAATAAAAGGTATGGTGTAATTCTCTGCAAATGATATAGCACACCTCAAAGCAATCCTGTTTAAATTTATCCAGGTTGGAGTAACTGGGCCATCTGATCACACCCATAGCAGCTAGGTAGCTCATGCAAGGCCCACTTGTATTGCTTAAAATGGCTGTCTGCTAGAACCTGTCAGAGTGTACTCTCCACTCACCTAGGCAACCTGTCAGAGTGTACTCTCCACTCACCTAGGCAACCCATGTCACAGTGAGGCAATAAACTAGGACTTTTGTGGAGATAATCATATCCCTATCTATAATTATTTTAAATATTTTAAATAGCTCATTTGTCTGTTAACCCAACCAATTCAAAACAGAATCTATCTTCCTCTGGTACTTAGTAACATACAAACTCTGGTTTTTTGGGGGTGGGGAGAGAAGTGGCAATGCTTTTAACTGTTAGAAATATATTCCATTCGTAGTGAGAAAGTATTTTATGATCCTGGAAAAAAAACAATTAATAAACCAAAATTATTATTCCATTCAAGTTCATTAAAATGTGCTTTAAAACCTCAAATTAAACTTTTTCTTAATGGCTTTGTCCTAATTGCAAACGATCCACTGTTTTGGAAGGTAGTGATTAGACTTCTGTTATAGAGTAATTTTCATTTGGCAAGGTAAATGCTCCCAAGATTTCATCACAGATCACATGCCAGCAGTTGGATACAGACTCACACAAGCTGTTTAATATTCATTAGAGGTAGGTGGCAAAATCATTCAGCATGAGTTAGTTTAAATCATTGATATTCTTGTTATCAAATATTAACACTGGTGCAGGTAGTTAATGTTAGGCCCTGGATTTAATCATCCTTCACACACAAACCATTAGTTATGCTGCTTACTTGAGATGTGAAACACACACCTGGTGTTTGTCTTCTTCGCATCCCTGTCACGCTGTGATTTATAATTGCTTCCATGTACTGATATTTTAGGGAAATGAGGTGAAATTGTTTGCCAACGTTGGTTTTAAAAAGAAGCAATATTCTGAGAATGCACCATTTCATCATATAAATTTGCTTGAACGTATGCTGTCCCTAACTAAGTGTGTGATTAGCTGGTGAAACAGAATCACATCTGATTACACCAGAGTCACTTTGCAAGGCATTAATTTGAATCAGGTGATCCTTTGGTCTCCCTAGAAGAGCTCCAGCCCACACTCAAAGAGTAGTTCTGTCACTAGACCAACCAACACCCCCTCCCCACAAAAAAAGAAATATTTTCACATAGTGCTATTCCCCATATATTGTATGACTGCTGGAAAATAGATTGTGCTGGATCATGCCTGGACATGGTCCAACATGCAAGCTATTTCCCCGTCTGAGCACACCCTAACAGGGCCATTGCAAAACTTGATGTTGCCTCAGAAAAAGAAGATGTGGTCTCTCCTTAGTCCATGGACAGATGGTGGCTGAGCGGTAGCTGGAGGGTATCTCCACAGTGCCAGTGGTTTGCCATTGTCCAACAAACTGAGGCAACAAGTCAATCAAGAGAGCCACAGACCATAGTCTACCTGCTGACAGAGAAGAGTGTGGCATGGGAAAGTCAGTCTTTGCTTCTTCCTGAAAGGTCATGTCCCACCCTGTGACTTTCAAAGTTCAATAATTATATCACCAGAGTTTACAACTTGGTTGTAAAGCATCCAGCTTGTGATGCTTGGCTGCATTAGATATTGAGTATCATCTCCCTAGCAAATCATTTTCAGCTTGAAAAGTGAGGTGAGAATCCAAGAAGATCCAGAAAGGACAATGGATCTATGTATTTCTAGATGTTTTGGGCCTCCTGGTACTCCAAGTCCTTCCCAAGGGCTATATTGGCTGGAGCATCCATGAATGGAAATACAAAATATTTGGAAATCCAAATATGCCCAGCCCCTGCATGGAATGCTAGAAACCAGGCTTATTTGCATATTTATTACAATTTAGTTTGAAAGAATAGAAACATAGAATCATTGAGTTGAAAGGAGCAAGTCCAACCCCTGTTTAATGCAGGGATCCAGTTCAAAGCAAATCTGACAGTGGTTGCTCAGTTTTCTCTTGATTGCCTCCAGCACTGGAGTGCTCACCACCTTTTAATGTAATTTATTCCATTGCCATACCTCTCTAACAGTTAAGAAGTTTATATAACGTGCTACCTGATCTTACAGGTGGGCAATAAGGGTACATGGTTAGGCTTCAATGTTCTCCAAGTGTTCAGAATTTTACAGGTGAGCTTCCGGAACTGGGCTAGTTCAAAGCTAGATATGGAAAGGCCATGGGGAGGGGATGAAGTGGAAAAAATTGTGTGTGGAGGGGGACCCAGCCATGTACTTAAAAAAAAAAAATCCAAAGCAACTTTTGTTTTTTTTTGGAAAAACTGGGGGGGGGATGGTAATATGTTCTTTTATTTATTTATTTATTTATTTATTTATTTGGTGCTTTTATATACCACTACCTTTTCCATTCAGGAACTCAGGGCGGTTTCCAATAAAACAGCTAAAAAGACAACAAGCATATTACATATTATATGTCCTATGATAGGCATATTATTTATCATTGCCAAAAAACATATTCCATACTCCATATATTTTTCTTTTTGTTTAAGGAAAACAAAAATGGCTTTTGAAAGATCCATTTTTTTCCATTTTTTACCAGGCCTTCCCATTTTCAAGGCTCATTTTATACCTAAAGTTCTTTTTAGTAGATTCCCAACACTTTTGTTTAGATGCACAATTATATTTTTCCAGTTTAGGGCTACCCTCTTCTTTTTCATTCTTTTTCCTCTCATCCCTCGTGCTCATCTAAATGAGAACCTAACATTTATCTTGTGCACTTTGGGGAAAATGAACTTTGGAGAACGTCCACTACTGGTAAGTTATCTTCCCTCTCACACTGAACACATTTCTGGAATCTCACAAGTCCTTTTCTTACCAGGACATCAGCTGTGTGCCCAGTTTCAGTTTAGCAGAGCTGGAAGAAAGAAATGCTTAAAAATCCAAACTGGATTTTAATCTCTCATTACTTCCAAATCATTTTTAAACAGCCTAGATGGGAATGCCTCAATAACGCACAACGAAAGAATCAAATATATATATACTTGATAGACTATTACAAACAAAGATGGTAGTAGAGTTCCTGGTCATAGGAATGGCCAGCATGACTTCTGTGTCAAAATATTTAGAATGATTGATTTGCTCAATTTTACACTATTGCAAATATTTTTAAATGTACTTGAATGAAAATTCATTCACTTGGGAAATTTCTACCATGAAAACTAGTACAGTGTACATGCAGTAGTTTAGAAGCTTATGGTACTGGATTTCTACAAAAATGTTTCATTTAATATCTTGAGGACAAACGATAATAGAAGTATTTTAAATGTAAATGAAATACAAGCAGAGAAAATTGGATAGTGAGGAAATGAGGGCCAAACTCCAGCCAGGACTGAGAAAAGGAAGTCAACAAGTTAAATATATTCCATCACCTGGATATCGTGGTTTTAGGACAGAAAATAATCAGTTCTGTAGGTAATGCATTTTCAGTGATGACTAATCCTCAGGACTTTTACATTGGTTGGAAAGGCTAGCAACTAGTCTCACAAATGAAACAGGCCATAGCTATGTGTTTCTAAAACAAAACTCCTACCCATGCTACACGAGTAGGCCTCTCAGTGTTTCATGTTTGAAACTGTAAAGCAGTTTGTAATTTACTATAGGAATCTGCACTGCAGTTCCATGCAACTTTTCCTTGGGCACCCTCAGACAACACTTGCGTACTCATGAAATATGCCCTTTGTATTTCAGACATATTTGAAGACAACATTCTGTGCTGCAAAAGGATGGCCTACAATTTACAGTAGGAATGGAACAATAACAGTGAATATGGTGAAAGCTTATCCCCTCTTTTTGAAGCTAGATGAAAAATGTCATTTCAAGCTAGATGAAAAATGTCATTTAAAAAAAGAGAAGTTTTAAAATCATCTTATACACTCAAAGCAATCCTCTTTCCCACCTGGATGGAGCAGAACTGCACCAACTGATTTCCTTTTCCTTATCTTTGCTTTTCCTTTTGATTACTGAAGGAATCATAGAATCGTAGAGGTGGAGGAGACCTCAAGGGCCATCTAATCCAACTCCCTGCCATGCAGGAACCCCCATCACAGGACTCCCGACAGATGGCCATTCAGCCTCTGCTTAAAAACCTCCAAAGAAGGAAACCGCACCACCCTCTGTGAAAGCTTATTCCACTGCCAAACATCTCTAATCCTTAGGAAGTTCTTCCTAATGTTTAAATAGAATCTCTTTCCCTGTAGTTTGAAACCATTGTCCCAAGTCCTAGTCTCTGAATCCATGGAAAACAACCAGTCTCCCCTTCAATATGACATCATTTCAAATATTTAAAATCCAGGTGGGGTCTGACCAGAGCAGAATAGAGTGGTACTATCACTTCTCTTGATCTAGACACTATGCTTCTGTTGATACAACCAAGAATCGCATTGGCTTTCCTGGCCGCCGCATCACACTGCTGACTCACATTCAATTTGTGGTCTACCAAGACTCCTGAAATCCCTTTCACATGTACTATTATCTAGCCAGGTATCTCCCATCCTATATCTGTGCAATTCATTTTTTTTACCTAGATGCAGCACCCTACATTTATCTCTATTGAAACTCATTCCGTTTGCTTTGGCCCAGCACTTTAATCTGTCAAGGTTGTTTTGGATTTTCATCCTATCCTCTAGGTAATTAGCCAACCCCTCCCAATTTGGTATAATCTGCATATTTAATCAGCATACTCTCTATTCCTTTATCCAAGTTATTAATAAAGATATTGAATAGCACCGGACCCAGAACAGAACCCTGGGGCATCCCACTGGTCATGTCTCTCCAAGCTCAAGAGAAGCCATTTATGATCACTATTTGGGTGGGACCAGTCAACTAATTACAAATCCACCTAATTCTACTAACTTCTTTGCAAGTATACCATGGGGAAACTTATTGAAGGCCTTATTGAAATCTAGATAAGCAATATCCACAGTGTTCCCCTCATTCAGCAGGCCTCTAACTCTATCAGAGAAAGATATCAAATTAATCTGGCATGATTTGTTTTTAAGAAACCCATGTTGACTTCTCATAATGACAGCATTGCCCGTTAAATAATTACAGACTGTCTGTTTAATAATATGCTCTAGGACAGTGATGGCGAATGTTTTGGAGTCTGAGTGCCCAAACTGTGATTCAAAAGCCACTAATTTTTTTTTGCAAAGTGCCAATACACTAATATAACTTGAATACAGGTGGCTGTGAAGGGGTGATGTCAGGTGCCCACAGAAAGGGCTCTGAGTGCCACCTTTGGCACCCATGCCATAGGTTTGCCAACACTGCTCTAGGATCTTTCCAGGGATTGAAGTCAAGCTGATGGAGTGATAATTATCTGGGACTTCTTTTTCCCCTGTTTTGAAGATGGGGACAACATTCACCTTCTTCCAATCTATGGGGACTTCCCCTGTTCTACAGGACTTCTCAAATATTATTACCAGTGGTTCTTGAATTACTTTTGCCAATTCTTTTATATCCTTGGTCGTAATTCATCTGGCCCAGGAGAATTGAATTCCTTTAATGTTTCCAGTTGTTCCTGTACTACCTCTCTACCTATTCTATGCTGCAATTGCTGTTCTCCCTCATCTACTCTTTGTCCCTACCCTTTTTACTATCTTTAATTTCTGGCAAATCTAACTTCATTCTGTGCTTTGGATTTTTTTTTAATCATCCCCCTGCATTTACTCTTTGTTTATATTTCTCTTTGGTGCATTCCCCATTTTTCCATTTCCTGTACTTGTTTTTCTTTATAGTTAGCTGAGTTGAAAGTTCTTTAGTCAAACATTGTGGTTTCTTTAGATATCTCCCATTTTTCCCATCTTGTTGGAATAGTTTTAGATTGTGCCTTTAATATCTCACTTTTAAGGAACTCCCTTTCATCTTTGACTCCCTTCACTTTCAGTGTTTCAGTCCATTGAAACACAGCCAATAATTTCCTAAGTTTACAAAAATTTGGTTTCTTAAATTCCAGGATTCTTTTCTGGTTAGAAATAGCTTCACCTTCCCACTGTAAATTTCAAAAGTATAGCCACTTCTATCTAAAGATCCCACCACTTCAACCCTGTTTACAAGGTCCTCCCTATTGGTTAAGAACCGCGCCTTCTCTGTGGTGGGGCCCTCGCTCTGGAACCATCTGCCTCCTGAGCTGCGCCTGCTGGAGTCCCTGCCTGCCTTTAAGAGGGCTCTGAAGACCTTCCTCTTCAAAGAAGCATATGGTGTCCATATTAGTTAGTTTCTCTTCTTTTTCCTACCCCTAACTGTCTGCCGCCATCTTATCCTCCGCTGCCCTTGCTTGGTGGCCTGCTATTTTTAGCTTTTACCTTTTTTAGCTTTTGTGTTGTTAGCCGCCCAGAGTTCCCGTTGGGAAGATGGAGCGGGATATAAGTATTTAAATAAAATAAATAAATAAATAAATAAGATCAGGTCTAAACTGGCTGTTCCTCTTGTTTCCTCCTTCACCTTCTGGACCATGAAATTGTCTGCAAGGGCAGTAAGGAATTTGTTAGACCTTGAAATTTTAGATGAGCTGGACTGCCAACATATATCAGGATAGTTAAAATCTCCCATCAGTACTACATCTCTCCCTTTTGAATCTGTGGCCATCTGCTCAGAGAAGGCATCATCCCACTCCTCCAGCTGGCTTGGGGGTCTATAATATTCCCCCACAGTGACATCCCTACCATTATCCTCCCCCTTAATTGTTACTCAAATACTCTCAGTCTGCCTTCCCAGGTGTATATTCTGGATTTCTTCAGCAGTATAAATGTCCTTAACATATAAAGCGACACCTCCTCCTTTCTTACTAGGTCTGTTCCCTTGAAACAGGTTATACCCTCCAATAACATTCCAATCATGTCTCATCTCAACAAGTTTCAGTGATGCCAAATATATATTTATTTTGCTGTATTAGGAGTTCCATCTCCTCCTGTTTGTTTCCCATGCTCTGTGCATTGGTGTAGACACATTTGAGGCTGCATGTCATAAAGATCTAATATAATCAGCTGCCAGAAGAAAATTGCCCTGCCATAAGCAAGGAAGTTCCTCAGTCAGCAGATTCTGAATGGTGATATGAAGACAGCAGTTCCTGCTCTTCACAGCAGTTTACTTGGAAACCCTCCCAAGTTGGCATCTCAACAACAGTGATGTTCATTGGCTACTTGCCTGGCTGACCCATGTCATAGTTAATGCTGATACTCAATGCTCCTGACTAGGACGTACATTTGATGAGATATGTTGCATTGTCTACTCCACCTTGTTTGTACTCCCATGCTGCTTTTCTTATGAGATATACTTTTCTTGCACTTCAGTATTTGTTTGAATGTGCAAGAGACAGGCAAGGGAAAAGATATGATACATAACCTATGACAAAGCACTGGAGAGCGAGTGTGTTATATGGTTCATTCTCTGCCCCAAAGTAGCCCATGACTCTCACGTATGTTGGGACATTTTATCTTTTGCATCAAATATTATATCTAGGGTCACAAGACACTATAGAAACTCTTTTTTTTTTTCATATTTACCCCTGGATAGTGCAGTAGCATCTCCTCCAGCAATTACTAATACAACACAACCCGGTATCCCACTACTGGATCCACTCGGTGGGAGTTTTCCATACGTGGAAATAATAAGTCCATTCACTCCAGTTTCCAAAGAAGATAAATATTTTCCCTGTATTTCTTTGCACAGGGAAGAGGGGAGAGGGAAGAGATCACTAAGTTTTTCAGGCTGCCCCTTACTTAGACTAACCTTCCATCTACCTTTGGTAGTTATTCAGAGGGTTGCTGAAGTCCCTTCCTTCTTTCTCACATGAGGAGCCATTTTGCTTTTTTTTCCTGTAGAGATGACAGGGCCAAGCATGGCTCTTGACATCTCCAGCTTTGTCAGCTGGAACTAGGCCTTTTATCGTCTTTCTTCTCTGAAGTGTATTTCTCTAATAATAAACACAAGCTTTCTTATCTTCTCAGAACAAAGTGTGGATGTCATTCCTTTACAAAGGGGAAAGTGCTTAAGTAATCATTCTGTGCCTCAAAATGGTGAATCCACCAGTTAATTGTAGTAGCGTGCTGCTCTAGTACCACAGCATGTGCACTGTCCAACACTTGGCAGGTAGCATAAGTAGCTGCCGGCATTAAGAGAATTGCAGTTCACATACACGCCTATTTCAACATCATTCTACCATACAGTAGTTGTTTTAAAATTACCTGCATTTTCACATAAAACTATCCTGAACATGTTCATTTTCTATGATTCTTTCCTTAAAAGATGCATCATTCTACACAACCTTCCATGCCAATGTAATTTTATTTCTAACTTCTGAGCAGAAAACAGTATTGAAGATTGTTAGAAGGACAGAATCCAAAGGATAACTGCATTCCAATCTCTGTGTTAGCCATCATCACACTACAGGTGCTGTCACTCTAGCACTCTCTGCCTGGGCACTCAAACAAGTAAACTGGTGGAGTGGATGGCATAAAAAGCATAAAACAGAATTTGGAAAAACTATTCCAAGCTCTGATTAGGTGGCTGTGGGTGGGGTGAAACTGCAGCTTCTATTGGGGGGCAGGAAGGTTCTCTGCCTCTCTTCATAAATAAATGAGAGGTTTGTTGCAGGCATATATTAAGTCTTTTACTCCTGCCTGGAGGCCTCCAACATGCTGACTGAACAGTGATATGATCATCCTGTTGGAATACTAGAACTTAGGGATGGGCATTTCGTTTCAGAACCAGTAGGTTACGAAATGAACCATGCGAGCCCAGGTGGTCCTCGGAACTGGTTGATACATGCATATCCAATTGCCTTACCTTTCTCTGTCTTGTGCAGGGTTAAAATCCAATGAGAAAGCACACTGTGACATCATCTTTCCTGCTTTGTGCTGCTGGCCAATCAGAGAGGGAGGTGGGATGATGCCTGTCCCTGCACAGCTTCTGATTGGCCAGCATCACAGATCTAGCACAGATGATGTCGCAGCATGCTTCCTCAATGGATTTTAACCCCGTGCGAGACAGAGAAAGGTAAAGCAATTGGATCTGTGTGTATCAGCTGGTTCCGAGGATCACCGGGGCTCGCATGGTTCATTTCATAACCTACTGGTTCTTAAAAGAAATGCCCATCCCTACTAGAAATGATGTATCACAGTGGTTCTCAGCCAGTGGTACATGTGGCATTAGTGAGAGACAACAGAATCTCCATAGAGAGATAGATTTTCCTAACATTTACTTAGGATTCATTCCCCTTCCATCCCCTTGTGTAATCCAGACAGCAGTCCCTCTATTATACCTTTCACTATATAACATGAAGGGGAAGCTTCATATCCATGTAGCCTTCCCATGTCAGCCAAAAAACATGATTTGAGTCTGGTTCATGCGAAAAGGCAGCCCAGGTATAGGCAGGAAGACTGCCATT
Source organism: Phrynocephalus forsythii (assembly GCA_029282475.1). Lineage (NCBI taxonomy): Eukaryota > Metazoa > Chordata > Lepidosauria > Squamata > Agamidae > Phrynocephalus > Phrynocephalus forsythii. The sequence goes on along the minus strand of JAPFRF010000006.1, from coordinate 49,701,927 downwards.
TTCATGCGAAGGCTACCATGTTCCTGTAAACTGTATAAGGATTACACATGTTTACAGCAACCATATGGGCCCATATGGGAGGAACTGACGCATTTGAAGCGAGCTACAAAATGAAGACAATTTATTCATACTGCTTTATAAGGTTCATTATGTGACTTAAGTAATCCTTATTCATCCTGCATTTCTTCCATATTGTGTTTATGGACATGGCCAAAAGGAGAAGGGAAAAAGTTTGACAATGGCTGGTTTACGGCACAAGAGAAGAGAGCTGCAGAGTTTTTCCAGATTCCCTTGCTTTTTAATTTAGTGCACATGATAAATATAATGACAGAATGCTTGTAAACATGTAAATGCTCTTCATGGGCTTTTGTGTTAAGATGAGTTTGTAATAACAGACAGATTGGTGAACTATAAGATAGAAAAGAAATGCCAAACGTTTTCTGCACAGCATGGCATTGTTCTTGAGTGTTTTTCAGGCTGTTTGGCCATGTTCTGGAAGTTTTTCTTCCTGACGTTTCGCCAGACTCTGTGGCCAGCATCTTCAGAGGGCAAGGAGCTCAGGGAACTAGGAGCACATTACACCCCAGAGCACAGAGAGAACTCCTTGTTCCCTGAGGTCCTTGCCCTCTGATGCTGCTGACCACAGTCTGGCAAAATGTCAGGGAAAAAAAAACTTCCAGAACACAGCCAAATAGCCAGAAAAACTCACAACAGCTATCAGACCCCGGCCACGAAAGCCTTCAAGAATACATTTCAAGATCTCATCTCCTGGCAGACATCTGCGAACGTACCCTGTATTATCTTGTAGCAATGTAGCATGTTTACTGCATATGTAGAGTAGGGACATTTCTTCAAGTAGCTACATGTTTAGCTGATGCATAGGCAATTGGGGCCTCATAAAAATTTGAACATTACAGAGGTCATTGTGACATTAATTTTATTCCATATTGAGAAAAACAAAATGATAATCCAAAGGTTCCAGAAGTAGAGAGGAATGCTGCTTTAAAAGGCACTCTTGTGAAAGAAGGTGACAGTAGAAATATGAAAAGCAAACACATTAGCAGACATTTGGAAACACCAGACATTTGGGTAGCTTTAAGATAGTTCTACAGATTGAGACTCTGCTGTAGAAATTGGTGCTTTATTATCACACAAGTTCAAATTACCCCACAATGAGTCTGAATTTAGTCAAACGCACTCAGTGGCATTCTTCCATACAGCAGAAGGGGCTGTGCTGTGTGGAGAAACCTATTACAGTGCAAGTCAGAGAAAAGTATGCACACAAAATTGCATTCTTTTAGTCCCGCAATCTTCGGGGAGCACTCCCAGAAAGGAAAAAAAGAGGCAATTGCAAGGGTTTTGACAGTGCGGAACAAGTGAGTGTGCTTCTATAGTAACAATCAGTCTATAACGTTTTCCCTCCATCTAGGATGTTTGGGGATAATCAGGTTTTTCATCTGTGAATGGTAGTGTCTATTCAAAGAATAATATTTTATTTTAACAAGAATGATTCTGGGTATTCCTGCTTTTTAGCAAAGGCAAAATTGGTACCGGTGGAGGCTTTAAAATTGTAGTGAAGAGGAAATATATAAAAGTGATTATTAAGCTATGTGGAATTGAAGAGTTTGTCCAGCTCTGCTTCATTCAGTTGGCAATCGTTCAAAACCTGCATTTGCTGAACTGCAGTCACACCAAACCCACCAGTTGTTTTAATGGAGGATTGATAAATCCTATTTGCCACATAGTGAGCATTTCCAGGAGTGAGACATATGTCATGTCTGTGGGAGAGAGAGATTGAGAAAGAGAGGGAAACTCTCTGTGAATGGAATCTGGATGATCATATTAGGAGCCACAGAATTCAGCAATGGAATACTGAATACTGAACTGCCCGGAGTTCCATTGGAAGATGGGTGGTATAGAAATAAATAAATAAATAAATAAATAAATAAATAAATAAATAAATACTCCAATTGTTCTCTGTGGATTCTGAAACAAAATATGACCTTGGAGTTTGGGACAAAATATCAACTTAAGGTCCCATGCTAGAGAATGAGATTTAAAGATAAAGAAGCACTGTATATGAAAGGGAAGGCAGGTACCCTGAATTTGTCTGACAACAGGTAGCAAATGGCAAACAGACAGATCAACTGATCACAGGCTTCTTGGATGGGGTGAGATATAGCCATTTTTAAATTACTGTAGTTATTTCTGAATTTGCACCTAGGCATGCAAATTAACAAATGCTCGTTTTATGCAAACCTATATCCACTTTTCTTTTCTTTTTGTTGACTCAGTTCCTCTGTTTCTCAAAGCAAAAGTAGTGACCCACAGTTAATAACAATGGCAATAAGGATTCACAAAGCCTCCATTTAGAGTCTCCACTGCCTCGGTAGGGTCCAGAGTGGGAGGATCCATGACAGATTCTTTGTTATAGATCCAGCCATCCTAAGATGGACATCAGAATCTTTACCTTTCTCATGAACACACGTTTGATTCAGCTCTGCACTATTACAAAGCAGTAAACAGAGCTTGCCATTGTTATGGCTTACTGCCAATATGGCTCATTAAATTACAATTGGAAATGTAACATAATTATGCTTAATGTTTTGGAAAAAATAAATTAAATACAAATCCTTGTCAATTTGTCAAGTGGTCGGCATGGCTAAAGAAGGCAGCAGAAAGAAGGGGAACCAGGTCAGCAGCAGCTCATTATCTAAGATTTGGAGCCAAAATCTGAAGCCAGGGGGTGTTTCTTGTGATATTGCATTGGTTCTGCCTTGTGAGGTCATAGAATCAGGTCAGACCAGGACAGGAGCAGGCCAGAAAGAACTATGAGCCAACTCGTTCTTGAAATGGCATAAGAAGAATCTAGGTAATTCTGGAACCAGCTAGCCAGATTAGATGACAACCAGGAGGCTGAGAATTGTCTTCATAGTTGTTGGACTGGTAAAAGACTCACCACCAATCCACAAGGTGTTTTGCCACCCAGGTCTTGTGGTGCTGCCACCGCTTCCAGAAACTGCATAACAGGAAGGTTTGTGAGTTGTAGTGCTGATGCTCCACTCCTTGTTTTATTCCCAGTAGTATGAAAAGCCTGGGGGGTATTGAGCCCCAGTTCCCTTACTTTCACTTGCCTACCCTTTGGTGCATGGATGTTAGATGAACAAACTACACATCTTCATGCTGAACCAGTGAGCTCTGGCACCAGCTGAGGATGTGTGGCTTTAAAGCTATTTTATACAAAGAGATCACTATTTCTCCTAATCCAGAATAACTCTTCCTGGGATTTCCCCACCACTACCTGTATATCGGGAGAAGCATCACATCCTCTGAAGCATCAACTCGCACCCCAAAACTTGACACCTAAGTAATGGCATTAGCTAGGTATAAAACACAAAAAATGAAGCCATTATTCCCAAGGGCCATAGTTCTGATCTTGTATCTTCCATTTGGCACTACTATGTACAGAGTTTCCAGAATGTGTTACAAGTTAAAGGTGTGGAGTCAGGTTGCCTTCTATGAGGATCTATAACATTCTGGAACTGGTCCTCAGTCGATTACGTGAGTCCTTCTTTTTCCTTTTAAGTTAGGACCTCTACCAAGCAGCATCTAGAACCTGCTTTTAAAAGTACGTATGTTCTGGCAAGCTTAACAAGACTGTTAATGGGGACAAAGAAGTGCTGCTCTGGTCATGATTACCTGGGAGTAAATCTCTCTGAACACAATGGGACTTACTTCCATGCAACTATGCACAGGATTACATTACAAAATGTTTACAATTTAATTTATATAATTTATAATTTAAACTGAGAAGAGAGGCAGGTTATCATTGCAGGCTTTAAAATTTAGCTGTTTAGCACTGTTATTTTACAGGAGTGTTTTCTGCATGGTAAAAATGAAAGAATGTTCAAATCAAAGAAAAATATTTGTCTTAATATGTGCTTTCATATGTTCTTTAAGCTTCAAAGGAATATTTTCAGGCTGTTCTTTCTTTGCTCTAGTCCAATGTTTGCATTAAACTTGATTTTGGAGCCCTAAAAATGAAGTAACATCTAAGGAAGGTTTATTTAAAGCTTTCCTGAGGCAATAAGCAATTTGAATCTTGTTAACCAATTTCTCATTTATCTAGTCATAACACATCCTTTACTGCTCCTTTCATGAAAATATGCTGAGGCCAAAAGAGCATAAATGCCCTCGCACAGTAAAACTGTTTCCAAAGTGTCAAACTGCAGGGGTAAACAGACTCATGTTGCTGGAAACGTCTGAGAGAATAATTATGAAGGGACACTTTAACAATGTTAGCTCTCTGTAATATGCTGATTAATCGGCTTTTAACAGGAAATGATGCTTTTGTGAGCCTTTTCAAATTATTAGAAATGAGGTAATATTATAATATTAAAGAATTTGAAAATGTAGCGATAGTTGGTGAAGTAATATGGGTAATAGAAGAGTTTAACAGGGAGATAGAGCCATTGAGTGTCAAACAATAAATACTTAAAGGAATAAATACTTCAACATAATTTCCTTAGAATTCCTTAGAGACTGAAATTCCTCAGCAATCAAATTAACCTCATGTTTACCTTTGCAGTACCAATTGCATAACAAAGCATGCTGAACACAGTACATAAAGATAAGGAAAATATCATACTATACCTTAGTTTTCACAACAATATGGGTTTAGAACAGTGATTGCATACCTTTTAGAGACTGAGTGCTCAAACTGCGATTCAAAACCCACTAATTTTTTGCAAAGTGCCAAAACAGCAACTTAACCTGAATACAGGTGGCTGTGAAGGGGTGTTGTTGGATGCCCACAGAAAGGACTCGAGTGCCACCTTTGACACCTGTGCCATAGATTAGCCAACACTGGTATAGAATGTTGTTCTTCCTTAGTGTGTGTTGTGTCATTACAGTCATGAATGACTCTTCTTGACCCCATGTCCATGGTGTTTTCTTGGCAGGAATACTGGAGGGGTTTGTCAGTTGCTACTCCAGGCGCCTACAGCACCTGGTATTCCCTGGCAGTCTCCCATCCAAGTACTAACGATGGCTGACTCTGCTTAGCTTCCCAAATCAGGTGAGATTGGATGTGCTTAGGGCATCTAGTAGCAGCTTTTAAATAATTCATATATTTCACACTTAAGAATGAATGAAAAATTGTTTCAGTTTGTTTTTACAAGAACTTGCCAAGATTCAGGATAACAAGAACTTGAGCTGGAACTACTAATACAGCAAAATAAATATGACATAATAGGCATCACTGAAACTTCATGGGATGAGACTTATGATTGGAATGTAGTTATTGGATGGTGTAACCTGTTTTGAAGGACCAGACCTAGCAAGAAAGGAAGAGGTGTAGTTTATATATCAAGGACATTTACACTGCTGAAGAAATACAAGATATACAGCAGGGAAAGCATATTAAGAGTATTTGGGTGAAAATCAGGGGTGAAAAAACTGGGAGGGATGCCACTGAGAGAGGTATACTATAGATCCCCAAGCCAGCCAGAGGAGTGGGATGATGCCTTCTGTGAGCACATGGCCACACAATCAAAAGGGAGATATGTAGTACTAACGGGAGATTTTAACTATCCTAATATATGTTGGCAGATGAACTCAGCTAAGAATGCAAGGTCTAGCAAATTCCTTACTGCCCTTGCAGAAAATTCCAGAAGGTAGCGGAGGCAACAAAAGGAACAACCATTTTAGATCTGGTCTTAACCAATAAGGAGGACCTTATAAATGGGGTCAAAGTGGTGGGATTTTTAGGTAAAAGTGACCATGCCCTCTTGGAATTTGTTATACAGTTAGAAGGTGAAGCTAAGCATAGTCAGACAAGAATCTTGGCCTTTACGAAAGCCATTTTTTTTAAAACTTAGGGAATTATTGGCTGTGTTTTCATGGAGCAAAACACTGAAAGAGAAGGGAGTCCAAGACGGATGGGAGTTCCTTAAAAATGAGATATTAAAGGCACAATCTAAAACACTTCCAACAAGAAGAAAAAATGGGAGATGTTGAAAGAAACTACAATGGTTTAATAAAGAATTTTCAATTCAGCTAACTATAAAGAAAAACAAGTATAGGAAATGTAAAAATGGGGAATGCACCAAAGAGGAATATAAGCAAACAACTAATATATGCAGGGGTATGGTAAAAAAAGCTAAAGTGCAAAATGAACTTAGGGCCTTTTTACACGACCCCTAAGATCCGCTGGCCACTTAAATTCGGACCAGAGATCTTAGGGGTTCGTCACTCTTCCTCTGTCCCCACCCCCCTCCGCACTTCCTGGTTGCTGGCTGCGTGAGGGAGGGAGAAAAAAGAAAGAAAAGAATGCCGGTTTACCTTCGTTTTGTTCCCGGCAGCATTCAGATCTCTTAAAGGGGTGGGGCGCAAAAAAAGAACAAACAGAAGCCAGGAGAGCCCCGCACTCACTATCCTTACACCGGATCAAATATTTGTCACCTCCAAAAAGCAGGTACCTGAAAGCTGCGCTGGGATGCACTAAAGTGGGCATGGTCGCACTTAATTTCCTGTTAACTCCGGAGCTGGTGGGTAAATCTCTGGGAGCCATTTGCCCCGGAGTTTAGGGGTCGTGTATAAATGCCCTTAGACTTGCCAGAGAAATTAAAGATAGTAAAAAGGGTTTCTTTAGTTATGCCCACAGCAAAAGGAAAAATAAGAAAATGATAGGCTCTCTGCATGGTGGTGATAACCAGTTACTAACAGGAGACAAGAAAAGGCAGAACTACTCAACACTTTGTTTGCCACAGTATTCTCCAAAAAGAGATCCACTGGGACAAAAAGTAGCTGAGGTAGGATGGGAATTGCAACATAGAATAGGTAGAAAGGTAGTACAGAAACACCTCGAAACATTAAAAGAACTGGCAGAAGTAATTTCAGAACCATGGACAAAAATCTTTGAGAAGTCCTGGAGAACAGGTGAAGTCCCCATAGATTGGAGGAGGGCTAATGTTGTCCCCATCTTCAAAAATGGGAAAAGAGGAGCCAAATAAATACCACCCAGTGAGCTTGACTTCAATTCCTGGAAAGATCCTACAGCAGATTATTAAACATGCAGTCTGTAATTAATTAACAAGCAATGCTGTCATCACAAAAATCAACAAGGTTTCTTAAAAACAAGTCATGCCAGACTAATTTGATCTCTTTCGTTAATAGAATTACAAGCCTGGTGGATGAGGGGATTGATGGACATTGCTTATTTGGGCTTCAGTAAGGCCTTCAGTAAGGTTCCCCATGGTATTCTTGCAAAGACGTTGGTACAAAGTGGGATAGATAGTGCAACTGTTAGGTGGATATGTAATTGGTTGATTGATTGCACCCAAAGGGTGATCATAAATGACTTCTCTTCAGCTAGGAGAGATGTGACCAGTGGGGTGCCCCAGGATTCTGTTTTGGGTCAGGTGCTGTTCAATATCTTTATAAATAACTTGGAGGAAGGAATTGAGAGTATGCTAATTAAATTTGCAGATGATACCACATGGGGGTTGCTAATTCCCCAGAAGATAAGATGAAAATCCAAAATGACCTTGGCAGATTAGAGTGCTGGGCCAAAGCTAATGGAATGGGTTTCAACAGAGGGAAATGTAGGATGCTGCATCTAGGTACAAAGAATGAATTCCACAGATATAGGATGGGAGATACCTGGCTGGAAAATAGTACATGTGAAAGGGATCCGAGAGTCTTGGTAGACCACAAATTGATCGTGAGTCAGCAGTGTGACACGGTGGCCAGGAAAGCCAATGCGATTCTTGGTTGCATCAACAGAAGCATTGTGTCTAGATCAAGGGAAGTGATAGTACCACTTTATTCTGCTCTGTTCAGACCCCATCTGGAGTACTGTGTCCAGTTCTGTGCACCTCAATTTTAAAAGGATGTTGACATCCTCGAGCGGGTAGAGGAGGGTGACCAGGAAGGTTGAAGGTCTGGAAGAAATGTCTTACGAGGAACGGCTTAGGGAGCTGGGGATGTTTAGCCTTTCAAAAAGAAGGCTGACAGTGGATATGATAGCTATGTTTAAATATTTGAAAGGATGTCATATTGAAGAGGGAACTGGTTGGTTTTTCATGGCTTCAGAGACTAGGACTCGGGGCAATGGTTTAAAGCTACAGGAAAAACAATTCAATTTAAACATTAGGAAGAACTTCCTGACTGTTAAAGCTGTTCGGCAGTAGAATATGCTGCCATGGATGGTGGTGGAGTTTCCTTCTTTGGAGGTTTTTAAGCAGAAGCCAGATGGCCATCTGTTGGGAATACTATCATTAGGGTTCCTGCATGGAAGGGGGTTGGATAGCATGGTCCTTGAGGTCTCTTCCAACTCTATGTTTCTATGATTCTATGATTCTAAATCAATTGGGAGATAATGAACTTTTTAGATTTCTCCTATTTAAGACCAAAACGTTTGTGCTTAACTTTTAGAGGTTCAGTTCTGAATACCTTTGTCATATTAGGAATGAACTGACTCAGTAAAGGAAGGCATAGCCTTAAGTATGCAAATAAATGAAAGGAATTCACTCATTCACAGGATCACTGTAAATCAGATGGCACCTGACAGCACACAGCAATATCAATGCTAATATCCCATGTTACCAGAACACAGTATTCTCTACCACACTTTAGGCAGCATGCTAGTTTAAAGGACCTAGGCCTCCTCAAGGACTCTGCCTGAGGACAGCTAGAGCATCCTTGTGGAGCAAGCAGGAGACTGTAAATGCCACTCCTAAGAGACCTGCCTCACACCTTCTTCCTTAGATGGTTACTTCACGTCCATTTTGTCTCTGTACGTGTTGCGCTTCAGACCAGTACAAAAAAACTTACTTCTCGTCCATCGCACAACAGCAGAAATTTGTCTCGACCACACCCCTGTAGCGGGATCAGAGTGTGACAATACTCTACCTGGTGGTGGGTTGGGGTATTCTCTTGTCACGATTTGTTTCTGGTTCCTGTTCCAAGACAAGGGACCATGTGGTAACCACTATCATGCAACAACCATGCAGCACAAATGTTTATTAAAGAAAGTACTGAAAATTCTGTAGCATTGACGTGTAAATTCCTGAAGATCAGTAAATTGAAATACAGTGACCCCCTGCTATTTTGCAGTTCCGGCATTGTGGTCCCACTACATCGGAACCATGGGAGGGGGGCAGCGGGGGGGCAGCTGGGTTGCTCCACATGGCCCTCCCACACACCATGGAGAAGCCTTGGGGTGATCGCTCTCTGCCGCCCCCCAGGCCCCTCTGGGAGGCCTCCGAGCTGGGCGGGGGGGGTGCTGGGAGCAATCAGATCGCTCTCTGTGCCCCCCGCCCCTTCTGTGAGGCCTCCAAGTAGGGCGGGGGGGGCACCGGGAGCGATCCGGTCGCTCTCCGCGGCCCACCCGCCCCTTCTGGGAGGCCTCTGAGCAAGGGCGGGGGCTGCCGGGACCCCACCCATCCACATATCGCAGATTTTCTGCGCCCCCGCCCTGTGATCACCAGGGGTTTACTGTATCAAAAAGTTTTATTTACAACATTTTAAAAAAGGGTTAAGAAAGCAAGACAAATTCAGAATTTGTCACGGAGCAAGACTGTGAAGTAACAGTTGTCATGAGACAAGATATCACGATTCTGAGAAAACAGAAACAGGGACTAAACAGGGACAAAACCACGTGATCGTGACCAACGCTGTCATGGTACAAAACTAGTCACAGAACAAGGAAGGACGTGAAGTAACCGCTTTAGTTCCTTATCTAATCTTTCTAGAAACTTGAGGTTTATACCAAGAACACTGCAGTGTACCAATATAGTACTCTCTAACCCACAGCAATCACCGGATGGGCCCTTTACTGGCTCTCAAAACTATGTTTTATTTAAATGATTTATTTTAAAAATTACTTTTAGTTTTCATGAAAGCAACACAAATTCAGAATTTGTCTTCACTTGAACAAGACATGGTGGTTCTGTAGAGCAATCACTTGTCATGAAGACAAGATATCAATATTGACTTATTAAAAACAGAAACAGGGACTAAACATATCTGAAACCACGTGATCTGTTTTCCCGACCTCCGACTGCCAGCTCAGGTCAGTACAAAACTAGTCAAAGAACAAGGAAGGACGTGAAGTAACCGCTTTAGTTTTTTCAGGGTTCAGAGCCTGTTGGGGTATGGAATCCCCTCAAAATATGTGTGATATTTACCTCTGGAATATCACACATATTTACTATCAAAGCAAAAAGGGGATTGACTAATGGCCATCACAAAACACAACTGCAAAAAATAGTTTATGGGTGATACCTTTAGAGGCCACTAATAAAAATAAAACACATAGAACATTGCAAGTGTTCGAGTATAAATCACTCTTCTTCAAAATAGGTCCCAGAAGTTCAGGCATGTTAAAAATGTGCTTTACCAGGAGGTTACTTTTGAAGTCCTTGGTTAGATTATGTTCTTAAAATCCATGGCTAGATTATATTGGAGCCAGGGCAGGAGTCTTTATTTTATTTTATTTTATTTTATTTTATTTTATTTTATTTTATTTTATTTTTATCAGTGGCCTATAAAGGTTATCACCTGTAACCTATTTTTGCAGCAGTTACAATAGAAACACTGGCAGCTAACACTGTAATTGAGCATTATGTTTACTGTTTATTTGAATTAAATTTTGCCATAAAATTATTACCCCTCTCACTAGCCAGACAATTTCAGTGGGACTGACACCTAAAATATATATTTATATTGGAAGAATGCATTCCCATTCCTCAAACCTGCTGGTGCTTCTGGAGAAGTGGCAATACCTTTTCATTCTGCTGAGAAGCTCTACTGAGGTCTGACTTCCACCTGTAAATATTCAGTGCCTCAACAACATTTCTGCCAGCGGTGGAGCCCCAAGCAGGATTTGCCAGGAGGAACATTCCACTCTAAGTCTCCAGGATCAGACCTAGAGCTTGTGTAGGCATTTGCCTTAGTCTGGCATAATCAACTTTCTTTCAGCTGAAACTAACAGAAATGGGGAAGAGAGAAGGGAGACTGATGTAACGTGAAAGGAGTTTGGTATTGGCATATAAGTTCCATCCTTCCTTCCTTCTTATATAGGACTCCCAAGGTCGCATAGAAATTTTGGTGTATTTGGTTGTAAGGGATTCATTTTTAGAACATCCTTCATTTAAAACAAAAGTCGAGGTTATATAATCTCCAATGATGAATGTTTAGTTTACTCCACTCCTTTTCCCCTTTATGAGCCTTCACTTAATGCTAACCATTTGCCATATGCAGGGCATATCTTGAAGACATTAACAATCATTACTAAATGTGAATTGCCAGAAGGATCCTCAAGTTTATTCGTAATGGAGACAAACACTCTGCATTTGGGTGAATGCTACAAATGGCTGAACATTTGGTGCCCCAGGCAAAGCGTTCAGAGAGAGTTCATATGGTTTTGCTAGTTATAATCAGCCCAACTTAAATTATGCATAATTTGGTTTTCACGGTTGGGTCTGGGATCACATAAAGTCAAATATAATTACTACAAAGGAGAATTCTATACGCATTTTAGGGCACTGTGGACTTGTGGCATGCTAGAAGAAGGATCTGCAATTACTAGGAAATTATTTAAATACGTTTTATTGTTTTTCCTCAAAGGCATGTGAAATTGCAGTGAGTAATCACAGGAACCGTGGTAAATGGTCATTGGTTTTTAGTGCTATTATAAAATTAAAGAATTATCAATTGCTATGTTTTTGTCTCATGGAGGCAAAAGGATTTGAATTTTTTAAAGAATCTGGAAATAGTAAGGGTGGGGCAATTATAGGAATAGTAAAGTAACCCTTTTTTTAGCCAAAGGAATAACATAGAAAGCCTCTATACAGATTGATTCAGGAAGATTCCAGTGTTTCCACCCCACAGTTTGCTAGCTAATAAGGCAAGCCATAGAAACTGCCATGAGAATATGTCAACTTTTGTTGTAATGTAAATATTTAAAAAGTAATCCATCACAGCAGGGGATCTTGATGTTAATTAACAATGTTTTGTTGCCTACCTCACAAGCCACTTGCTTGTACAAGCACCGCCAAAATCAAGCTGTGTATATTAAAATATTGCATAGCTTTTTAATATGTACATATTGCTTTCCTAAGTTTCTGCTGCAAAGTGTTAAATAAACTTGTGTGTTTTGTGCTATCTATCCTATCACATCTGACCACACACCATTGTGGTGCCGTGGTTAAACTGCTGTACTGCTGCTATAATTGTGCTCACAACCTGGGGTTAAATTCCATGTTGCAAGCTCAAGTTTCACGCAGCCTTCCATCCTTCCGAGGTTGGTAAAATGAGTACTCAGCTTGCTGGTGAGTGGGTGGGGGGGGGCAATGTGTAGTCTGCACAATTACTTGTAAGCTGCCCAGAGAGTGCTTTAAGGGGTATTGGGGTGGTATATGAGCAGCACACTTTTCATTTCTTTTACAGTGATCCTAACAGGGCTTTCAAGGTAAGAGAGATGTTTAAGGAATACAGTAATTTTATTAGTTACTAGTCCCACCACCTCAGTAAGTTACCATGGCCCAACATGGATTCATACCCAGATTGCTTATGTCCTAGTTTGTCATGCTATCCAATGCATCATGTTGGGTATATATTTTTATATTTATATAATTATTAAATATATTTTAACCCACCTTTCTCCTTGGAAGGGAGCATGGCGGCCTACAACATTGAAGAACAATATATATAGTTGGAGACAGTCAGTATACAATGGTAGTTAAAAAAATTAGATACAATATTTAAAGCTAAGAAGCAATGAGTGTGAAGAGGCATTTTATATCCTACAAGAGGTGTCTTTCATCTTACATAATTAAAAGGCAGTATTAAAGCTAAGAACAATAAGTATGTGTTTTATAAAAGCTTTTTCCTATCACCTTAAGGAACTGTAGAAAGAGGCATTAGGGCTAGGTACCTTTTATTAACATGTCACATTTAATTGTACTGATTAGTAAATATCACAAAAGCGGTGCAAGTCTGTCATGTTGAACCTCTTGACTTCTACCACTACCTAACTGTAGACTGGGCCACCTCCAGCAGAAATAACTAGGAAATCCTGTGGCCACAAAAAGGAATTAAATGGTCTGCTGATGGAGTAAGGAAGGACCAGAGGGAACTTGTTACTGCTCATTTGGTTCAATAAATCCCAACCCTAAAATTAATATATTCCCCAAATTATTGTGGAGCAAATTTAACAAGGGAAGCTAGCTAGGTAAGCCAGATGCATTTCAATTTACATATACTGTACAGTAATGCCTTGGTTTAAGAGTAATTTGGTTTAAGTGAGTTTTGCAAGACAAGCAAACATTTCTTCTAAATTTTGCTGTGATCAACAGCAATGTCTTGATAGACAAGCACTGGTGCAGGTCACGCGATCACAAGTGAGCCAATGGTGGAAGAGGAAGACTGCAGCCTTTCCCTTAGGGGAGCTGATCAGCTGGACCTATTGATTGCATCAAAGCAGAAAGTCCACCTCACCTCTGCCCCTCTTCCATTCCATGGGTAGCTATCACTTAGCCCTGGCTGCTACACCAAAGTAGGGGACCTTATGTGCTGGGAAGGAAGAAGACTGCAGCTATTCCCTGGGGGAGCAGATCAGCTGGACCTATTGATTGCATAAAGGGAGAAAGCTGGACTCATCTGCTTCTCTGGGTGGCTTCTGAAAAGGAGAGCCAGATGGGAAGAGCAAGCACCACAAGTGTTTTTCTCACTGACGAAAGGCAGGATCATCATCATCATCATCATCATCATCTTAGTACTGCAGAACTTTTGAAAGGCAACTATAACTTAGCCCTGGCTGCTGCACCAAAATCGATGATGATGATGATGATGATGATGATGATGATGATGATGATGATGATGATGATGATGATGATGATCTGCCTTTCCTCAGTGAGGAAACCATTTGTGGTACTTGCCCTTCTCATCTGGCTCTTTCTCAGAAGCCACATACAATCCAGGGAAACAGATCAGTCTGAGCAAGTGTGTTTAGCCTAAGGTGAGTTTCATTGCTCAGTGTGTGCTTGTGTGTGTGTGTGTGGGGGGGGGGGCTCAAATGCCAGTCCTTTCAAGTCCCAGGTCAATTCTGACTAGTATGGAATATTGGCCCAGCAACTATGGTCTACTGCCACCACCTCCCCGCCATTCTTCCTTTCTCTCTTGCACACACTCAGGGTATCCATGTGCTTCTCTGCCAACTAACTGAGAGCCTTTCTCTCTCTCCCTCTCTCTCAAATGTCTCGCAAGCCTTGGCTTGTTGTGTGTGGGAGACTTCCCGGCTGAGATTTCACGTCTGCCTGCCTCCCCTTTTTCCTTCCAGGCCCGAGCCTGCGAGCCAGGCTCTCCCCTTCTCCTCCGGGTCCCCTTCCAAGGCAAACCCTCCCCTCCGTGTTGTTGTTATCACATGGGAGGGGGCGGGCTCGGCTCGTCCAGGCAGGCGCTGGAAGGAGGAGGAGGAGGCGGCGGCGGCGGCGGCGGAAAGTTTGGCGAAACGTCTGGAGTTGGCGGTGCAGCAGCGGCGGCTTTTGCGCGAGGCGGGGGGTGGCATGAAGGCGAGCCCCCGGCGGCCCTGAGAGCCCGGGAAGGAACGGGAGGCTCCGCGGCGTCCTCCAGCCCGGTGTGGAAGAACTCCGGTCATGGGCTCCGCCGCGCACACCGTTTGGCGGCGGCGGCGGCGGCGGCGGCTTCTCCTTCTGCCTTTGCTGCTGCTGCTGCTGCTCCTTCCCTGCAGCTCCGGAGGCCTGGGACTGTCCGGAGGGTGTCCGACGTCGTGCCGCTGCCTGGGAGAACTCCTGGACTGCAGCCGTCTCCAGCTGAACAGAGCGCCGGAGCCTCTCCCGGGCGGGATAGTCAAGCTGTAAGTATCCTTTGCCTTGGTAGCTCGTTCGGGGTGCCCTGGCGGGTCTCCGGAGCTTTGGGGGGGGGGCTCGGGGCTTCTAGGGCCTTCTTTGGCTTCGGGGCGTGCATGTCTGTGGTTTTAGGGGGGACGGGGGGCGTCTTGGGGGTGCCTCCCTGTGTGTCGGAGCCAAGGGGCGTTCCTTTTTGTTGGGGATGAAGGCCACAAGTAACTTTTCTGAGCCATGCTGTGTTTGCAGGCTATGGCTGGGAACTAGGAGCCATGCAGATGGTTCTACGTCCCAGGGATAACATCCCGGGGTCGTTGGGTTGACATATCACAGGCGTAGCTGCTGCCTTTCCACCAGGGAGCTCAGAGTGGTCTGTATAGCTTTCCTCGCACACACCTTGCTCTGGGCCACAAGCCACTCAGGATGAGGCTGCCACTGGCCCAAGGTGATTCCATCATCTTGCCAAGTCGATCTCTTGAATTCGATCTGGAAGCACTGGGAAAGAAGTAGAAGCAAAGAACTTGTTGTGTGGTCACTGCACACTGGCATTCTGGGCCAAAGAAGGCCAGTGTGGAGTGGAGGTGGACCCAGTCTGCATCACCCGCCAGCAAGGGGGCAGTGCAGGAAATTCTGGGGCGACAGTAATCCTAACAGTCTCTGCAACACCACCCAGAGAGAGAGTGAACGAGTGAGGAGTGGAGCAAATGGTGATCCTCCCCCTGCCTGCTGAACTGTGTGGTGCTCTCCACTGATCCTTTGAATTGCAGAAGGAGGTTACAATCTAGACCTTTTAGCCATCATGGAGGTCCAGAAGCAAAGGAGCAGAGAAGAGATGAACCCACCATCTCTGTCCACTTTTCTTCAAGGAGGAATTGGAGGTGGAGGGAGAGGAGCAATGCTGCCCCTGTCCACAGGAGCACTTGGACTGGAGGCTGGATTGTTTTCTGGGCCGTGATGGAGAAGGTGATTGTGGGGCAGTAGCACTGATGTTGGTCTTGTTCTAAAAAATGTACAGCCATTGGCTTCAGGGAGATGGTGGTTCCCCAGCTGTTGGGGTTGTTTTGTCGTTCTAGAAGGGGAAAGCAGGCAGCGGCTGCTCTTGCTTGCTCAGTCAGTACCCGCCAGCTTAGTGGACAAGGAAGGCAGTGGGCAGCCACCCACACTTGCCTTTTCTCCTACCTCAACCTCCCAGGTGATACTCTGTGCATCAGGGCTGCACTCCATGGAAGGTGCAAAGCCAACATGTTGGGATTTAAGGTGTCTGGAGACTTTCTTATTTCTGCTTCTTGTAGTTGACCTGTTGGGTTCTTTTCCCCACCACCACACCTGAGGAAAGGATGGAAGGCCATTTCTTTAAGCTTCTCTGTTGCGTATTTGCCTGCTTGATTTCCTTCTGATTCAGTGAAGGAGGAGAAGAGAGGAGCCCAGAGACTGGGCAGGAAGAATTCCCAAGGCCCTCTCCCTGGCTGGTTCCACTTCTCCATTGCATTTTTTTTTGTATATAGTTTGCCTGTGGATAGCAATTCTAGAGGTGCAACAAACTGTCCCCACAGTTTTGAACACTGGCATTTTGAATCATATTGCAACATTCTGTTAGTTCAGAGAAGGTGTGTTTATATATATATATATATTCTCCATTTCTGTCTCACCTTCTCCCCAGTTAGTTTTGCATAGATGGTTCTTTCTCTCTTCTTCTCCACTTTATTTCCACCACAACCTTGTGAGGTAGGTCAGAAGAAGACACCAGTCAGAGTTCTCCAATATGTTACATGGCCATGTGAGGATTTGAACACAGGTCTCTTAATTTGGCACTGAACAATGCATTGAAAACGGAGTAATCCCTAATTGGGACCATTTTTATGTTGTATGGATTCGCCCCATAGGCGATTCTGTTAAGCAAATTTCCCCTATCTCCGGAATGTTTGTGTTGTACAGATTCTATGTTATACAAACCGTTTGTTATATGAGGGTCCACTGTACTATATTTCACAGTCCAAAAAGAGAAAAGATTTTCACAGAGGAATTTATATCACATTGTATTCATATTACATATGTAATATAGTCCTGTACAGTGAACCTGGTGTTTCTGAGCATTGTGACCTTGAGTATCTAGAATGGGCACACGTGTGGTCTTTAGATGTAGCACATGTTTGCCAGGCAGGAGTCTCTAGGCCTGTGTGGTTTGGCGTGGATGCTCTGACAGATATGCAAAGTAACTCTTAGCTAGGAATTGCTTGTCATCTGAGAAGTCAAGCAAAAGTTTGGCTTGGAAACAATGCACCTTTGCAGAATGCAATCAATGGTAATAGAGATACCTGTATTAAAATGCCAGTGTGCTAATAGCCAAAATAGTAAGTAAATATGGCTGCTCCATGTTCCTGTTGGATGGATGAAGTAGAGTATGGTGACTCAGAACAAGGATGAGGGACTTGTGATGGCCATGCACCATGCAGCAGATAGGATGTGAGGTCCACCAACAAAAGGGTGGATGGACACAGGTTTTCTCACTCCTGTTTTAGAATGAGAGTTGTTATTGTCTTGCCATTAATCTCTCTCTTTTTTTCATTCAAAGTGGGCATTTAAATACTTTTTGGGGGTGGTGGGGTGAGAAGAGGGCTAGCTGGCAGTTCTTTAATTAGAGCCAGCATGGTTCCCAAGTAACATTCCTACCTGCTGAGAGCAGTTTCAGAAAAGCTGAGAACTTGCATTTGTGTGCATAGGATTATTTATTGACTCAAAAAATAGCTGCTATAATGTAACAGGCACCAATTCTTTGATATTTGGGTTTCATTCCTTCAATAAAATGCCCAGTAGAAAAGATTAGGGCTATCTATAAAAGCATGAGAGATGGATTTTAAAAGATTTCACAGTTGAATATCAGCTATCTCTTGTAATTCTACAGGAAAAAATAACAATAATAAAGAGCAGGGTTTTGTTGTTAGAAAGTAGCTGAAATACCGGCGCTTTGGAACAGTATGCTTGTTGTTAATCTCTTGCCACTTCAATCACTTCTGGATTAGTTTATTAATTTTCTGTTGCACTTCAGAAGCAAGTGCAGATAAGAACTTAAAGTAAACAGGAAGTCTTCCAATTAGTTGTGGCTAATTCTCTTCAATTGCCTCCCCTGGAGGTCATGTTTCCTTACTGAGGAAAAGTGGCTGGTGTATTTGTAACACATGGTTTTTAGTCTGTGGGTGATTTATGGCAGAATCCTATATATGTCTCCTCAGATAAAAGTTCAACTTAGTTGTGTAGTGCTTGATCTTGGAAAAAAATTCTATGCATTTGCAACCACAGAGGACTGAATAATTATTGCATTCATTAATTTATTGTTTATCTTGCCCCTCCACTAAAAATAGGGTTCTCAAGGTGGTTTCTACTCCTGGAAACAGAGAACTCTAATTAAAATCTAAAAACCATTTTAATTAGAAGATGTCAGTTTCAATATACTTTTTTCAAGAAAGTAGACAGAGGCAGATAACTATCTGGGAAGGAAAAAGCTGGCACATTTCCAAAAGCAAACATTTTATATAAATCGCTTAATTGTTTTTAACAGAGAAAAGTGCTTTTTAAATTTACAATTAAAATGCTTGGATGTGTTGTAAGCAGCATTTAAAAAGAATTAGAGTCAGGCTGCACATCTGTACTGTTATAACCCTGGTGAATGAGTAAGTTATGTGCAGGATTGTACTGTAAGGGAGCAGTTGTATACCTACTTATCTGGGAGTAAACTCTGTTGATCCCAGTGGGCTTTGGCTGCAAGTTGACTTCCATTGAATTGTGCTGTAAATGGGCTTGGCAGTTTATCCAGACAACTCATGGGTGGGGAAAAAATTAGCCACATAGCAAAATAACAGCAACATGGGATAAAACAGGAATTTCACATGAATACAACTCGGGAATTAAACTGCATACCTTTTTCAAAGATTGTCTTTTAAGCTGGACATGCAGTCAACAGCAGTAATAACAAAATATGTTAGTGGCAGTTAATGTAGTGACCACTAAAACAAACAGATCTTCTGTTGTCGCTAACACAGTGGAAGCTTTCTAATTGGATTTCCCCTGGAGACTTAAATTGTCCATATGTACATTCACATTCCTTTAAAAAAAGTGTGAAAAATGGACTCCACTTGTATAAATAAGCACTTGGCCTTTTGTAAGGAGCCCTGCTGTGTTCACTCATTGGGCAGCTGTGTCACTTGCTCTTAAACTCACAGGGTTGGATCTTTGTAGGTGTCACCATACCATGTGGTCCCCTAGATTCTGTGACATGTTTCTTTTGTTTGAGCAAAATGCCTTTAGAAGTTCCTGTTCATTACTTGCTTTTCATCCTCTTTTTAAAAAATGCAGGCAGACATGTGGTGTTTTTCTCTTGCCTTCTGTTGCTCTTATGCTAAGAAGCTTAGATGACTACAAGACACTACCTGAACAAAATAGTTTGTTGTTAGATCACACTTGCCCAGATAGTTCATCATTATTTATGCCTTTAGCAGGCATAAATATAAAAATATAGCTAATAGCTATATCTGAAACCCATATGTTAAATAAAAAAAGTCACCCTGTTTCAAAGGTTTGTTTCGAAATCCTAAACCTCTGGTATGCTGTCCTAAATGAATTGCTTAAGAAATAGGTCCTGTTGATTTCTCTGAAGCTTGAAACTCCCAACCCCCTAAAATTAGGACCCTTTATGAGTATAAGACTCATTGAGGTTTACTGTTTAGGATTTTAGCTAGATAAAAAAATAGTAGGATCACACATTAAATCTACTAAGATCTTTATATGTTGTTGTTGTAAGCAGTGCAACTTGATTCCTGGTAAATGAGTTTAGATTCCAGGGTGTTTTCTTAGAGATACTGAATAATTATCACTTGACCAAAAGGTTGCCTACTCATGTTTACCCTTTGTGCTCAGCCTGTTCAGACCAACCAAGCCAACCCAAAGTTTCAAAAGCTGTTTGAGGAGAAAACGTAATTGTTTGGGTTTTTTTTTTTTTTTTTAGCTCAAAGCTTTTGATGAAATAATGGAGATTGTGTGCTTGATTGGAACAACAGTTGTAACCAGAAATGCTGAATAATTTTCTGATCTGGCTGCTGAAGACTGAAATCCTGTTATCATTCCTTGTTGTAAAAGTTGTGGTTAACCCTTATAATTGCAATTGACATAGTAAATAGCTTTAGGTGGTGAAAGGTGGCTAATTTTAACAGGGCTTTATTGCAGGCTCTGAGTAAAGATGTATTCAACTACTTTAATGAAGCCAAGATTGTTCAGAACTAGTAGATTTTCTCATAGTTTATTAACAAATAAATACAATGCGGTCTGTCCTGTAGGATAAGAGGTATAAGAATAGAGGTAAGATAAAGTACATTTCAAGAACTTAGCTTTTGTTAGACTTAAATTTTAGCAGCCAGGATGAGAGAGGAATAGTACATCTGAGCAGCTGCCAGACATCTTTGCTATTTTTCAATTCCCTTTGGAATTCTAGATTATTTTGCCAGGTTTTGTCTAGGAATGTTAAAGCTGTCACTGAGACAGAGGGGGGGAAGCTAAAGGATGGTTTCTGCTAATGTTTGTATTACATCTCAGTATTTACATTTTCTAAAACCTCTAGTTCTTACTAAAATTGCCGGGGGGGGGGGTGGGGGATCAAGATAGTTTTCACAGCTGTTCCTCAGCGTTTTCCAGACTAAAATCTGAACATCGCCTGCTGATTTATGAGTCACTTTGGACCTGTGTCTTAAAACAGCTACAGCCTGCCTCTTTGTTTTTCAGCTTTCCTTTTCTGTGCTGAATTAGCAGCTCTAGTGGCCTCAGTGGTGATTGATTAAGGATCCTTCGCTGGATTTCCATTTAGAATGAACATCATCTTAGAACTGCAGAGCTGGTCATTGAGTTGAGCCCCTTCCAAGAGGCACAGTGAGGAGGAAGCAAACTCCTAACCAATGACCCCACAGCTAGATGCCTAAAACTTTAAACTGTGTCCTGAGTGTTATGCATTTCCAGGAAGGATGGTATTGATTGTGCCCATATATATATTAGATTGAAAAATCATAGATGCACTACTTTAGAATTAAGGTCCATTGAATTCATCGCATCTCTGTTCACAAAATGTATGCTTTGTAATGGGGCTGCTAGTCTGCTCCTGTATATTTATAATTATATACATATGCAGTGTTGTATCATCAGCTGATTGGGGGAGATTCAGTCTTATCAACATAGTTTTTAATTGAGATAACAGTTTCTTAACACCACACATGTGTTAATTCACTTTCCTAGTAGCAGGATATCTGTTATCAGAAATTGAATTGCCGGGGCTAGTAATGCAATGTCTTTGGCAGTACTTACTGACTGTAATCCCCCCTCACACTAGCTACAATCCCAGTTCCTGCCTCTGGATCAGTTGATGTACCTAACAACAGTAATATCTTGCTTTATGAGCATAATTTGTTCTGGAAGCATGCTTGTAAACCAAAACACTCATGTCAAAGCAAATTTCCCCATAAGAAATAATTGAAACTCAGATGATTGGTTCTGGGGTTCGATAGACCACATATTGTACACACAAAATGCCAAAACTCACAAAATAAGTTGGCTAGAAGTCCACGTCAACACCATAGTTTAGGTACCTGGCTGCGGAATCTGCTCTGCTTGGGACTAACAAATGGATTTTACTCTATGTTCTTAATGTGACAATAATAAAGTGTGATTTGTAGCCCAATACATACATAACCAGCTGCCCCATGAATAGAAATGGTTTGAAAAAATAAGAAAGAACGTTGAAAATAAATTAAATAGAAATAGAAATACAAAGAAAAATTAAACTGTAACCTGCACTCCCCTTTGAAAACATTCCTGGCTTTTTCAAGGGAGACCTCTGTTCCTCTCTCCTCCCTCTGCTTTGGAGGCAGCCTGAGACAGAACATTTCAGACAATCACCCACAATCCTGCAGGGGGAAGGAGGGGGAGAGAGTCACCATTGGCTCACTTGTGATCATGTTACCTGCTCTAGTGCTTGTACATCAAGACATTGCTTGTTGGTCAAGATAAAGTCAGAAGAAATGTTCGCTTATCTTGCAAAACACTCTTAAACCAAGTTACTCTTAAACCAAGGTATTACTGTATCCCTGAAACTCTCCATGACATTCAGTGTGGCTAGTGAAGTGAGATACAGACCCATGGAATCTCTAACTTCGTTAGATACATTTTTGGTTTCGTGTCTCCAATCCTTTATTTTGCCCTCTAACTCTTTAACATAACCTATTGTGGCAAATTGTTCATTTGCAGCACTTGGTTATCTCTGTGATGAATTTATTTTCTATTTATTTGATTTGTATACTACCTATTTAGCCAAATCTACTTTAGATGGTTCACAACATAGTTCATCAAAGACAAAACCATGAGTAAAAGCAAAACCATCATATAAATATTGTAAAAAAAAGAGACACTAAAGTAGACTTACGATAAGCTAATCACTAATTGAGTGTTAGACATTAACAGTCAGTAGAATTGATTCGGTGAGTGAATAGTGACCTAGTCATATGGTGGCTGATCCTGGAAGTACTAGTGCTCCAATTCAAAAATTATTAAAGGCAGAGGTCTGTGAAGACAGGATTGCTTCAGTTCTGCTGCATGTATTGATTGTCTGGTTTCTGATTGCTGGTCCCTACCCATATGCAGGTATGGGTAAAGAATAGAACTTCCACCTCCCATGTGTTCTAAGTGGAGTTTGATTCTGGAATGATGGCCTCTGTGACACAGGAAACACTTCATCTTTTGAATGGAAGAGCATAAAATATTGCATTTGGAGACTCCACTTATTTCTAAGTTTTTTTTAAAGATGACAGACAAAAAAGGCTTATGAACATAAATTCTGGTTTTGTTTTTCCAAAAGAAAAAAGAAAAAAAGAACTGAGAACAAGTAAAACATTTGTTCTCATATTATGCCTTAAAGAGCATTCCAAATAGGCCAAAGAAGAAGAAACAAAGTTGCAAACCAAAAGTTATATAAAAACAGAAAAGAAAAAAACAAAGGCTAGTGTTATCCTCAAAACAATACAAGGGCAAGAGCAAATGATACCAAAAACTGACATTCTGTACATTTCACTTGCTGGGGGGCATTTTCATGCAAGGAGTCCTCTTTGTGCATTTTGAGGCATCTTGGAAGCTGTGCATTTGTATTTACACTCGGAGTCAGGCATTTAAAAATGTCATTTTAAAGGTGTTGTAAGCTGTACTCAAAAAAGGCTGAGTCTGTCCAGCCATGCATAGCAGTTTAATGTTCCATAACCTAAAAAGTGCTACCCGTGAGCTTGAACCACTGCAGAGATTTTTCTTTCCATCTACTGTGGTTTAAGGGTAGGGGAAAAAGAGGGAGGAGGCAATTGGGAGTGGAAAATGTGTATCCACCACTCCACTGATGCCAGCACTTTTTTTTTCTATTATAAGGAGAGAGTTGTTTATATTACTTTCTGTTAGCCTAAGAGACTCTTAACAGCTGCTTCCTTTTAAAAAGATAGATTTTAAAATTTGTTATACATTATTGGGGGGAAAAGTCAAAGCTGATTTCTGAAACAATTATAGCTATCTAGAAGTTCAGCCCGTCCCTTGAAGAATGTCCTCTTTCCAAAACAGCTCGTTTTGCTGCTAGAAACTAGATCTAAATGTCACACCCACTAACATACTAGTAATGTCTGACTTAGGCTTCTGAGAAATAGATATTTGATACAAACTTTGGGCCAGAAAATTTATTTATTTATTTATTTATTATCTGATGTAAGGAAAACGATGTGGAATTATTGAAGGACGTTTGTGTCTTGGGGGAAAATGACAACACAACACCCAGTGCATGGACAGGTCTATGCGTATTGGCCTTGTCAGAAAATACAAATGTAGTCTGAAACATAATGCAAGTCCCCCCATGGTCGCCTTGATAGACTCCAGATGGATGGTGTGCCTGAGCTCTGAGTGAAAGTGTCTGGCTCCAGTTTGGTGATCATGCACAGCAGCGGCTGTAATTGCAGGATTTTTATAGTTTAGAGGCTCTGCCAGATTTCTTTCCCCTTCCTAGGTTATAACTCCAGCAGAACAAATCCACTCACGTCTGTTACTGTCTGGTAGGTCCTAAGGCGAGCATGTTTCAAATAAATCTTTGCGAGCTGTTCTCTTCCTTGGCCTTCTAACTTTTTTTTTTTTTAAAAAACACCTTTTAGTTGAAATAAGGAAAAGCAGGAAGGTTTTATAATTTTTTTCAAGTGGAATTTTGAAATCTCTGTGTTGAAGTTGTTTCTGATCCCTGATTCTTGTCTTATGCAGAACGAAAAGTAATGTACTGTACAGTATTAGACTTTAACAGCCATGACTTCACAACCTTTTGGCTATGTGTTTGCGTAGTTCTTTTAATCCCTTTGAGCCCAAGCCAAATACTGTATTGAGTTGGGTACATGACAGCATCAAGTCCTTTCTCTGTCTTACAGTCAGTTTAATTCAAATCACCTTCTTGGGAAATTTTCATGGACTCCCATTTTCTTCAGTTTGTCTGTTTTATTAATTAGGCACAAATTAGCTTTAAAAAACTTGGGGGTTGGATCCAGGCAGAGTCATATTTACAGCAGATCCACAGAAAGCAGCATAGTTTTGTCATGACTGATTTTGCTTCCATTCATTTTATTGAGTATTGTTTCAGTTGAGGTTGGAATGTGTTTATTCAGTGTTTACTCAGACCTGTGCTGTTTTTATTTCTGCTTGAGTATGGTTTACATTAACAAATTTATGTGTAAGAATTACACATGTGGAGGACACAGAAGTGTAGGAAAGGTTTCTGTACCACCCACCCGTCAATATACCTAGACTCTACCAATTCACATTTGCCAGGTAAAAACTATAAATTGAGCAACAGCTTTATGTTGGAATTACTGGATGGTAACAACAGCCTTTGACACACACATAATTTCAAGGCAGGCAAAAGGATTTAACTGAATTCTATATAGTAAACAGAAAATTGTTCCCATGCCAGTTGTAGAAAATGAAGTGTTATCAAACCAGCTTAAGATGATAGGAAAGTAGCTTTTCAGTTATATCTGCAGGGACCTGTTTTTATAGGGTTGAATCCAATTATAAGTCCCAGCCTTTGAGAAATGCTGAGTATCAGCTCAGCGTTTATGTCAAAACCCACTGGTTCAGACGGTCAGGTGTAGTTTGGACTATTTGGACTGAGGCTGTATAGCTTAAATTGGGGATGGACAATGTGTGATCCTTGAGATGTTGTTGGAGTGCATCACTGATAGTCATGTACACTAGCTACACAGGGACGAAACATCTGCAGTGCATCAGGAGGGCTACATGTTTCCCATTCCAGCATTGAATGAATGCTAGAAAGCTTAGTATGTGTCCAGAGAGGAGTAGAGCCGGGCTTTTCATCTCGGAAGTGGTCAGCTTCCAAAACGAAACGCGGGAGCCCACGTGGAGATTGGAACCAGAGGAACAAAATCAACCAATCCCTTATCTTATGCTGGGCTCGTGCAGGGCTAAACTCCAATGAGGAAGAAGCCTCCAACGTCATCTTTCCTTCTCCCTTGCACTGGCCAGTCAGGAGCTATGCAGGGAAATGCATCATCCCGCCTTCCTGTCTGATTGACGTCAGAATCTTCTTCCTCATTGGAGTTTAGCCCCACACAAGCCCAGCACAAGGTAAGGGATTGGTTGATTGGGTTCCTCTGGTTCCAAACACCAGCTGGGATGACCACTTCTGAAACAAAAAACCCATTTCTAGAGAGGGGTTCAAATACTGTGCAGTCTAGGACATGGAGTGTAGAATCAAATTGTATGAGATGCATTAATTTAAAACATGTAATCCAGTTTTCTACTAGGTACATCGTGCTCACAAAAAAGGCATTCCATAGTATTATAACCTTGTTGATAATTAGTTTGTTTATTTGTTTTCTTTTTTTGTAACTTTGTAGAGATCTAAGCCACAATCGATTATCTTCAATCAAGCCAAATTCTTTGAGCCACCTCCATCATCTACGAGAAGTGTAAGTGGTTGAACTGGCTTACAAATTCTTAGTCCTTTGCAGTCTCTATTTTGCGACGTCATTCTTTAGGCTGTGTTATTTTTAATAACACTTTTCAGATGTAAAATCTTTGAATATCTGTGTCTGTATAAAATCATGTAGAAAGGTTCTCGATCATTTAGAATTGATATGAATGAACTGCACCTCATTTTCTCAAACTAGTGTATGCTTTTCTATCCTAGCATGGCTGCTCAGCATGTCATTAAAATTGGTAAAGCTGGCTTATAGCTCCTGAAGATGCCAGAATCATAGTTTATGTGTTGCTCTTGATTTACAAGTCTTCATTTATTTAGAAGTTGCACTAACAAGGAAGGCATGAATGCATGAGCCTTAGCATTTGTAGAATTTTGGTACAGTACTTGACTCTAGGTAGATGTAGTAAGTGACATTGTTTGCATGAACCATCTGGCCAAGGAGGTTCTGAAATCTTGGTCTACAATTAAAGGAAGCAATTAAAGGAGACATTGGTATGCCTTGTCTGCTTGTTTTCACATGTAGGGAGTGTGTCTCACTTTGTTCCATGATTTGTTTCTTGTGCCATGCAAACCTGAGTGCAGCTGCAAAAAATAAAATAAAATGCAAATATCTAGTGAACCATAGATTCCGTCTTTGGTTTGTTGAGAGACAAGCAGGCCAAGAGGTGGCTCTAGGCAGGTTCATATGATATGCTTACAAGCCACAGGATGAAGGTTATGGTTTGTGCAGAGAATTGAATTGATCAAGCTACATACATCAATATGCAGCTTGTCCACAGTTCCTGGCTTACTGTGTTCTAATTTTGTTGGAAGAGTCTCTTTTTAGAATTCCGCACAACACACAAGTGAATGTTGCTTGTGGGTGGTTTTCTTTTTCTTGTATTATTGTTTGTTGCATTTATATAATAGAACCCCTTTTTGCAAAATACTAAGTTATTTATAATGAGATAAACTGGCAAAGGAGAGGTCATAAGATGCCAGTCAAAACTTGTTTCTATGTCAGCTGACTTTCTTTATGTTGTTGACAGAAAACTGAACAGTAATGAATTGGAAGCCATACCAAATCTGGGGCCTACTTCAGCGAACATTACTTTCCTCTCTCTGTGAGTAGATGTTTACATGTTCTTCTATATATTTGTGTGTGCACTATATTTGCCTATTCTGTCACTTTGGAAGTGTCCTTGTCAGTGCAATGAAACTCCAGTTTAAAATGGTGAAATTAATGCAAAGCCTCTGTGGTGTTAGCTTGGCTCTTTCTGATCTATTTCTGAGATTTGTCATGGAAAAACAATTCTCAGGGGAGGAATTTGTACTTCACACGTTACAGACTCAAATCCTTGGAATGCTCGGTTTCCCCCTCTCATCTAAGTAAAAAATGTATTTTTTTAAAAAAAATGTGTTTCACGATTCTAGAAGTATGTTTGGAGAGAGATGAGGGGCTCAATGGCACTTTAGTACAGAGTTCTTGAAACAAAAAGCTATGGCTGAGCAGTAGAGCACATGCACGATTTGCCTACAAAAGGTTACAAAAGTGCCTATGACCTGAAATCCTGACAGTCATTGTTGGTATGTGAGGAAAACAGTGGCCAACCTGATCCAGTGATCTCACCTTTAATTGAAACAGCTTCCCAAATTCTTGGCTAAAGAAGAGGATGCCGAGTTTGGTTAAGTACAAAGCTTGGGAATGTTACTTTTATTTTTAGGGGGGAACTGTGGCCCCCAGAATCCCCCAGCCAACAATGATGGTTCAAAAACAGAACCAACTAGCCAATCCAGCTTACCCATGGTCTGGTTGAGTGGCCATTTGCAAAAAGACGTGATACGTAGTCCAGTCTGACGAAGTATATGCAAGTGCACAGATGTCATCCTTTTAGAAAATCCTGAGGTAGCTTTCAGTTGAAGGTCTGAATCCAGAACCTCTTTGGTAGAACTTTTCTTTTGGTAGAACTTTCCACCAGCATATGGGAACTCTACATGTAGCTATTGCTTGTTTCCTTGTTTTTAAAAAAATAGCCTCTGAGTGTCAAATCTATGGGCTGGGAATTGTCTCTGCATGGTACACCATTCAAAATGTTCTGGAACTTACATATAAATGATGATCATCTGGCAGTGATATTACGGCTGTACTCTTAAGTCGAAGTAATACCCATAGAACATAGTGGAATGTATTTGAGTAAACACGTGAAGGATTGTGATGTAAATACTCTGTATATTATTTGTGTGATGCAAATCTGTGCATTATCTTCCATGTACAATTGTAAAGAATTGCTTCTGTACATCAGGTGAACAAAGTGGAGAATCCAAAAGCAAGTTGCTAAATCTCTCAAAACCAACCAAACCCCCCTGATGCTCTGTCTATTATTTATTTATTTAGAGCCCAGACATGAATATTGTTTGATATCCCTGTTTGACCTCTAATTACAAGCCTACAAGATCTCTTTTAGGCCTTCAAGTAACTTTAAAAATAACACACAGTTGAAAATGAAAAGCCATGAATTCAATGTGTATCATGATTCCTGAACCCATGGGAGTTATTTACTCCCACTTTATTGATCAGCTTTCAGTCTGATCGTTCTGTGTATGTTGCTGAGCGTATATTGAAGTGAGTTTTATGGATTTACTAACAGGTTAGTGTACACATGATGCTAATTGTTCCAGCCTTGAACAGTGGCGGATTAAAAAAATAAATGTTTTGAAACATTTTTCAATGTATTTACAAGGAATATTAAATCTTAACAGAGGAACGAAAATGGAAAATGAGAAAGGAAAACAATTTAAAACTGAGTTGGAATTAAGTAAATATTATATAGCTTTTAGATCTGATCTGAGACTCAGACTACAATTTGCCATATTTTTGCTTTGGATATATTGGATTTCTGTGGTACCCTGTTGTTTAGTGTTCATTGTTGCTACTTTTGTGCTTTTGTATACAGAGCCCCTTCCTTTGCTAAAATATAAAATCTGTATGTTTCGCTTGGAGTTAAGAAAGCAGAATGGAATGACTGTCTCACAATAACAGTGACTTCTCTCTTTTTTAAGAAGAGAATTCACTAAATCATCAACTGTTTTTAAAATCTGGTTGGGCAGCTGACAACTTCTCAGTACTTGGCAGTTTAGTATAAATATCGTAACCAATATGTGATTTAATTTTTTTTGCATGATTTGGAGGCGAATTTCCAAGCAGTTACAAATTACTTATTAGCAGTGCCTTTTTCACCAATGAAAATCTGCACTAAAACCAAGTTCTGTAGTATCTATTGTTAAAGAGTCTAAACAGTTAAAACAATACAGTCAAATTTTAGAAAGCTGTTTAGTTAATGAAAGTGATCAATATTCAGTTGCTTACAATTGGTGACTTATTATCCTGCTGTTTTTACTCTGGGCCTAGGTCAGCTAAGTCAGCTGGTGTAGACACTGTGTCTGCACTCCGCTATTTGAGTAAGAACTAAGTGACATTTGATATTGGTGTGGCTTTTCTATAGATTAAGCAGGGTGGAGAAGAGAATTAAAAAGAAAAGCAGCTGGTTTAGTGGCAAAGCAGCTGGTTTAGGTTCCATTAAAAGAGCAACCACCACTCCATAGTGAATTTTACAATTCCAGAAGTAGACGTGAAAGCTCAGTTTCTAATAGCAAGTTAATCTCCCTAACTCTTATGTTGTATATATTTTCTACTCCACACACATCTTCTGCAACATTATGCTCCATGTGGCTCAGGAGGTGGCACCACTTGTTATGACTAGCATGTGGCTTGATTCACACTAAGCATAGCTTTAAAAAGACATACAGTGGACCCTCGTTTAAGAGACGGTTTGTATAACATAAAATCTGTACAACATAAAAAATTCCAGAGATAGGGGAAATTTGCCTAACAGAATTGTCCATGGGGCGAATCCATACAACATACAAATGGTTGCAATTAGGGATTACTCTGTTTTCAATGTATTCCTATGGGAAATTTGTATAAAGGAACATTTGCTTAACAGAATTTCATTTGGAACAAATTAATTCCTTTATACAAGGTACCACTCTACGTGGTAGTTATAAGAGTAGTAGAATTGCCCCACCCCCAACGCTGTAGTCCTTGATCTGGATTTGTCTGCCCACCCCACCCCATTTTTTAAAAGCAAACATTTTTTCTCCATGCAGGTTGTAAGCATAGGCGGTTTATTGAGGATGAGAACCCCAATGGGATGCCAAGGGGTAAAGTCAGCCCTTCCCACCTAGGACACTAATCAGAATTAGATCCCTGACATACTCGTACAGTAGTTTTTAAAATAAGGTATGGGGGGAGAGAGAAATGGGTAAAAATGTATGCTACACATTAAAAGTCAAAGTAGTTGGGCTTTATATTGTGTGTACAGCAGCTTGGAGAACACCATGCAGAATCTCAATCACATGCTTTGTTGATATCTATGTGACATGTAGACCAGCCTCTCCCAATCTGACGTTCTGCAGCTCTGAAGACATCTGCTTGTGTGTGTGTGTGTGCGTGCGTGTGTGCGTGCGTGTGTGCGTGTGTGTGCGTGTGGGGGGGCGTCATTAGAGTTGTGACCGACTCTTCGTGACCATGTCCATGTCCATGGAGTTTTCTTGGCAGGAATATGGGAGTGGTTTGCCAACTCCTACTCCCGGCACCTACAGCACCTGGTATTCCCTGACCCTGCTTAGCTTCTGAAATCAGGCAAGATTGAATGTGCTTAGGGCATCTAGGCAGCTCTCTGCTTGGGAATACCCTGAAGCAAATGGTGAGCCACTTTGTGAGAGAGAATGATGGACTGGATGGGCTGTGGCCTGTTCCAGCAAGGCTGTTCTTATGACAGGAATGATGGGATTTGTAATCCAGGACTTATATTAAGTGCCGTATTGTGGAAAGCTTGTTTACACTCTACTTGTCAGGCCACGGAAATGTGAAGAAGGCAAATGATTAAAATCAGCTAGGTTGTGAGGTAGCATGTTGAGTTCCCTTGCAATACATCCCTTCGCAACAGCAAACCTACATTGACTAAACCACAGCATGCCATGCTGTGAAGTATTAGATGGGGGGCGAATAGCCTCGCAGCCATTTACTATCACCAATAGAAATAAAGTTTGCACACAGGCATAGCAGCTTCTTATAACTGCAGTTTTGTGATTATGTAGCTCTAGATATACCAAAGAACCAACTGAACAAAGAACCCTAGAAATATTCTGCAGTTACAAGGACATTTTTTTTAAAAAAAAGGGAGGGCTTCCAGTTGTAAATTTGAGAACTTTGTTGGTTTGCTCAGCTGATCAATTATTTGTTTTTTTAAAAAATCCTTTTATGGGGGGGATTGGGTTATTGTCCTGTAGTTGCTTTGCTATTTAAAGCACTCTTTAACATGCCTCCTGAAAAAAATCCTGAATTGTTATGCTGGACAGTTGGGTTGTTGGGGAGGTGTCTTGTTACCATTGTACTTTAATGCTCCTGCTGAGTCTCTGAATAGCCTCCAAAGGCTTCCTGATTATGCTCTGCAGAACTCATCTGAGGTTACAAGTCTGTACCACACACCTTCTGACCTCTGTGGGGAATGACTGGAATTAGAAATTGGTAGCAATTTATTATGGCTACTTTGACGTGAAAGCAAACTCTGGGTCAGCACAGCGTGGCTTCAACTATGGGATGAGCGAGAAAGAAAAAGGAAGAAAAAGGGGAGGACGTGCAGGATAGGGATCAGGTAGCCGCTGGGCGGGTGTAATTGGTGACAGTTCACTCTGTGCTTTTCAAGCTAATTATCCCCCAGCACAGAAAAAGTAAGAATCATCCCTGTGGTCTGTCCTAATGAGTTGCTTCTCCTGGAATCCTCACTTTGTAAATTTGCAGCTAAAATATAAAAGGCTGCAGCAGCTGTAGTTCTTCTAGCAGAATTTCCTTTGTCAGTGAACAAGAAAGGACCGTTTTTGGGTTCTGTGGATTATGATTGATTTTCAGGCCGCCGCTGCCTTTGTATAAATCAGTAGGAATCAGTATGCATTATGCCAATGTTAAGTTTAAAAATGAGAAATAAGTTGGAAGTACAGCTCAACTGAGCTTTCATGAAAAGCTCTCAGCCACCCTCATTATTCTTGGCTCTTTGTTTTCTCCAGAAAAAAATAGCCTCCCCCCACCCACAAAAAGTATGCAAATCTTAAAAGGATCACATGTGTTCTTTGTCAGATTGCCTAACACTTCTGGAGAAGAAAGACCTGCTGAGACTGTGTCCCAACCTCTGATTCTAGTTCTCAGTCTGTCATCACTCTTTGAATCAATGAAGAGTTGTTCTTAAGTTTATTCCCCTCCCCCTTATATACTTGCAATATTACTTTTTCTAAACTTAGAGCTAGTGAAAAACAGCCTGTTAGCAGTATTAGTTTTAATGTCAAGAAATGAGAGATAGCTCTTAAGCTATTTGTGGAATATAAATCGTGATCTCAGGTATCACTGGCTTCTCCCATATCAAGGAAGCCATAAGAAGTGATTTACCTTGCAGACCAAAGTAATTAATGGAACATATTCTATTGTGACTTTGAGATAGAAATGGTAGATAGCTTTTATGCTAAAAGTTTAACCTGAAATTCAGAAGATTTTCTCTTTTGCATTGCATTCCCCATACTCACACGAGACATTGGGTATTTAAATATCACAACAGTGTTAAGTTTCCTCAGCTACACATACCTAATGTTTTGTGTTGCTTTGTCAGCCAGGAATCTGAATTGGCTGAACAATGTACAGCTGAACCAATTAAACAAGATTAACCAATTAAACAATCGGGTTCTGCTAACTGTTTGCTGGGTTTTTTATTTTATATTGTGGATCTAATGATGATGATGATGATGATGGTGGTGATGATGATGATGATGATGATGATGATGATGATGATGATGATGATGATGATGATTTGTTTCTATATTGTCGTAAGCTTTTCTTGTTAACCCCTCTGAGTTCCGATCTGGGAAAATCTGCCGAAATATAAATAAATAAATAAATAAATAAATAAATAAGATATGAGGTTACTGGGAATATTTTGCTCTGTATCATTTGTAACAAAATGGGACACTCACACCTTGGAGTTCCTATGGGAAGATGGGCGGGGTATAAGTATAATAAATAAAATTAATTAATTAATTAATTAATAGATTTTGGGCTCAGCATAGTGTGGCTTAGATGATGATGAAGATGATGATGATGATGATGATGATGATGACACCACCAACAACATGAACCATAAATTAGCCTAAAAACTCCCTAAAGATACTGTCTGCTACAGAGGCTACTCAATTCAAATAATAATTTTGACAAGCACCACAAAATAATAAGCACCACAAATAATAATTTTGTGGTGCTTGTCAAGTGCATGACTGTTTGGGTGTGCACAACTCTGGCCAACTCTGCACAGCATACCTTCTCCTCTGAGCACCCATAGCAATCGGTTCTAGTCACAATGGGACAGCACACGAGGGGACAAAGTTGTGCATGCATGGAGTGGAGCTCCACCCACCAAGGCTGAAAATTAGAGGAAACGTTTGTGCCAGTATCTTCTGGGTTTGGAGGCAATTTTGGGTGAAATTTGTTCTGACAGGAACTGGCACTGCTGTAGAAGTTCAGTACCTTCATTTTTCTGTTTGGCTGGGTACCTATTTGGCTTGAGGAATGAAATACTCTGTTTTGATGAAAATCTTTCCCCAGAAGGTTAGATCAGGATGAGCAACATCTTTAAATGCAACTTTATGAACACACCAAAAGTTGTGTTCTCGTTTTGAGCATCCTTATTTGAAACCGTCTTCCATAACAGAGTGAGTGCAGCTTTTCTCTTACTGAGAAAAGTGAGATAGGTTGATTTAAACCACTGAGAATATTTATACTGGCTGGCTGTAGCCATCTTCTGTATCCCTAAACACAAATATTGCTTATTTGCGTTCTTTAAATATCTGAAGGGCCACATGCAGTGAACAGCAGGTTTCTTCACACATGTGTTAGGACACCACACAACAGTATTCAGTAAAGGGAGTGAGAATGAATGACCTGTAATGCAATCATCTTTCACAGATGCTTGACCACTAGTTTTCCGAAACTGTTAGTCAAAGAAGCCAGACTCTTTTGCCAGTCACATTCCCCTTGACATCCCCATGTTGTCTATCTCTCATTTTCTTGTAATGTTTACAGAGGAGAAAAGGACTTGCAATATATTGTTTAGTCCACTTTTCCTAGAGAAAGGGGGTGGCGGGTTTCCTGGATAAGCTCATGAAGGAAGAGTTTCTATGGACCTCTGTGTGCTTCCTCGGGACCATGAAGGGTTGCCATATCTCTTGCCACCTCCCATTTCCCTTGGAAGACATCTAGTAGTCATTCATGGTGGGAGCTGGAGCAGGCAGTTCCCTCAGTGAGAAGAGTTGGCTCCCGCTGCCAGCTTTGTGATCCATTTCTTTCACTTTGACATGTGGAGGAAGTCAATATGGAAACCCGCATTTCTGTTGCTCATGCATAAAATCCCAGGGTTAGTTTTGCATAATGTTTAGACGGCACAGTTTTCAGTAAAGTGACCCTTTCTCCATGGCTATGTCAGAAGCTGCCATTCATATTAATTTCTACTCAATTTTCCATTGGGGTGAAATCTTCTCCACATCCCTTTTCAGGATGAGCAAGTTCAGCAATAAATTTCTTAAGAACAAAATTTGTTCCAGCAAGATGCATTGCTTGCAGGGACACTAAGCATTGGCAGTCTGGTATGATCATTTGTCATTATGCATTATTTGCATTCTCTATTTAAATTATTTCCCAGTTTCTCTAAACCTCAGTTCACAAGCATGCCACTTTTTTAGACTGGGAGGTAGGTGTAGAACTTATCTAATTCATACTGTTAGATTAGTGCTGGGGCTGTTAGAAGGGCTACTAGGCATGGAGGAATATTAGCCACTCTGCTCAAAGCTGTGCCATCTGGCCTTGTACGGCTCACATCAGCCCACTATGAGCTGTGGTCTTTTAAATTGGAAAAGAAGGGAAGTATCGTCTGGAAGTTAAACCGAGTGGGTTTCGTAAGTGCTGCTTGAATTGGGTGTAGCAGTGGGCACCCTGCCATTTCTGTGTCAGATTTTCCCTTCCCTGTAGCATGTTTGGCTTGTATTGGAAGGCAGACTGGCTCCTTCTTTTCTCCATATCTGGCAGCCTTTCTCCTTTTCTCTGCTACTAATCCCTCTATGGTTTCAAGCAAAACAACTCAGTAGTGCAGCTTGACACTGCAGAAAGCTGATATAACCAAAGCTGTGCATCTTAAGAGCTTTAAAAAGAGACACTGGAATTCTGCAGAACTAGTCCTACCATTAAACATGGCAAAGTTGTCATTTCTGGCTGGTTAGAGGTGCTGCAGGGTAACCCGTCAGTTACTTGTCTCTGCTACGTAGGTCCAGGACTATATTTTGAGTCCTCAAACTAACCAGGTGCTTTGGGGTAGTATTGGACATCTTGCCACCGCAAACAAATCTCAAAAACAGGTTACATTAGAAACCCCTTGTCCATGGGAATCAGTACCCACCTATTCACTTATCCGTAGTCTGAAAACTAGGGACATAGAGAGAGGCAGAGACCATGCTATGTACAGTGTTTGATATTAAAATGGTGTTCCATATTTTTCAGCAGTCATGCCCCTGGCACCCTCTGCTCTCCCATTGTGGCCTCTTTTCTTCCAGTTTTGATGGAATCTGCATGGCGGGGGCGGGGGGCGGGGAGTTGTTCAAGCACAGGGAAGAGATCTCCATTCAGCAGAGATGAAACTTAGAGGGGAATCTGTTTCTGGAGCTAGTAAATTCCATCATTCAGTCTTGGTGTGCCTTCATTAGCTCCCTGCCCATTTCCATGCTGAAGGTGTGGCTGTGATCTTTAAAGCCGGTAATGGTTAGGACATCAGTCCTTGTTGGATCATCTCTCTTGGAAGACAGCTACTTGTTTCACTCACTTCTCTCTATCTGGGTTACTAAATGTGGACATAGTGAGGAAGGCCAAAAAGTCAGCAACAAGGAATTGAGCCTTTTTCCAAGGTGCTTCCCTATTTGTGGAATAAGCTCCTAACTGACTTATGCCAGCCTTCTTCCATCCTGACTTTCAGGAGCTGGATGAAGACATAACTGGACAAAGTTGTCTTCAATACTTATATCCCCCAGAGGTTGTCAGTATTAATTTTTTATTTCCCCTTTTTTTCTTGTTCTAATTTTAGATCTAGATCATTGAACTGCCATATTGATGTATCAGTATGGGTCTCTGAGTGTTTCATTCATAAACCACTAGGGAGTCGGTATATAAATCAATTGTGTGTGTGTGTGTGTGTGTGTGTGTGTGTTAAAATTTTCTTTACTTGTTCTAGCATTTTTAAAGTTATTTTACTTACAGTGTTTTTAAAAAGTAACTTTATTGCTTTACTGATTGTGTTACTTGGAGCATTTTGTAAGACTCTCATCACTTAAATAATCTCTCCCCTTTTGATTGATAAGAAAAGGATATAGAACTTGAAGAAGCCATTTAAATGTCCCTTAGAAAGTAACTTGCAATAGTAATTATAGGTTGCAACTTGTTACAACAAAGCAAATATGAAGTTATTCCAATACAGACGTACATTGGTTTAAGAACACCTCAGTTAATGACATTTTCGCTTCACAAAAGGAAATCCATTGAAAGTAATGTGTCTGTTTATGATTCCCCCCCCCCCAAAAAACCCCTCGGTTTACGATTATTTGCAAAGGACTTCCTTTCCCGGGATGCATTGCACCCCCATGTTTTCCAGTTTATGAAATTTCCGCTTGACAAAAAGCATTACTGGGCAGAATGAAGGAATGAAGGAATGAATATTACTTTATTTAAAGTAACTTCATACTGACACACACTAATGGGCAGAATGATACATGATTATAATTATTTTTGAAAAGTTACCCCAACATGAAACTTGGCATCTGATATGTTATGGTTTATTGAATGGGTTCAGACAAGTTGAAGTGAGTCAAAAACAGTTATGCCACATTTTAACTCATTCTGATATACACTGAAACTTGGCATCTGAGCAATAGCAACAAACGTGCCACATAAATTCTGAACACTTTTTTCTACAGTGTTCGAACCCACATCACATGTTTCTGTCAATTTTGGTATACCTTCCTTCTTGTTGAGGAAGAATAATTTTGGTACGGAACCAGAAGATGGTGGGGCACTGTGGCTGATATCAGACACCCTGTCCTCCCTATTTACATTTTGGCCTGAAAGACAGATGGAGGGAAAATTACAGCCAGGCGTAATTTGTGGTGTTACACAACATCATTCCTGACCATGGGGCATTGCCCTTAAGGCATCAGCCTTATGCTTCAAGTTTCCTGACTTTAAAGAGCTTTAAAGGCAAAATGGAACCTTCCTTTCTGTCTTAAACTAGTAGGGTTTTTTGATATTTGCTTTTAGTGTGGATCACTCTACCATATTCTGTTCCATCTTAGATAACATCAGGGTTGCCCTGAGATATTGGCCATTGTATGCCTTCTTGTGTTAAAAGAATAACTGCACAAATATCAATAGAAGTTTGCTTATGATGTTGTCCCTTGGCCTGTTTAATATTATTGATTTGTTTGCAACCTCTAGTTCTGTCTGCTTAGAAACAGGTAGCAAAAGCAATCAGATTGAATGTGCCCCTAGTGTTCCTTAAGTTGCTAGAACAGTGCACTATGCGACAGTAAGTGCATTTCATTTAATACCATGCTGGTAGTTAGCACATGGAAGGTTATTCTGATCTCCAACCATCTGGAGATGGATGGCTTCCTTTGGCAACATATGAGACTCTGGTGGAGCAAATTTGTGAAAATTAGTAAACAGTCATTACCTCCAAGACATGGATTAAGGCACAGCTTTGTTGCAAATGCCTCCCCCACCAGAAAAAAGTGATGTAGGGGCACTTCGACAAGGCAGGCTAAGAAATAACATTTTCCAGCTATTTTTATGGCTTTATTTGCAAAAGGAAAAGTTGTATCTTCCGCTTTCTTCCCCTGTGGAATAGAGCAATTAGTTTCTGGTAATCACACATCTTAATAGTTGTCACTCTTCAGTGAGACCTAGTGATTTGAGGTTAAGTGCTAGCAGAGACATATTCTCTGCAAATCCCCCATTCATAAAATCCTAAGCAATAATTGTATGTTCTTGTTGGTTTACATAACAAAATGCCTTAAAAGTGTTTTATTTGTTTGATGCATTGCTTAAATTTATATCTTGCCCTTCAATATTTGTACTTGCATAGTACTAAACATGTTATAAACAATTGGATTACATCTACATCTTTCTTCTTTCTTCTCCATTGACTATAGTAGTGACGCTCAACAAGGGTTGCTGTCCAAGACAATTTGCAATTGTCTGCCCTTGCCGTAGAAGCAATTCATACAACTTATCATTTAACCTGTTGGTTGTACTACTAAAATCAGTAGGACAATTGTGGCTTGCCACAAAATATTGTAATGTGATGCTATTTGAAAGAGAGTGGAACCACTCTCATAATAGCTCTTCTTTGATGCATACGGATTTCTCTGCTGAAGGCATTTTTAGAAAACTGTTATGGGGTTTCTGTTTCGGAATTAAGCTTTTGTTTTGCCCTTTGTGCTGACGCTTGATGTCAAGGGCCAAATTATCATTTGGTGAATTAAATGGACATTTTGAGAGTGGGTTGGCTAATAAAAGGAAAAAAACCCAATGTAACTCCTAAATATTAAAATACCTTAAGCTGGTTTTCATGGCAATTCTTAATTTGTGTGTGGAGTGAACTACAGGAGTGTTTTTCCCCCCACTGGGATCCCTAAAGATCCCAGTAAAGATCCTAGAGTCTTGCATTCAGCATTTTGTCCTGAAATGTTGACTTGCTCCTCATTAGAGAGGCATTGTGGGATAATCCAGCTGTAATACTAGTTAATTAGGAATTTATAGGCCAATTTTGGATGTCCCCCCCCCACTATACCATTTTCATGTACAGTGCCATTTTTTTATCAACCACTCCTAATGTAAAGACATTATCATATTGGGGACAACATAAGGAGGAGATAGCATGGGCTTGAATTAGACTCTGCAGAACATCATAGTCTTTAAGAGAAGACTATTGCCACCCAAAGACCACTTGGTAGTGGGGCAGCTAAAAAACTTTTTGTAAATAAATAAATAAATAAATAAATAAATAAATAAATAAATAAATAAATAAATAAATGGAAGCATGGTTCTTCATTTCAATTGGATTTCTTAAACATTTTAGACAGATCTGAATAAGGAGCTCACATTACAGAACTTTAAAAGTGACCAGATCTTCACAAGTTAGAAACACCATGTGAAGATGTAAGTACCGTACAACCAAAAGAAAACTTAGCGATGATGAGTCCTTCTCGCATTTGGTCAGCCAGCCTCTTCGCTGCCGACTTTGCAGCTACTTTTTGTGACAGTAGCCTGTTTTACAGCTACTGAATTATTTTTAAAACATTTCCCCCCTCAATCCGTGGATACGTGAATCAGTGGATAATGGGGTTCATACTGTATCAATAAAAGATGTGTATTATGGGGAATCTGCCACTAACCTTGGACAGTCAGCTGCGAGATAGGAAAATGAATGGACCATGGCCTAGGGCAGGGATGGCGAACCTTTTTGAGGCTGAGTGCCCAAACTGCAACTGAAAACCCGCTTATTTTTCGCCAAGTGCCAATATGGAAATTTAGCCTTAATACATTTGAAATGGGGGGAAATCAGTGGAATGCCCTGGGTCTTACAAATCATGGTTTTCCATGGAAATGAATGGGGAATCAATTTTGATCATAAGGAAAAGTCCATGATGGAGATGTGTAATCTCCAGGCTTAAAACCGGGGTATTTTCCAGGCAAAACTCAAAGAAAGGAAACCCAAATGTCCCTCCCCCCTCCCCTCCATCTTACTGCAGGTTAGCTGAATTGGCTTCTCCCTGCTTTTTCCATGCAAGTCAAAGAATGGAAATCTAAATGTCCCTCCCCCTCCCCTCCGTCTTACTGCAGGTTAGCTGACGGCTTCTTCCCCTGCCTGCAGTGTTAGTCTTTACCCTCTCCAAAACATTCAAGTCAAAGAAACCGAAACCTAAATATCCCCTCTCCCTCCTCCCTCCTCCCTCCTCTCCTTATTGCTAGTTAAGCTGTCTTGGCCTTTTCCCCTCCCCCGTTTCTTCCGTACTGGCTTCTTCCATCAATTTTTACGCCTCTTGCCTAATATCTCCTCTAATTGATGTACATGTTTTTAACTTGTTTTTTATGTGAACCGCCCAGAGTTCCCTCAGGGAAATGGGAGCAGTATAAAAATTTAAAAATAAATAAATATAAATAATAAATAAAGAGGAGGGGGAAGTGCTGACTCACAGGAGGCTTTATATTATTTATATTTATTAAAAGCTCTCCACGTGCCACCCTGGGCCATAGTTCACCGTCCCTGGCCTAGGGCTAGGCCATCTGTCCCTTTCTATCTGGCTTACTGTACTCTCTTCCAAGGCTCTGCTCATTCCGCTCCATGGTGTCACCATCTATGTCCTGCTGTTCAGGAGGAGATCCTTCTCAGGACTGCAGTACATGGGAAAGGAGGAGTTAACCCTCCAGTACGCTTTGATCCCAGTGAGATTCTGCTCTTTTGCATAGAAATAAAGATGGTAGGAAGCTATGGCTTAAGTCTGATGTTACTTGACCCATTTTCCTTAGAAAAATCTGAAAGTCTCTCAATAAGCACATCTGCTATTGTCAGCAATTTTGGAAATTTAATTGGCTATTTCAGTTGATTAATATTCTGTGGAATTTATGAGTTGATTTTTTATTTTTTAGTTTTTTTTGGTTGGCTTCTGAAGAGGTCAGGAATAATCCCTCCATTCCAGTATCTTATTGTTTCCCCTATTCTTTTCCTTTGGGGCTTTGGGAATAGTCACAGCTGGCAGCAGGATATTGTTTAAGTGAAGCTGTGTTACAAGGGCCAAGGAAATTTGAAGAGCCTTGGTAAATGCACAGTATTTTGATGCTGAACAGATACATTTGAGTCTGAACAGGATTCCTCTCCCCTTTAAAATAAAATTAAGTAGCCGGTTAATTTTTGTTTGCCTCCCCTCTATAAAATGAAACTTAACACAAGTTGCTTCAGTTGCCTAGATTTTTTACCTTGAATAAGGAACTGTGGAAAGCATGGGTGTCTTACAGCTCTATTGCTTCTGATGCTAGGAGACTTTTCCTCTAGTAGATGCAGGAATACACTCTCTTTTAGCATTCTTCATTTGATAAGTTGGAGCTGTATATCTGACCATCTCTCAGTGAAGGGAATTCTTTGAAATAATGTTAGACAGTACAGATGTTCTGAGGTGTTTGATGTGTGATGGCCATTCATGCATGTCATTCATCACCTGATGCTATCCTGAAAATATAAACTTTGCTGTAATGTTTTCAGTATGTAATCTTGGCTTCTCCTCCCTTTGTTTGTTTGGCCCTTGATGTGATAGATTGTTGAACATGCATACTGTGTTGTTGGAGCTGTAAAAACATCTGTGGTTCTTCTTCCATGTGTACAAATCATTATTTTTCTGTCATCTTGTCAGCTTGGTTTTCTGAATGTATTAAAAAATATATGCATCTAAAATTCAGAGCAGAAGAGCAAAGAAGCATATACCGTATATACTCAAGTATGTCAACCTGAGGGCCTTATTTTACCCCCCCCCAAACTGGGAAAATTTATTGTATCGAGTATAAGATGAGGGCATATTTTTGTTATAATCGAGTATATACAGTATACCGGTGGAGCTGTAAA
Source organism: Phrynocephalus forsythii (assembly GCA_029282475.1). NCBI lineage: Eukaryota > Metazoa > Chordata > Lepidosauria > Squamata > Agamidae > Phrynocephalus > Phrynocephalus forsythii. The sequence continues at coordinate 49,660,225 of JAPFRF010000006.1, read as the reverse complement.
GGGGCTGGGGGTAGTAATTGGCAACATGTGCTGGGAGTGGGGAGGCAATTAGAGAGTTAATACCATAGAGTAAACTCCCTGATTGCCTCCACAGTCCCTGCACAGTTGGCAATACATACCCCCAGTCCCTTTAGAGTTTCACAACTAAGTCCCCTTTACCCCTAAACCTTTCCAGATTTCAGGGGGTTCCCTAAAATCACTTCAGGAAGGTACCCCTGCTACTTTGGAACCCCGAGGTAAGTAAATTATGATTACATGTTTTTTTAAATAATTTTGAGTGCATATTTATTTTTAAAACATGCACTCAAAATTACTTACTTTCAGGGCACCAAAGTAGCAGGGGTACCTTAAGAAAGCTATTTTAAGGAATCTCCTGCAATTTGGAAACATTTGGGGGTAAGGAGACTGAGTTATGAAGCTCCAAAGGGATGCCCCTAAACCTTCTCATTGGAATCATCTGGGAAGCGGAGGCACCGGTATCGCTCGCCCAATCAGGACTTGCCTCCCACGCCCTCCAAACAACTAATTTTACCCCCCACCCCCCCAAAAAAACCACCTGGTGGCGGTTTTTCCCCCCCACCCAAAAATAAGGTCTGAAAAACTCACCTTATACACACACACACACACACACATGTGTCCTGCAGAAGCATTTTCATCAAATGTTTTAAACTTATCTGCTAGGGAACAGTGTGTTGTAAGCTTAAAGGTGTAGAAAGCTTTGAAAAAGAAATCAGGAACTCCAGAGAAAGGTGGAGGCATGACATATTGAATTACAGGCAAAGCTTCATTCTTGGAATCCACTTGGAACGACGCCCAGGAATGAAAATTGTGGTAATTTTTCACTTGGGGAGAAGCAGTGAACAAAAGGCTGGAACAGAGAAGAAGGTGGGAGTCATTCTGCAAGCTCTTAAATGTGGTTCGAGGTAGAAATTAAAGAATTCATCCATGTTTGGTCTGCGGTAGAGCAGGAAAAGAATAGGTAATATGAGAGTGCCAGGAGGCACGGGTGCCTCACAAAGAAGTGAAATCACTGGAGAAGGAAGGACTGCAAAGGAAGTGAAAGCGTAACAGGAATAGAGTAATAGGAGCAAAAAAAAGCAAACAAGAATCCACAGTAACCTTTGAAGAAGCAAACAGGCAAAGGCCCATAAGTATCAGGTGGGGATGCTTTCCAGTTTCTCTTCATCCTTTTTGCTAATTCCAGGCTGAGGATCTGGTATGTATAGAGGATTATAGTGGGTCCAGGACAAATAAAAGGATGTCCCCACTTTTTTTCCTGTGTTGTGATGATAGTTTTTTAAAAAAGAGGATTAGACAAATTGATGAAAGAATAATGATGGCAATTTGCTACGCAGGTTGCGGAGGTAGTAGACCTCTAAGTAGCGGCTGCTAATAGAAAACAGTAAGAGAAGACAGAGGCCTCTGACAGTCGCCATGATGGATCTGGTGAAACAGGGTCTTTCTTAGTATGCATGACAGAATTTTTTTCTCCATGGCGCTGAAGCAAGTCTGGATTAAGAGGGTGATGGACAAAGAACTATTGTAGTGAATGAACAGAGACTAAGACCCTATAAAATGCAGAATGCAGGGATTTGACCACAGAATATGAAACAAGAACTATGTTTGTAAATGGAATGTTACATCTTGATCATTTGAGGTAACAACTTATTACATCCAGAGTATTGGTGTGGCCATGAACCTCCAGGCGGAATTGTTCCGGTTGGTTCATGACCTTACCAATCCTGGTCAGCCGGGGCCTCCTCCTGGTAATGTGCAGCCCATTATATCCAAAACTGAGGCCATCTGATCAGATCTCGACTCCAGTCACATTCGTTCTGCCCTGGCCATCCCCAGTGTGGCACCCCTTTGGTCTCCTCGTCTTTTTCAGTTTGAGCCTGTAACATCAGATGAGGCCTCCAGGGCTCTGTCGCATTGTAAACCAGTGGCTTCTCCATTTCATCCTTCCTGCTTAATCAGTACCTCAGGGGGGGGAGCATGCTGGAATGGGCTTCCTCAATTATTAATGCCTCCTTCAGGGAGGGGATACTCCCTGTCCGTTTGAAGGAAACAGTTGTGAGGCCTAGTCTTAAAAGACCCAGCCTAACACTAGACGATTTGTCCAACTATTGTCTGATAGCCATTTTTCCTTTTTTTGGGGCAAGGTGGTTGAATGGGTCACTGCCAAACAGCTCCAGATGTTCCTGGAGAAGACAATGTCCTGGACCCATTCCAGTCTGGTTTTGGCTGCACCATTGGTCATGCTGCAAGATGACCATTTGAGGGAGTCTGGTGGGATGGTTTACCTTGTTAGTCCTCCACAATCTCTCATTGGCTTTTGATATCATCGAACATGGTATCCTCCTGGATAGGTGCTGGGTGGTTGGCTCTGATCCTTCCATGGTGGTTGTGTCCAGCAAGTAAAGCTGTGGAAGGAGCTGTCAGCCCCTTGAACCCTCAATTGTGAGGTGCCTCAGGGTTTGGCAATCTCCATCATGCTGTTTAAAATCTTCGTGAAGCCGCTGGGAGAGGTCATTCAAAGATTTGGAGTTATCTGTCATCAGTTCGCTGATGACACACAGCTCTACCTGTCCTTTTTCACTGCTGCAGTGGAGGCTGTTCAGACCTTGGAGCATTGCCTGGCCACTGTCGTGGAATGGACCAGGACTAATAGGCTCAGGCTGAACCCCGATAAGACCAACATTCTATTTTTTAGAGGGTCCTTGGATGGATTCAGTCACTCTCTCCCCATTCTGGGTGGGTCTTCCCCCCAGCTGTCGAGAGAGTGAGAAATCTGGGTGTTGTACTGGATCCGTCCCTCTCCTTGGATTCTAAGGTAGTGGCCATTTCTAAGGTGGCCTTTTTCTAACTATGGCTGATCGCCCAGATTTGCCTGTTCCTTGATGAGAACTCCATGAAGACAGTTGTACATGCATTGGTGATCTCTAGGATTGACTACTGCAAAACACTCTACGCGGGGCTTCCCTTGGGCCTGGTTCACGGTGGGTGCAGATGCGGCGGCTAGGTTGGTGGTAGGTGTGGGCAGACAGGCCCATATCTCCCCAATCCTGGCTCATTTGCATTGGCTGCCCATTGTGTCCCGAACTGGGTTCAAGGTATTGGTTTTGGTTTACCAAACCCTGCATGGCTTGGGTCCTGATTATCTGGGGGGAGTATATTTCCCTCAGATCAGTAAACACCCATCCCACAAGAGCTTCCCAGGCAAGTGTGCTTCAGGTAGCCACTCCTAGAGAAGCCTGGAAAGTTTCTACCTGGATTTGGGCTTTCTCAGTGGCTGTCCCTTTGCTCTGGAACGCAGTTCCCAGCAAGGTCCTCCTGGCACAATCTCTGTCTGCTTTTAGAAAAGCCTTGAAGACCTGGCTTTTCCAAAAATGACTTTGGATAAGCTGTTGTTGTCTTTTGTACTGTTTTGCCCGGATGCCAATATTGTCATATACTCTATGTTTGTTTTATTACTTATTTTTTGCTGTGCATTGTTTTGTTTTTTTTTGCTTATTATTTTTATTATGCTCTTTGTTTACTCTACTTTGCCTATGGTCATTTGCCATGAGTTGTTTTATACAAGCTGGAAGTATATAAATTTTAAATAAAGTAAAGTAAAGTAAAAGTAAAGTAAAGATAAGCAGGGAGAAGTGTAGGAAGGAAAAAACTTATCAGCTGAAGAACTACGGAGTTTATTTTGATATATCACAGCATCAGTTGGTGAGTGATACTTTGCCAGAATCCAAAATAGTTGCAATGATATCCCACTCTAGGAGGAAAAGAAGAAAGAAATGGAGTTAATGATAGTAGGAGTCTCCCTCTGCACCTTTCTAGACTTACTCCATGGCTCAGGACCACAATATCTGACCAAACGTGTCATCCTAAGGTCAATGACAGTCTGACCCACCAGAACATTGCAGCCCCTTTCACTCGGGGTTTCCACCCCCCAAGAGGCTTGTAAGACCTCTACCCGGAACTGTGCCTTCTCGGTGATGGGCCCAACACTTTGGAACCACCTTCCTAGTTAAATGTGGACTGCTGAGCTCCTCACGGCCTTCAAGAAGCTGTTTAAAATTTGGCTTTTTGAAGGCCGCTTTCGGTGATCAGGGAGGTTGATTTGTTCTGATGATAAGTTCCCATCTGTTTATTTGCCACCATCTTGTATTTTTGCATTCATGTATCTTTGTATCTTTGTATTTGCATTTAATCTGATTTGGTTTTGACGTTTGTATACACTCTTTATTGTGGAGTTGTTTTGCTTCTTTTTCTTTTCTCATTGCATATTTAACATTCTTCCCCACCCTGAGTTCCTTTGGTAAAATCGTGCAGAATATATAAAAAAATAAAAATAAAAAATATACTCACTGCTTATAAACCGCCCCATACCACTTCAAGTCGTCTCTGGGTGGTTTACAGTTTTAATTATAGTATGCAGGCTACATATTGCCCCCCAGCAAACTGGGTACATATTTTACCAACCTCGGAAGGATGGAAGGCTGAGTCAACCATGAGCCTGCTACCTGGGATTGAACCCCAGGTCGTGAGCACAGTTTTACCTGCAGTACATGCATTTAACCACTGCGCCATGAGGCTCTTCTTTTTTTCTCACCCACCCCAAGCTCTCAAGAAAAGAAGTCCAGTTGCCATGGCTTAACTTCCAGATAAACTCCCTTGGATGACTGAGAATCTTCACAGACATACTTCTCTCCTATCTAACCTCTATAGAAGTGAGAGACCTTAATCCTATTGTTCCTCTGCAAATCTATGTACACAGAATCAACCCCCTTACCTCTTAAGTGCTATGTTTCAAGAAGTTCAATGAATAGAGGTTGTTTGGAATGGAATAGGTCTGCACAAGAAGTAAGTTTTGAGGAGGGAGGAGCCAGCAGTAAAACAAAAGTGGAACTTTTTGAGCACAGTACTCCACATCTTGAGATCTTTATGTGTATGGCAGCCTGAGGGTTATCATTCTCACTCTCTTCCTTGAAGCGAAAAACCTGTAATGTCAGCAAGCCATAAAAGAGACCCAATTTGGGAATATCTAGACTGTCAGTCTAAGTTTTTTAAAAGATATTTTAACCACATCAGTTAACAAAGACGGATGTTCAAGCAGATACAAGTACACATAATGCTATATAATGTTATTGTTTTAGTTAAATAAAACTATTTAAATTGCTGTTATTAAGGTAATGATTATTTTTCTCCTTCCAATAAAGTACAACAGAACAGTTGCCCAAATATGAATGATTAACCTATTAAACTGGAGATAGTTCATCTTGCAATAATTTCACAATTATCTATCTATGTATTTCTAATGCATAGTATATAACCACCAAATCAGTAATTTTCTGATATAACTGTAAAACTAATCTGAAACATTATTATTTTAAAAATGAAACCTTCATCTGGTTGTAAATATTAAGATTAAAACAACTCCAGCAATATGAGTCTTTAAGTAGAAAATTGTGATTTAAATCAAGCCTTACTTAGTGATTTAAATCATGATTTAAATCAAATCCACCCTGTTTCAGTCTAAGCAATAATGCATGACAATCCATCTAAAAGTCTCACAGTAGGTCGCCATTCAAGGAAAGCTTGTCTGAAGAGAAAAGTCTTTGCCTGCTTGTGGAAAGACAGCCAAAAATGGGGCACTTCAGTGGGAAGGTGGCTATCATATCAAAATTTATCAGAATATCAAGGTATATAAATCTTTTCATTGTTGCAATAATTTCAGGCAATGTCAGCTGAGTGCCTTCTACAAACATTTATTTCATTGCTTCTGTGTTCCATATGCATAAAATATTTCAACATTTTTTTATAAAAATGTAGAAGTCTTATAGCCATTTAAAAAAACTGTAGCTACCAATATTAAAAAAACATGGGAACCGAACTTTATTTGTAGGCAAATACTTAAGTCAGAATTCAACCCAAAATAGATGAACAAAGCTACAAGAACATATTAAAAAGAAGGTTTTAAATTACAGTCTAAAAATGCAACAACTCACAGCCCCCCAAAATCATATTTAAAAATGAAAATCAGAGAATAACAATGTTAAAGTTGTTAAGCTTAAAAATCTATGAAAATAGAATGTATTATTCTGCCTTTTAGCATATTTGCACTCATACAGCCATGGAGCCTATTACCTCCATTGGTGGTAAGTGCTCCAACACTGGGAGCATTCAAGAGAAATTTGGACAACCAGCTGGCAGATATCCTTTGATTTGTGTTCCTGCATGGAGCAGGGGGTTGGATTTGATGGCCTTGTAGGCAGCTTCCAACTTCAGTATTCTATGATTCTAGGATCCTATATAGAAAAAAATATTAAATAATGTTCTCACTTAGCCAAACCAGCCTTTGCCAGTTTGGTTCTATGGAGGAAAATCCATGATAGTTGCTGCAGTTCTTTGGTGTCTGGTGCCTAAAAAAGAGTGGAATTGTGATAATATGACAAATGCCCTCTTTTCATGTGTTCTGTCGCCCTATATTTATGACTCAAAATTCTAAGGGCCTCGAGGTCAACTATTTTCCCCCCAATAGAAGATACTGTTGTTCCTGCAGGTCCTACAGCTAAAGAAGTCTCCTATTTGGCTGCTTTTTTGGTTATTGTTTTGACTATCTTTTTTTGTGGAATCTGAAACAATGGTAGTCTATAACTATAAGCCCCTAGACCAGCAAACCTTATAGCTTCAATGGTCTAGGACAGTGGTTTCCAACATTGGGTCCCCAGATGTTCCTGGCCGACACCTCACAGAAGTCCAAGAACAGCTAATGGTGAAGTATGGAAATTTTAGTCCAAGAACATCTGGGGACCTCAGGTTGGTATCCACTAGGAAGTTATACCACTGTAATAGTAAACTATTAAGATCAGCAGCAGGATAAGACCTACAAACACCATTTTCATATTTCATATTGCAACATAAACAATTCCACTCATTACAACATATTTTCTATTCAACTCTTAATTTACTTCCACACTAACTTGGCAGGTGTGAATGAAATCCTTCATAGAAACATTATCATCTCCTGACGTTGTTCCCAGGCTTACTAGAAAGTATTGTGATTGTTATTTTTTTGAAACAACTACTGCAAACTATTACCAAAGTGTACTTTTAAATGCACCTTAATTTTAAGAATATCTTTTCTGTACTCCCTTAGTCATTTTTATTGGCAAATTAATGTAACATAGAACTTTTGACTTTCTCTGGGGAAGGTCAAATAACCCTATCTTTACTTCCTCAGACCTCTTGGAACCGATGGACTTTATAGTCAGAACAAGCCATTTTTTTGTACTTGGTAGGAGGATATGAGTTAACAATCCCAATAGCCCTGGATTTAAAGAAAGTGAATAACATGCAAGCAGAACATTATCACCTGGGTATTGTTTGGTGAATGTGTAATAGGTTTAGCAATGTGATCAAGATAAAAGACATGAATGACACCTATAATGTTCTCATCTGTGACTGTATAATAAAGATTGATTGATACAGCAGTGTAATATGGCTTTGACTGATGAAGCTCCTTGTATGAGTAGTGAAACGTTTCGATCTCACAAGAAATGAAGTCCAGTTGCCATGACTTAATTTCCAGATACTACTTTGGTATTTGAAGTGATATCAGACAGTTGTATAATATAGATACAATGTGACTTTCCATAATTTGCAAGTTCTCCAGAAGGTAGAGGATTTTATTCCTGTCAGTAGCATACAGATCAGAAAGATCAGAAAAGAGGAAAATCACAAGCAAGTCTTTCATTTCCTATTTGGACATGGAGTAAAAAAAAGATAAGAATAGAAGCACCAGATCCTTCCCACTTTAATCTTTTCCAGACAGAATTTTACTATGCTATACACACATATGGGGCACCCAGTGTGGTGTAGTGGAGTTGGGGACTAAGTCTGAGATGACAAGGGTTCGATTCTTGCCTCTGCTATGGAAACTCACTGGAGGATAAAATGGATAATGCAACTCCTTAAATGTATCACTTTAAAAGCTCAATTAGAGTCACTGTAAGTGTGTTCTGTCTTGGTGGCATGTAGACGCCACCACCACACAACTAGAGTTCTCGGAATATGCTTTCCTTCTGATCTTTTTAATTTCACCATTGTTTTGCTAAGCAAATTGAAGTTTGGGACTGCAAGCTAAATAGGAGCAGAACTGTGCTGGTGCGGAGTGTCCCAAATCTGTGCAGATGTAAATTTGCACATTTAATTGTCAGCACAACTGACTGATATGTGTTCTGGACCTTTGTAAAATAGAAGAAAGTTGGCAAATTGTTTAAACTGGTTATCAGCTTGGTTCTTGATTAAACTAATAGGTTAGAATAGATCAATCCACGCTACCTTAAGCAGGTGGAAATAATTTGGATTTTTCCTAAAGCACTGGTCATTGTTATTACAGAGTACAGTATCTGCTTATGTTGAAGTTCTGATAACATGATTATTGATATATAGTTCCAATTTGTAACAATGTGAATGGTTAAACTCTTCAGATATTTAAGACAGCTACTTTGAAGCAAGGCAGTTTTTAAACTCTGCAAGGCAAAGGAAATGACATTTCAACCATCCTGCAAGTTTTTAACAAGTGCTTATAAGCATTCTGAACTTTGATGTGGTTTACAGTCATGGTTGCCAGATGAATCTTATGTATCAGAGAGAATTCTAATTTGCATCAATAACACAACAAAGGTATATAACAGTGGGAATTGGAAACTGTTCTCTGGCACACAGGCTTGCTTAGACCTCTGCATCTCTCCATAATTCAGTGACTTCAGTCCACAGCTTTTATTTCCCACGAAGACCGGTGCTGTTGCTGGATTCTGGAACTGCAAAGCTTGAAGTTTAAGGAGGTTTAAATTCGTTTTAGGTTGGTTCTTGTAAGATGTGCCAGAATCTAATGCCATTCATTTGATAAAACATTTGAATTTTGTGACTCCTGCCACTAAAAACACAGCTATGACTGATGATCTTCCTATGAGAGTTTATAAAATGCTGTCAAACTTTAGTTTTTTAGATTTTTTTTTGGAGGGGGGAGGAATGTGAAATTGAATTTTGTGGGGGATATTTGTTGTTTCTGATTGCAGCTTGGATGAGGTGGTATTTGCTTTTTTAAAAAACAAAACTGAAGCAAGACACAGTGGCCTGAGCTGAATGACCCACAAATGAACTAAAGAAAACCAATTTTATATTAAGGCAGAGAGAGAGAGAGAGAGAGAGAGAGAGAGAGAGAGAGAGAGAAACCAATGGCATTTTTGCTTTGGTGTTAGAATTAGTGTAAGGGATTTTCAAGAACTTCTTAGGGCTTGATTCCTTTGTAAAACAAGATAATATTCCCTGCAGAGATGAGAGAGTTGAAATATCTTCAGAAGGATCTTTTGGATAACTAATAACAAAATGTAGTATGCTTTAATTACTTACAATGTCTTTGAACTACATTGAGAGGTAATTAAACGTCTAATGTCTCACATGCTGTTAGTTAACAAATGAATACTCTTTCTCCCACAATAAAGCCCCACAGAAAAGTTATCAGTAAAGGAGACTGCCCCAAGTAATTGGCCAGTTAGTTAAAATCTAATCTGAGGGCAGGATTATTCAAATCCATTAGGAACTGCTAAGCATCATGATACAGGGGCTATTATCCAAGTGGTTGTAAGAAATTCCTGTTTTATGAAGCTATGTTAACACAAAGGCTACAGTGTGTAAGCCCTCTCCCAAACTGAACGCTTTCACGCTGCAATTTAGGAGGTGTTCACTTCAGGAAATTGCTGGCATAGGCTGAAGCACAGTTCTACGACAAGGAAAATTTTATTTGTCACTCAAGTAATTGGCAGTTTTAAGTACCTTATTTGTAATTACTTTATGAACAAACTAATAATGCTAAAACAAAAGTCTCTTCAACTTGTTATCTAGGCTTGCCTTGCTGGGTAGCAAATCTGACACATTGATCATCCCTTGTTAATCAAAGATAATTTCTTGCTTAAATAAGACCTTCCAGTTAAGAGTTAATTTTAAAAGTCTTGTGCCAGCCATGGAGAGTGCTGAAACCTGATGCTGACTGAGAACAATGTCTGAGGTGTAACAAAATATCATTTCTTTTTTACACATCTGGTGTGAGGGCCAGTTAATCCACAACTTCTGGCTTCTTCTTTTTTTAGCCTTTTTTTTTTTTGTTTTAATGAGGAGTAATTAATCTCAGCCTCCCAACTTCCCGAAAGTGCTTATAGAGAACTGGAGTTGCCAGACATCCTGTTTAAAATAGAAACAACTTATTTTGAAGTAACAGTAAGTCAATGTGTCCAGAATACCCTCAAATAGCGCAGTTTTTTAGTTTAACTTTAGTTTTTAGCCTGCTTCTCTCTTTCTGCGACTATGGTACAATTTTCAGATGTGAAGGTTTGTCTGTCGGTTAAATTAAACAGACAGACAGGTCTAGAGTTGGAATCCTTAGGCAGCTGTGAGTAATCCAGGCAATTATTTTATTTATTAATCACCCTTCTCAGCAAACATGTGTCCCAAAGGTAAAATACCACTTTAAAATCATTTCATACTAATAACGACTCAGAAAGAGTCTCTTTATGCCTCTTTGGGGCCATCCACTGAGCCTGCAAACCACAGTTCTCAATCTACCTGAGTGCACTGCTGGAGCATTGCTCTGGGATACTATGAAAAATTTAAAACTGTGGATAATAGTGATCTACCACTACTGCTAGGTATGTGGGGAATTATATGGGACAAAACCCGTCAAAGGGTGTTTTGCTGAGAGTCTGCTAAAACCATTGAAGTAAAACAAGTATAAGGCCGTGCAGCTATTGGGAATTAGAAAGGCAAGTGTGGGGTAGGTGATATCTTCTAGGCTGCTATTGAAACAACAATGCTGAGAGTTCGATAGCATGCTCCCTTTATCAAAGCAAGTACCAGATTCATTCGATGTGCAGCAGAAAAGGACTCAAACACTAGGTTATACATTTTCTTTTTAATTTGGTGCAATTTGGCAATACCTAGTGGACTTATCAAATTCTATACAAATCTAAAGATAGAGCATGTGGCGATTGCATCAACAACAACACCCCCAAAAAAACGACCAGGGATTCTATGCCTCAAACAGGCCAATGGAGAACAGGTATGTGGGAGGAAAGATGAAATCTAATATGTGACTCCAGATGCAGCTCTGCTGCTCTCCGTCTTTTCAAAAGAACAACAGCCTGGCCATCCATCTTGCCAAGAAACTTTTCCTGGCAGGACTCCTCTCTTGCCATGTTTTGAATTTTGTATTTGCTTTGATGAAGGGAGCATGCTCTCGAAAGCTCAGCATTGTTGTTTTAATAGCAGCCTAGAAGGGATCACCTACCCAATGCTTGCTAAAACCAGTACTCAGTCCTGTTAAAAGGCACGTAAGTCAGGACTTCAGATTCTCCAAGTTTTGTCCAGAAGTTCCAGAAAACCATCCTTGTTCTTGATTTAAGCTTCAATGGCCCGGAATTGTAAAGGGCTGGAGAGGGAGGGGAGAAAATACATTGTTTTGATAAAGATCTTCCAGCTTCTTGTGTTTCTGTAAAGATGGATTGCGGTAGCCATGTGGCAGCACCCCAACCTTAGAGAATGCTGAAAACTGGTAAATAATTTCTTTAAAAATTGTTTTTCTCCAGAAAAGGTACTGAGAAGAGTGGAAACCATTCTCTCAGGTAGCTTGTAGATGTGAATGCTGTGGGTCTTTATTTAAACTGAGGCATTGGCTGAGATAAGGCAGGTTATTGCAGCACAGATGACTTGGGTATATGTTGTCTTTTGGCCCAGGTCTTAATGAGATAATAATTAGAAAACTATGCCCAGAGTCCTATTGGTGTTTTTCTGATATTTGTACAACTTGCTGCAGCTAATTGCTGGGGTACCTCCTAGCTGTGCTAATTGCATGGTTGTGACTAGCATGTATCACAGAACCTCATTAATTAGCTGAAGCAAATTACACAGACCTTACCGAAAATGAATAGGATTCGGGCTGGATTTGGTTCTTTCAAATAATGGATCCCCCCCCCCAAAAAAGGGAGCAGTGTTACTTTATTGGAGCAGAAACATCAAAGAATCTTGTGGCATCATAAAGATTGGCAGGTTTTATTCGATATAAGGTTTTGTTGGATGCAGCTCATAAGTAGTTATGCCAAAGAAAACTTGTTAGAAGACTCTCTGGTATTTTTGCATTTTAAAAGTTGTTTTATATTTGCAAGGATGCAGCCTTTCTAAATGTTGGGGGAAGAAAACATCCCAGCTTTTTGCCCTGTAGTTCGTGCGGCTGTTTTCTGCTCTGTTGTGAGCTTTAAGGTAGTGCCAGGGTACACAAGGGGAGTGTTTTATACTACATGGTCTGACAACAATAGTCTCAAGGCTTCACAGGGCTCTTGTGTTATTAAATTTTAGCTTGGTTTTGGATTCTAACAAGAAGCCCAGCAGAAAGAGTTTGGTTACAGGGATCCCATAAGCTAATGAACATGCATAGAGAAGGATTGTAGCATTCTTCTGTTGCTTTTGTTTCATGTTAATTATGTCAATAGTCTTATTTGCCTTTCAAATTCACATTGTCTATCCTGCTTCAGTACTTAGGTTTTATTTTTGCTTTTTTACTAATCTTCCTCCTCTGTCTTACACTTATTTCATGTATCACCTATTCATTTAGAAAACCCATTGGGTACATTATTCTGCAGTCAATCATTCTAAACATCTTTCTTTTAAGATTTTTTCATAATCCAGTTCCTTCTTGGCTCTATTCCTTTACCTTTTTTCCCCTGTCCATTTTTCTTCTTCAGGTACTTTAGGCAAGGCTTCCTGTTTCTTAAGGATTCTATTGCCTTTTGTTATTTTCTCTCACTTGGAAATTCTTGCCTCTTGATATCTGCTTTTATTCTCAACTATTCTTCCCATCTGTATTAGTTCTCATCCCTATCTATCTATCTATCTATCTATCTATCTATCTATCTATCTATCTATCTATCTATCTATCTATCTATCTATCTATCTATCTATCTATCTATCTATCTATCTATCTATCTATCTGTTCTTACTTGTAAATACTTGTTAAAACATTTGGCTGGCTTCATCTTTTCATCAGTTGATGTGGAATGTGTTTCAAGCAATTTCTCTTCTCTGTTTCCTTCTTAATTTCCCATTATTAGGATTTCTGATATTCTTTTGGCTTAATAATTGTATCAGTGAAATATTTTCATTTTTCTTTTGCACTCTGGCTTTTCTCTCTCTTTAGTCTGATACAGTTTTTTTCTTTCTTTTCCCTCTCAACTCCAATCTCCTTTGCTGGCTTATTTCCTTTCGCACAAGAAAAGATTGTGAGACTGTGAACAGGACCCAGGTCATAATAAATGCTTTAAAAATAATGCATAGTGATTATAAAGCTTTTACTAACATATTTGGTCTCTGCTGCATTTTCTATTAAGTTTTACACTCTTCTAGATTGTACTTCAGAGTCATTTTCCTACATCTCCTTTCATATGTTCTTTCCCCATTTTCTGTATATATGTTTCCTGACTCGTCCCATTATAGAGATTCATCGTAAATCACCTGTGAGAGAAAGGAAGGAGAGAGATCTTTTAAAAATGTACAATGTCCAGAATTTTAAATGCTTTATAAATAAATGTGATATTACTTAAATCGTGGCATCTGATTTTTATGTAAGGACTCTGCTTCTCTATCTGAATTTCACAGGACAACCATCTGTTTTAAAATTGGCCTTGCAACACTCTTATGCCACTGCTATTTGTTTTTAATTTAGATCGAGTAACAAGATTTCAGACATCTCCCCTGAAGACCTGAAACCGTTTCAGTCTCTAGAAACTTTAGATCTGAGCAACAACAACATCTCTGTGCTTAAGATGGAATTGTTTCCTCCTCTGGTGCTCAAGTACCTGTAAGTAACTTTATTGGATAAAGTTTTGATATAAGGCTAACCAAACGCTGCGACCACCATCACCACCACTCAAATTATAGAACCTGTGGCTAAAAGGGGGCATGAACGGGGCAGAAGTGCTTCTCTGCCACTGGACAGGGGCTCCATTAGGAGGAGCTGAGGAGTTGAATACTTGTGGCAAAGACACACCGATGTCTGTGAAAACCTCGAGAGTCATGCATGGAGGAACACTGTTGATATATCTGCTGTCATTAGGCCTTGAAATTGTATTGTATTAAAAATGACCCCCTATCTGCTGGATCAAAAGCCCTTTCATTCTCAGGAGAGTACCGTAGAACAGGCCATTCAGCTGCACCATCATGAAGGATTACCAGCTTCAGCCAGCAATTCATTGGTTCTACTTGCCTTTTGAACATATGCCTGTACATTTCTGAATTTATGTAAGTGAAATAATACAGCACCTATCACATTGTACAGATGCTTCTTTCTAGCCATCATGTGGAAGTTAAACGGCTGTGCAGCAAATGTGTCCCATGAGAGTTTCAACCATTCTCCTTTGTTCCAGGGAAACAAGCCGTGGTGCCTCCTACATTAGGTGTTTTTTCTCTCTAGATCAGGAAGTATGGGCAGGGGGAGAACCTGTATAACAGGGGAGAGATGTGTAACAGAATTTAACTTATCTAAACACAGAAGGCCACTTCGTATCCCCCCCAAAAAAACCCCCAATTATCCATCATCTTTTAGTGGATGTCTTCTCCCTGGTATCTCCCAGTTTCCTTAAAATGACAAGAGATAAAAAGCAAAAGAAAGACGAATTAGGATTAAGCTCCCATAGAGTATAATTTATGAAATGGCACTGCAAGAAAAGAAAAATCCTTTCAGAGCAGATAAAACCTGTGCTACAACTACTGCTGATGACTGGAAAATTGTTGAAAAATTCCTTCTTCTCTTAGAGAAACCTTTCTAAAAATCTCCTCTAATTTCTTTTACCAGCAAATGGTGCAGAGTATTTCAAGAAGCCATTTGCATATCTTTCATAGATGTATAAACATGAGCATTCACAGGTTGAACACAGGTGTTGGCTAAAACAGGTTGAAGAACAATAACATTTGATGGTTGGATCTGTCAGTACATGGGAAAGCCACTTTAAAGAAAAACCTGCACAGCAGACTGGATGTATAGACTTAAGTCTTGTTGTTTGGTGTAGCCAATCAAGAGTAGACTCATTTCAGATCTCCCATTGATTTAATACGTCTACTTACTGTAGTTGTGACTTACCATGCAGTGCAACAGGATTCAGCTATATTGTTGAATGAAGAAAAATCCTCAGTAGTTTTCCAACACTGTCAGGTGGCATTGTAGAATCAAAGTCTTTCCCAAATTCATAATATTTTTTCAAATGGAAAATCACTTGAAATTCAGTTATAAAAGATAAACATTGTACATTTTCTGTTTAACCTTGTATGTGTTTCCAGTTGTTCTTTTCACATGATAATTTATATTTCTATTTTTAAAATGGTTATTATTTCCTTGTTGTGATTGACTCATTATGACTGATAGAAATTTTAAGTTTTGCACACAAGTTTGCTGATAATTTAACTGCAATTTAATTTAGAATTTAAAATGATAAATGTTGGGGACTATGACGTAGTTTATTTCCAATGTAATGCTCTGAATTTAACTGATCAGAATATCTTTGATTATGAAATATTATTTAAGGTTCATTTATGCTGGGTCAACAATGATGATTCTGTCTTCAAAGAGTCACTTGACCAGGTCCCAAATTTAGATTTTATTTTATTTTATTTTATTTTTGCCTAGTTGCCTTGATAAGCCGTAGACATTTGTCACATACTGGCTTGCATTTCGCAGCACACAGCTGATTGTCCACACTGATGTCTTAGTTTGGGGCACTTTGGATCCAACCATTATACCATACATAAGAAGATATTGGCCCACATTGCTTAAACACTATTATAGGTAGATGGGAGATATCAAGGTGTTTGTTATGTTGTTGAGAAGGGCACAGTAGAGACCAGGTTCTGAGGTATCAGAACATTCTGGTTTGGTGTTTCTGAAGACATTAACTCTGTCCCTGTTACAGGCACATCAACAACAATCGAATAACCAGTCTGGAACCAGGCGCTTTTGACCATTTATCTTCCACACTTCTAGTACTGAAACTAAACAGGAACCGAATTGCAGCTATCCCACAAAAGATGTTTAAGCTCCCCCATCTCCAACATCTGTAAGTGCGACCTCTGGTTATCTATTTTTTTAAATTAGTCTATCAAGCAGTGTCTGAACCTCATCTCTGCTCAAAACCACATAGAGGCAAGAAAGCTTTACATCTGACAGAAGCAAATTTGCATGACGTAGGCTTGTTCTAAGCTTTTTGTATCCATTTAATATGCTTCCTACCTGGAGCAGCCTTTCCCCAATGTGATGCTGTGCTAGCCAAGGGAAATTGGAGTGAAAGTGCACATTTAATATCAGGCTTGGTAAGACTAGCCTTGAGTGCCAAGAACCTGTTGTGGTTCCTCTTGTGATCCTGGTACTTTAAGAAACATACAGCACTTTCTCTTTGTTCTTGTCTATTACCAGTCATGTACTCAATCCATATGATGGCCCGTATGGTGGAGGTGTGTGTGTGTGTTGTGTCGTTACAGTCGTGACCGACTCTTTGTGACCCCATGACCATGGAGTTTTCTTGGCAGGAATACTGGAGTGGTTTGCTCAGGCGCCTACAGCACCTGATATTCCCTGTTGGTCTCCCATCCAAGTAATAACCAAGGCCGACCCTGCTTAGCTTCCAAAATCGGGCGAGATCGGATGTGCTTAGGGCATCTATGCAGCTGTGGTGGAGGCAGGAGAAGAAAATATGACATTTCACTGGTAAACTCCCTCCTGTACTTAGTTTTGGCTGCCTTCCTATCTCTCAGAGCAAACTAACCTATCTAATGCTGTGTTGTCAACAGAATATGTACTTATTGTCAGTGATGGTGGGAGGTTTAGAGGGAGGGAGTTGCTGGCAATTCAACTGTCAAGCTAAATATTCAAGAAATGGTTTGGAAACATTTTATTGGAAATCATGGGAGAAGGAGGTTTCATGGGATGGGATATTTCATGATACCATATACAAAAAGAAAAGAATAAAGAAACATCAATAATTTAAAATAAACCGATGACAGCATCATACTGGCAAATAGCAGCAATGGCTTAAAATGATGTCTATTTGAAAGAGAAAAAAAGAGGATTCCAAAGCAGGATTGAATATTGAGAAGATAAACATCATGACTACATAAGGGCTACAATGTTGACAATGAAGAAGTTGAAGCAGTGAAAATGTTGTATATCCTTGGCTCAGACATCAATCTTAATGGAGATTATAACCATGAAATCAGAAGAAGACTGGAACTCAGAAGGGCAGCAGTGAAGGAATTAGAAAAGATCATTAAGTGCAGTGGTACCTTTGCTTACGAGTTTAATCCGTTCCAAAGGCATGCTCGTAAGTCAAACAACTCATAAGTAGAGCAGCTGTATCTAAAACATAAAAAACCTGTAAGTAGAGCAGACTGTATCTAAAATTTATAAGGCAGCAGTTAAAACACCAATGGTTTTGCGCTCTTAAGTCGAATTGCTTGTAAGTAGAGGTACCACTGTCTAAGGATATGTCACTGGAGACCAAAACCAGGATCATCTACATTCTTGTATTTCCATTCACCATGTATGTGACAGAGTGGCTCCTCCCAAGAACTGCCCGAATCACCCGTGCTAGCCAGGCAGGACAACTGGGAATGCCAATCCCAAGGGAGGCCTGGAAAGTGGTAAAAGGAGTAGGGCCTTCTTGGTGGTTGCTCCCCAGTTGTGGAATCAGCTACCTCCAGAAATTTGCCTGGCACCCTCACTTCAACCTTTTAAAAGGCTATTATTGAAAACTTGGTTATATAGAATGGTCTTTCCTGATTTTTCAAACATCTGGCAAGACACACTTATTCTTTTTCTGCTTATCTTCTTTTTTCTTCTTCCTGTTTTAGCAATACCTGGCTATATCTCTTTTCATTTTTGCTTAATTTTAGTTTATTGTTGTTGATTTATGTATATTTTGTTTTTATTATGCTGTTTGTGTTCTAGTTTACAAACCATGATGGAGATGTGTAATCTCCAGGCATAAAACCAGGGTACTTCAAGGACCAGATGCAGGGGAGTGATATCAAGAGACAGATATCTAGTCTTGTGCGCTCCCAGATGCATTTGGTGGGGCCACTGTGAGATACAGGAAGCTGGACTAGATGGGGTTTTGGCCTGATCCAGCATGGCTCTTCGTATGTTCTAGTTTTTTAATATATTCCTTTGCTATCTTGTCATGATATCCTATGTTACAAACCACCCAGAAAAGTCCTAGGGCTAGATGGCTGGAATAAAAGTCAAATAAACAAGTAAATAAATGAATAAATAAAATTGGCTATTTAAGGAAACTTACTGAGGCAAAATAGATTCACTTGCTGTATGGTACTGGAGTAGGACTTGCCAGAAAGATGAATGAGAGGATATTGGATAAAATCATGCCTGAAGTATATTTGAAGGAAAATATTTTGAAACTGAGTTTGTCCTGTTACTGTGGGATGTGATTCTTGTCTTCATGAGAAAACAAGATTCTCTGGGAAAGTCAATAATGCTGGGAAAGGAGGAAAGCAGCAGAAAAAAAGGAAGATGAAATATAAGATGGATTGTTTCCCTAAAGGAAGCCCCAGGCTTGAGATTACAAAAGCTGAGCAGGACAGTTGAAGACAGGGCATTTTAGAGACACATCATCCACGGCAAGGTGGAAGGGACTTAGCAGCACATAATTACAACAGTGGTAATGGTGCGTGTGTATGTGTGTGTGTGCTAGTTAGACTGGAGTGGATCACAGGTAATTCAGAGTCCCCTGGAAATTTGCGCTCATTTCAGTTAACTAAAAATATTACATATGCTTCTCTCCCCCAGAGAGATGAACCGCAACAAAATTAGAAAAATAGATGGACTTACTTTTCAAGGACTTTCCTCCTTGAAATCTTTAAGGATGCAAAGAAATGGCATCACCAGGCTGATGGACGGCGCTTTCTGGGGATTAAGTAGCATGGAAATTCTGTGAGTATCGGCTTCCTTAACCTTCAAGGAGTGACATTTTAAGAGCAGCACACTTTACCCATTTGACATTTGGAGTAACTGCAGTTGGTGCTACATAGATGTGTGGCTGACCAGTTCCCAGATTCAAGAGTAGTGCATAAAGGATCAGTACCTTGGGATTGAAAAACAACAACAACCTGAATGTTAAATTTTTGTTTTTGTCCGTTTAGGCAGTTGGATCATAACAACCTAACAGAGATCACCAAAGGTTGGCTTTATGGCTTGTTGATGTTGCAGCAGCTCCATCTTAGCCAAAACACTATCAGCAGGATCAGCCCTGATGCCTGGGAGTTTTGCCAAAAACTCAGTGAGCTGTGAGTAGTGGTTTGTGCTTTTTAAAAGACTTTTCTTCCATTTTTTTAGAATAGGATGCAAGCCAAAGTATGAACTGCTTACCAGTGATCTGTGACTTTTTATTATTTATTTAATATTTATTTATTTATTTATTTATTTATTTATTTATTTATTTATTTATTTATTTATTATTTAATTCATTAATTATTTTGTTGTGAGACAACATTTCTGAAATGACAAGAGATCTGTCTGTGGTATACTGAATACAATGCTTTTTGTTGTTGTGAGAAAGTGAAAGTTCAAGTTAGTTTTCTTGTCATCTTTGCAGCAGTTATGGTCGGCCTTTGTGACTGTAATTT
The DNA here is from genome assembly GCA_029282475.1 of Phrynocephalus forsythii. Lineage (NCBI taxonomy): Eukaryota > Metazoa > Chordata > Lepidosauria > Squamata > Agamidae > Phrynocephalus > Phrynocephalus forsythii. The sequence goes on along the minus strand of JAPFRF010000006.1, from coordinate 49,640,494 downwards.
TCAAATAAAGGATGTCTATTTGCCAGAATACGATATGTGATGGAAAAGAAGGTGCAGACGTCTATTTAAAATGATGAGAGTGAAACTACTTTGTTTTTGGGTTTGCATGTTGTAATACTACTGATTAAAACAATCATCTTTCCCTATCAAACTTTCAGGGATTTAACTTACAATAACTTAGCACGACTAGAAGATTCAAGCTTTGTTGGCTTAAGCTTATTGTTGAGACTGAACATTGGGAATAACAAAGTGAGTTACATTGCTGATTGTGCCTTCCGGGGACTATCCAGTTTACAAACTTTGTAAGTATCTGGATTTATTTATTTATTGATAAGATTAAGGGAGGGGGACACATCCAAAGTAAAATTAAATGATAAATATATATTTTGCACATCCTCTACCTCTTTGTTAGAGTTCAGCATGATCTTTGTGATTACTGCCGTTGCTCCAAAGTGAAATAGACATAGACATAGTTCTTGTCAAAATTTCCAAAATCCAATTTATTTCCATCAGAATCACAAAGCATCTGGATTTTTTTCTCTCCCGGGGTGCCATTTTCAATTATAGTACAAGCCCCTTTATCCGCTGATTCACTCACCGCAGATTCAGTTATCTGTGGTTGGTGATCAGCTGGGGGGTGGATTAAAAATAAAACATCCCTGATGATGCCCACCAACCACTTTCTTGCTGCTGCTGCCACCACGTCGGGCCAGCAAGGCACCTTCTGGAGGGGTAGGGTGGGGAATTTGAATTTCCCACTCAGGTCCCTGGCAGCAGATTGGAAGTTTGAGCAGGAACTTCAAAACTTCCGATCGGTCACCTGGGACCTGACCCAGAAGTTCAAAGGCCAGGTGGCTGGCGGTGAAGAGGACGGTGATAGGCATTGGTGGGGGTAAGTTTTATTTTTTATTTTCTCCTCTTCTCTTCTTGCCACCGCTGCTGCCACCACCACCACCACCACCGGGCAGTTGAAGCTGAGTGGCAAAGAGAAAGGGTAAAAAAACTTTCCCTACATTTGCTTGGCACTTTGAGCAGAATGCCCCTCATATATGCCTGTAATTCGATGTCACAATAATTTTTACAATGTCTAGGAAGGTTACAGTGCTCCATCAAGTCAATTTATTTGGGAAATGAATTATAATTATTGCAACCTGATGATACAAACAAGATGCTTGAACCGGTCTTTCTCACTATAAATTATACTTGATCCTTGTCCATTGTGGTTCATAAAATATAGCAGAGGTGGTTTGATTGGGTGGGTCCAGGAGATGGTAAATACCTTGTTTTGATAGGGTGTGATGCCTTCTGCCTTGAAAGAGGCAGTGGTGCACCCTCCTTGAAGAGGGTGTCTGAGGACCTAGAGGTATGTGACAACTACCACCCCATTGCAAATACCCTGTTTTGGGGCAAGATGGTAGATGGGCAACTTCAGCCATTCTTGGATGAAATTTATCATCTGAACCTATTTCAGTATGGCTTCAGGCCAGCTTCATTGCCCAAATAGCTGTAGTTGCCCTGTTCTGGGCTAAAAGACAGGGTGAATGTGGCCCGGTTGGTTCCCCCACACCACTCAGCAGCTTTCGATACCATTGGTATCAGTATGCTGATGGCATTCAACTCTAATTCTCATTTTTGTCAGGGTCTGCTGAGGCTGTGCAAGTATTGGACTAGTGTCTAGAGGTTGTAATGGACTGGGTGAGGACCAGGAAACTGCAGCTGAATCCTGGGAAGATAGTGGTTCAATTCTTCCCAAGCTTGGGAATTGGCCAGGGGACCTGTTCAGGATGGTGCATTGATAAAAGGCTTCCAAGTAGTACTTAATGGAAATAATATTTATTGGTTTTTGTCTTGTTTTTAACTGTCTGAAATGTTTAGACCAGGCATTACCTAGAGATGGGCATGATATAAAACATGAACCAAACATCATCATCACTCCACAAACTGGTTTGGTTCATAAATTGCTGAGTAGGACAGTAGGCTGTCTGGTTCCTTTCATGCCCCAGTGCTTCCTGGGAGGCTTAGAGTAGTGTAAGAAGCATAGTTTTTCTGCCCCTTTGGAACCCTCAAAGAACTACACATTGTCCTACTCAACTGGGCAGTGCAGCAGTGGAAGAGAAGGCCTGAAGCACGTAAGGTAGTTACTGGGGTTTCCATGGGCTGGGAAGTGCATGAAGGGTGGCTTCCTGTATAGCTGAACTACACAGGAATTCCCACCCACCCCTTATTTAGAGATGGTCTAGAACTGAACAAACCACACAGTGATGAACCATCACAAACTGCCATTGTGCCAGATTTTATTGTTTGGTTATTAGTGTGCTTCTGGAGGCATTCAAGAGAAATTTGGACAACCACCTAGCAGATGTCCTTTGATTTGTATTCCTCCATCGAGCAGGGGGTTGTAGTGGATGGGCTTGTAGGACCCTTCCAGCTTCACTATTCTGTGATTCCTGCAATCACGTTGTGGTTCTGGTTTTAAGCATGTTTGTGCGGTTGTGCAATTTTCAAACCTTGGGTGCAATTTTTCGTCTTATAATAGGGATCTTAAAAATAATGAAATCTCATGGACAATTGAAGATATGAATGGTGCATTCTCCGGACTTGACAAGCTCCGGTGGCTGTAAGTAAATCTTATTATTGCCTATATTCAATCCAATTAAAGTTCCAGTGGCAGCAATTGAACAGATATTTTCTGTCCTGTAGATCAGTGGAGTATAGCTGAGATGCATTATGAGAGCTTGTCCATCCAGGAAATCATAGATTAGAAAGAGACAGGAAGGCAAAGGAAAAATAAAGAGCTGGGCAGTGTGAGGTAGTGGAGGATTGATAGTATTGGGTTGATTGAAGGCCAGATGGCTGTGTCTGTAAGGTAGATGTGACCTCTAAGCTTGATCATTGAAGGTGCATTCCTGTTTATTTCTTTGGCATAGATCTGCCTCCCACTGTGTGACCCATAACTATACCAGGTCAATTGAAGCTTAGTTATCAAATGCATCTGCTTCATATAAGTTACAGGAGATGGAGAAAGTGAGCTAAATGGAGGGAGAAAGAAAGGAAATAACCATGTGAAGCCTTGGAGCAGGAGTCTAGAAACACTGGGATGCTCTATTGATTTGCTGTTGGAAGCACCTTGATTTAACACTCTCAGCCTTGATTGGCTGGTGAATCTTCTATCTTTTCTTAAAGGCCAACTGGACTTTCACTGTTTATAGCTTGAATCATTTTACAAAGGTTTTTTTTTAAGTGTAGCTCTATAAAGATAATTATTTTGCTCTTATTAGACTTGATTGCATGACAGTCTGTTTTAATCTCTGCTCTATTAAAGGCTATTTTAAACGTGTACTGTTTTTATCTGTGTTTTACTGGAAATTTCTGGTTTTTAAGTGGAATATCTTTGCTATGTGGCATCTTGTAAGTACACTAAATACTCTCTCTGTGTGTCTAATATTCTCTTCATATTTCACATGATATAATATTTTTCATATTTTCCCATAACATTGTAGAGTTGCTTTGTTTTGCCAGAAATATGCTTCACAGTTATTAACATAAGAACATAAGAAGAGCCATGCTGGATCAGGCCAAAGGCCCATCTAGTCCAGCTTCCTATATCTCACAGAAATGCCACTTTCTCTTTGATTACTGAACTGGCATATATGTCTATATTTTGGAGATAAAATAACTTTGTGACAGTAGCAGCCTTGGCACATCCTAAAATTTAGTTATCAAAAGAGTTTCTTACCTTTTCCAAAATACTGCAGTTATTTTATTGCCTCTAATATGCATTATATACTTATACTTCCAGGCTACTCCAAGGAAACAGGATTAGATCCATCACTAAGAAAGCATTTTCTGGTCTGGATTCACTTGAACACCTGTAAGTAGTTGAAAATCATATTTAGTCAAGCAGTTGCCAAAATGTACAGCAGTACTAGCATTAGCTTTCATACCTTTTATACCTTAGTCACAGATGGAATTTGTTCCTTAAATCTTTTCAAATATTATATTTCAAACAAATTTGTGTATGAAGAATTTGATTTAAATCATTTGGATTGTTTTTGTCTTTTCCCCTCAGAGATCTAAGTAACAATGCAATCATGTCAGTTCAAGGAAACACATTTTCTCAAATGAAGAAACTTAAAGAATTGTAAGTTTTCTAATTTGTACTCTTAACAGTTTGATTAGTATTCTGTATAACCTTGGTGATTTATTTATTCCCAGTTCTTTCTTCTTCAAAGGAGTCTTATTCATTCATTTATCTGTTCTGGATAGATCTTGAATATAACCTTTCTCCTTTTTTTCTCCTGGTCAGATAGTGTCCTTCCCTGCTCGTCTTTCAGCATTATTAATTTAGACTTAAATATAGACTTAAATCCTTTGTGAGAACATCCTAACAAATATCGAAAACAAAGCAATGGCTCACAGATCAGAAATGTTTGATATGCATTCCAGTTCTCTAGAAAAATGACGGATTCCAAGAAGTTAGTTAACTATACTATAGGACCATTTTTCTAGTTTCACAAGCAAGCAAAATGAAGCTCAAAGTCCTATTAGCGTTAGGGTTAGGGTTAGGGTTAGGGCAGGCATGTCCAAACTTTGTCCCTCCAGATGTTTTGGACCACAACTCCCACAGTCCTTTGTCATTGTCAATCTAAGCTTAGAATTCTGGGAGTTGTGGTCCAAAACATCTGGAGGGCCAAAGTCTGGACATGGCTAGGTTAGGGTTAGGGTTAGGGTTATAGCACTTTGAGCTTTACTTTCCTTGCTGGAGAAACTAGAAAAATGATCCTATAGTTAACTAACTCCTTGGAAGTTAACTATCTGTCTGTGTTCCAGGGGACAAGGTTTCAGGTAAAACCCAGAAGAGGTACGCCCACCCATCTGCACCCGATGGCTGAGGTCATTAGGAGACATGGAGTTTGCTGTCACCAGTACGCTGATGACACGCAGCTCTATGTCTCCTTTTTCACTGCTGCAGATGAGGCTGTCCGGACCCTCGATCAGTGCCTGGGCACGGTCATGGAATGGACCAGGGCCAACAGGCTCAAACTCAACCCCGATAAGACCGAGGTTATGTTCTTTGGGGCTTCCCCATCCAGCTACAGTGGCCCGTTTCCCATCTTAGAGGGTGTTTCCCTCAGGCCATCGGACTCCGTCCGGAATTCCTTCCTTCCTCCTGGACCCTCTCTCTCACCATGGAGGCCCAGGTGTTTCTTTCTTGTCCAGGGCTGCCTTTTTCCACCTTCGACAAATCGCCCAGATTCTTTCTTTCCTGGATGGGGATTCCCTCAGAACTGTGGTGCAAGCACTTGTGATCTCCCTCCCTGGACTATTGTTCTTTCTCTTCATGGGGTTGCCTTTCTTGACTCTCATTCGGCTTTCTTTCAGCGGGGTCCAAAATCGCATGGGGCCAGACTGGTGGTAGGTGTGATTCGATTGCAGCACATCACCCCAGTTCTGGCTCACTTGCATTGGCTGCCCGTTGCAGCCCGAATCAGATTCAAGGTCCTGGTTTTGATTTACAAAACCCTCCATGGCCTAGGACCTGACTACCTGACAGAGCGGATCGACCAGCGGTCAACTTCGGCCTGTCCGACTAGGTTTTCGCGGGCGCACATGCTGCGCGTGGCCACGCCCAGGGAGGCTCGGATAACTTCCACCAGCGGGGGCAATAATGGGGGTCACGAGCCTTCTGTGGCTGGCCCGGTGGTGTGGAATCATCTCCCAGCAGAAGTGCGCCTAGCAGAGTCCCTGCCTGCCTTCCGGAAGGCACTGAAAACTCTCCTCTTATGGGAGGCGTTTGGGTGACTCTAATAAAGTTTTTTTTCCCCCACCATCTGCATCCTTGGTCCTTTTGTTCTGTTTGTTTTGCTTCGTGTTGTTTTATTATTTAGCTAGTTAATTAATTTGCTGTTATTTTTAATCTGTCGTTTTGCTGCCCCCTTGTTGTAAACCGCCCAGAGTTCCTCCCAGGAAGATGGGCGGTATATAAGCCTAATAATAAATAAAATAAATAAATGTGAGAGGGAACACTGCTCTTGTCTGATCCCTTTCGTCCTGAGGAAGTCAGAGGAGGAGCATTTGCCCCACAGGGAAGACTTGACCAGTGGCAGCAATTTTGGGAAATTAAAGACTCCCTCATTCCTTGGCCCTCAGTTGGTTCCCAAAGATGAAAGGGGTCCTGAGGGAGCCTTGAGACTTTGAAGAAGGGGTGTGGGTTGTGGTGGAAATATTTTATTTATTTATTTACAAAAAAAAACCCACTATGGCTGATGATATCATGAGCGTTTCACCACATGCGTCACCATGCAAGGTGTTACCTGCTGTTTATAAGAGGTGTTTGTGCCATAGTATATCCTCACCCAATTCTGTTTTTCCCCCCTGACAGATTGATTGCATGTAGACAATGGGCAAAATCTTGTTTTCATAACTATACACCACCATGACCCAGCTGGGATGCCAGAAGCATTTAATCTGAAAAAAAAATTAATGATTTTATCTCCTGTTCCTTTTGGATTCTGAAGCTCTAGGGATCTCTTTTGCCTTCGGGCTTTGAAAGCCTTGGGACATGGAGAAGGAAAGTCTTTAAGAGTAAAAAAAAAAAAACTGTTATAGGATCATGACTCCCTAATCTGGGTTATGTTTCACAAGGCTTTGGCAGCAGTATACTGTGAATAGAAGAAACATAATAGGAAAAAGATTAAGTACCTAGTTGATAGCCAGAGGAGAGAGACTTTGTAGTTGAAGTTTAGTTGGTACACTTTTTAGAAGAAATCTGTTATCAAATATACCCCAAAACTACTTCCAAGTTTTTTGAAACCATTCTTAGAAGCAAATAAACAGTACTGCAAAAGCAATAGAATACTGGTCTTTCACAAAGTTCATAGCATTAAAAAAAACACGTAACTGTTAGCATCCCAAATTGGCACTTGAAAATGTCTATCTAATTAATCCTATCTAATAAATCCTATCTATCTAATACATTTTATTTTAGAAGTGAGTAGTATTTGTGCATTATGCCATTTTTGTTAACTATTTTGGAGATTTTTCAAAACAAGCTAATTTTGAAACTTATTTGAAATACCCAAGCTAATTATTTAAGTTGAAAAATCATTAGCATCCATGCAAACTTTCTTTTTTTCTAGCTGTTACCATTTCAGAGTACAAACAAGCAAACTTTGAGAAATATATATGAGAAGCCAATTAAATCAGACACAATTCTTTGGTGAATGTGTCTTAAAGTGGATGATAATTAAACAGCCCTGATTAAAGAAAAGACATAAAGGGAATAAAGGTGTAACAAATTAAAAATGCAATTTGAAAACATACCAAACTATGACACCCACCAAGATGAAAGAACATCCTTCAGGTCCTTTTGTTCTGTTTGATTTTTTTTCGTGTCTTTTTATTATTTAGCTAGTTAATTAATTTGAGAACCATTTTTAATCTGTCATTTTGATAGCAAGTTGTTGTAAACGGGCAGAGTTAGTCACCTGATGTGAGTGAAGAGTAATGAATGCAGAACTAAGAAAGTCCTGAATGCAGAACCATAGAGTCCTTTCCAGCCTTCACTGGGTCCAGCCCCTGTCAAGGAGGCACTGTTGGGAATCAAACTCCCAGGCAGAGATCAGTCTTAACTGTGCTATCCGGTAGGACTTAGGGAGAGCAGATATATCACAAGGTGTGTGTGTGTGTGTGTGTGTGTGTGTGTGTGTGTGTGTGTGTGTGTGTGTGTGTGTGTGTGTGTGTGTTTGGCGAGGTGGAACTTTCTGTGAAATAGTATCCAGGAACTTTCTCTGGGTGTACCTGTTATGACAGGAATGTTGGCCTCAGTTCTATGAGCTATATAGAGTGGTGGTACAGTGTGACACAGCATCCGCTGGCCACAAGAACTGAGGGAGATTTCAAGCTCTCAGCCTTCTCATACTCCCATGTTTGTCTGCAAGGGTTTTATGCTCATTCAGTTTTGATGGTTGCTTATATTCCGTAACATGGCTTGTTCCTCTGAAGGCTGAGGAGGTTGTTGTTTTCCCACAGAGAATGAGTTTGGCTCCCCTTGTTCTTTTCTAGATACCTGAACACCTCAAGCCTTCTGTGTGATTGTCAGTTGAAATGGCTTCCGGAGTGGTTGATAGACCACAACTTCCAGACATTTGTGAATGCCACTTGTGCCCATCCTCAGACGCTAAAAGGAAGAAATGTTTTTACCGTCAGCTTAGATGGTTTTGTTTGTGGTAAGTCTAAAAAGAAATTCCCCACTGCCTGGATTTGAAAGTAGAAGGGTGCTTTAAAGAAAATGATCTTTTATCTTTAGTGTCTGGACTACTGGGGGGTTAATTTTCTTTTTGTCTTTCTTTAAAATATTATTTTTCCCTCTGCTCCTCGTGAACTCTGATCTCCAGATATTTAGAGATTGTGTTTTTACTTCAAATGGGTAAAGTTTATGACTTGATTTCACATACTTCAGATTTACACAGTGTGTACAAAAATCGGAACAGTGGCTAAATAATCGATACAGCTTAGGTGAGCAGAGTTCTAAATGTCATCATAATTGGATTTGTTTAAACTGGTGCTTCCTTTGTATTCTTAAATGCAATAACTCAACAATTCTTTAAGGAAGATGTGGCCATTGTAATACGGTCAAGAAGCATTCAGATATGAAACTAGTGCTGCCACCTCTAAGCCAGTATTTCTTCTTTGTAACCTCTGTGACATCTATAAGAATAAATAATGAACTTGTGCCATCAAGTCAATTCTGATTTGTGGTGGTGCTTTTCAGAGAATACACAGAGGTGGTTTACCATTCTCTTCTCCTGGGGTGTCCTGGGACTCTGCAGCTTGTCCAAGACCTGGCTGGCTCTTCTCCCAGGAAGCACGCTGGGTAATCAAACTCCCAACTGGTGACTCTGTAGTCAGATAACTAAGCCACTGAGATATCCAGCCAGTGACACCTGGAAGAGCATTTAAATTATGTTTGTGGTGCAGTGGTTAAATGACTGTACTGCAGGTAAAACTGTGCTCACGACCTGGGGTTCAAATCCAGGTAGCCGGTTCAAGGTTAACTCAGCCTTCCATGCTTCCCAGGTCCATAAAGTGAGTACCCAGCTAGCTGGGGGGAGGAATGTGTAGCCTGCATACTGTAATTAAACTGTAAACCGCCCAGAGACTACTTGAAGTGGTATGTGGTGGTATATAAGCAGAACACTTTTTATAGGTGAAGGCTGCTATTCTTGTCACCAAGGGTAGGCAGGTTAAGTCCCATGATTCTGTGAAACTGAATCTAGACTAGGTTCGGAACTTAACCCATACTAGTCACTAGGGTAGCTGTTTCTATAGCATAGACTTTGAACTCTTTTGGAAGTAAAAATAAGGCAATTTATCTTTCAGAAAATGGTATGCTTCTTTATAATGTCCTGTGAAACTGGGAACAAGAACCTTGAAAGTAATAGGGTTGTTTTGCCTAGTTATTTACAGTGCTCTTAATTTTGTACTTTATCATAGTAGGGAACAATCTAATGCTGGATGTGAGATTCAGTTGTGAGATTTGAAAAATTGTTCTCTATTGTTCTCTATTTCTACATCTACCTTGTTGAACCTGTTTCAAAATACTCTCTCATACAGAAGTCAAGTTATGTGAACATAAGAGAGTGCAAAAAATGAGGAAACTGACCTATATTTTGGTGATCTCCAAAATATACCTAGTGAAACAGAAGGTCAAAAAGCCACAGTTCTTAGCAAATGAAATACATTTGAAAGTTCCACATAGTACAATAGGAACCTGCTATAGAAGTTATGCAGTCTAGCTTTTAAGTAGTTTTAAAATGGTGTTGTAATTGAGTTAGTATTTGAAGTAATCTTATTGTATGGCATATACCAGAAATAGGTCAAATTATTATTATATGTTACTAGTAGAGATGGGCACGAATAAAAAAATTGCATTTCGTTTGTTGTTTGGAGGGTCCGTTTCGTTTCGTTTCCATTTTTCGCTAATTTTTGCAAAAAAATTTGATTTCGTTTTCATTCGTTTTGTTACCATTTTTTTACAATTTATTTCATTTTTGTGATTTTTAAAGGATTTTAAGCAATTCACCCATATTGCAGTAACAGAAACGAAACATATGACAAAATTTCCGGTGTTTCTGTTTGTTTCATTTCATTTTAGAGACAAAATTCGTTTGTCGTTTTGTTACGTAACGAAATGAAAAAACGGAAACGAAAAATTGTTTGTTTCGTGCCCATCCCTAGTTACTAGGATGAATAAATTTGCCAAGTTGAATAAACTTTTTTAAAATCTTCATATCCTAGGTATCATTTCAGTGTTTTTGGAAAAGTGCTGCTTAAGGTCTAAAAATAGTGAGCTACTTAATTCTCAAATCTTATAGCTAAATGGTTGTAATTCAGATATTCATTCTTGCATTCATTATAGTGATTGCCCAGCAGGAGAAAAATGCACACACATGCCGTTCTAAATTTAATGAAAACAACTGTGTACGTACATGTGGTTTTAGATGCTAATTCAACATGCCAGGTTACAGTTCTGGGAAAAGATGCTTTTTAAAAGAAAAGAACCAGTAAAAGAACATGTTAACAGAGATACAAGTGTGTACTTACAGGCATTCCTGTCCTTATAATTTAATATTGATGTCATTGCTACCTTTCATAGCTTTCTAAAGTTGCCAAATTTTAGATCTGAATTTCTTGAGAATGGGAAATGGAGTGCCATCTAAGCATGAAATAATCTTCTTGAAATAATTGAAACTTTTAAGTTCGGGTTAATTTGTATCCTCCGGACCAAGCCACCACCGTGCCTTTTGCTGGACCAGAGGAGTTGAAAAATCTGTGAGGAAGGGGTCAGAGAGCTGGTTCCAGCATATGGTTTTCTCCTGTAAGAGCAGCTAGGGCAGTAAAGTGACAGAAGAAAGCAACAACAGTAGTGGAAAGTTGATGGTGCAATCTTTTGGAAGCCCACTCATGTGTAAATCATGTTTAAAGAAATGGGATTAATCTCACGTGTGACAGTGAAACATTATCCCTTACTTGGATTTCCTGCTTTTTGTGGATAATAATAACATGACTTGACTGTGTAAAATGTTATACTGATTATGGCTATACTGACCACTTTCCCCATCAATGCAAACAATAACACTCAGAAAAATGTTCTCTCCATAGTTCAGTAGACTTTCACAAGATCCAAACAAGCATGCCACAAGGAAACCAAGCTCTGTGTATGATCCCTTTCATGGGTTATTGTGACCTTGAATTAGGAACGACAGGCCTCCTTTTGGCCAACGCTTTTGAGCTGAGATCAGATGAAAGTGAAGGTGTCCTGAGACAGTGAACAGAGAGTGTTGAGGTGTGCTGACATTTTATCCTACAATTCCCTTCCACTTCAGCTAGCGTAGCAAACAGTGAAAGGTTGTGAAAGATGTCCAAAACACACAGAGGGACAGGGATACTCCTCCCCTGTGCTTCAATGACATCACTGATTTTTAAAAAGCCTTCTTGAATAGTACTTTTTTAGATTGCAGAGTAGAAAAATCAGCATTATAATATTCTTTGACCTTTTAAACATACACAGTAGAAAATTGTACAGGTTGATCTCCTGGTTTCCTTTCTTTCTCACTCTTGCTGACATGATCTTATTCCTATAATTCATTTTTTCGTCTTTTTTTTTCTTTTCCTGTTTCATTTATGTGTGCAGATGATTTCCCGAAGCCACAGATTACTGTCCAGCCTGAAACTCAGTCAGCAATCAGAGGTTCCAATTTAAGTTTCATATGTTCGGCGGCCAGCAGCAGCGATTCCCCAATGACTTTTGCATGGAAGAAGGACAATGAAGTGCTGCATGATGCTGAGATAGAGAATTATGCACACCTCAGGGCGCAGGGTGGAGAAGTGATGGAATACACCACCATCCTCCGGCTCCGCAGTGTGGATTTCAGTAGCGAAGGAAAATACCAGTGTGTCATTTCAAATCACTTTGGCTCATCCTACTCTGTGAAAGCTAAACTCACAGTGAACAGTAAGCGTCTTGAATTTACTTGTACAGTACCTTAATCCAAAAGTCCATGACACTAAATTTCGTACCTGAGTCTCCTTTCCCAATATGTGATGAAGAGATGGTGAGATGATGGCCATGTTTGACTACTGGGCATATAATGGTGGATAGCTGCAGCTCTCCAAAAAGATGATTGACCAATGATTTTGCCAACTTTAGGTAGCATAGCCAGTGATGAAAGAAAGATCATGGGAGTCGAAGTTCAACAACCTCTGGAAGAGTGCAGTCAGCCATCCACTCTTGCTGTAGACACACGGGAAGTGCATCTTTTTACAAGCACAAGAAAAAATCATATCATGAAAGATGCATTACAAAGACAGGCTCACAACAGTAGCTATAAAGCTGAAGTTTTATTTGATAAACCATGACTGATTTAATATTCATAGGCAAACTCTGAAAGATAAAATTATTGGTCACACCTCTTGGCACACCTATTGACCCACTGTTACTCCCACCTTATGATTATAGTGTGCTGTGTAGGGATGCATCTGAAGAGGCTTGAAAGCAGTATTCCACTTAGAATACAACTGTATAATTGCTGAAATGTGCCAGAAATAGAAAGCTGCCTAGATGCCCTGAGAACATTCAGTCTCCCCTGATCTTGGAAGCTAAGCAGGGTCTGGCCTAGCTAGTATTTGGATGGAAGACCACCAGGGAATACCAGATGCTATAGGCGCCTGGAGTAGGAACTGGCAAACCACTCCACTACTCCTGCCAAGAAAAACTCCATGGACATGGGGTCATGAAGAGTTGGTCACGACTGTAACAACACAAAGAGTCGGTCACATCTGTAATGACACAACAACAGTAGTAGCAGCAGCAGCAGCAACTTGGGATAGAAAACACATTTAGCCTATCCTTAAAAATTTGTCTTCTTTCACAATTCAGAATGCTGGTATTGATCTTTAAATTGCCTTTTGTGACTGAGGACCAAGATAGCTGTAAGATTGCTTGAGATATTGTCTACCTCAGTAGCAGCCTTTCCTTAAGGTCTTTTTTTCTCAATTGAGGTGTGCCAGGTAGACATTTGGGACTATGCTTCCTAGTAGTGGCACACTATTGTCACCTGACATCTAGGAAAGACATTTTTATTTTCCCAACTATTTAAAGAACTGGTGACAAAGCAGAGTAGTTGTTTCCTTCTGTCATTTGTAATCAGGGCAGGAGATCAAAAGCATTAAATAATCATTTGCAAACAATTAGCAAACAGATACAATGGATAGAATCTTGTTGGGATTTATTCTAAAGAAGACGAAAATTGTGCTGGTCATGGTGGCAAACTGTAATTACTGTAATTAACAAGTCAATAGTTTGCTCAGTCTTATGACTGGCACATGACCAGGCATGCAGCAAGCAAATTTTAATTAATTGCCGTTTATCACCACAACTTCTGCAATTTCCCTTCTTCTGTTGTAAAAATCACAGTAAGGTTCTGGCAAATAGCTTATTTAAGATAGTAAGATAATAAAGAGAGGGACTATCAGTCAGAGGCTGGTGAAGGCAAAGTGTTTTATTATAACATATTTTAGTAGGTATAACATTATTACTGTCCCAATTTTAGATGTTCTTTTTCAGCATTTTAGGACACGTAAGCAATCAAATGAAATGTTATTGTCTCAGCAATAAAAATGTGTACAGTCATTGAATTGTTGATAGATACCTATTATTGTGATTTTAAGCAGAAAGCTTTGGTTAAGAGAATTTTTAGCAATATAAGAGTGAAAAAAATAAAAAGAAAAAATAGGAAGAAAAAAACCCAGCCAAATCCACAAAGCAAGCACTTTGTCTAAATTAATGCTATTTAATAGTACTGGGAATATGTCTTTTCTCCAGTAATGGCACACCAAAGTGTTCCAAGCTGATTTAACTTGAACAGTTTGTTAAAATTATTTCTGAAGCTACTTTCCATAACCTCCATTGAACAATCTTTTCTATAAATGTTGATGTTCAAGATGGTCAACAGTAAACAGAGTTCCTACGGGAAGATGGGCGGGATAGAAATCCAATAAATAAATAAATAAATAAATAAATAAATAAATCATGAAATGTTAACTTTTGCAATGAAACTTTTTTTAAAAAAATAAAGTATCAGGTAAAGGCACACATCAAGCTAGGATGTATATCACAATAAAATCCCCCCCAATAATGGGGCACCAAAAAGAAAGCCATGTGGGCACTAGAATTGCCACTGCTAGGATGCAGTGGAATATCCATAAGGAAAGTACTTGGTGGATTATAAAGCACAGAAGGATAGATAGATACAAGAGGAGGTGGTCATGTAGATATTTGGGTCCCAAGCTATTTTGGACTTTGGAAGTAAACAATGGCATCTAGAAGTGGATCTAAGATAGATAGACGATACAGTTTTTAAAAAAATGGGGAGTCACATACATACACATATTCACTAGATATCCAAACAGATAGCAATTGCTTCTAAGCTAACTATGAATATGATATATGATAGTATATGAATATTTCTCTCCCCCCAGTGCTTCCTTCATTTACCAAGATGCCCATGGACCTTACCATTCGTGCAGGAGCAATGGCACGACTGGAATGTGCTGCAGTCGGCCACCCAGTGCCCCAGATTGCTTGGCAGAAAGATGGTGGCACCGACTTCCCAGCAGCACGCAAGCGACGCATGCACGTGATGCCGGAGGATGACGTGTTCTTTATTGTGGATGTCAAAATTGAGGACACCGGTGTTTACAGCTGCACAGCTCAAAACACTGCTGGAAGCATTTCTGCGAATGCAACATTGACAGTCTTAGGTAAGATCAAACGTGATACCCCCAAATGTGAGGCGCTGGTGATGTGATGGTTATGTTTCCCATCTTTTGGACAGCAACAAAACAATGACCAGTAAATGTCTCATCAAAATTTTAGTGAAACAAAACAAATCCAAGCATGAAACATTTTGTCAAATACATTCAGTCACAGAGCTGAGGATGATTGTCCAGGCTTAAAAGATGAAACAATATAATCTTAGCATACTGGTGTTTCATCCTCACCATTCCAACTGAAGTTTATTTTTTCACACTTATATACTGCACCTATTTCCCACATAGGGGACTCAGGGCGGTTTACAACAGTAAAAGTAAAACATGTAAAATCAATAAAAACAGCTAAAACAGTGGTATCCAGGAACAAATTGCCGGGTTAAAAAAAAAAACCGGAACTGGGTCTGCTAGACATTGCCGAATCTTATTTTCTTAAACGACACAGCGACGGGCCTGCCGTAATTCCCTGGGAAGCTTATTCCAGATGGTTGGTGCCACTCTTACCCTCAAATCCGCATTGCCAACGAGGAACGGGTGACTTTGATATTAATATTTTGACAGCGAAGAAACAGATGCAAATTCGATCAGATGAAGACAAATTGTATGTTATATAGAATCTGTCATGAGAATAGAAATCATGCTAGTTTTTCAAATGTAGGACACAGAGAGACAATGACCGCGGTCATACCTGCGTTTTCTGTGTAGTTTCCTGTCGGCGAACTACGCCCCTCGAACAGCAGTTTCAGCGAAGTTTCCGAAACCACTGCCAGGGGCTGGATTTAGAAACTTCGCTAGAAAATGCTTACTAGTTTCCTTCTGTCGCAACGACAGGACACTGAAAATACACAGTAAATTTAGTGTCTCCCCTTTCTACCCGGCTTAAAAGACAAAGCTTTGGAATATTTCCACACTTGGATATGTTTTCTCTTACTAAATATTTGATACCATTTCTTGGTGGCTGTTTTGTTGTTGAACAGCGTGCCTGCCCGTGTGCAGCTGTAGAAATTCTATTTCGCAAATTCTGTTTTCTTGTTTAAAACAAAATCTGTCAAAGATGTAATAATCTGTTTTATTTTATCTTTGACTGTGACTAAATTCTGTATCATTAAAATTACAGGAGAAACTTTTTGACTTTGTTGAGGTAACAATTATATACATCTTTTCTCTTCCAGAAACGCCTTCATTTTTACGGCCTTTGCTGGACCGAACAGTGACAAAGGGTGAAACTGCCGTCTTGCAGTGTATCGCAGGTGGTAGCCCTCCACCACGACTTAATTGGACCAAAGACGACAGCTCTTTGGTAGTAACCGAGAGGCATTTCTTTGCTGCAGGAAATCAGTTGCTTATCATTGTGGACACAGACTTTGACGATGCAGGGAAATACACGTGTGAAATGTCTAACACCCTTGGGACAGAGAGGGGTAACATTCGCCTCAGCGTGATTCCCACTCCTACCTGTGACTCGCCTCAGAACGCTGCTCCATCTTTGGATGATGACGGATGGGCCACTGTGGGGGTTGTGATCATAGCTGTGGTATGCTGTGTGGTGGGCACTTCCCTCGTGTGGGTGGTCATCATATACCACACAAGGAGAAGAAATGAAGATTGCAGCATCACAAACACAGGTGTGTAAACTGAACGTTGGCACTGGAAGAGAACACACAAATAGGCTTGTGGTTTCCTTGCCTAAGATTTTCCAGAAATACATGTGTCTTTTGACTTGTAGTCAGAAAAGACTGAGTAGCCTTTCAAAACTCCCAGCTCACTAGGTTCAAACTGCTGCAAAAAGTCATGATACTGATTTCCTTTGTGTATGTTTGCTTATACACAGATGAGACAAATCTGCCTGCCGATATTCCAAGCTATCTGTCATCCCAAGGAACTCTTGCTGAAAGACAAGACAGCTATGGGACATCAGAGAATGAAAGCCAACATCATTTTGTGTCATCTTCATCTTCGTCCATGGGAGGATACTTTTTGCAACAAAGAGACAGCAGTGGTGAGTGTTTGACAATACCACCTGGTACACATCTACTCAGATGTACAATTACCACTAATTTCAGTGGATACTCCCAGATAACTCTGGTTCCTGGAATGCAAACTCTGTTATTCTTAGCTTATAGGAACAGACTTTCTGACAAAATGGTAAATTCAGTTAGGAAATAATAGCTTGATTATTTCTCTGATTGTTATCAGCTTCTTCCTTGTGAATGACAGAATGTCAGAACCTTTCTCATTTCGATGCAGTCTTCTTCAGTCAGTCAGCCTTTTCCATCTTCCCCCGTTTCCTGGGCAAGTTAGATTACAAGTCTTGTTCACCCCAGCCAGAATAGCAGGTGTTATGCTGCAAGCTGTCTGTGACTGGCCAGATAGGTCATTGAGTTGGGTATCTGGCTGCTGAGCCAGAGGCTGAGAGTTTGATTCCCCCACACCCCACTGTATATCCCAAAAGAGCCAGCCTGGGTGGCCTTGGGCAAACTGCACAGTCCCAGGGCTCCTCCCAGAAGAAGGGAAGGTTAAACCACTGCTGAGTCTTCTCTCCTTAAAAAACCCTGAAAAGTGCCACCATAAATCAGAACTGACTTGATGGCACACCGTTATTATTGTACTGTAGTGCGTCTGGAAGGCAAAATGCTACAGAAGGTTGTGACAGATTTAATGTACAAATGTAAATTAGAGCACTATGTTGAGATACAGAACATGTCCAGGACATATTTTGGAGATTTTTGTTGTTCCGAAATTTTCCCTCTAGAGCCAAGTTTTTGGTCAGTGATATTAATAGCGTGCAGGTTGCTGCCAAGTTCCTTCAGCCTCAGGGCCAACTGAGGTCTTGCTGCTGGACACAGGAGCTCTATTTCTCCATTTCTTCAACAACACATTGATGTTTTATGTTCAAAACTAATGTTGTTTCACTTCTTCCCCATCCCAGAAACTTAGGCCTACATTTACTTTTATACTCTCTCTCTCTCTCTCTCTCTCTCTCTCTCTCTCACACACACACACACACACACACACACACACACACACACACACACACACACACACACACACACACACACACACAGAGAGAGAGAGAGAGAGAGAGAGAGAGAGAGAGAGAGAGAGAGAGAGAGAGATTTTCAAATGTGTGGCAAACAGCAATTTTTTGCCTGTCCATTCTCTGAGTCTTCCATTGTTGTATGAAGACCCTATGTGCATAAGAAGCAAATACATAGATTATTTGAGAAAAGTTTCTGCAATAACAATGATTGGAATCTCAAGGCTCTAAACCTGTGGGTTTTCCCACATAATGAGTTGTTAAAGGAATTTCCACCCACCCCCCTTACAGCAGCCACTGTCCACTTTGGGCAGGTGGTTTTTTAAAAACACATAGGAGTTTTGCAGAAAGTTGGGTAACATCCAGATGGTAGTTCTGCCTCCCATTTCAAGATGAGCTCAAGATTATTACTGTGTTACTGTAGACCACATTTGACTGAAAGGTTGAAAACTACCATGAATTGAAGAGGTGAAACCCAATTGTTCTCAGAACACTGTGGTATATCGAAAGACTTGGCTGTTGATGGCCCTCAGATGATTTCCAGCTTACAATGACCATATAAAACAATGATCTCCACAAAGGCATAATATTAATGGCCCTACTCAGGCCTGGGAAATTAAAGGTTGTGGCTTCCTTTACTGGGTCAATTCATCTCATGTCATGTCTTCCATGTTTAGTAGCATTACTGCCTTTCCAATGGACTCTTTTCTCTTCATGATATAGCCATGACTGCCTCTATTTCGTTGTTTAACTCCTTTTGAGAATTCAGGATTGATTTGCCCTATTTGTCTTTCTGGGAGCCATAAACTGCCCATAAAGCCTTCTTCCAACTTCATATTTCAGATGGATCTCTTATTTTCCTGACAGGTTTCTTCACTGTCCAGTTTTCACATCCATACATAGTAATTAGGAAGGCTGTCAAATGAGTGACACTGATTGTGCTTTGGTCTCCAGTGATACAGCCTTACAATAGTGGATACTTTCTAATTCTTTCATAGCTGCCCTTCCAAGCCTCAGTCTTTTACTGATTTCCTGGCTGAAGCTTCTGTCTGGATTTATGATTCCTCAGGAGTGCAGAACATATTTAACTATTTGATTTATTTGTTGCCAACATTAACGTTCATGTCACTCCTCTTCATCATCTTGGGAACTGCAGAGATGGAAGAGACTCAGTGGATCATCAATTCCAGCCCTGTCAAAGAGCCACAGTGGGGAATTGAACTCCCAAACTCTGGCTCTGCAGCCAGAGACCTAAACAATTGAGCTATCCAGCAGTTCAGTCATAATTTTAACAATCAACTGTAATCCTGCTTTTGCCCTTTCTTCTTTTGCCTTCCTCCATTGTCATTTCAGATTACAGTAACCCCCCACCCATTGTGGGGGTTAGGGACCCACCCCACCCGCGATGCATGAAAATCCGTGATATGCAGAAGCGGGTGGGGTGGGGTGGGGCCGGGGGGGGATTGCACGCCTGTTTGAGAAGTCTTAGGGCGGCGCACGCTGGCGGCAGCAGGGGGATCTGACCTGCCGCCGCCGCCCGCCCACACTGCCCGAGACTTCTTGTCCGGGCCATCTCTATTGAAATTCATTGCCAATGCATTTCAATGGAGAAAATTTTCCCCATTGGAAAACATTGGCTCAATGCTTTCCAATGGGGAAAATTTCTCCATTGAAATCCATTGACTCAATGCATTTCAATGGAGATTGTCCCCCCCCGCACTGCCCCGAGGCTTCTCGGAGGAGCGCGGGGTGGCGCGAAGCGACCCGATTGACCCCCGCTGCCCTCCCGCGTGGCTCCGAGGCTTTGCGGAGGGGTTGCGTGGAGTGACCCGATGCCCCCTGCCCCGCGCCGTGGCCCGAGGTGCAGGTACTGCAATCCCGCAATGTAGTGGGACTGTAGTACCTGAACCGTGAAATGGCGGGGGCTGACTATACTGCTTTCTGCCAGCTGTACAGTGTCATCTGCGTGCGTATCTTAAATGATAGATATTTCCTCCGCCATTTTCACTGATCCTTCCTTTGAATCTAATTCAGATTTTGATATTGGGTCAGCATTTTGTCTGAACAGAGAAAGCGGTAAATAACATCCTCATCTGACTTCTTTGTCAATGGGAAGTCATTCTGTTTCTTCATATCCTGTCATAACAGTAGCTTGTTGCCTTGAGGTAATCAACTGTTAGGGTAATCAAATGGTGTGTTACCTCATTAGAATGATTCAAAACTTTTTATGATCCACACAGCAAATTATAAATCCCAGGACTTCTTAGCCTACAACCATTATAGTTAAAGCTGCACTAAACAACCAATCCTCCCTCTTTTGCCCCTCCCTCTGCCTCCTACCCACAGTTCTGATTTTATTCATTCATTCATTCATTTAACTTATATGCCGCCCACTACCCAAAGGTCTCTTGTCCGCTTACAATCAAATTAGTGAACAGACGCTGTTAAGTCTTTCCTAGTACCCTCAAAGCTGCCTTTGGTTATCTGTCTTCTTTTGACTTCTTGGCTGCAGTCTCCATTCTGATTAAAAGTAAAAAAAAAAAACTTTAAACAATTTTAGTTTTGGTCACTGTCAATATTAACATTATGTCATTCTTTTGTTATCATTATTAGCAAAATTCTCCTTTTACTTTTTCTTCTTTAACCTGTCTTGGTAAGTATTTAGAGTCACTAGTATTTTCTGCCTCTTAACAAAGTACCATCGGTGTATCTTACATTATCAATGTGTCTTCCATGAATTTTTTTCACTCCTCCTTCATCTGAATCTGATACTGATTACCTTAAAATAATGATTACTTCTGTTAGAAGCAAAGGCTCATCTACACATAGATTTTTGCAATGTACCTTCATATACAAAGTTAGAATGAAACTGGTGTGTGCTGTTCTTGTGTTATAGGAATTTGTCATGTGGATAATTGCAGTGAAAATGATTTGGAAGCTGTAGCAGATCCATTTTTATGCCATTATTTGGGAGCATCAGGAAGTATATATTTGAATGGCAATATGTGTGTCCCAGATGTGTTTGAAGTCTACAACACAGGTAATCTATTTTATGTATTTATGTAAGTATGTGTGAGTTTTTTTCTCCCGGCCTGTTAAAAAAATTGTGGCTCTGTGAAGCTAATAAGCTGTCATTTGAATTTTTCTTTTCATTTAAGGCTGTAACTCAGAGCAGAGAACTATGTGCACGGACACTTACGATCCAAGCTGCTTAAAGAAAAAGGAGTGTTATTCCCATCCTCACCTGCCAGAAGATCATTTTGACCCGTATATCAGCTTTTCTGCAATGCATGCTCCCGGCAACAAATTGTTTCCTTCTATTTACACTCAAAGTGAAGAAAGTGACACAAGAAGCCCTCCTCTGAACACTGACATGTGTGATTCCAAGAGAAATCAAGGGCTGTCTCCTGCTACTACAAGTAACACTTTCATGGGTGTGTTTTAATGGCCCAATAACCTAATAGTCCTAAATGCTCTTGCTGGATAACCTGTTTGTTAGTAAACATTCCTAAGATTTATCTTCTGACACAGGAATGGAAGTACTCTGGGTCTCCACTTTTGGTGGGATTGCCATTCCCATCATCCCTCGCCAGTGACTGTGGTGATCAGGGCTGATGGACATTGCAGGACAACAACAGCTGGAGGGCCACATGTTCCCCACTGCTGCTCTAAAAGCTCTGGTGATTCCCAACCTTGGATCCCCAGATGTTTTTTTGACTCCAGGTTCCAGAAATCCTGAAGCCTACCGAGAGTTTTAGTCTAAGAACATCTGGAGACCCAAGGTTAGGAACCACAGTTCTAGGTGATGCTTTTGAGTAACAACATGGCAAATTATTATTTTTGTTACTATACTAGGACCACCATTTCCACAGGGGATTGGGTCGAGGCACACACTCTCCTGCAGATGGTGGAAACAGCAGTGCAAGAAAGCACTTGCTCCCCATTTCTCTGTTGTTTTGCATATGTTTGTGAGAGGGAGCCCTGGCCCAGTCTTGCCTAAGGACTGGATTTCCTGCCCTCCTGTTTGCAAGGAACCTTCCCCTTGCCTTCACTCCACCCTCACAGAGTCTTTGTTTCCACATAAACTGCTTCCCTCAGAGATGTCAGGCCAAAAATGTCCTTCCATTAAGCCCCCTGTATATGGTCTCTGGTTTCATCTAGTGGTCAGTCCTCATCATTCACCTTGGGAACATGTGTTTCTGGGTTTTGTGCTGTTTTGGTTTTTTGAGGCAGCTAACTAGTGTTTTTGTGGGTCCATATTTCTTTTCTTTCTTTCTTTCTTTTCTTGAGAAGAAAGTTAATAGACTTTGTTCTTTCTTTCTCTTTCTCTCTCAGGCACATTTGGAAAACCAGTATGGAGGCATCAGCTTGATTCCTTTCTGACCTGTAAACCATCATCAATTTGGCATCCAAAGGCCTCCCCAGATCATCTCCAGGATTCATTAGGTTTTGACACAGAGTCTGAGGATGATAACAGAAAGGACAGGACGTTTTCGGATTGTGACAGTGGCAATTACATGTACAGGCAGACAGCTGAACATTTTAGGACTCCTACTTTTCTGTCCTTTGAGTTGGATACATAGTTTTCCCACAATTGCCACAAAAATGTTTTATGACCCAAAGAAATATACTACCTCAAAGCAGACATTATTTAAAGAGGAAAGAGGGAAAGGACATTCTTCGCTGTTCTCTTCTTAACAGAGCTGTGATTCAGAAAATAAGAAGTACATTTTATACGGATGCAGATTTATTGCCGAAACATTATACAGTTTCATGCAGGTTATACATTCCTTATAAAATATATTTCTAATGATTTTATAACTTTGTTTTAACCAAATAATCCCCTCTCTTTTTGTGAATTAATTGTGTGAATAAGAACTATGCATTTGTTACTAAAACTGCATTTTATTCAAATAGGTGCTAAAGTATTGTAAATGAATTCCAACACATGTACAGTATGTATGTGTCTGTGTGTGTGTTTATTGGACATTTGATAGTTACAAAGAGGTGACATGGATGTAGTTGCATTTAATTTTTATGAGCTTGACTTTTCTGTTTATTGGGGGGGGGGACATGCAGCCGAGATTTGTTTAAAGAAATTAGGTGACTTCCTTGCCCTTTGGCCAAATTGACTACAATGCTGGTTACTAATGAGCTGTGAGTATGTGCTGAGAGATACTTGTACATTTCCTACTCTATAGATTTAATTATCTGTAAGAATGCTGGGAACCCAGCATTTTATGGTTGAGTTATCCAGTCCTAACCAACATGTGTCAATAGGTCTTCATATCAACACGGCTATCAGAATCCCAACCCCAAGTGTTAGCAAATCTCCAGTGTTAATAATTTAGGACTACTCCAGAGGTCCTAAATTCCAGGCACAGATTCTCCTAAACAGAGGAGAATTCTTACCTCCCATTTGCTTTATGGGAAAATATAGGAAGTACGTCTCGAGTGAAGGTTTGTATCATGCTCCATTTGAAGAACTAGAATATTGTCCTGCAGATATCAATGAATTGATGAGGATCTGCATTGAAGAAGCTTGCAGGTATGCCGCTTCATAAACAGAATTCTTTAGAGCAGATGTCCAGCAGCGGCTCTTAAGATATGTTCTTCTGTTTTTGGTAATCCTGTGATGCCTCCTTTCAGTTTAAATGGGACTTCTCATCCTTCAGGATTGTACCCCCTCCCCAATTCCTGAGCTAAACAAAATGATGGTGTGGCTGAATCCTGCACATAAACACATCTCCTCTCTTGAAAGACTAGGAGCTGGTTTCTGATGTGGCCATTAGCTTTGTGATACAACACATAGTGTTCTGTGCAGAATGTCCCAAGTTCAATTGCCAGCTTCAGCAGATGATGGGAAACTGCTCCATCTAAGACTCTGGAGGCCTGCAGGTGATCAAAGGAGGATTAGGTAGAAATCCTGTGCTATTTTACCTAGGAATATGCTCCACTGAATTCAGTGGACTTGTGTCTGGGTAGTAGACCTGAGTGGGATTCCAGAACCTGTATTAAATGCACAAGCAGGTTGATCTGTCACCTTCTTGATCGGGATGCCTGTGGCTCCCCAACCACCTGCTACAAGTCTCAACTTCCTCCAGGCATGTTCTCTTGATGAGAAACAGCACGTGCTGGGACAGTGAGCAGACACATGTTCCAACTACTTCTACAGTGCCTGTTGCTTCTGAGAGGAGAGCAGCTACTCTTTGCAGAAAAGGTTACTGACTGTTTTTACACAGCAGTTGTTAAAACTGTTCTTCATCCTGCAAATAGATGGTCTGGGAACAGTCACGTGGGGGTCGGGGGTGGGGACATGGTGCTTGCATTTGAACTACATTTGATGTTATGAATCAGCTCATTAAAAATGTCAATTTATGATCAGTTTGCAGCGGAATCTTCTTCATGGAACAGCTGATGATGGGAAGGTTGTGACATGTGTGCCGCCTTGCTCTCTCCTGTTGGACACCTGGTAATCCATCACTTTGTGTCAAAGAAGTGCCACTTCTCCTGTAATTTACTGCCTTCAGCCCCATTTTGTGACCACGTTCACAGCAGTGCTGTGTGTCATTCCTGCATGTCCTGTTGTGTTGGTCTTTCTCAGGCTTTTCCTTCTCTCTCATCTTCTTGGTGGTTAGAAAGAGGCGCTGCAAATAACTGGTCTTCTTTATAACTTATTTTCCTCCTTTCCATCAAATGCACCAGTGCTTTGTGCAAGGTAGATCAGGATGAGCAACTCCCATGGCTTTTGGAGTTCTGTGCTCCTGACTAGCTGGAATTTCAGAGTCACCACATTGGGACGGCTATCGATTGCACACATCTACATCAGCTCATTCTGATTTTTTGTTTTCCTGGCACATCTGGGGTAAATGCCTGCCTGCCTGCCTGCCTGCCTCAGTGACCAGTCCTTCCATTTCACAAAAGAGCATATTTGGGATGAGGAGTTTAAGCTTTGGGGTAAGCTGCTTAATTTGAAGCATCTGCTTTCAGTATTAAGGACTAGAAACTTGTTTAGTTTTATTTCTAGATCATTTTGCATTTCTAGATCAGTCTGCATTTCTGGATCAGTTTGTGTTGTAAATTACTTAATGCAATCTTTGCCATCTCTGCATGCATACACACATGATTAGCTACTTGCTTCAAAGCTTTCCCCTTACAGAGCTAGACTATTTCTTCATAGATAGAACAGTGTGGCCCATAAATGCTTCATATAATGGGCAAGATAAACTAAGCACATTTCAAACATTCCTATTTGCTCCCTAGAAATTAATTAGCAATTAGGTAGATGTATGTATTCCTGACAGTTAAGTTGCACAATTCAATTTCAGACTTCTCAGTCAGATCAAAACTGATGATCTACCCTCTTCCCGAAGAAAATTTACTATTCCAAATCAGTATTTTATCTCTTGGGTTAAAAATCAGAGCTCAGTACTTCTGGGTAATTAAAAAAACTAGATTAGAAAAAACTTCATCTGGTTTCTTTGGTTTCATTATAGGGTTTTCGAAAGCTATGAACGCTCAAGTCGGCAGTGCACCTAAACACACATGTCTCTCCGTGCCCATGTGTCTTACGTGGGAAAATTTTAAAATGTTACAAGGCACTTTCAAAAAAAGAAAAAAATCCATTCACTTTGAAGGTGCAAATTTATATCATTGTCAGATTTTTAGAAGCTAAACTGAAAGCAGCTGTTTGAACAGAACTTTATAGGCTGCATCTTTCAGAAGAAATGGCAGGAGCAAAAGGTTTTTTTTTTTCTGCTGACCTCCCTCCTTCCACCAGTGAAGTCAAAGCCAGATCTGGCCTTCCCTTCAGGAATCTGGCATCCAGATTGCAGTATAATTCCCCTCTTTAATTTAGACACCAGTATTTGAGACAGGAAGTTAATCCATCTTCAGTCACTGGTGGTCCAACTGTACGGAATGGATTTTTCATGCTTTTGTTTATCAAATTACCAGCTTTTCTGACTCGAATTGTTAATTTGTCTTCATTGTTGCCAGATGTGGTTGTGTGGTAGCAGACATTGATATCAGCATTTGGGGGTAATTAACGGGTATTTTGAAAGAAATTAATTTTTTTTCTGGATTAGACACAAAGCCCTCTTGAGTCAAAAGGCGGTGGGGGAGGGGGAGACCTCAATTAAATTTGCTCACTAAACCATAGAGGCCTCTGGTTTTTCAAAAATATGTGAACATAAGGATCAAGCCAGGCATTATTCTTTAAATATGAAATAGAAATACAATATGAAATATGAATCTTCTTCAGAAGAAACATAGGGGACATTTTTATGCTCTTGGAAGTGATATCCGTGTGGAGCTGTCAAGTCCTAAGAAGTGTAGTTCATATCAGTTCATGCCTTCCTCAGGATTTGTGACATGTTTTATCTAGGATTTTTCGCAGTAATGTACACTATTTTTTCTATTTATGTCTGATTTTAAAGGAAGTCCTGCTAATTTCAGTTGGGCTTGCAAGTGAATACAGGATAACTGCCTAAATTTCAATGCTAATTTCCATTCATACCTAGAAAAGACTTGAAATGTGTGGTAGTGGTGGTGGGGTGTTAGATGAAAAAAGACTCTGTGTAAGAACTTTGCAAGATGAATTTACCTTATATTGAAGATTAGTCTGTTGCTGATTTTTTTGGGGGGGGGGGCTATAATTTGTAGCCTCTTCTGCAGGCAAAAGGCTGGTTTGTATGTTGTGCCCCCCCCACACACACACATACACCTAGATCTGCCACTCATTTTAGCAGAGCTACACAGTCCACCCCCTTTTGGGCATGGATCAGAGAAACGTGATGCAGAGCACAAACCTTTACACCTAACAAATGAGAGCAATACATTTTGGTATCACGCTAGACTAAAGAGTCAGTTACAGCCCAATTTGGAGTGGTATCTAGTGGATGAAATTGAATTCTCACTGAGGTCCAATCTAATGAAAAGGCCTCTTCCCAAGACAGCAGAATGCTTCAACTGGCTGTGATATTTTCACTCGGAAATAAACATGGTCATCTATTGTATTTCTATTTGTATGTGTCCCATGATAGGGAGTCTGCAAGTATGGATCACATACACCATGTCCCTTCTATTACATGTTTAGATAGTAGTGTAGTAGCCTTCATGCTGACATGGCATTTCTTGATTTGAAGGCTGTCTATATCTACAAATGTGCTTTAGGCATTTTGAAAGGAAAAGTTACTATCTTTTTCCCTACCGGAAGCAATTCACTTTAACCTGGTGTCCATTCTGTATTGGAGAATTGGTTCCAGATTATAATTTGTCATGTGAAAATCCCATGATAGGTGCTATTTTCAGAGGCACAATCAGGTCCAAGTACTTTTAATTTGCATTTGGACACAATTGCTTCCATCTGAGTTGTATTAGTATGGAAAAGGCCAAGTGTTTGAACTTAGCATTGTAGATTTACTCTACTTTTAAACCAAGTTTTCCTTTTGATCTGGACATCTGCATAGAGTTTGGAAGGTTACTTATGAGAAAAATAATTATAATGACATGCAGAAGGCATGCATGACTCAGAATTGGTAGGATGGTTCTCTCTAGTCTCCTAACAAACTTCATAGCTCCTCAGCAAAGCAAGGAGCATGGCTCTAAAGCGGACAGGGTGTTTATAAGCAATGCTGTCAACTACCCAGGTTGTCTCTGCATACCATCTATTGACCTGAGCTTCAAAAGGGTCACCTACCAGTTCAGCTGGATACTTTCAAAGGCTTCCTGAAATCCTTGATGGTCATGGCAGACCATGTTCACAAATCAGTTCTCCCCATAGAGGTGGTGCAGGTTAAAATTCAGCAGGAAAAGATCTGTCCTAACATCACCCTGAGCCTGGACAGTCAAGAAGGCTGGGTCCAGAGTATGACCTGCTCTGTGCATGGAGCTGGTGACATACTAGAATAGGATCATGGATGTCATGGGAATCATTGAACTCCAGGGCTGGACCTGACAGTTCAGACTCGGTCTTCGAGTAGAAGTAATCTGGGAGACCTCAGCACAATCAGGCCACAGACACTGTAGGCTTGAGTTAGAAAATGAGGCAGTCCTGCTGATATGGATGGTGTTCCTCTGGGCAATTGCCCCCCCCCCGACACACACACTACCCCTCTATTCTTCAGTTCTGCACTGAACCATGTTTTTGTTTGAGGGATACGTTTAGGAAATGTGTTTGCATCTAGTAAGATGTTGTGTTTGCATTGCTTCCTATGTGAACAAGGAACATAGGATGCATTGCACACTTGTACTTTCTACAAAGCTTTCAGTCCTGGCATTGTTCAAAATCTTTAATGAGCTGCAACCCGTTAAGACACTGAACGATAAGGTGTTCTGCCAGTTTGTTATTAAAGGCTAATAAAATGAGTGTACGTTCCATAAGATACAAAGATGTTCTGAAGACATACCAGTATGCTAGATTGATATCTGGAGAGTCTCGGGAGGGAGAAAAGCTTGTCCTTCTCCTTCCAAATTTTGCTTCTCAAGTGTTACCAGAGCATGATCCAAGCAAGGAAGGGGATCATCCCATGAGAACTTCATGTTCTGCAGTTAATAGATTGTTTTATGTTAAGTCTGTGATTTACTACAGAAATTTTGGAAGGAGGCATAGCTCAGTAATCAAGGATCTGCATGAGAAGCTACCAGGTGATAGGGAAGACCATAAAAAGCTTTTTCAACAAGACTACATAATTCAGGCTGCCTAGAAACACCAATAAACTTATTCAGCAGAAGACATCTCAATAGCTTCTTTACAATCTGCACATTTCCATCCTTTGGTTCCCAGGCCGCCATGGACTACAACTCCCAGAAACCCAGGCCTGCACAGCTAGTTGTGAAGGCTTATGGGAGTTTTAGTCCAAGAACACTCCAGAACCCAAGGTTAGGAGCTACTATGCTAATTAATTAAAAATTAGATACAAATGCAAATTGCCATGTCTTCACTGTAAGTGCTCCATCATGCTAAGATTAAGATGTGTAATATCTATTATGCACACATTTGAAAATTACTAGCCACTGTTAGGAAGATATGCCTATTGTATGTATAAGAAAAGCAAAAATGAAAGAAAGATCTCTGAAAGTATTGTGGCACTTAAAAACATTTATTCAGTGTGAGCTTTTGTGGATTACAGTCTGTTTAGATGCATAGATTACAGTTCAATTTACAGTCACCTTTTGTAAATGGGCTGTAATCCATGAAAGCTCACTCTGAAATAAATCTATTAACCTTTCAGGTGCCACAATCCTTCTGGGTTTTGTTTTTATACATGTTGGAAACAGATCAAGGCATCTACCACTGTGAAAGCACCACAGTGTATTTATTTGTTATTACAGTGGGACACATACCCACACATCCATGATTCTTTTTATAAATAGTGAGACATGTTCTTCTAGCTGTTAGTTGAAATGAATGTGTTTGCCTTTGAATGCACTTTAAAGTATTTTGTCCATATCCCCTCCAGAAGCAGGGCCAGGTCAAGGTATTTTTCAGTCTAAGGTAGGGGACAAGAAGACTCCCAGTCCTACTGCATACATCAAAGCCAGTTGGACTGACCGTTGATGACAGAGCAGCATCCCCTCATTGTGCCTGATGCAGCAGGCTGAATGTGGCATCCCAGGTCAGGTCACTAAGCATACAAATACAGCGCCCTGATGCTGCTCCACTAGCGCCAACCTCTACATAATGGTAGGGACTAGAGAGGGGCACGAAACGAACAATTTTTCATTTCTGTTATTTGTTATTCCTTCCATTATATAATGAAACGACAAACGAAAATTGTGATGAAAATGAAATGAAATGAACAGAACCATGAAAATTGTGTTCGTTACGTTTCATTTTCGTTACTGGCAGCGTGCAATGAAATGAGCTGTTTTAAATGTTAAAAAACGCCCTGGACATCCATAAAAACGCAGCGATAATTATTTGTACTGTCTGATAATACCTACTGGGAGGTTGGGTTCCTTAAAACATGCATTTATGTCTTTTCTCAGATCACTGTATTTCTTTCCTTTAACGGGAGTTAGGGGACATCGACCCAATATGGCTCCCAGATGCCTAATATTGATTTCTTGGGTATTAAAATGCCCTGGACATCCTTAAAATGCAGCGATAATGCGATAATTATTTGAAATTATTACCTACCAGGGGGTTGGGGTCCTTAAAACGTTTGTTTTTGTCTTCTCCCATCGCGATGTATTTTTCTTTTCCCTTTAAGGATGCAAAATGGATGTCACCACTCCAGCCACAACATGGAGGCAAGCCATGTGATGGGATCATGTAAATTCTTGGACAACTTCAACCAATAGCATGCCCAGGTGGCAGACTGGGTAGGTCTGGCAGCCACAGAGGGCATAAAAAGCTCTGGCAGCCTCCGTCCTCCTTGCAGTCTCCGGTGGGAGTTTGGGTGGGATTGCTGTCTCTGCGACTCTAGCTTCAGTCCTGCAGTCTCCCTGTGTGTGTGTGCGTGTACCTCTCGGTGAGTACCCTCCCCTGCCCCGCAGTGCAGTCACTCTGCGGCTGCCTTTGCAGCCTCCCCGCGAACCTAGTCTATACTGTGTCTCTGCCAGCATCATTTTTATAGTGTTTTCCCTCTGGTCTGGGGTGTTGGGGGACGCCCATGCACGGAAATGCTTTAAAAATCACGCAAAAAGCGGGTAGAAACAAAAAAATGAAAAACTAAAATAATTTTTCCCCAAAAGTCACAAAAATGGAAACGAAACGAAACGGACCTCTCAACAACAAACGACAAATGAAACACCATTTTTTTTTATTCGTGCCCATCTCTAGTAGGGACACTTCTTTGTTTCTAAATCTGCAATCCATTGCATGTCGAACACAAGGGGCGGATGCACGTAGAACACAATTTTAAAAAGGAGATAAGTTTGCTTTTAGAAAGCTTTGCCAGCACTTTCTTTACAAGGATTTGTAAGAGCCCCACCCCATCACTCCCATCTGCTTCTAAATGTTACGTGTCAGAAAGATCCTTTGAAACATTATGCGTCCAATACACATAGGAGCTCCTATCTCTTGCCCCATGATTTTTACAGAGGTGGCAATAAATCACGGACAGAAATGACACGGAATTTGGCTGCATGACAAATGTTCCATAATAATGCAACCTGGTGAAAATGTGGGATTTCTGAGGTTGCCACTTATAACGCTTTTGGTGCCATTGTAAATCCCCAGTCACGTCACTGGAGGTGGAAAGCAAATCATAAATAAAGTTCATATAGCAAGATCTTTTGCTTCAGGCCAAGTTCCACTGCCTCATTCAACTGCTTGGGAGGAAAAAGAAATAGGAAAACCCTTGATGAAGTTGTTTGACTGTTCATGAGTATACTTTTTGTACTGGAAGTGTGTTCTAATGTTCCCCGGATTTCAGAGAAGCATTCACACTATATACTATTTTAAAATCAAACATATATGAAGGATGCTCTGACCAGTTGCTGCGGGATGCACAGATGTTGGAGGAGAATATCCTCAGAAGGGAACCTGTGGTAAGAAGGGGCCCAGTCCCCTCTAGAGTGGAACCTGACAGTCCCCTCTAGAGTGGAACCTCTGATTCAATGGGATTTACATAAATGTTGACTCAGAGTTTATTAGAGTCCACTCAATGGCTGGACTCAAGCTGGAGTAGTACTTGGAGTGTAGGTGTTGAGATTTCAGTAACAATGGTGGCATCAAATGATATTTGTCCATATTTTCAGAGGAGGTAATCTGTGTGGTTCCCAGTATAGCCGTGTTAGTGCTCTTTTAGGGGGAAGCCATACTAGTAGTGACAAGAAATGCCTCCCTGGAGTCCTCTGAACCAGGAATTGGTAACTGAACGAACCAAAATGACTACTTTATTACCTCATTTGGTTCAAAGAGAATGATGTAACAAGAGCAATGCACTGCTCAATCCAACAGGACATATATATATTGTGGTGTTCCTTTCATGTGAACTACATGTATCATGCATATGACATACTAAATTATGAGTTGTCAAGTCAGTCCTGACTTGTGATGACATACCCAGGGTATAAATCACATAGATCAGGCATGACCAAACTTCGGCCCTCCTGATGTTTTGGACCACAACTCCCAGAATTCCAAGCCTGTAGTTCCAATGGCAAAGGACTGTGGGATTTGTGGCCCAAAACATCTGGAGGGCCAAAGTTTGGACATGCCTGACATAGATGTTTAGCAGTCCCTCCTGGTAAACTGGGGCTGTGCAGCTTGCCCAAGGCTGAATGGGTGGCAAAGAACATAACTCCCTCAAAGCAATTCTACTGTGACCATCTGCACTCTACAGGGGCACTTACAGAACACACTTGTGTTGTCTCATCAGATACAAGGTAAGCTCTAGGTAAAACTAAAAGTCAACATTCAATGGTATGGCATCGAAGTCAGACTCTATCATATATTAGTCTCCAGTTCCTAGGCCTTCATATATTAGCCTCGAGTTGCTAGGTCTTCTGTAGGAGACTTAATAGGCACATGACTAAACAAGTATCTGGGTGGTTTTCCTAGACTTCTATAATTAAATTCATTTCCTCCAGTCATATTATATAGTTGTTTCAAAAGTGAAGTTAACCTTTTTTTCTGTGACTGCAGTATAGTACACAGAACTTTCAAATCACTTGCATATAATGTGCATGCTTTGTATCTGCCCATTCATGTGGTTTTAACATATGGCGGTTATCTTAAAGAAACTGTGTCGTTTCTATGGGCAGGGACCAGTCAAAGGAGGGGAGGATGACTGGGTGACCCAGTGCATTAAATAGGTTTTTTTCAGTTTGTTTTCTCAAACTGAAAAAGCTCCCTTGTGTCTTCCAGGGGTATGAGAAGTTGGGGGCTCTCAAAACATGGCAAATATGCCCACCATACCCACTAGGGGGCCCAAGGGAACTTTCCAAGAAAACAAAATTTACAATTAGGGCCGGGGTGCACCAAGAGTGCTGGTGTGTGTGTGTGTGTGTGTGTGTGTGTGTGTGTGTGTGTGTGTGTGTGTGTGTGTGTGTGTGTGTGTGTGTGTGTGTGGTCATGGTAGGGTAATAGCCCTAGAGAATGCAACGTGCATTTCCAAGGTCTAATCAATGAACAAATTGAACTGTGTCCACTCTCCACCTGAGTAGGAGATCTGCAAATACCAGTGTATCATTTACACTTCATCATTCTAACACCATGATTCGTTCGAGCTCCTGTGTCACTTTAACCTTTTCCTGCAAATGCTTAGAAGCCAAGAACTCATATTAATAATGTGTGCATGTTCACAAGTTATTAGAGTTATTACACCAACATGCTCAAAAGTTATTGCAGAATGGCTTGTCACTTGTCCTCGTAATTCAGCACAATTAATTTACAGGTTGCATTACAGCCTTTATTGAATTTGCTGTTACAGCCTTGCTAAAGTTGGTTTATAATTATTACTAATTTACAGTGACTCAGAGCCCCAGAGAAAAGAGGAAGCTGGAACATTGCAGTCACTGCCCTAGGTCCAACTCTGCATCCATTGAAGGCATATCTACTCAACATGACATTAAGAAAATAAACAGCTCTTGAATCTTTGTTTTTATACTACAATAGCAAGCATTGCAATGGTGGCAGGCCAGGCCAGGACTGTTACAGTACTTATCGGCTAAACGTTTCCATTCTAGGCAGTGCCCCTTCTGTTAGTTACATGTCTTAACATCAACATCCAGTTTGGCCCTGAGCTAGTGATAAAGTTAGGCCATCACAAGTTTGTTGTCCATTGTAACCATGCTCATTAGGAGATTCTGGGAAGTGTAGTCCAAAATCATCATTGTCAACAACAACAAGTGAGGGGCAGGATTTTTTCCTGTTTCGGAAGGTAGGCACATAATTATAACAAACAATGATAACAAGCACATATTTTGCTCTAGGAAAAGAAAATGCACATACTTACCAAGAAAGAGTAGTAGAGTCCTATATCTCTCTTGGTCTGTATGAATACAAAACTAAAAATAAAAAATGCTGTTGTCATATTTAACCAGCAAAGCTGGATATGATAATTATGCAACTTTGCTCAAAAACTCACCTAAATTTAGTATATCAGGTGCATAATGCAGGTTGACCAGAAATCATTTTACTTACAGAATTCTCCTCTGTAGAAAGGAGACTCTGAAGAAAACAATAGGATTTTGAACTGGACAAGCAACAGGAAGCAAATAGACCATATATATATTTGAACTTTGTAAGATACCTCACAAAGGGCTTTTCCTGTTTTATGGAAGCTGAGTCATGGCAACTGGACTTTTCTTTTGAGAACAAAACATTTCACTATTCAACCAAGTAGTTTCATCAGTCAAAGGAAAGTTGGTGCAAAACCTCCAATTTATAGTTCACCTTGGTTTCATGCCACCCTGGTCTGAATAGGCTTGTTAGGTGGGCTGTGGCCTGTATAGAGTCATTTGTATTGTAGCTTCACTGTGTCTGTCTGCAGAAGCACCTTGTGGTATTTACATGTAAAGGATTCCTATTCTAAGGAATGTTCCCGTGAACTTACACCCAAACAATCTTCCAAGGTCTATGTGTCTAGCTCTGGAAACTCATGAGGCCCCTCAGGGCTTTGTGGGTGGCAGTCAGTGTCTTCTATGCCAAAAGGTGCCACAAAGTTGACTTGCTTCATTGAGCCATATCCTCGGAGCAATAAAAAAGCATGCTGCTTATATGCCACCCCATAGTACTAAAAACACTCTCTGGAAGGTTTACAAGTTAATTTT
Organism: Phrynocephalus forsythii; assembly: GCA_029282475.1. Lineage (NCBI taxonomy): Eukaryota > Metazoa > Chordata > Lepidosauria > Squamata > Agamidae > Phrynocephalus > Phrynocephalus forsythii. The sequence goes on along the minus strand of JAPFRF010000006.1, from coordinate 49,605,900 downwards.
TAAGGCTACACACTGCCCTCCCAATGAGCAGAGTATTCATTCTACCATCACTGAATTGGTGACCTGGGATTGAATCCAGGTCATGAAATGGGTTTTGGCTGCACTGTTGCAGACCTGTCATTTTAAAATGACATTGAGGTTCTTGAACAAGGATTGAAGAGGCATTGGCCACAGGTGGTAACTCACCTGTGAGGCTAGATTCTTTCTCTGCCACCTGTGAAACGGATTGCAGCCTTGACCTCAGATGATGTCAACTAGCTTCATCTTTCTCTTAAAATGTATTCCACCCCTTTCCTTCCTAAGCAGGAATTTAAAAGAGATAAAAACTCAAACACACACTTAATGAGGCAGGGAATCAAATGCCAATCATGACAAAGAGTCTGGTAATCAGTTTTATAATAAGGATAGCAATATCAGATGCTTTAACCAGATTTTATTATCAATAAACAGATGGGCAGTGAGGGAGATATCCATGATCTGGAAAACTCTCTGTGTGTGTTTGTGTAAAATTTAAACAGTATTCTTATAAAATGTGCGTTAAGAAAAAGGAACATGTGTGTTTTATAGGTAGTCTTGTTAATCTGAGAAATAAAAAGGTTCTTTGCCACTCTCCATTTTTTTTTTTAAGTCACGTAGATAGTTTTTATTAGGGCAATTTGGTTTTAGTGGATAACCAACAATTTATGGCCAAGTTCATGCCTTATTGCTTTTTCCAGCTTGTGGAAACCTATTTCCTCCATGCATAACCTTTTCTAATTTATCACCTCCTGAGAGCACTTAAGCAACTGTGATTCAATTAAGCCCATGTTCAGGGGATATGGCTGTGTTCCACTCTCAGCTGGTAGAAGAAGATGCTATACATTAAAATTATTGATTGACTGCTGGATATTTATGAGTCTAGCCAAAGTCTTTAATGACTGTATTAAACTTTGGTGAAATCTCCAGATCTAATTCAAGTTAGAGGCCAACTGAAGCCAAGTTTAGCAATTCATTTTGATTTAACTTTTGTTGTAACAAATTTGGAAATGGGACATAATGTGGTCAAATGGAGAGACATCCTCTATTTGATATATCTTCTTTGATTTCAGCATGTGATATCTGACATCAACCCTATATCCAACTGTTGCTCCCATCTCCAATACCTGTTGGATTCAGTGAGTCGACACTACTTGGGGCTTATACACAGAGTTAGCTGCCAATGATTATGAACAATTTTAGATAACATCTGGCATTCATACTTGAAAAGTGCATTTTCAGAGGTTTGGTCAGGGGAAAAAAGTACTGAAGCCAGTGCTCATTTTATTTTAATATCAGTGAACCTGTGTAAACCTGCTTCCATATAAAGATTCCATGTGTTATAGTGCAACGGATGGTGAAGCGTGTTCATCTTCTGTGACTAAATTGAATGATGCTCCATTCTCGTCTAAGCTCACGCTCTGCTTCATGCACATATGGTTACATTGGGCAGTTATGAAGAGGATAAGAGAATATAAGACAGGTCTTTTTGATCTGGAAAAATGTGGTCTTAGGACAAAAGATGACTTCTGCATTTTTCTGTTCCATGGACATCAAAATGGGAGACATCTCAACACTGCTCAATAAGTTGGCACATGGCTTCAGAGCTAAAAGTTAAATGTTTGGTTTCTCGCTGTTCTTCCAGGGAGAAAAGCCAGTCTATAGCAGTGGTGATGAACTTTCAGCACTCCATAAGTTTTGGACCACAACTCCCAGAATTCCAAGTCTAGATTGCTAATGGCAAAGGACTGTGGGGGTTGTGGTCCAAAATATGGTGCCAAAGGTTCACCACCACTGCTCTGTAGCCTTAGGCAAGCTGGACAGCCCCTAAGAAGATGCTGCTAGTGGTAAGTGACAGCCAAGTATTCTCTACCAGAATACCATGAAAAGGTTGTTCTAAATTGGAATTGACTTTTAACCCAGTAATTAATTATTATAGCTGAAACAGTAAATGGTCTTTGCTCTTTTGTTTCCCAAAAGGACCATGAAATGAGGCTGTGAGTAGATGTCACACTGTGTCATACTGTAGTGTAAGGCCTCTTGTTGCTGGCAGAGCACAACAGTTGTAATGCTTGATTCTTAAGGGAATTGTAGTGCAACATGGCTAACCCCTCCTGGAAGTGCTAATCCTCAAAAATTAGCTTCAATTTCTTGGGGTTAGAAATATCAAGAATGACAGTAAATTCTCCAGCCACTCTGGATGTATTCATCAAATGAATGGATTTTGCTCATCCATGAAGGTAGTTAAGCAGGGGGTGAAGGAACTAGGATGATGTTATATACGAGAGGTGGCTTTTTGTACAATTTTGTTTCACTTATAAGGAGATGTGAGCACTGAAACACAAATTCTTTTTTTAGGCTTACGTGGCACTTTCCCCACTAACTTTGGATATAAAATATTTCATAGTAGCATTTCTATATTCCAAGAGATGGTATTTTATTGAAATTTTTATATCTTTTTGCCGTTAGAGATGTTTTCCATTTTCAGGGCATGCAGCACTAGATCATGTTTTGTATCATCTTCATGTTTCCTAGCTGTGTGCTATGTTTTTAATTTTGTGCATAATTAACACAATGTGCTGGGGGGAAGACTACCACCACAACAGGGTATGCTGCCATTTTCCCCAATGCTTTCAGATGACTGTGTATAAGCAATTGGCTTGGAGGCCAAATAGCTGTGGAAAACTACCTTAGAGGATGCAACTTTTTAAATGATACTCTCTATTCCCGGTTAATCTGGGAATTTAATTTTAAAATACACATCATTCCTTTAAGCATTAATGCTAAAAACGTCAGTGGGTAGCCAGATTATACCTTCTTGTCTGGCAATTGTTTCCATGACCATAAATCTCACATTTTTCCATTATGCTAATTTCCACCAGGTAGCAAAGAAAAGGTTTTCTTTGCTTTTGTTTTCAATTTCTTGCTACTCTTTATGCTTGTGTGTTATACAGTAGACTGCAGGGAGAAGATTATGTTAATGCAACATTTTTTACAGCCTCTCTCTCGAGTTTTTTTGTACATGTGGTTAAAGCAAAGTAGAACACAACGATCTGGAAAATAGAACCATACACATTCTAAATTTTCCATTTTGACAAGCATGTGCTTTAATATATCTTTTTAATGCAGAATTTTTGGGAGAAAGGGAACGTGAGTTAGAGGCACTGTGCAAAGCAGAGGGTTGGGTGATGTAGGGGAAAGCGACCCAAAGTAACATGAAAGAACTAATAAGTTGACAAGTGTAAAAAGTAAGTAATTTATATAATAACTGATTTTCCTGTTGCTAAATCCTATGTCTCTCTTTGGTTCAGTTAACCTGTTTGTAAAAATGTCCACCCTATACAACGCTCTCTGCACGTGCTTTCGTAACCCATACTGTTATTACATAGTTTAGGATTCCTCTTTTCTTTCCTTAACCACAAGGTCATCCCCTCCACAACCCAGCTTCTCACACTTTGATGAAAATCAAAAGAAGACAAGATAAGGTAACTCCTTTTCCAGGACTTTATCCAATCCGGAAGTCTAGCAGCCAGGGAAGCTTCAGTGATGGTGAGCTGTGTACACGAAAGAAGAAGAAGAAGAAGAAGAAGAAGAAGAAGAAGAAGAAGAAGAAGAAGAAGAAGAAGAAGAAGAAGAAGAAGAAGAAGAACAACAACAACAACAACAACAACAAAGCAAAACAAATGCAGTATCCTGCAATGTTAGAGCAAGCTGAAATATAAGCAAAATATATTTTAAAGGGCCTTGAAAATAAAGCAGAAAATTGAAGGATCTTTCTTTCATGAAGAAGTAAACCTTTTGGGAAGTAGGAGGAAAATAAATTACTAGCCGTTTGCCTCTGAAATACTTCACCACTGAAAATTTTCCTGCCCTCCTCCCTGGGAATGTTTAAATGCTCTTTAAAAACCTGGTTATTCTGTCAGGACTTCTCAGAGTCACCGATATAACCACAACATTGTATACATGTTTCAGTCCTTATTGCCACCGTTGACTTAAACTGTTTTTTTATCCATTTTATATGGTTATAATTGTCTATTTATTTGATTTTTTTTTGTTTGTTCCCATCATTGCCTTGTGTGTTTGTTTTCACTGTGTTGTGGACCAACCAGAATGGCCTTGCTGCCAGGTGGGTGACATATAAACTTTATTTATTTATTTATTTATTTATTTATTTATTTATTTATTTATTTATTTATTTATTTATTTATATTTAGCTGCTGGGGTATTCTGGGAGGTGTACCACAATAAATACAACAAAAGTGTCATAATACTCAAACAAAATTATAACATAATACAACATATAAACTAAATATAAAAGTGGATAAATGATTAAAAAACATCCTGATCAAACTAAACAAACAAAACAAGACCAACAGGGGAATAGGACAGTAACTGGGAAGGCAGAAGCAGATTAAATCTTAATCACGTGTTGCTTCCCTGAAGTTTTAATCAAGACTTGGGGAAGGCCTGCTTTTCAGTGTTTTCAGGTTTTCAGTATTCAGTTGAATATTCCCAATGCTTGTTTAAATAAATAAATAAATAAATAAATAAATAAATAAATAAATAGCACAAGCTTCATCTTTTCCTGGAGTTGAACCCAACACTGCCTTCTCTGAAGCCTAACAGGACTTACAGTCAAGGATGCAGACAAAAGATTTCTATAATGGACCGTAAAACTGGTCACATTTGGGAAGCCTGGGAAAGTTGTTGAACCCTGAAGATAGTATTAGCAGAGACAAAATGATCCAAATGTTTTTTTTTGACTGAGAAACATCCTAAGATGTTTATTTCTCTAAAGTCCTAAGATATTCATATTACCCCAAAAGCAACATTTTTTGAGGGAGGGATCTTTTTCAATTATTCTCCACCATTTTAAAAATGGTGTACCTTCCCATCATTACCATAACAGCACACCAGAAATGACATGATATATTTTAGAGAAGTTCTCAACTTTGAGTCACCAACTGTTTTTGAACTAGAGCTCTGAGAATCCCGGCCAGCAAAAGTGGTGAAGGCTTCTGGGAGTTTTTGTCCAAGAACATCTGGAGACCCAAGGTTGGGAACCCCTGCATTAGAGGAAACAAAATGGTAGCAAAGTTTTATTTATTTTATTTATTTTAGAGTATTTTACCCCACGTTTCTCCTTGGAAAAGGACCGTAAGTGACTTACAGTAACGAGGGAAAATATACAGTCCAATTAACACATATTCAAGTATTGAGAACAGGGAATTGAGGGACATCTTACAGCATTAAAAGGCAACCTTACATTAAAGCTACAAGAGAACGCAAGCAGTTAAAGAGAGAGTAAAATTCCATGTAAAAGTTATTAGTGAGGCAAACTAACATTAAAAATACAGTGTCAACACAATCACAAAGTCTATAAACACAAAGTCTATGTGATCATGTATGGTAGTAAGTTCATATAAAAGTCACATAATAGGTAGTCCATCATTCAGGGAAAGCTTGCCTGAAGAGAAAGGTCTTTGCCTGTTTCTGGAAAGACAGCAGAGATGGGGCAGTCCTTGCCTCTAGTGGGAGGGAGTTTCAGAATCTGTGCGCAGCAGCCGAAAAGTTGCCAACCTAGTTGCTGTTACTTCCATTTGTAGTGGCTGTGACTAAAATCTCCCCACCTCTGAGAAACTGTTGGAGAATTTCTCCTTCCCCTGGAGAAATTCACTGAAATTGTGCTTCTAATTTTATTTGCCATACATCAACAGAGAATGGGTAGATAAGGATGTAATCTAAGACCCACTGTCTACATGTGTTTTCGTGGGTTTTTTTCATAGAAAACCAAGAGAGACAGTGGTGTTCTATCCCATATGGTTATCTCTCATTCCCCCATTGAATTGCTTTAAATTCATTGTTGCTATGAGTATTCTGTAGTGCCTGTGACACACTGACTTTATGAAAGTACTTCACATGAACAGGATGAGAATAGTCTAATACCAGTATTCAGCAAAGCCCGTATAATATTGTGGCATTGTTTTCAAGTAATTGAGGGTGAGTTCCAAAATAATGTGTTTTCATGACTCTCTGGAGAAAAGAAATCCACTCAATGTATTTGGAAATGAAAAATAATACTAGCCATCAATTCACTGTGTTTTACACAGGCTTTACCAATTAAATGAACTTTTTGAAGTACTTTGTTTTAAAGTTTTGTAAATTTTTTATTTGTTAGAAGTGGAAATATTTAACATTTAACTTGACTCAAGTCAATGTTAAAGGCTGGTAATTTAGAACTAATTAAAAATCCCATTTACTTGCACCATGACTGCCAAGTTTGAAGTTTTTAGATGGATAATGGGTTATTTATGTGCAAAATGTGGCTAATATTCAGGGAGGTCAGGTGGGGTTTGTGGATTTCAAAAGGTTTTCCACTCTCTTCCCATATATTTAGACATTGGTCTGAGGTCTTCTAGTGCAAACACAGTGTAGTATAGATTCTATTCTAAAGTGTATCCATGCAAAGACTGGGATTACCTAATTATATACATGGAGCTTATGAAACACAGAATCACAGATGGTGCATCTTGCTAGGCATAGATCTCAGGAGATGATGTCACTCTCAAGAACAACCTTGAACGTTCATACTTAGCATACCAGCACACATAGTAGGAAAATAACAATACACAAGGTGAACTGTTATGATACTAAATTCCCATTCTACTCATAGTGTGACTGGAAGCAATAGGAAGTTGAAAGTTTGAAAACTTGCAGAAAAATATTTGGAAGGTCAGATATGAAATATGTTTTATTTTTTAAAAATGGAAAACATGGAATGTCCCCTCTGCTATTAGCCGAAGCAGAGTAAGAGGAAAGGAACGAAGTGGCATGCAAAAGGAGGAGGAACATGGTAGTAAATCAGAATACAAAAACCTATAATACTCTTATTAGACCATTTAAATTCAAGGCACAAAATTGCCTGTAATGTTTCAGAGTCTTTATCAGGCATAGCTTTACATAACTGGGAAGACAAGAGGATAGGAGATGGGGAGAAGTTAAAAAAGCAGGAAGTGGCCAGATATCAACATGTTTATGCCCTCATTGTGTCCTAGGCAGGCCAATATTCACAGCTAGCTCTTGCAACAATGGAAGGTCTAAAGTCTTCTCATTGTCTACTTCAAGCCATAGGAATTGGTATTTCTGCTGGAAGCTAACATTAGCAATTGGTCCTTTCCAAGGAGAAAGGCTGGGTATGTATGTATGTATGTATAAACAAACAAAGAAACAAGCAAACAATCAAGCCTCCATAAGGCTGTATAAGCTTTATAACACCCCTATTAAAACAGCTCCACTGGCTGACAATCAGCTATTGGGCACAATTCAAAGTGCTGATCTTAACCTACAAATCATTATACGACCTACAAAGCTACCTCAAAGACTGAATCTCACAGTATGAACTGGCTCGGGTGCTAAGGTAACAGGAGAACCCTTTCTCTAAATCCCACCACCCTCACAGGTACGTCTCGTGGGTGGGAACACATGAAAGAGCCCTCTCAGTTGTTGCACCCAGACTCTGGAACTCCCTCCCACTGCAGGCCAGGACTGCCTCATCTCTGCTATCTTTCCAGAAACAGGCGAAGACCTTTTTCTTCACGCAAGCTTTGGCTGAATGATGGACTACATATTATCTGCCTTTATATGAACTACCATACATGACTCCACACACTTTGTGTTTATAACCACTTATAACGTTGTGTTTATATATCTCCTTGTGTGATTGCATTGACAGTATGTTCTCAATCTTCATTTCCATCCCTCCTACCTTTTAGATGGTCTACTGTACCTAATTACATTGACTGACTTCATAAATACATCTATGTTTCAGTGTTACCTCCATCCCTCATAATGGACTTTTTTTTTCTTTTCTTTAACTGCTCACATTCTCTTTAAGCTTTAATGTTGCCTTTTAATGCTGTAAGATGCCCCTCAATTTTCTCAAACATAAATATGCCTTAAATATACTTGACTGTAAGCCGCCTTGGGTCCTTTTCCAAGGAGAAAGATGAGGTAAAAATAGTTTAAAACAAAATAACTTCATCTTCCAACTCTGTTTTCTAGCCATCTCCCTCCTGCATTTTGCAATAACATCCCTGACAAAGGCTTAATGCCCAGGAGAGTGTAAACACACACAATTTGTGCCTTTATTTAACAATAAACAATTGTATTATATATATACAACTTTATATCTACTTTATTAGTTTATTTATTTATTTAGAGTATTTTACCCTGCCTTTCTCCTTGGAAAAGACCAGTGGTCATTCACTGTTTTGTAGTTTCTCTGTCACGCAGTTGTTTATGTACAAACTGCTTTTTAAAAAATTACTGATCTCTGATTTTGTTTATTGTTTCCCATCTGGCACGTTTGATCAATATTTTCCCCCATGCTATGTGTTTTTGTGTTCTGCTACTAATTGATAGGACACCTGTGGAACAAGATCATCTGAAGGCATTTTCACAACAGATAGATTCTCCAACTTCTCTGTATTGGTAAACAACATCACAGTAATATTGCTTGCAAACTTCATCCCAGCATGTAACCAAGTTCAATTTACCAGACACTGTGCAGTGGGAAAAGTTTAATGAGCAGAATATGCATATATCTCTACATCTATATCCTTACAACATTGTAAGGGAATTTGCTGAAGGTTCCGTAGCAACAATTGTGACCCCACCCCCACCCCAGTGTTATAAAGGTGCTGAAAAAGCAACTGGATGTCCCTGCATCTAGGAGAGGAGGGAAGAACTATAAAAATGACAGAATCATGGATTATACATTTTAAAATGAGGTTGTCATCACCAAGGCCCCTGTTCACATCTGCTCTGGCTGGTTCTATTATGTCTTCAGTCAGTCATCTATGTTTTTAACCTTGGCACCAAAGCAGACAATGGCATTATTTTCGCTATGAGGGCAATATAATCAGAGCACGTGATGATGTGGCTGAAGCTTGGGACTATCGTTAGTTCTCCATACAATAAGTGGTTCAAAATTGGAAGTAAAACCTAGAGAGAATGGAGGACATTGATTGTTAAAGATAATGGTCATTAAGAGCCATTGAAAAGCCCCACTTACTTGAAGCCTAAATTCTCATAGGTGTTGGCTAAATCTGCTCCTGATGGAAATGGTTAACAACATCGATATCAGATTAGCCCACACACTATTGCTGGAGATGCCATCAAAACACAATCCCATTGAGATAACAGGTTTAAGGTGGACTTAATCCTTCTTTAATTTAAGTGGATCTGGTGACAAATATTTCACCCTTCTACTTCATCTCCTTAGTTGAGCCTGCCACACAGAGTGCATTTTCCTTTATGCCCCTTGAGAACATATAGACTTATCAACAGGAAAATTACTTTATAGCAAAGTAAAGGTGACATTAAAGCCACCACTGTATTTATGTCCTGTTTAGAGAAATGCAAATGCAATGGATGTATCATTTATTTATTTATTGTCATAGTTATTAACCACCCGATTTTCCCTCCGGAACTCTGGGTGGTGTGCAACAAATTATAAAACAATTTGCCCAAACACAACCCCATAATAAACAAATGAGAATAAAGTGTAAAAACAATCCAGCAAGAAGAGGACTGGGACAAAACAATACAACCAACACACAACACACAGTGGTACACTCAGCAATTACCCAAACATTCCATAAAGAGTCAGGTATTTAAGGTTCTCCTAAAGGCTAATATGCACTAATAATGCATCTCAGGATTCTTTGATAGCCATGGGTCCCTTTCTCTCTGAACACACTTGAACTCCTCTGGTTTTGGAGACTTATCGGGGTCAGATTTGGTCACTATTTGAAAGGAAGGATCTTATCCAAATCACTGATGAATAAAGCAAACATGGAGCTCTAGGAAGGTCACATATTTCTGCACAATGTTGGGTGAGATAATTTTGTTTTTCAGAAAGTATGCGGTGTTTGGGTCTGAATATGTCCAAGGCTGTACTGTGACCTCTCTTAGTCATCTCTTTTTCTGGCACAGAAGATGAATTTCAGCTCTTAAAAGCATCCAAGAGTGGCACCTGCTGCAAGACGGGTGGTATAAAAATCCAACCAATCAACCTGTCAGTCAGTCAATTAGTCAGTCAGTCAGTCAGTCACTCAGTCAATAAAGCAACTCATTTAAAAAAAAATCCACAGCCAAAACACTCATTTCTGAAATGGAGTGAATGTACAGTGCATCCACTTTAAGATTTTTTTTTAAAAATGTCCAGCCCGTGTGGGTCCTGGGTACAGAAAATTGGTCTATGGACTTGGAAATAGACATGGGCACGACCAGAAAAAATGAGGTTTTGAGTTTTCATTTGTCGGAATGGGTCCGTTTTGGCTCGTTTCCGTTTGTCGTGAAATTTTTCAAAAATTTGTTGTTTACGTTTGTCGTTTGTCGTTTCCACCACTATTTAGCGTGATTTGACTTCCCAGAGCATAGGGGTGTCCCACAATCAGGGCCAGCACTAGGTGTTTTTGCGCCCTAGGCGGGGGTGGGGCAGGGGGCGGGGGGAGGTGCGGGCAGGGGGAGGTGCGGGCGGGGGGGCGGGGGGCCATGGGTGGGCGGCGGCCACGGGCAGGTGAGTGGGCGGGTGGTGGCGCAGGCTGCAGGCGGGTGGCGGCGTGGGCGGAGGGGTGAGTGGACAGTTAGGATATCACTTAGGAAGGATAGAGGTTCTGTTTTTGGCTTGCACCCCAAATGTGTGTGTGTGCAAGCAAATTGAAGTTGGGAAAATAGAAAATAAATGGTAGTATATAATATATATTTAAAATAAATCCACACCTCCCACTCCCAGTTGAACCTCCCCCTTTATCCAATCCTCAAACTGCCAGAGAAGAAATAAAGAATAAACTGCTATTCCCTTCAGCAGACAAAGCTGCAGGGAATCAAAGAAATTATTTTCTAAATTCAATTCCCTCCCTGCCTGCCTAACTTAAATCCTAAAGCCTCCAGCCTCCCTCCTCAATCTCAATCGGATCACACCAGCACCAGCAGCCAGCCCTCCTCCCTCAACCACATCCATACACCCGACTGCGATTTCTGGAAGGTGCCGGCATCCAGAAGTGTCAGTCAAAAACCAGGCGATGCCATTGGTGGAATGGTTCAAACAATTTGCATGGTCCCATCCCATGCCCAGCCCAAATGGGCAGGTCTAAAAAAATAAAATAAAATAAAATAGCAATAATACGACATTTTATTGCTATTAAAACCCACTGCTGCTACTATAAAAATTCAGGCATTTAAAATAAATAAATTTCACATGTTTCTGTGGTGATTTGGTGTGTTTTTTGACCATGATTTCAAAAGAAAAATTGTGGTCGCCATTTTGAATCCCCCCACCGCATGGCATGCAGCGAGACAGACGACGAGGATAACACCCCCCCCGGTCTGGTGCAAGCAGCCCAGGACAGGAGAAGAGAGGGGGAAAGGCCGGGGACATATTTTTGCTTGCTTTTTTGGCCGGGAGTCGGGTTTTTTAAAAAAACTTTTAAAACTTTTTCTGTGCTTCGCATCGCGCGATCGCCGTGATGCCACAAACGGAAATGAAAAACCCGATCAAATTTTTCTTTTTTCGGTTCAAGTTCGAGTTCTTAATTATTGTTATCATTTCTGTTACGTAACGGAAATGATAACCAAAAATGGAAACAACAATTTTGCCAAGTTGTGCCCATGTCTACTTGGAGATGCAGCTTGGCCTTCTTGTATATGCATGAAATGTGATGTAATTGGTTTGAACCTATATTTTCCCCTACCTTCTTCCTTTGGAATTGCACATATACAATAAATGTCTATTCTGAACTGAAAAGCTTGCATATGCTGGCTTTAACAGATTCTTTCCTCATCTGTGGTGAGGAACTAGATGTGTATTTTTTTTTCTTCATTAAGCTGTCATGGAGCCCCGTGGTACTGTGGTTAAATGCCTATACTGCAGCTAAAACTGTGCTGATGACCTAGGGTTCAATCCCAGGTAGCAGGCTCATGGTTGACTCAGCCTTCCATCCTTCCGAGGTTGGTAAAATGAGTACCCAGGTTGCTTGGGAGGGGGCAATTTGTAGCCTACATTACTGTAATTAAAAAACTGTAAACCGCCCAGTGACTACTTGAAGTGGTATGGTATGGTATATAAGCAGAACACTTCGCTTCAGTCTGAGGAGGGGACACATCTGCCATCATCCATGAGGAATGTGTTTCATGAGTGTATGCTGGAAAGCTAAGCCAAATATACATAATTTAGGAAGAAAGCAACTGTTTACTGTTTACAAACAACCTCCATGTGTACATGTAATATCCTCCAGATGTTGTTAGCCTGCAACTTCATCATTCTTACATTATTATACAACAAGAACAGCAGCAGCAACAGCAGCAGCAGAAACACCACCACCACCACCACCACCACCACCACCACCACCACCACCACCACCAACAACAACAACAACAACAACAACAACAACAACAACAACAACACTATGGGCCTTTTTACACGACCCCTAAGATCCGCTGGTCCCTTAAATTCGGACCAGAGATCTTGAGGGTTCGTTGCTGTTCCTCCGTCCCCACCCGCTCTGCACTTCTTTGTTCTGTCTGCGTGAGGAGAGGGAGGTAAAAAAAAAAGCCTTAGACAGAGACAAAAGAATGCATTCTTACCTCCGGTGCTGGTGGAGGTTGCTCCGACCTCCGTTTACTTCCTGGTTCCTCTTTAAGGGGCGGAGGCAAAAGAAAAACAACAGAAAGAAGCGAGGAGAGCTCAGGCACTCTCCGCATCAAATATTTTTCACCATCAAAAAGCAGGTACAAGAAAAGTGTGCTGGGTCGCGCTAAAGTGGGCGGGGTCGCACTTAATTGTCTGCAAACTCCGGAGCTGGTGGGTAAACATTTTTAAGGTCCGGAGCTTGCAGCCATTTGCGGCAGAGCTTAGGGTTCGTGTATAAATGCCCTATGTTAGAGTTAATACTGTGTTAGAGTTCGTAGGACATTGTCCACCTTATGAGCCTATTCACACCAGGGTGCTATGAAATCACAGTGAACTATAAAATGGAGGACTCACCACTAACTTTCTTCAGACTGACAAAGCTGCTTGGATGAGTAGTGAAACATTTCAATCTCTCTCCCCCCCAAAAAAGAACAAAAAAGAACAAAAAAAACCAAACAAACATCCAGATGCCATGACTCAACTTCCAGATAATAGAAGAAGAAAAATCAATTTTACCTGAAATTTAGAAAGTTTAGAGATAGCAGGTCAATTTCATGAATCCATCACATTATGCATATGAAATGCCTTTCTTCTGCCCTAGAACTGGTTGCTGATTATCATTCCCAAGTACCCTTCTCCCTTCAACAATGCTGCATTAGGGGGTGCCAGACCCCCATGTAGTTCAAAATCTGTATAATAACTCTCATGTCCCCCAAAACTAATCAAGCATAAACAGTTGATTCACACACACACACACACACACACACACACACACACACACACACAGAGACAGAGAGAGAGAGAGAGAGAGAGAGAGAGAGAGAGAGAGATCTTTTGGGTTATATTCCATAGCATTAATGACTCTTTTCATACAGTACCATGTGCAACTAGATTCTTATGACTCGCCTCCCCCCAATCAAAAGGCAGAGATGTTGGGTTTGTGGCCAAGCAGTGTTGAACTCATGCCCTGGTTTTGGCTAGCCTAGGGCACTATACCCACTGAATATTTATTTACTGGAATATCTATGTATTTATTTGTTGGGGGAGGAATCCATGTATAAAACTGTGGTGCTGAGACTTGTGCAATTCATGAGACACATGTATTCATGAGACTTGTGGAAGTCCACACAACTTGTGGAAGACTTGTGGAAGTCCACACAACAATTTTCGATTTATGCATGGACAGAAAATATATATTACAATTCAGTCAAGCCAAGTGAAGTGAAAGAATATGGGTGGCATTTTGGCATATGTGTTGGGTTCAGCCATCAAGAGATCCCATTTCCAAGGCTTGATGGATTCTGTAATTTGCAAGATGGCATTCTTGAGTATCTTTTTCTTCCTTCTCTTAACCTAGGCAGTCTGTGGCCATGAGACAGAGAAATGGTTATTGAGCTGTTAAGGGAACCTAGCCAGTTCCAGCTCTGCATGGATTCAGCCAAACACCCAAGTAAACACTAGAATCCCAAGTCCTCAGTGCCTGGAGCCAGCGAGTCTAGTGACTAGAGATGGGCTCGATTCAAAAAAATGGTGTTTCGTTTGTCGTTTGGTCGTTTAGGGGTCTGTTTCGGTTCATTTTCATTTTTGTGATGGTTTTTGCAAAAAAATCATTTTCGTTTCGTTAGGTAACGAAACGAAAAAACAAAAACAAAAATGAAAAATTGCTGTTTTGTTAGCATTCTTTTTAGTTCAATGCATCTGCTGCAACGAAAACGAAAAACATGGCAAATTTGGTCATTTCGTTTTCATTTTTGTTTTGTTTTAAAAAAATTCGTTTCATTTTCGTTGCGTCACAAAACGGAAAACGAAAATGAAAAATCGCTCATTTCGTGCCCATCTCTACTAGTGACTCTTTCCTCCAAGAGCCAGAACCAGGACTATTGCTGGCCAAAGAGCCAAAACTGGATTTAGGCCACCAATCTCCCTACCACATTCTTCCCATCATGTGGGAAGGAGTTTTATTGAAATGGGGAAAAGGAAACTAATAGAGGGAGGAAGGCTTGGAGAAAAATTAAATTGAACGCAAATTAAACTCAGAATATGTCATTTGGGAAAGAATCACCGCACAAGGCAAAATAATAAACCAGCTTGTCTTCTCTATATATCTCAAGGGACTCACTCAGCTAGACAAATCTCACCAACAGAGTAACTAGCTAACACCCCAAAACCCAAGGCCCAGTTTAATCCTGCACTGGCTTGGCTCTTACATATTTTCTCTCAGCCACTGCGATGGCACCTGATAGCCAATCACAATTTGGCTCATTCCTTGTCTGTTAGCTTTCTTCTTCCAATGGAAGGATGCCGCTTAACACTTCTCTGTAAAATATGGGTCCATCAAGCTATATGGGGCCAAGGAATTTGTCTCTTGCTACTGTTAATCTTCTTGGGGTTTTTAAATGATCCTTTATGAATACTGTGAAAATAGGTAGTAAAATACATTCACACACCCCCTTTGTACCTAAAGCTAACCCCCAGGTTATTATTTCTACAAAGTCTGGTTATGAAAATTAATAATTGAGAGACTTGTGAGCTAAATTCTGCTCAAATTAGCTGGGCTTCTGTGGCACATTTAAAGGGAATCAAGCAAATTTCTACAAATCCAAATGCAGATCAGTGTAAAAATGATGAACCTGAGGGACCCTGCCCTCAAGTTTCCAATCTGAAAAGACATCAGACAAAAGGAGAAAAGGATAGAGGTGGGAGAGTAAATTAGAAACACTCAGATGCAAGGCATGAGATGATCCTTTGGCTCGATGGAATGGCTGCTAAAGAATAAGTGGAGAGAGACAAGTCCAATGAAGCTGGATCTCAGGAAGGCTGATCATACCCTTACTCTATCTCTCCCCCCACACACACCTAGAGACACTTTAAAAAGCATACTGAATTACGTTTGAACTTGAAGAAGCATACTGTAGGGGCTACACATGCACACACACGTGCACACACACGCATGCATGTACACACATGCACACACACACACGCACACACACGTGTATGCCAGCACCAACACATGCACAAGTCATTGAGAAAGTCTTTTTGGCAGCTAAGGCTAATAAAACAGCAATAGCCTGCCATGCTATCCAGGGCAGCCACAGAAAGATTTAGCCAAGTCAGCAAGCAGAGAACCATTTACACACACGTAGCCCTCCAGCAAAAGGCTGCCAGAAAAGTACATTACATAGTGTGGTTTATGAGCTCATCCGCTGCCAGGCCTGCTTTGTGGGTGGCCATGGGTGCACTAATTAGTTCCTAGTCAAGAAAAATCTGGTGCCAGCATTAGCTGTCATTCACTCCAAAAAAGGAACAGGCCTGGTTTCTGGAGAGTTCTCTGCAGCCAATCCTCTCTTGTCCCACTCTCTCTCCCCACCTGCCATTCTCGATATAGCTGTTATAAAGAAAACAATCAGCCAACTACCCAGGCGTCGCTCTCTTGTGCCACACATTGTGTAAGCTGGTGACTAAGACCCAGTGGTACCTCAGCTGTAAAATTCATGTGGTGATGCTTAAAATTAAAAACAACTGCTCCACAGATTCCTTTCTGAGGCAGCCTGTCTGGAGCTTTGGTGCTGAGAGGTATTTTAAATATACATCTCTCCAGGGCACCACCTCATTGCATTCAAAGGAACATATTCATCAGCAAAGTGACCTCACTGCCCAAAGGTATGTCAACCTAAGATCATTTCCCCCATTCTGCAACAGCGCTGCACTGCTAAACCGGAAAGGGCAGGAAGAAGCTGTGGTGGGGGAGGAAAGGATGGTGCTGCATTTGTTGTGGGATGGAGTCTGTTGTGTTGAATGAACCACGTACAAGGTGGCAATCACAGCCTCTGGAGGAATGGTTGTTTCTGGCAGGGAAAAAAAACAGAGTGCATGGACAAGTATGAAATTAGATTGGGCCAAGCAGGCAATGCTATGGGCAAGTGAACACAGAATTAACATTTTGTACTCCTATATTTATTTTTATTTATTTATTATTGAATTTCTACCCCGCCCATCTTCCCGTGGGAACTCTGGGCGGCTTACAATAGGCTGATAAATTCAGCTAATTTACAATACAGGAACAAACAAGACAAGTTAAATATAACAAATATGACAAATAGCACCCTTGACATAAAAATACGTATGAGGCTCAATAACAGAGCACTCACTCACTGAACTGATAGGCGGATAGCGGACCAAAAAAAAAAAAAAAAAAAAGAACTAAACTGGGTCACCAAAGGCCTCTCAGAAGAGCAGGGTCTTCAACGCTCTGTGAAAGGCCAGCAGGGACTCTGTGGAGCGCACTTCGCTGGGTAGGCTGTTCCACAGAGAGGGGGCAGCCACCGAGAAGGCCCGTTATCGGGTGGAAGTTTTCCGATATGAGTGTAACGTAGCGATATAAAGGTTGTGCAGTTCTTTAGTTTATAACTGAAATGGTGCTTTAATCACTGTTTCAAAATATGTTGTGCCTTCAGGTATATTTTGCAACATGGTGCAGTGGTCCAGTTGTTAAAGATATCACTATGTATCCAATAAATTCTGGATTATCTAATAGATTGTATGTGGAAGATTTGAAAAGAAGGTAAACATAACCAAATTTACCCATCATACTGCTATTACAGTTTAGTCTTTTTAAGAGTGCCTCCTGGAGTGCTGTTCTGTCACAACAAAAAAGCGAACCCCACACAGACAAAGGTCAGGTGTGAAGCAGATGATACAAGATCTTCTTGACTAGGTATCATGTGGCATTCTGTATCTTCTTTATCTTTAAAAACTCCAGAGTATAAAATGTGATGGAACTACATGATGGCACCACAGACTCCTACTTGGGGTATATTTAACCAGGGCGCCACAAAGCTCTTATTTCAATTCAGGATCTGCTTCCCTTGAAGGAACCAGGATGATGAGCTTAATAGATCTTGAGGTTAACACAGTGTCTTTCCAAAATATAAAGCCCTTGGGCCCTGTGTTTTCATATTCCTATTATTCTCTTTTCCTACCGATATTCCACTGTTGTCAAAAATATCTTTACAATAGTTTACAGATTATGTTCCTTCTGAGATTCCTTCTTTATTATCATAATGGTTCCTAATTTGGCTAAATCCAGCCTCTTAATCCAGTTCTGCTGCCGCCTGAGGAATGAAAAGAATGGTGGTACACAATTTCCTGTACTCTTAAAAACTCACTGAGTAGGAAGAGGGAAAACAAGAAGTGGAAGAATGTGGTAGTAGCAACAGTGGTGCACTGATAATTAAATATAACAAAGATGGGGAAATGTTTGCATTTTCTTATGAGTCTGATTGATAATGGACTGAAATAACACAGGTTATTAGCAAATTACCACAACCAGTGCAAAAACCTATTTTCTTGCATAAATTGTGAGGCACAAATACATTTTTCTTCTTTAAAACACTCACCCCCCAACTGAAATATCCATTAATGTTTGTTCACTGAATTAGTGAATTATAAGCCGTTAAGGTGGGTGGGTGGGGGGAGTGTTCGGGGATTTTTTATGTGTGTGTGTTGAGGGAATTTTTTTAATGTGTGTGAGAGTGTTCAGGGATTTGTGTTTGTGTGTGTGTTGAATCTGGTCTCTGGATGTCTGAAATTCATTGTATGTGTATACTGTGTATATGCACACAATGACAATAAATAATAATAATAATAATAATAATAATAATAATAATAATAATAACAATAACAATAACAATAACAATAACAATAACAATAACAACAACAATAACTATTATTATTATTATTATTATTATTATTATTATTATTATTATTATTATTATTATTATTATTATTATTATTATTTAACCACACAGCTATCTACGCTGGATTTTATATTACCAATTAGACATGGGCACGACTTGGCAAAATTCTCGTTTCTGTTTCCGTTCCTCGTTTCCGTTACGCAATGGAAACGGTAGCGACAATTAAGCCATCAGAACTCGAACACGAACCGAAAAAAGAAAAATTGGTTCTGATTTGTCGTTGTCGTTCCTGGCATCGCGCGGCGATCGCACGATGCCTAGTGCAAGCGGAACAGAAAAAAAGTTTTAAAAGGAAAAACCCCCGATTCCCGGCCAAAAAAGCAGGCGAAAATATGCCTGCCTGAGGGCACCTACCAGAGGGGTGGTTTCTGGGGGGGTCCCCACTCCAGCCTTTCCCCCCTCCCCGTCCTGGGCTGCTGGTACCAGGCTGGGAGGGGGCATCCTCGGCGGCGTCTCCATTTGCTATGCGGTTCGGGGGGATCCAAAATTGCGACCACAATATTTTTTTTTAATCGTGGTCCAAAAACCCACCAAAGCACCACAGAAACATGCAAAAATTTGCTATTTTATATGCCCGATTTGTTATAGTAGCAGCAGTGGGTTTTTCTTGCAACAAAACGTCTCCATTTATTTTATTTTATTTTGTTTTTATTTTTATTTTTTTACACGTGCGCAATGATGGGCTGGCCATGGGATGGGACCATGAAAATTTTTGGACCCATTCCACCAATCGCATGGCCAGGTTTTGACTGACACTTCTGGATGTGCCAGAGGGTATAAAAAGGCGAGGCACTCCGAGAACACTCGCAGTCCGGGTTTGGATGTGGGTGGAGAGGGCTGTAGCTGGCTGCTGTGCTAGACTAGTTTCGATTTCGCGGAGCCTTTAGATTTCAGTTAGGCAGGCAGGGAGGGAATAATTGATTCAGTTGAATTTTTAGGAAATATTTCATTCCCTGTCTGCTGTGGGGAATAGCAACACAGTTTATTCCTTTATGCTCCTGCAGTTTGTCAGGATTTTTTTTTCTGATATTGGTTTAGGTTTGACTGGGGGGAGGTGTGGATTTATTTTAAAAATATATATTGAATATACTACCATTCCATATTTATTTTCCATTTTACAACGTTCATTTTCATTTCATTGCTAGCAGTTTTCTTTATTCTCTCCTCTCCTTTTTGTGAGAGAGAGATGATTTATTTCATTTACTGCTTCAAGTTCAAAGGAGAGGTTTTTGGGAGGCTTGGTGTGGATTTATTTTAAAATATATTGAATATACTACCATTTATTTTCTATTTTCAAAAGTTCATTTTCATTTGCTTGGTGGCTGGCAACAAGTTCCTTTACCCTGCGTCCAGCACAGTGCTGTGGGTTCTGGGAATAGCAAGCCTAGAAGTTTTCTTTATTCTCTCCTCTCCTTTTTGTGTGAGAGAGAGGATTTATTTCATTTAGTGCTTCAAGTTCAAAGTCCAAGAGAAAAAAAAAGAAATATGCATTCTGCCCACTTTGTTTGCTTTGATAGGATGCATGCAGTCTTGTGCAATGTGCAGCAGCAATCACCCAGTTTAAAGTGTTTTCCGCCTGCTCTGAGTCATTGCGGGACCCGCAGCTGCCGCCCGTGCGCCCGCCCGCGAGCCCTCCCATGCCCCTGCCCCTCCCCCTGCTGCTGTCGCCGCCCGCCCCTGCCCCCCGCCACCACCGCCCGCCCGCCCCTCCCCGCCCCCGTACCCCGCCCGCCGCCTAGGGCGCAAAAACACCTAGCGCGCCGGCCCTGATTGCGCAGGGACGCCAATGGGACATCCAGGACTGGGACGTCAAATCACGCTAAATCACGTGGAAACGACAAATGACAAACGACACGACGAAACGACAAATTTTTGAAAAATTTCGTGACAAACGGAAACGACCCGAAACGGACCCGTCCCGAAAAATGACAACTCGAAAAAAAATTTCATGGTCGTGCCCATCTCTATTACCAATCACTAGTCGAACACTTCCCAAGCGTTTAGGACTCAGTGATGTATCGGCGAATTATGTGATCAGATCCCAGTAAGGTGGCTTTCTGCATCTGACTGATGGTGACTTTGTCCACTCCAATTTCTTCTAGATACTTGCTTAGGTCTTTGGGCACTGCACCCAATGTGCCAATTACCATTGGGACCACCTGTACTGGTTTATGCCAGAGTCTCTGAAGTTCAATTTTGAGATCCTGATATCGGGTAATTTTTTCAAGTTGTTTCTCAGTGACTCTACCATCTCCTGGTATAGCAACGTCAATGATCCACACTTTTTTCTTCTCCACAATCACAATATCTGGGGTATTATGCTCCAAAACCCTGTCTGTCTGTATTCGGAAGTCCCAAAGTAATTTTGCATGCTCATTTTCAGTCACTTTTTCAGGCTTTGTTATGGGCAGATGATAGTTCTGACACAAATTCCAGTGGACCATTATTATTATTATTATTATTATTATTATTATTATTATTATTATTATTATTATTATTATTATTATTATTATTATTATTATGGCTGAAATCCTCTTGCACAGCTCTGTATGCACAATTGCAAATCATTGCTTTGAGCATTTCAAGAGCAGAGGACTTACTGCATTATGAGCCATGCAAATTCCAAAATCACCTTTAATGACTGTCAATTTGCTGCTTCTCATGCTCTCATCCCTATTATGCACATGGAGCTGCACAACAGGATTTCAATCAGAAAATCATGCTGTGTCATGTAAAGAGAACGGCATGTTGATTTCTTGAACTTGACTTAAATCAGGCAAAAGCAGGTATGCCTGTGAAGTTCTGTCAAGCATGGAAAGGAGCAATTTGTTTTGCCAGAAAAGGATGATCAGATATCAAACAAGCCTGGAGTGATGTAGCAATGAATGTGCCAGATTGGAAACTGTCACACAATATATTTTAATGAAGGGTGGCTGTTAAGTAGAAGCCTTGGCACAATCAGACACAACTCAACTTGGTGGTTTGTAGATTTTACTGGTACTAAAATGAAAGCAAGAAGTCATAGAGCTCATTTGCACAATTTGTCATCTTGCAAGTGGTATTTCTTGCAAAAAAAAAAAATGACTCCATTACTCCAGTTGCATATATGTTAACCAAAGGGGTTGAATCGTACATCCGTAGTGCTACTGTGACATCACATTAAAGCTACAAGGGAATGCAATCAGTTAAAGGGGAGTAAAGTTCCATGTAAAGATATGAGTGATGGAAACTAACAATGAAAATATAGTGTCAATCACAAACCCATAAGGTTATAAGTAGTTATAAACACAAAGTCTATGTGATCCTGTAGATTCATATAAAAGACCCATATTAGGTAGACCATCATTTAGTGAAAGCTTGCCCAAAGAGAAAGGTCTTTGCCTGTTTCCGGAAAGACAACAGAGATAAGGCAGTCCTGGCCTCTAGTGGGAGGGAGTCCCAGAGTCTGGGCGCAGCAGTCGAGAAGGCTCTTTCATGGGTTCCCACAAGACATATCTGTGAGGGTGGTGAGATGGAGAGAAGGGCCTCTCCTGATAACATTAACATCGAGTTGGTTCATACTGTGAGATTCAATCTTTGAGGTAGCTTGGACCCAGGTCATACAGTGCTTTGTAGGTCAAGGGCATGACCTTGAATTGTGCCTGATAGCAGATTGGCAGCCAGTGGAGCTGTGTTAATAGGGGGTGTAATGTGATCTCTGCACCCCACCACAGACAGCAGTCTGGCTGCTGCATTTTGATCCTGTTGAAGTTTCCTGAGGCTTTTCATTGGTAGCCCCACATAG
Organism: Phrynocephalus forsythii; assembly: GCA_029282475.1. Classification (NCBI taxonomy): domain Eukaryota; kingdom Metazoa; phylum Chordata; class Lepidosauria; order Squamata; family Agamidae; genus Phrynocephalus; species Phrynocephalus forsythii. The sequence goes on along the minus strand of JAPFRF010000006.1, from coordinate 49,583,651 downwards.
AGTGCATTACAGTAGTCTAGCTGGGGTGTCACTAGGTCATGTATCACTGTGGCCAGTGCTACTTTCTCAAGAAATGAGCGTAACCTGTGTACTAGCCTTAATTGTGCAGATGCACTCCTGGCCACAGCCGTGACCTGGGCATCCAAGCTCAAGGATGAGTCCAAGAGCATCCCCAAGCTGCCTACCTGATTTTTCAATTGGAAGGTGAACCCTTTTGACTGACCAGGAGCACCTCTGTCTTGTCTATGTTTAGTTTCATTTTGTTCATCCTCATCCAGTTCATTACTGCAGCTAAACACTAATGCAAAGTTGAGATAGTAGCTCCCTTAGAATCTGGAGGTGACAAGAGATAGCTGTTTATCATTGGCATACTGGTGGCACTTAACCCCAAAAGACCTGATAATCTCCCCCAGTGGTTTCCTAGTAATGATAAATAATGTAGGAGACAGAACAGAACCCTGGAGAACTCCACAGGTCAGCAGCCGTGGTGTTAAACATGAATCACCTAACACCACTTTCTGCGTTCATTCATGCAGGAAAGACGAAAGGCACTTGAATGCAGTACCCTCAATTCCTATTTCAGAGAGACAAGTCAGGAGGATACCATGGTCTATAGCAGTGGTGGCAAACCTTTGGCACTCCAGATATTTTGGATCACAACTCCCATAGTCCTATGTCATTGGTAATACAGGCTTGGAATTCTGGGGGCTGTGGTCCAAAACATCTGGAGTGTCAAAGGTCCACCATCACTGGTCTATAGTATCAAAAGCAGCTGAAAGGGCTAATAAAATCAAAAGGGACACAGAACCTCTATCCATTTATCTGTGTAAGTCATCTGCCAATGCAACCAGTGCTATCTCAGTCCCATAGCAGGCCTGAAGCCAGAATGAAATGGATCCAGGTAGTTTATCTCATCCAGAAACCTCTAGAGTTGCGAAGTCACAACCCGCTCTAGAACTTTCCTAAGAACGGGATATTTGATACTGATCAGTAATTGTTCAGTATCATTGTGTCTAACAAGGGCTTTTTTTAACAGTGGTTTTACTATTGCCTCCTTTAAAGCATGCCAGAATCCTGCCCTGTTGCAAGGTGGCATTCACTACTCTTCCTAACCAGTCTCTTCCTAACCACTGCTCTTCCTAACCAGCTTTTATGATCCATGAGGGGCAATGATCCAGTAGACATGTGGTGGTCCTCATTTCCCCAAGGGTCCTGATCACATCATCCAGCTGTAGGAGCTGAAAGTCATCCATTAACACAGGACACAGAGGGTGGGGTGTTTTATTTACAGACTCTGCATCAATAGCAGCATCCAAGGTAGCCCATATCTGTTCAAGTTTGCTTGCAAAGTGTTGTGCAAATTCTTTAGAGCGAGATACAGAGTGGTCTGTGTTATCTGCCTGTGGGTCAGTGTGTTGCAGACTTTTGACTATTCTGAAAAGTTGGTTTGGGTGATTTTGTGCCAAATCAATGATGGTAGAGAAAAATGAGTTTTTTGCTGCCTCTACTGCCTTGGATTAAGCCTTCCAAAGGCCTTCTACTGTTTATTTGTCTGTTTCAATCTGGGTTTTCCACCAATGCCTTTAAGCTCTATGGGCTACCTATTTCAATTTTGCCAACTTCCCAGTAAACCAAGCAACCAATTTGGGTTTATTTTGAGGAAGGAGACGTTTAGGAGCTATCCGGTCAATGGCTTTGCTCATTTCCCATTCCAGAGTTCAATGAAGGATTCAATAGAATCATCCATCGGAGAGGTAGGAAACTCCCCGGGGCAGTTAAAAAATCATCTGGATTCATCAGCCTTCTGGGACATATTGTTTTTGTCTGACTCTCCCGCCTTCGGGATTGGGTCTACATCCCAATCCCAAAGAAAGGAAACACCAAAGAATGCTCCAACTATAACACAATTGCACTCATTTCACATGCTAGCAAGGTTATGCTCAAAATTCTACAAGGCAGGCTTCAGCAGTATGTTGAAAGAGAACTTCCAGAAGTTCAAGCTGGATTTCGAAGGGGCAGAGGAACTAGAGATCAGATTGCCAACATGCGCTGGATTATGGAGAAAGCCAGAGAGTTCCAGAAAAACATCTACTTCTGCTTCATCAACTATGCCAAAGCCTTTGACTGTGTAGACCACAACAAACTATGGCAAGTTCTTAAAGAAATGGGAGTGCATGACCACCTCATCTGTCTCATAAGAAATCTATATGTGGGACAAGCAGCAACTGTCAGAACTGGATATGGAACAACTGACTGGTTTAAAATTGGGAAAGGAGTACGACAAGGCTGTATACTGTCACCTTGCCTATTTAACTTATATGCAGAGTACATCATGAGAAAGGCCGGTCTGGATGAAACACAAACCGGAATTAAGATTGCCAGAAGAACCTCAGATATGCAGATGATACTACTCTGATAGCAGAAAGTGAGGAGGAATTAAAGAACCTCTTAATGAGGGTGAAAGAGGAGAGTGAAAAAATGGGCTGAAGCTCAACATCAAAAAAAACTAAGATCATGGCCACCTCCTGGCAAATAGAAGGGAAAGAAATGGAGGCAATGACAGAGTTAATTTTCTTGGGCTCCTTGATCACTGCAGATGGCGACTGTAGCAACAAAATAAAAAGACGCCTGCTTCTTGGGATGAAAGCAATGGCAAACCTAGATAGCATCCTAAAGAGCAGAAACATCACTTTGCCAACTAAGGTCAGGATAGTCAAAGCTATGGTTTTTCCAGTAGTGATGTATAGAAGTGAGAGCTGGACTATAAAGAAGGCTGATCACCGTAGAATCAATGCTCTTGAGCTGTGGTGCTGGAGGAGAGTCTTGAGAGTCCCCTGGACTGCAAGGAGATCAAACCTATCCATCCTGAAAGAAATCAACCCCAAATGTTCACTGGAAGGACAGATTTTGAAGCTGAGGCTCCAGTACTTTGGCCACCTCATGAGGAGAGAGGAGTCCTTGGAAAAGTCCCTGATGTTGGGAAAGATTGGAGGCAAAAGGAAAAGGGGATGGCAGAGAATGAGATGGTTGGATGGTGTCATCGATGCAACCAATATGGATTTGACCAAACTCCGGGAGGCAGTGGAAGATAGGAAAGTCTGGCGAGCTCTGGTCCATGGGATTACGAAGAGTCGGACACGACTGAACAACTGAACAACAACAACAACAACAACCCCCCGCCCAGGCAAGGCTCTGAGTTACAGAAAACTAAAGCACACAATATAGTGGTCTGCCCAGGACAATGGGACTACAGAAAGTTCATTTACCTCAATATCCCCACTGTACATATCAGGGCAAAAGACCAGGTCTAAGGTGTGGCCTACAGGATGGATTGAGGTAGATACCATTTGGGCCAGATCCATTGTTGACATGGAGGCCATGATGTCTTCAGACATCCCTGAGAGAGCAGCCTCAGCATGGATGTTAATGTCCCCAGAACAATAACCCGAGGGAAGTCCAACATTAGCCCTGTTATCAATTCAGTATGCTGAGGTAGAGAAGTTGTTGTGTCACAGGGAGGGTGATACACCAAGAGAATTCCTATCTTGTCCCTGGCTCCTGCTTTTAAGTACATACATTCAAAACCAGGATATTTGAGAACATGGAATCTAGTAAGAGGGATGGAGTTGTGGCAGACTATTGCCACTCCATCACCCCATCCCCCTCGTCTGGCCTGTTGTTCCAGAGAAAACCTGGAGGACAAATTTGAGTGAGTTGACACCCCCAGCCTCGTCCAGCCAAGTCTCTGTGATGCAAGTGAGATCTGCACATTCTTGCAGGATCAGTCCTGATTGATAGTTGATTTCCCATTCACTTATCCTGCATTCACTAGCAAAGTTTTCAGTCCAGGGATCCTGTCACTACATTTTTCAGATGAAAAGATTCTAAATATTCAACAGTGAACCAAGCTGCCTTCATGCTCTTGTATTCCTTGCTGGAATCTTGGGAATAGTACTATTCAGCAATGTTCTCAATCAGTTTCAGGTCATGCAGCACGTACAAGTACATTGGTTACTCTAACCGAGGAAGAATTGTCCCAGCCCTGTGGTCTAACCTCTAACTGAACCAAGCATGAACCTTCTAGAACTCTAAAATAAGCACAGGAAGTTCTTTCTTTTAAAAGACAAGTCATGCAAAATAGAAAAAGAGAATATAAATTGAACATTATCACTCTGTTTGCAGCAGGAAGTCAACAGTGCTGAAATATTTTCCCAAAAGAACATTCCTGGAGTATTATTTTACTGGACCAGCCAAAACCAGAATACCCTGGAAATCTCTCAACAAATCATGTGTGGGTAATTTACACTCTTCAGTTCCGGACCAACACGGTTTGATGCATGTGCGGAGTTTGAAATTGCATTTATTTCTTTTCTCTCTGAGAGTCCTGAATAGTGTAGACAGGTCTCAAAATCTCTGTGGCATTTCCTTTAGGAAATCAGTGTGATCGGTTCTCACTTAAACTACTTGCTTGGAAAGTCCCATCAGCAGAGGGGTCAGTTCGGGATCTTATAATGCAGCAGCCCTACCATTTGCATGGAGACATTGTGCACATGTATTTTAAATGTACATAGGAAAGAATGGAAAATTTTTTAGATTGGAAAATATATTTGGGAACTAGTTGCACATTAGCACATTTTAAACTTTTGTTGCACTTGTGAATTTTATATGCAACATATTTCAGCTCTTCTGGTTAAGAACCAATTTGTGTATGCTACTTTGATGGACTTGTCCATACTATATATTCTATTTGCCATGGGAATTGAAGCACATCATCATCATCATCATCATCATCATCATCATCATCATCATCATCATCATCATCATCATCATCATCATCATCATCATCATCATCATCACCACTGTAGAGCTGCAAGGGATCTTTTGAATAATCAAGTCCAGCCCCCGTCAAGGCAGCACAGTAGGGAATCAAACGTCCAAACTCTGGATCTGAAGCCAGATTAATTAATGACAAATTTATTATTTATTGTATTTATTTTTGAGTTCCATCATTCAAGGAAAGCTTGCCTGAAGAGAAAGGTATTTGCCTGTTTCTGGAAAGGCAGAAGAGATGGGGCAGTCCTGGCCTCTAGTGGGAGGGAGATCCAGAATCTGGGTGCAGCAGCCAAGAAGGCCCTTTCATGGGTTCCCACGAGACGTACCTATGAGGGTTGTGGGATGGAGAGAAAGACCTCTCATCATGATCTTAACATCTGAGTCAGTTCATATTGTGAGATTTGATCTTTGAGCTATCCAACAGTTCATAAGATTTTGCTCATAAATTATGCTTAGAAATCTATGCATGGAAATTAGTGTACTATTGTTAAACACTCATGTTATTACTAACAGTAATTATTTGGAGAGAGAGGTGAACGTCTACACTTAAATTATTTTAAAGTCCATTTCATTCTGTTTATGGAATATGAGCAACATAAGAATTAAGAAATAATTACTTTTTATCATATCCTGGTATTTTAGCCTTTATAATACACAACACAAAAATACAGATTATATGTAATTGACATGTCTGATTTATCTAAATATAGTGCTTTTTCTGGGACACATTCAGATTTTCCAATCAGTTGTCACAGACAGTACTTCTTCATTCCTTGTGTGATGAGTGTTCACTATATTTTGGCATCTCTGCCCAGCTAAGGATAATGCTACAAACTGAAATTTGGAAACATTAGTGCTTAAAGCTTATCACATTAATGCGAATTCAAAATTTATTTCATTAATATTAATCAATATCCAAAAAGCAAACCATGAACTTAATTGGGTTCATTTATCATAAGTAGCATATTAGTGACACATTACTTTTAGGAAATTCAGTGTTTTTAATTTAAAAGTGACCGAAAGGAAAAAAAAGTAACCTTCCATTATTCCCTAGCCAACCAATTAAAGTGACATGAAAGCCTAATAGTTACTCAGATTGTTAGTGTCACATATGTTAAAATAATTAAAACAATTAGTTTTTAAACTGTTGTCTAAATGCATAATGTATTATGGCTAACTAATTAAAATTTTTAATTCCAAGCTCTGCTTTGATCAAGTGATGCGCCCAAAAGTAACTTGAGCTTATTGCCACTATATTTCTAGAAGCCTATGTGCACTTAACCAGTGGAGGTAATCCTCATTTCATTCCATGGAGAAGCTCTAGCCTTAGTCAAGTTGATCATGGGCTGACTGAAATCATGGGCTGACTGAAATCAGTGAGATTTAGGTGGTGCATATTTCAGGAGCCCTCTTCTAAATATTAGGAAGGCTAGATTCAGACTGATGCAAATTACCTCTCAATATCCATGTAAAGGTCATATATAAAATCATCTTACTATCCTTAATTTGCCAACATTGTCTTATTAAATTCCACATTTTAAAAATAATATTTTTTTCTGGATATGCTCACAGAAACAAACATACAGTAGCTGCTTCTTTCAAAATCACATAAGACAAACCAGTGTGTCTCTGTGCAAAATAATAGACAGATACAAGTGCAACATCAGAAGTGGCAATATGAGGGAGATGTATCATCTCTAAGCTTAAAACCGGGGTACTTCAAGGGCCAGATGCAGGGGAGTGGTATCAGGAGACAGATATCTAGTCTCGTGTGCTCCCAGACGCATCTGGTGGGGCCGCTGTGAGATACAGGAAGCTGGACTAGATGGGCCTTTGGCCTGATCCAGCATGGCTCTTCTTATGTTCTTATGTTCTAGTGGGAAAAGAGTTAAAAATTCAGCTAAGTGCCCAAGTCAGAGCTTGGAACATTATTATTACTATTTTAAAGAACCTTGCTTTTATTATTGTGTGGCAGGTAGATAAACATTATGATTAACATTGCTTTGTTCATAGGAGCTATTTGCAATGAGCCAGTGATCATTGTAGCTCAATTGCTGGACAGCATTGTCATTTAGGGCTATCGGGCACCGGGACCCATTTGGCCCCCACGCAAGGCATCACGAGACCTGCTACTGCCCCAGACATTGTGAGGCTCATGACGGGGTGGGGTGGGAGGCTCTATATAGTAGGGCCTCCCCACCCATGTGGCTTCTCTCTTAAAGTATCTGACTTTGGTGCCAGAGGTTGGGTTTCCTACTATTTCTACTTAACAGAGACTAGACTCAGTGATCTATAGGATCCTTTCCAGCTCTGCAGTTCTAAAAGTATGTTCCCATTAGTAGACCCTAAATATACAAGTAAATACACTCTAGTCCATCTAACGTCCAGTTCTGATATTGTTGATGAGAAATGCAGAATAAAACTTCCCTTAGTAGTTAGAATTGACAAGAGAAGGGTATAAAACTTGAAACCTTTTAGTCAAGAGGCATCTATAAATACCTTACAAATGTCCTTTCAAAATAACATTTGAATGCAACTGGGAAACATGATTTGTTACAGTAAAATCAAATTCAAATAGTCTGAAATCCCTTATTTAGCATAGTAATTTAAAACTTAAGTAGACCCACTGAGAATCAATGGAGTCATTGACTTACCAAAAATCCTCAATGATTCAATGGGATTACTCTGAAGCAACAGAATTCCAGCCATTTTGTTACCTTTGAAATGTGCTAATTCATTGCAGCTAACTAAATTGCCTCTAGCTACTTAGTTCCTGGTTATGGCTTTAATTCTATGTCCAGTGGTTAAACAGAGAAAGTATTTATTGTGTTTGCTTTTTTTTTTTTTAAAAAAGTATTGTGTTTATCAGCTCAGCATTGCAGACATATCTGTCTTGTTACAACCAGACAGGTGATTTATGAGTGCTCACTGCTCAGAGAAGGTTGTATTTTTTTCAGCATTTTAATTCTCGCTTCTTTTTACAGTCCCCACCCCCTACCATCACTTGTTATGCTTCTGTGCCTGTGTGAGTATATTAGTAACTCAGAAAACTCATGGATCTACTGAATGCACATAGACCAGGTATTGGTAACATTAGCACCCAGTTTTCTGCCTCTCTGGGGTCCTCTGGGTGCTTATATAGGCTGCCATACATGACAAAAGCTGGAAATAATAAAACTGGGGCTCCACTTCCAGTACTGAAAACTGGGTGGAGGAGGTTGCTGTATGGTGCAAGAGAGTCATGTGCAGTTATTTACGTTTCTATCTTACCTTTCCTACTGTGGATAGAAGGTCAACTTGGTGTCTGTCCTTCTACTTGGTTTTCTCCTTAGATCGACACTGTGATATAGGGCAGGATGAATGTGATTAGCCCAAGGTCATGCAATAAATTTATCACCCCTTTCAGAGTCCAGCATTGCAACTCCTTTAGCATGTGGACTCTTTGTTGACATGGATACCCCATGGAAAATGTATAGGGTTGCACAGTTTTGTTGCTGGTTGTTGAAACAGAGCCACCTTGGGCCCTTTCCCAAGGAGAAAGGTGGGGTAAAATACTCAAAAATACTCAAACATAAACAAATAAAATAAATAAACATACTCACCTAGGTGACCCTTTGAAAATTATTGCCTACAATGTTGGTACCAAGGAGATGTCCCCCCCCCAGCTCTCATAGAAGTCCCAGAGAGCTGAGTTTAGAAAAGAAAGAATCTGACTGTGATTGTGTAACTGAGAAATATGTTCTGTTTTCTTTTCTATCAATAGTAATTAAATTACACCACTTGGAGGAAGGAATCAGTATTATCTGATTCCTTCCATTTCCTTTCTGTGCTTTTAGCAGCTCCAGAGCTCAGTTTGGGGCTGAGCTATTTTCAAAAAACAGATAGAAAGGGATTGATTTCTCCCCCCTCCTCCAAGCTATTGGAAGCAGAAAATCTAGGATGCATGTGTTGTGAAGTAATTTATCTGTGTAACACAATCTTGAAGTGGGAACATACCAACAGTTTGTTCAAGGACAGTCAAATTGCCTCAAGAGGTTGGAGAAGATTTTAAATCACATTTCCTCTCCTCCCAGCTGGGTAAATTTACACTTCTTTTCTTGGGCCACATGAAAGCTGAAGTGGGTGGCATTTCCTTAGAGAAACATGACAAAAGTGCATCTTGACCATTTTAGCTACCAGTCACATATAACTGCAACAAAAGTTCAAAAGCAGGCGGCATAAAGGTACAATCCTCCTCTTCTTCCCTAGCTCTGTCGCAGGACCTAATTGCAGAACTATAATCATAGTCTAATAGTTCAACTTAACATGAACCTTGACAACACCTGGCATTGGGTGGAGTGGTGTGAGGATTACACTATAATGATTTCAACAGAGGTGCCAGAATTATTTAAAACAACTGGTCAAAGATTTCACCAAGGTATTTTGTTTCTCCATGGGGTGCAACCTCAACAGAAATAACCTTGCTAATGAGTATCCCCATTCAGCTTAAATATGTCCTGAAGCCTGAAGTTGAATTGAAAATTCAATGGTTCTTAAACATCACATCAGCTCCAAATTACAGAAAAGAAGAGTGGCTGACAAGATATTTTTAAAAATCACTCATGCTGAAAATGTTTTATGGCTGTACATTCTTTCAAGCCAATAAGACAGAGAGCATTTCCCTTGGTGCTTTTTTGCACTTCAGATATTTCCTTCGGCACAACACTGTACAAAATATCCATCACTGTGAAGAGCATAATATCATGCCTTGGCTTCGTTTACTGTACTATGACTTATATTTGCTCAAAAAAAATGTTACCCCATAACAGCTTACTTTTCCCCTGGTGTCACTCATAGGACTGCAACTCAGGCCAAGGAAAAAAGTGATTAAAAGTGTCTATACAGGCAACACGAGGAGAACAGATTAAAAACCCAACATGACAAGCACAAGGCGTTAAGTTCAGGAGGAAAACTTCCACACCAATGGGAGTGAACAACACTCCAGAGTGTATATAACTAGTTGAGTGATGCAAGTATCACTCATGTTGTCCAGAGTGCAAAATAGTAACAATATCACGGTGGGTCTCTTGTGAGAATTAAACAATGCTTACGAGTTACATAGATCAGGACTGTTTATTTTCCAGGGCTGGAACAGGAAATGGAAGCCTTCTGTTGGGAGCACTTTAAACTTTATTGAGGATCAATTGCATTACAGCAATTCTATCAACTGAAGAGTTGATTGAAGTGCATTTTGATTAATGCAATAAGCCCTGTTTCAATTCACTTCCATCAGTGGCTTCCATTTGTTACAACTTAAGCAACTGTGTTGATAAGGCAGTGTATTGGTAAGCCCACAAGCACAGTAAAAATGGACAGCAAGAACAAAGATAGGATTTTCACTGGTCTACAGATTATAGAATCATAGAATCATAGCTGGAAGGGGTTCTGAAGGTCATTGAGTCCACACACCCTCCCCACTCCAGTGCAGGAAATCCACAGCTAAAACATCCCTGGTAGGTGGCCATCCAAACTTGCTTAAAAATCTCTAGTGAAGTAGAATCCACCCCATCCCCGTTCCCAACCCTATTGAGGCATTCAATTCCACTGGCAAATGGCATTCACTGAAATCCTTCCTAATATTTAGCGCTGCCCTCTCCACAGTATCAGAACAAAGAGGGGTAGGTAATGTTTAAGTCACAAGAGCCTTATTCAAATATTCAAAAAAAGGTTAATCTGAATGAAAAAAAACTGGAAAGTTTTTTACAATTCAGATAACAGGATGTTTGTGTTGGAAATGGGATATTAAATTGGCCCAACCGGGAGTAAGGCTGACTTAGCAACTGGGAGACTCAGGGAGTGATCAGAGAGATGGACATTTGTCCTGCTATTTGATCAGCATTGGGAACAGGGTGGTCCTCTTTTTTGGGGGTGATTAGAACACACACTTGCCATTGCAAACCAGATAGCATCTATTCAGTTGATCAATGTCTACCCACATCTTTTTGAGTCTCGTCAAGCACTACTGCTTTGTTTTGTTTTTTTGTACAGGTATGATCACTCCGTTCACTAGATCAATAAGTTTCAGTTTGTGCATGGACTGGGGTCTGTTTAAAGCACTATTCTTCATATGTTCTGCAATCTCCAGTAAGAGTGGAGACACAAAGTGTCCAGATTGTGATCTATTTCCCCACTTCATCACACCCTGATCCAGCAGTCACAGACATGCTGGCCTGTTTATGACCATGGATTGCTTTTGTAAGATAGAAAAAAAAAGGAGTTTTGGCAGCTTTTTTTATTAAAAAAATGAACTGATAGCTAATATGACAAATAATATTCTTTGCATCTCTTTATGAGCCTTTCAATTTTATTTCAAGATCTACATAATTTCACTGGTGATGAAACTTCATTGCCTTCAGTCTTCAAACTGTTGCCAAGCTCATTAAACCATTTTATATATTTGATTGACCCTTTCAGCCTTTGCCTCACTTGCCTTTGACTGATTTGTTGAATCACCTGGAGTTTTAAATGAAGGCTTGACATGGAAGCAAGCCAAATCAAAACCTTGCTCAGCATCTGGAGAGGAATCAAAGGTCTAATCAAGGCAATGTTTTCCTTGTAAAAGATCAAGAGTGGCAGAAGATGGATTTCTCTGGGGCTCATGCTTTATGAGCCAAATAGAAACGGATTGAGGTGCCTTGGCTATATAATTGAGCACTAGGCCCTAGCCAGCTGAAACTGTAGGAAGGGGGGGAGAGAGAGAGATGCATAGGGGATGGACCTACCCACAAGCCTTAGTGGGGTGAAGATAAAGGGACATCTCAGTAAAGGATGGACAGTAAAAAAAACTCATCTTCTGGAAGAGGTAAGAAATGTACTTCTCTCCTCCCTCAGCCTCCATGGGATTGTCAATGTAGGGTTGTAAATCCTTACTTACCATAATAAACAACAAACCCTTTTTTAAAAAAAACTTGCCATGAGGCAGGATAAGCTGTCAGCCCCTCCCACCTCCCCTGCACCTTTGGTCACATAAAATATTTTCACATTTCTGTGATTCTTAGAAAACCAGTGGAAAACATACCATATTGGAAAAATGTGATTTCTAAGTCTAAGGGTGCTGAGTAATGAAAAGAAGAGAGCTGAATGGATTGCTTGTCTCTTCATTGTCCTGCTGTGTCTGTTGTTGAGTGCTTATTTTCATTTGGGGGGGGGAGACACTTTTTTTGCAGAGGAAGAAGAGTTTCATGTGCATTTTACAGTATTTTGCACACCTTGTAGAAAGCACAACAAGAAAAAAAAAGTGGTGTTCTTTCAGAATCAACCTGTATGAGGGCAATGAAGAATCTTGAAGGAAATGTCTTGACAAAGCAACCGGTCTTAACTAGAACCCCAAAATATGGCAATTATTTCTTCACATCCATAATAACTTGCAAAGGAATGTCATATATCTGTATCTGCTGCCACTGTAATCTACAGGCAAAGAGTTGATTACTTCTAGAATGCCAGTGGTGGCCAGTGCTTGGAAGTGATGTGGCATTAACCAGGCTATTTTGCTGCCAGTCATGTGTAGATGTTTTCTGATAATATAGAAAAATCTCCGTCAAGCAAATTTCCTATCTAGTCTAAAATTCTGTTCACAAATTGTTCAAGAAGACACTTATGGGAAGCAATGACATGGAGATAAGACATAAGAAACTCCTGCTTTAATTTCCCAAAAGCATGCATACAAGCATATGCCTTTCATGCTGTAAATAATCTATAATGATCATAAGTAATAGCCACTGGTACATTTATGAACCTGACAGGTCTCCAAGAATCATCTCATTTTCTTTTAAACCATCCAAGGTGATGACCAGCATTGCTTTCTGTAGTAGTGAGTTCCACTGTTAATAATATCATGAGGGAAGAAGAACTTCCTTTTACCTGCCCCAACCTCCTGCCACTTTACTTTACTGGGTGAATCTTGGTTGCACTGTTGTTACTGTTCATTCTTGAAAATAGGAGGGAAATTTCCTCTCGGTGTGAGTGTTATCCTAGAATGGAAGCACAGAAGCACATGAAATGAGAGACCTAAACATTTTGGAATGATTGCAATTTTTCCAAATATGTAACAGTCTTTTCAGAGCTTCAAACTGAGTTGCTTCATTTCTCGATATCTTTCAGAAACATTTATATGTACATATAATCATGCATATATTCCACAGACATCTGGCTGGACACTGTGGGAAACAGGATTTTGAAATAGATGGGTTTATTGTCAATGTGGAGGAAGCAAAGGAAGATCACAACATTACATTACCTCAGACCCTGGAAATAAAGCATTAAAATTAATACTTGTTCTCAATCATCCAGATGAGGTTATCTGGAAGATGAGTCATGACAATTGGACTATGTTGTTGTCTTCTTCTTCTTCTTCTTCTTCTTCTTCTTCTTCTTCTTCTTCTTCTTCTTCTTCTTCTTCTTCTTCTTCTTCTTCTTCTTCTTCTTCTTGTCTGGCAAAGCTTCTTGGATGAGTAGTGAAACATTTTGATCTCTCAAAAGAAGTCAATTTGCCAGGACTGAATTTCTATATTACAAGTAATGATTTTACTTGCAAATTACTTGATACTTTTTGATATTATCAGGCACCAGTATTTATTTACAAAAATAATATTAACAGCTGGCAATGCTATTCCTGAAAATAGTAATAGTTACTTGCTATTTAACACCTACATGGAACCTCTGGGAGAGGTCATCAGGAGGTTTGGGCTGAGGAGTCAGTAATATGCTGACGATACTCAGCTCTACCTCTCAGTTTCCACCAATCCAGGTGAGGCGGTTTCTGTTCTGAACTCATGTCTGGACCAGATAATGGACTGGATGAGGGTTAATAAATTGAAACTCAATCCAGACAAGACGGAAGTGCTGTTAGTGGGTGCTTCCCCGGACAGGTTAGAAGGCCACTTCCCTCTCCTGGATGGGGTTGCACTCCCCCTAAGGGACAGTGTCTGTAGCTTGGGGGTGCTCCCTGGACCCCGGTCTAACTCTGGAAGCCCAGGTGGACTTGGTGGCCAGGGATGCCTTTCTCCAGCTGCAGAAAATATATCAGATGTGCCCCTACCTGGACGAGCAGAGCCTTATGACAGTTACACATGCACTGGTAACATCCTGTATTGATTACTGCAATGCGCTTTACGTGGGGCTGCCTTTGAAGACGGTCCAGTGATTGCAATTGGTTCAGAATCGTGCTGGTGAGTGGGAGGGCCGCCAAGGAACACATCAGGCTGATTCTGTATAACCTTCATTGGTTACTACCAGTTGCTGCCTGAGCCCAATTCAAAGTGCTTGTTTTGACATACAAAGCCCTAAATGGCTTAGGACCGAGATACCTGAAGGATTGCTTCCTTCCATATGAACCTACCCGGCAAATAAGATCTATTCAGGGAGCCCTCCTGAAAGAGCCATCCCTCACGGAGGTGAAAGGGATGGCTTGCAGGTATAGGGCCTTTTCAGCAACTGCCCCCAGACTATGAAATGACCTCCCGAGAAAGACCCGCCTGGCACCAATGTGGATAACATTTCGGTGCCAGGTAAAAACCTTCCTGTTCCAGAAGTTTTTTAACTGATGATTGTAGGTCCTGATGGCAATTTTAGTGTTGTATTTTTAATGTATTGTATTTACATGTTTTTATTGTTCTAATGTTATTGTAATTTTGATGTTTTAATTGTCTATTTTGATTGTGAGCCACCCAGAGACCTTTGGGTAGTGGGTGGCATAAAAGCAAATAAATAAATAAATAAATAAATTTGTAAAACTACATTTGTGGGCAGTTATTGGGGGACTAGCAGACATTGTTTCTCATGTTTTCTTTTAAATAGCAAGTAGTGTGTCAATAATCTGCAGCTAACTTGTTTACTCTTTAAATAACAAGTTGCAAGCAAGGACAACCAGTCCCATTTTAAAAAATTAACAAGTCTTGATTTTATGTATTCAAAAGAATGTTTCAAGCACCATGTCCTCTTTGAGGTCTAACTGGGTGGAGGAAACAGACGGCATCAAAAACACAACAATAAGAGAACACAACTTTCAAAGTGGGTAAAATGTTTGTAAGTGAATAACATATCCAATATATTTCAGAAAAATATAGAATTTGCAGACTGCCAAGGAAGATAAAAGAGATTTAAGTTATACAAGCCTACATGAAATGCTGCTGCAAAACTATTTTGATTTTACCATTTTTCATACTGTATAAACTTTTCAGAACTGAACTTCAAAAAACATTTGAAATAAAAAGATGATGAACAAAAGAAAAATACAATGTGCTGGGCTTGGTGTCCACTTAGAAGAGAGGAGCTTCAGGTATTCTTAATGGAATACAAAACAACTAAATATATAAAGATCAAATATTTGTACTACAAGCGTATTTAAACAAGCTTCAAGCAGCCTGTGTGAAAACACCCTTTGGCAAATTCAGACTTATAAACTCATCTGTTGCTATTCTTGTGTTTAAACTTCAGTTACAAAGTCAGTATTTTAAGTACTACAAGACTGCACTAAAAACTGTCAGGGTCTGCTATGGTACAAAGCCCCCCTTTCTAGTTACATACAGTACTTTGTGAAGGACATCGTCACCTCTTTCTATCATGCAGTCCCTTTGTGCCTGGGTACTCCAGTTTCCTCTTTGAGGTCCTAATGTAAGCAATGCACATGCCTGTAAGCATGTCATGGCTTTTCATGGGTACTCGAACACATGGTCAGCTTTTATAAACAAGAAACTTTACCCACAATTGCTATTGAGTAGTCCCATCTTAGCTCTGTGGGACATGTGGTTGAGTATATGGAGGGTACATAGTTTCAGTGACAGCTGCTAAACTCCAATAGGGGGCAGTGACTTCACCCCAGGTAGTGGTCTGGACTTTACAAGAGCTTCCAAAGACACTGAGCCCTCTCCCTCTCTCCCCTCAAGAGTTCAGCACATTGGACAGCTCCTTTAAAGTTTGATTAAAACCCAGATCAGAATTACTATCCCTGCCTAACTGGACTCACTATACACGCACTCCCTTTTTAATGGACTGCCAACATTCAGGATTCTAACCACAACTTTGTGTTAGTGTGTCAGCTCTGTTTCTGCCTCTTTCCTGACAGAGGAAGTTCAGCGTATCTAAATTAGTGGTCGCGGTCTGTCATGCCTCTTAAAGAGACAGAAAGCCCATTGCCACAGGACATTTCCAACTGGGAACCAACTAACAACCAAATACATGGCTCTGTCACACTCCATAGATTTGTTTCTTTTCCTTTTTTCTACACAAGGATTTCCTCTGGTGTTTCCCTCTCCTAATTGTAACTATGTGCTGTCAAGTCAATTCCAAGTTGCAGTGACTCATTCCAGGATTGTCTAGGTTTTGAGTGCTCTGAAGTCATTCCCACTTCCCTACTCTGCAGCTTGCCCAAGGCTACAAGAGCTGGCTGTTCTCCCAGGAGGCATGGCAGGGAATCAAAATCCCAATTTTCTGGCTAGATAGCTTGCTCACTTGGCTATCCAGCCAGCTCAATTAATTGTAATGATAATAGTTACATTTTTGAAAGACACTTGCACAGTTTGGCCTGTCTGCTACAAAGTGATTGGTCTTACAAGACTGTAGCCAAGGTGTCTGACAAGCAGAGGACAGAGCCGATTTAGAGGAGAGGAGGATCTAAACATCAAAAGAACCTGAAAGTAGAGCGTATTGTAATTTCTCATTCACCTTTCCGGAACAACGCACTCCCACCAGGTGTGTGATAGTGTTTGTTCTGTAGAACCTTTCTGGTAAACAAAGGCCTAACTAATGCAGCTTATGAATCTCGACTATAGTAATTAACCTTCTTCCCGATTTATGAGCTGAACAATTGAGCACCTTCTCTGAGGTGAACTAACAAAAACATTTTTGGAAATTGATGTCTCCTCTTTTTAGTACTCTCTTTCTCTCTCTCTCTCTATCAACTAAGAAGTGATTTGAAATGTCAGTTCCTGATTAAAATCTGGCAGCTTGCTTTCTATAGATGAAGAGGCTCCACTGAAACATAAAGACTGTTCTAACTAGTGAAATAATTTTGCAAAAAAACAAACAACCCCCAAATGAGACCCTCTGAGTACACATCACATTGCACATCTGTGCTCCTGTGTCTGAAGGAATAGCCCAAGTATGTCAGAGCCTTCCTGGGAGATCATGAGCTCTAATGGAGGGGAGAGCAACAAAGAGCACCATCAGGGTGAAACGAATAAAGAAAATGAGCCACAAAACTTTATGCATGGTTTATTTCCATTCCTTGCTGGCTCATCTGACTCATTTCAGCTTTTACGTTCGAGTATTATTTTCCATCCATAATGGAAATTTGAAGTGGTGGATGGTTTTGGCAAAGCTGAAGGTAATTGTATAGCTGGCAGATGAATCCTGTTTGTGAAGATACCTGAATCATTGAATAAAATTTCCAATGTGTACCCAGTTCTGAGCCATATTTAAACTGCAGTTCTGGGTCACAATTTTTGTTTTGCTTTTGTACTTTGGTGGGAGATAATATTCTATATACTATGGTAGAGATTTTATTTCTGTAACCTGCTGTGAACTCCAGTTGAATAGAGTGGTCATATTTTTTTTAACTGATGTAGGCAAATATAAAAAAAAATGTCATCTCTCCCTATATTTACATATTCTAGGCAGTAAACAAAGTGTTTTTATGGAGCTAATGAACTTGAAAATGGCTTAACTGTATGAGTCCTAGATTTCATGGAAGCACCTAGTCCAGATCATTCATTATTTTCTCAATTCTTTTTTCACTCAATACAAAACATATGTGTCCATTGTAATTGGATAAATATTCAAATAGTGCTCCGTAGCTTTGGACTGCAATTCCCAGAAGTCCTAAGCCAACCAGACAGTGTTTGGGACTTAGGGCATCACAACATTTTCGGACTACTTTCACTGTGCATGTCCTTTAAAAATGTTTTCACTCACCCTCCCCAAGTGTTTGTGTCGACGTGCAAGCTAATGTCTGTCAAATAAGCTCAACAAGAAGCTCTCTAGGCACTTACTGAATAGGAAAGTAACCCAAAACACATTGGGATGCACATCATGGAATAAATGCCACATAATCTCCAAGCATGACAGGAACACAATTAAAAGTCATGCAACCACAGGAGGACATTTCAGTGGTGTAGGCACAGCCTTGGAGAGCAGCGCTGAAAAAAATGCTGTGACTGAGAACCAATCCTGGCCATCCTGCCTTCATTCAACAATGTAATTTCCTTATGTTCTAATGCCAGGAGTGACTGTATTTTCATTTAACAGTCCAATTCTAATGTAGTGTTGCATCAGAAATCATGGAACCAGGATTAGGGAAACCTGGCTTCAAATCCTCCCTTGGCCATGAAGCTCATCAGGTCACCATGGTCCAACAGACACCTTTCAGAGTTTAACCTTTCTTTTTGGGCTGAGGTGAGGATAAAGATGATGAGGATCGGGTATGGCACCTTTAGCTTTTTTTTTTCCAGGAAAGGTGGGGTAACAAATAATATCATTCATTTAGATGAAAATCATGCTGAATTGAAATGGGCTGAAGGGACTCCGGATATGAGAATACCTGAAAAAAACGACCCTTGGAAAAATTCTGTCCATCCCTCCCATTGAACTGAATGCTCTTGTAACAACTTGGTTTATTTGAATGGGGCATATGCCAGGGTAATTTACTAGCAAATTTTGATCTAGAAGCTTATATACTAGGCTGCATTAATGCAGAGTACATTTCCTATCAGACTGTCTTGCAAAGAACCACAATATTGGCAATTGCATCCTATTGTCTGATAAACATGGAAGAGAATAAATTTGGCTGGGAGAGTCTGTTGTTGTAACTGCAAATTAGGTGAGTAAATCAAAAGAAATCTGCAAGAATTTCATTTGTGGAAATGCAGCAAACAAGCAAATTGTTCTGTGAGTTAACAGTTCATACGGGGAAAATATATGAAATATGTCACACTTTTTTCCTTAAAAATACCTTTAGATAGGATGTCCTTGATTCATCACAGTGTCATTAAGCAGTTCATGGTGTACTTGTCAAATGACTGTAACAAAAGATGCCAATTGTACTTGAGGATGCTCTTTGTCTTCTACAGTAGTCTTAATTTAACCTTGAGACTTCCACAGTCCATTGATAAATGGAATTTTCCATTCCACAACATGCTGTTTTTGGAGAAAGATTTATCTAGCAGTTTCCACCACTGATGGCACATACCAAGTCCAAAACATCTGGAGAGCCAAAAGTTCTAGTCCTGCATGACATATACAGGTCATAAAATATAAAAGATTCTAGATCAATATATATACAGGCATGTGCATTGCTTACATTAGGACCTCAAAGAGGAAACTGGGGTAACTAGGCACAAAGGGACTGCATGATAGAAAGAGGTGACGGTGTCCTTCACAAAGTACTATATGTAACTATGACCTGTACATATCAGTTTCATATCTATAAGACTATAACCTTGTAGAGTCATCCTGCATAAAAGATCTGTCCTTCCAATCTTTTCCAATTAGCACTGTGAAAAAACCTTAACCACTGCGAAACTGCAAAAAGATTATTCCAAAAATATCATGCATGGAGTTGTTTTTTCAGTTGCTGTTTCTTCTCAGTTTACACTCTGCTGGAAAATGACATTTCATTAGCTTTTTATTCTACTTACTCCTAGAATTCTTGTCCTAATTAAAGGCCCAAAACAAAGATGCACTCAGGCTGCTAGTTTCCCAGCTCTCCAAAACAGCACAACTACTCAAATGTGGACATTTCAGGCAGAAATCGTTTTGTCATCCTAATCCTATTAATTAGTTTTTCTCAAGTATTCTATCACAGTTTTTACTTGAACTGGTATATGTTTTTGTGCTGCTGAAAAATATCACCTAACATTTTATTAACATAGTGCAATCTTGTGTATGTTTACTCAGGAACAAGTGCATCAGAATTCATTGGGGTTTTACTCATGGGCTCAGAAACCAATTTCTGGATCAAGTCTCCCTAAAACCAGTCATCCAATTAAACTGAGTAAAAAAAACCCACTAACAACCTCTGTCTAGCACCTGTCCAGTTGTTTATGTTAGGAAGGTCAAGGAAGTGTAACATATTTTGTTGTTTTCAGATTTAATTTAAAGTACTGTGTATAAACAGTTCCCTCCCGGATTGCTGAGATGTTTAGGCTAATGTTTTTCAGATGAATATGTATTATGCTGTCCCTTTGGCTGAAATAAACAACTTGGAAATGAATGTCACTTCTCAGCACAGTTTTGACCTTGTGAGTGGTGAGCTATTAATTATGTGTCTTGCCGTGGCTTCCAGCCACCATTTTGTGCTGCAGAAGGAATACAGAGGCACTGTTTCTGGATGTAAAACCCCATGATGAATTGCCCAGTGGAATTCAGTGAGATATCTCTGGTACCTAGTGCATTGCCTCAATTGCTGGAGATGTTCTCCATGCTCCATTATGGTCTGCCAGCTCACCTCCCCCCTATTGGACTGGCTGTGCTGCTTTCTGTGTTGCCCCTGCTGCTTTTCCGTTCTTTCATGAAAGCTGCCAAGCTTCTGTCAGAGACAAGGTGGAGACTGGCATGGTACGAAAGGGAGAGAGAGCTAGCCCCAATTTAGCTAGCAGATTGGTGCAATGTGTCTAGAATAAAGAATGAGGAAGCATGGTGCTATGGCAGGAAGCCTGGACAAAGGCAGCAATTGCCCAGACATATGGTGGAGATGCTGTTGAACAATTCTGGGAAGCCAGTCTCCCATCTGAAGCAAGAGGAGCCAGCACAATGCTGCACAGAATTACTCAGAACTAAGCATGGCTATATCCACTGGTGTGTCCTTCGTGAGGAGAGCACTGCAGCCCTCCAAACTGTCCTAGAATGCTGCTACTCTTCCACCTCAGTTGTTCATCTCTAAAATGGGGGTAGAAATTGTCCATATCAAAGCAAGGTTCACATTTTTTCCAGCAAATGCCAGGAATATGGGGGACCAGGGCTCAAATTGGACATTAAGCTGTCTCCTCTAATTAACCTGTTCCCTTCAGCCACAGAATTACCTCAGAAATAAGTGCCTCAGCAATTACACTTGTTATTTAAGCTTGTGCTTCCTTCTAATAACCAATGAGAAAAAGGGGTGCTAAACTTTAAGACACATACGTAGTTAAGGAAAATTGTTTGCTATAACAAACAGATGACCCACACCATATGGGAGAGCATGTTTTCAAAAGGCATGCTAAGCAAATCATTTAGTTTGACTCTTGAGCTTTTGGACAACCATATACAGGATACAGAAACTGTTTGCCAGACCCCAAGCAGATTGTTATACAGGATAATAGGCTGTTCATGTTTATTAAAGAGAATACTAATCTAGATAGGCCATTTGTTTGATCTCCCATCATCAACAAGCATTAGGATATCCTAGCAACAAGAATAAATAATCTTCCTCAACCAAATGGCTGCAAGTGAAGAATATAACTTTTCCCCTATTAATTATGTCACCAACTCTTTTTTCCTCCCCAGCCTCAAAGCACACTTCATTCTGACTGTTTTGGGCCAGTGGGATGGGGGTGGGGGAATGGTATGTGTATTAGTTTCCCAGAACACATGCATATTTCTGCACTTTGGCTCCTAAAATAGAATGGCCCAGACCACTCGTTCATCTCAGGCAGGAGAATTGAGGATTCCACCACTGAGAGAGGCCCGAAACACATCAACAAGAGATTGGCCTTTCTTGGTAGTGGCTCCTCATTATGGAATAAATTGCCTGCCTGAAATACGCTTAGCTTCAATTCTCAAAATCTTTAGAAACCACCCAAAACCTTGGCTTTATAGGATAGCTTTCCTGGAATCTAAATTCTGTATCTATATGCCTGAAAAATCTTTTGTCTCTTCTTCTTCTTATGTTTTTCTGGTTTTTTTCTCTTTATTTTATTGGATAATTTTGTTTTTTTAATATTATATATAGTTATATATACAGTTATATTTACAGTTCTATGTTTTGTATCATTTTGGATTATTGTTATTATTTACTGTTTTCTTTACAATTTGTATTTTTTTGTAAACTGCCCAGAGTAGTGTTCAGTCTAGATGGGGCAGTATACATATCAAATAAATAAATAAATAAATAAATAAATATTGTTCCCAAGGGAGCTATTCATCTGAATAAGTAGGAGGACAGCCATTTACACATCTCCAAAAAGGATATGCAATATTAAAGAGGAAGATAAAACTAGGACACCCATTTGTATAACATTGCTTGTGCTAATTTAGATCTGCAGATGCAAAATTGGGGGAGGAGAGATTCAAAGAACAAATTCAAATACAATTATAGCTGATGTCACTTGCATGGGGAATGCAACTTGCTGCTTAGAACAATTGGTTGGGTTGAACTACAGTTTTATCCCTTCAGAATTCGTGAGGTATCTTCCCCATCCAATGCTCATCCAAATAAGTGACAGTATTATTGACCTTAATGGCATCAGCAGGTTTTGGATAAATCAGCTGGTATCTTTGAGGTTCTACTGTGGAATTGGAGAAATTTCTTTGACATCAAGGTCTATGATGAGGAATGAAACATCTCGGAGGGGGGGGGAATCCCTTTTAACAGCTCTTGTATAGATGGGATCATCACAAATGCTTTTTCTTTATGTGACACATGCACAAGAATGCAGTACATAGCTCATTTAACCACACAAAGCTATATTCAGTTGCATCATGTTTCTTCCATTTTTTTCTCACCCACAAGCAGGTTTCTATTGTAGATCAGCAATGAGGTCTTCTACTGTATGCAGTGTTTCAGGGGGTACAATTCTAATTTGTCTTTGCTAACTCCCAGTAACTTGGTGATTGATTATTTTTAAAATTAGTGATATATATTGTGGGTATGTGCTTAGAAAAGCTTCTGTTTTCATCCTGCTGAACAGATAGTGTGGATATAATGTCTGGTTTATTTGCTCCCCCACCCACCCCTGGCCAAACACACTGTTGTTGTTGAACAGATTTTCTCAAAATATGGAGCAAAGTTTACCATAACAGCAACTTAAAAATAGCAAAACTGGGAACTATTTGCTTGAGAACTTGGCTATAAAGGTTTTTTAAAAGCACCAAATATTTCCAATGTAAATACATCTCAGGTGTGGAAATGTGGTCTGCCCTTACCTTGGGTTAAATTTAAAGCATAAAATAAAATATGCAGATGCCACCAAGATATTCCAAAGGAAGGGGGAAAGGTGTTGACAGTGGGAAAGTAATGAAAGGTGTCCTGTGTGTGCTTCTTATAATCCGGCCCTGTTGGAGCAGAGGAACTATACAGAGATGAATAGCATGTCTCCTACAGCAAGCAGGACATGAAATGTTTCACAATCCCATATATTGAGACATTCTTGTGTGCATATGTGTAATCTAGCATCCCCCCTTTAGACTGCCAATGCATTTCAATCTCAGCCATCATTTCCAGATCTTGCGTATGGGGAAGAAGAGGTGGGGTAAAGATGTAGGGAAGCAATGTGTTTTGGGCTTGCTATGGAAAATTGCACTGAAGGAAACAGTCCCTTGATGCACCTTGCCAACTGGGCAACCAACTGAACCAAGTCAGCATGTAAGAATGTGCTGATGAAGGACTAACAAGGGGAATGCAGAGTACAAAATCCTTGTGTATTCAGAAATGATTAATAGTGGAAGTTTACTTTAAAAACTGTTTGGATGAACAGCGAAACGTTTCTATCTCTCAAAAAAGAAGTCCAGTAGCCATGACTCAACTTCCAGATAAACTCACCTGGATGACTGAGAATCTTCACAGACATAACCTATCATCATTATATTTCCAAAGTTCAAAATTAGTTAGTTGCAGTTCCCTTTTTAAAATAACCTCTTTCTCATTCTCAAATGTAACTAAGTAAGTAACTTTTTAAAAGTTATCTCAAAGGTAAAGATTCCAGGTCTGAGGCACAAAATACACTCCTCACCTGTCTTCATAGTCATTATCTCAGCACTACCTAGTAGATCAAGCCAGCATTCAAACCTGTGATATTCACTATTTTTTCATTTGGATGTACTGTATATTTTTAGCTAGAAAACTAACAGAAACGTTGGTTACACTGCGATTTTTGTGTAATTGATTAGCATAAAGTAACTTGGTGATTCACTATCAAAAACATATTGATCATAACTAGTTATTTATAAGGAGTTATTTCCAGCTCTGATCTGCCTGGGAATATAAATGAGGGGGTGACATAGATACATTTCTTAGGACTACTTTCCCACTTCAAGCATAGGTTGATCTGTGTGCCATTCCCAGTGACAATCAGGAACCACCTATGCCACTCAGAAAAGCTGGCATCTGTTGCTGAAATGACATGGAAGGAGTGACGGAGGAACATACAATGCTATTCCTTGCCCCAGACGCGGGGACATCTTTAAATCTGCACTCCCGCGGGGCGCTGCACTTGCCCAAACTAAGCAACAGGGGGGAGGGTCGACCTGGCCCCCCTGCCCCTTATGGTTCCGCACTGTGGTCACCCCCTCCTTGGGATGTGTGTATTGGCATTTATTTGGAGCTAACTGATTTGACTAATTGGAATATTTGGGTGTTCTTCTCATTTCCCACTCTAGCCTCTGTGAACCCACAAAACCTACCTATGATTCAGGAGACCAGAATCCAAGAAATGGAACAAGGGTGGGAAAATATCACTTCTGGCCCATATGTAGGCCTCAGGGGCCAAAAGTGTGGAATCCTGTGTCTTCTACCCCAACCCCTTAATAAAAAGCATTTAAAATAACACTCCCCTCATGTCCTCTAGTTGGGGGGAGGGCATGCAGTTGGTCCTGAAACAACTCACAGGGCAAAAAACCTAGGGAGATTACCTCATGCACCCAGAGTACTCTAGAATAAAATGACACACAACTGGTGGAGCTGTAGTTGTACATGTGTGAAGAAATAGTATGTGCTTGAGTAAGTCCTCCATAACTTTTTTATCCCAGTGATTTTTCACATTTTGGAGGCTAGGAGATTTTTCAGAGTAGCAGCAGAGAGATCCATTGAACAGTGTGTCACCCTACACACACACACACACACACACACACACACACACACACACACACACACACACTGTCCTGCAGCAAGATTAATTCTGACAGACCTTCACTGCTTCTTTCTTTCTCTTTGTTGCCGTTGTCAATTTCAGACTCTTAGATAGGTCATAATGGGTCAGTTTCAAATCGTTGTGCTACCTAATTTGAAAATGACCACAGCTCTCCAGGTCACAGGGATGAGTGTATGCAACCTAAGACCTCTGAATATTGGCCGGGCCTATTATGAATCAACGCTGTCATTTACATGTAGTACCTGTTCCGTATTTTAAGAAGCCAACACAAAGTACAAGTGGTGGCCCCTTCAGCAAGTCTGATTAATTTGCAAAAACAGTAATACCTCGGATAATGAATGCCTCTGATAATGAATTTTTCAGATAACGAATAGCAATTTCTAGGTATAGGGCTGCCTCGGATAACGAATTTTCCCTATGGGCTGCCTCAGATAACGAATCACAATTTCTAAGTATAGGTCTGCATCTGATAATGAATTTTCTCTATGGGCTGCCTCGGATAACAAATTTTCCTATTGGCTGCTTCGGATAACGAATTTCCAGCATGCATCAGTAAAAAAGAGTTATCCTGGGATGCATCATATCTGTACCTTTAAAGTGCCCTTTATAAAGGGTTTTGAGAAAAAAAACCAGGTGTCTGTTATTCATTTTCCTAGGCCCCGGAACGAATTGATTGGTTTCCGATTCATTCCTATGGGAAACTCTGTTTTGGATAACGATTTTTTTTTGGACAATGAATTGCCTCAGAGAACGAATTAAATTCATTATCCAAGGTACCACTGTACTTCTTTCCTAATTTTTAAGCTTTGGTGCCATCAGAAGCTGGATGTTTGAGTCTAAACCAGACAGCCTTTAAAATTTTGCCACATCCCAGAACAGGCATGTCCAACCTTTGGCCTTCCAGATGTTTTCGACCACAACTCCTACAATCGTTTGTCATTATTAAAAAGGAGATTGAAAATAAAACAGCCAACATTATAATGTCATTGTACAAAATGATAGTAAGGCCGCACCTGGAGTATTGTGTACAATTCTGGTCACCGCATCTCAAAAAGGACATAGTGGAACTGGAAAAGGTTCAGAAAAGAGTGACTAAAATTATTACTGGGCTGGAGGAATCTCCCTTATGAGGAAAGGCTTAAACATTTTGGGCTCTTTAGTCTGGAAATAAGGTACCTGAGGGGGAATATGATTGAGATGTAAAAATAATGCAGGGCATGAGTAAAAGGGATAGAGGGATGCTCTTCTCCCTCTCACACAAAACCAAAACTAGGGGACATACACTCAAACTGAGGGTTTGGAGACTGAGAACAGACAAAAGAAAATATTTTTTTTTACCTATCATGTTGTTAGTCTGTGGAACTCCCTGCCACAGGATGTGGTGATGGCATCTGGCCTGGATGCCTTCAAAAGAGGATTGGACAGATTCCTGGAGGAAAAGTCCATCACAGGTTACAAACCATGATGTAGATGTGTAATCTCCAGGCTTAAAACTGGGGTACTTCAAGGGCTAGATGCAGGGGAGTGGTATCAGGAAACAGATATCTAGTCTCATGCACTCCCAGATGCATTTGGTGGGGCCACTGTAAGATACAGGAAGCTGGACTAGATGGGCCTTTGGCCTGATCCAGCATGGCTCTTCGTATGTCCTTATGTTCTTATTTTAAGCTTAGAATTCTGAGAGTTGTGGTTCAAAACATCAGGAGGGCTGAAGTTTAGACATGTATGTGACCTAGAATGATACTACTGTGGCCATTCTGTTGGGGCATTCAAAATGGCTGGAAGGATTCCAGTAACTGTGACAAATACTGTCACTGCTGCCGCTTCTACCACTAGATAATTGTGCATTGGGCAGCTGGGCAAAAATATAATGTCCCAAGGGCCAAGACAAGGTTGTCATATATGCTACATACTTACCAGAATATTCAGCTGGGTTCCCAACTCAATGTTTATTAAGGTACTGTTTCAGTTAGACAATAAATTAGGATAGAATGGGCAGGGAAGCAGTGCTTCAGTTGCCTTGACAACTGGCTGCCTTTCCTGTTTTCCTGTCCCCCCCCCGTCCCTCTCCCCCCCCCCGTCACTTAATGGATACTAAGCAATGTATGTTTGTTTCACTGAGGACAAAAATTTATATGAAACTCACCTTCTCATTTTTTGCTTCGCAGTAGTTTTTAGATTTAATCTGTTCAGTTTACAGTGTCAGGGCCTGTTAAGGCAATTGCTTTCATCATGGTGTTTTATGCATGAACTGCAGCGCTAAATTTTGGAAATGAAGAACCACATCCAAAATGAGGAAAACTAGAAAATGCATAAACAAATAAAAGGATATGATGAGTCCAAGCTTTGGAATTACAGGCAACGGTGTGCTCTGCTGGTATTTTGAATTGTTTGAGTGTTGTATGTTTTTGTAAATGTTATTTTATGCAATACCTCCTTGAAGTAAAATATTTGCACAGTATAATGACAGAAGTGGCCAACTGCGTCTGAGCACAATAACATATTTTGCTGGCTCAACAGCAGAAAGACAGATGGTGTTTGCAAGAGCTTGTTTGGAGCCATGTGAGATTTTACTGAAACAACTATGCATTAGATAAAGCAAAGTGGACATGGTAGATCAGAAAGTAAATTACACCTGAATCTACATAAGACTGAGGTGCTCTTGGCCAACTGAAGGGGCATGGCAGGGAAGAGGGATCCAACCTGCTCCAGATGTGGTTTTGCTCTCCCAGAAAAGTCATGTCTCCAGCTTCACTGTGTTCCTGGATTTGTCTCTTAAGCTGAGTCCATACATGATAATTGCCTCTGCAATTTCTCAAGTTTTCAGCTTTGTGTATGGTTTCACATTGATGCCATGTGACCTATAGTGTGCAATATGAGTCTAGACACTTTTTCTGAGTCTCATGATTAAAAAAAATAAGACCAACTGCACGACTGTCATGTGACATGTTGCTTGCACTTGATTGGCATTTGTGTTTCACCAGCTTCCCTTTATATGACACACTGCCATAGTGATCATTCAGTTTCACTGCTCTCACAGGGACATTTATTTCTTCAGTGCATACATTATTTATTTATTTATTTATTTATTATACTATGATCATCGAGCCAAAAGCTACTTGGGGGTGGGGTTACAAGCATAAACAAAATACATTTTAAAAAATTATAAAACTTAAAATAGTAAATTAACAAACTAATCAATCAAAACCAACATAACATAAATCAAAGAAGGGTAAGTATGCACATATAAATCAAAACCATTCAGCAATTCAAAAATATACAAATAAAAAAAGAAAAAGAGCTGATAAAGTATTATCATAAGGCAAAAAAGAAAAGTTGTGTCCTATTTATATTAACAAGTTTTTAGCTAGAAAAACAAATGGTTGGATTGTGTGTTCCTGGGGTATTCATATAATCTGTTTCAAAAAAGGCACATTTTCTCAGGATTCTCAGTTATCTCTAATGCATGTTTTCATTCTAAAAACATGTTTGTAATAAGGTTTTTCCAGCAGGGAAATGAAAGAAATGCAGATTTGCTTAATGTATATGCAGGAAATGGTTTCATCAGAATGTACAGTCTTGACAATGAATTGATCTGAACAGCTCTTTTCAATCAGTCAGGAACAGGAGACAGGGAATATATGAAGGAACTTCCAAAAGTGTGCTCGGGTAGCAACACCTTCTAGATGCTCTACATGCAAATCCAACAGCATCAGACAGAAGAGAGGCAACACAAGTGCAAGTATACATGTAAAAGTGTGTATGGGGAATGTTTAAAATGTGCATAGCTCATACATATTGAGGAAGAGCTCTAATTCCAGATGCTCTGTCACTGCTTTCCTCATGAAAAAGTAATTGTCTGAAGATAAGACACTGCTGTCTTTGACGATTCTCAGTCATCCAGGTGAGTTTATCTGGAAGTTGAGTCATGGCTACTGGACTTCTTTTTCTTGAGAGATAGAAATGTTTCGCTGCTCACCCAAACAGCTTCATGAATCCACCTAGTGTGAGTCCTCCATCTTTGACCTCTTGTCACCCTGGTCTGAAATAGGCTCATAAGATGAACAATTGCCTGACTAGGCTCTTTAGGTAGACAATAGTATCCATAACCTTAAGGTGAACAATGGCCTAAGGTGCTGAAATCTATAAAGTATGGGTTGTTAGCCACCACTGTATCGATACCTACTGGCATGCTATAACTTCAGTGTTTGCTCATTCTGGCTTGTGTTTAGAATCACCACCAATACAGCAAAGACTTCATGTGTTTCTGTAATGCGAAAAGAACACTTCTCTCTAATTGTTGTTAAGAGATGGGCACAAACCGAAAAATGGCAATTCGTTTTGGTTTGTTTCATTTTAGGGTTTGGTTCATTTCATTTCGTTTTTACAGTTTTCCCCTAAATATTCATTTCATTGGTTTGTTTTGTTCATTATTCATTTTTTCCTGCTTTGTGCGATTTAATCCATTTGACAGTGCGCGAGCGGGAAAAAAACATTCAAAAAAATAAAAATTAAAAAAAGACATTGACAACAAACTGCACAAACTGGACTGGCAGCATCCTCATCCTCATCATCCACATCATCATCATCATTTTCAATCATCAACACATCATCCTTACTGGGAGGCGGTGGCAGTGGCAGTGATGGCGGGGCGATCCTGGCCCCTGTGGCAGGGGCGTTTTGAGGTGCTGGCTTGGGGCCAGCGCCTCCCCCCCCCAAGTGCCGACAACACAGCCCCTGGAGCCAGGTCGGTGCTGGATTTTTTAATCCCCCCTTTATTTTAGGGCACCAGCCTGACCACCTCTGGGGCTGGGTCAGCGCTCCTTTTCTTTTTTGATTTATTTTATTTTATTTTTATTGTGTGTGTTTTTTACTGCCAACCATGTGGCCCATGCTACAGCTGTAGCATGGGCTGTTCTTTTTTTTTTTTTTTTTTTGGTCTGGCCGCCCCTCCGTGCAGCCAGGAAGACTGAACCTCCAGGAAGAACCAGCACCAGGTAGGAGACATCTCTGGCGCCATTAACAAACTGAACCGAACCGAACTGAACCAATTTTTTTCTGGTTCGTTTCATTTCGTTCTAAATCCACTCTGAGGATCGTTATTCATTTTGTTACATGACAAAACAAATAACAAATAACAAAATGAACTAAAAGTTTGTTTCATGCCCATCTCTAGTTGTTGTGAGTTTTTTGGGCTGTTTGGCCATGTTTTGGAAGTTTTTCTTCTTGACGTTTCGCCGGATTCTGTGGCCAGCATCTTCAGAGGGCAAGGAGCTCAGGGAACTAGGGGTTCTCTCTGTACTCTGGGATATAAAGTATGTATGTGACTGTCAGTCAAAAAAAAAGGAATAAGCCTGCATTCATGAAAAAAGAGTTATAAACACCTCTCTCTCTCTCTCTCTCTCACACACACACACACACACACACACAACACAACACAACACAACACACACACACACACACACACACACACACACACACACACACACACACACACACACACACACACACACACACACACACACACACACACACACACACACTTTTAAAACTTGAATTGGGCTATGGGGATAGTGACATGAATTGTGATCCAGACTGATTTTGGTGGCATATTGACTAGGGCTACTTGCTAAGTTCTAGGCTATTCGGGCATTGTCTGGCCACCCCCGCCCCCAGGGTAAAAGCCTTGGAGCAAACACATGCAAATATATCCTAAAAACCACTTGGGCTTTCTTCTAAAATGTTTGAAAAATTATGGAGTGTGTTTTTGAGCTGCTTTCTCTTTGCTTCCACCATTTTGTTTTCACAACTTCCTGCCTCCAGCTTTTACTATAGGAGCAGATAAGTAAAAAGAGTAGGGTGCAGTGCTTGGAAAAATAACATAATAACAAATCCCAAAATTGCCCCCAGCAACCCTGATCATGGACTCCTCTCTCTCTCTCTCTCTCTCTCTCTCTCTCTCTCTCTCTCTCTCTCTCTCTCTCTCTCTCTCTCAGAACACAGCCAAACAGCCCAAAAAACTCACAACAACTATCTGGACAGATCATTCATTTCTACAATTCAGACTGTGTGAACAAAATATTCCTGTCTCTTTCTCAATTTACATTTTTGGATCCTACCCAACCTAGACTCCTGGCTGGCATGTCATCATCATGGCCTACTGTCAGCACAACTGGAATGCATTTCTGCCAGAGAAATATCCTTGTCAATTTGTAACAAAGTCTTCTAGTCTCTCACCTTTTTTGGTGTAGCACAGCTTGTGACTGAGCTCTCAAGCAAATGGCAACACCTCAGGACTCCAGATGAAATTATTTTATGGCTGACATGTATAGTTCAGTATTAATTCAGAGCCATGGCATGTGGCAATAGTCATGTTCAAGAAAATGGTTATTGTTTTGAGGCACTCGGACTGTCAGGTTTGACTTCTCGCTACATTTCTGCATTTCTTCTCTTAAGCATTGATTTCTTCTGTTGCTATTGTTGCTAGCAGCTATCAAGAGACTAAGGTGTCCAAACCCAATGGGAGCAGACCTTTTTTAACAGGCAGATTTTTATAATCTATAACTATGCAGTATCACTGGCTGGCTCGCTCAGTGGTATAGGCATTTGACTGTAAGCCAAAGGTTGGGAATTCAATTCCCCCTGTGCCTCTGAGGGAAAGAGCCAGCCTATGTAGCCATAGGCCAGCTGTACTGTTCCTGGTTTCCCCCAGAAGAATGGAATGGTAAACCGCTTCTATGTAATTACCCAGAAAACCCTGGAAAGGGTCACCATAAATTGAAATAGACTTGGTGGCATTGTACTGTTATAAAAATCATGAAGTTAGAATGAGCCTATAAAGCCATCAAGTCCAACTCCTTTCTCAATGCAGGAAAACAAATCCAAGAATATAATTTTGAAATATACCTATGTATTGTACAGAGTATGCTACTGTTACATTACTTGTCATTCACCCGCAGAAATACCTAGCTTTCCCAGGCTGGAAACCTCTGGTTCCCTCCTTACTTTCTCATACACAGACAGAGCCCAATTTTAAATTTTCTTTATTTCTTCTGGGTTTTCCACTCCACCACTAGTGCTCTTCCTAGCTTTTCCTCTGTTGAACATACATACTGCTCACCAAGCCCTATTTTTGAAATGTTTGGAGCTCCTGCATAGGCAGTGCTTTGTGGAGTTGCCCTTTGGAAAAATTAATATACCAGGACGTGTTGCTCTTTTCCCTCTGCTGGTTACAAAAGGTTAATGAAGGCTACCACATTAGCAGAAAGTGGTACTGTGGGCAATATATTTTAATTAACAACAATTAATCTTTTTTAAAAAAACTGAGGCCCAACATTCATAGTGTCCCCTTAATATGAGTGTACAGTTTTAGGTGTTTACATTACAAGGTATACAAGACATACACACATTCATTCTCTTCTTTTATTACAGATTTGTCCTGCCAATTTTTTTCCTGTTGGTCGCTGCAACACTTTTTTTTAGTACTCTGTATTTTCTTGGATCTCTTCTTTAATTCTGCAGTTTAATTTCACATATATATATATCACAAACCCCAACTCCCCTAAGCAAACATTATGAAATATGCATTATTCACATAGCAGTTTTAAGAGGCAAATATCTCTTTACTACATTTAGTCTGGTCATTCTCTAAAACCATCTTGCAAAGACACCATTTATTATTGATTGATTGATTAAATTTCTCTCCCACCTTTCCTCCGAGGTGGAACGGAAACTCTGTGATTTCCAATTTTGTCCTCAAGGGAAATGGGTGAGGTGAGTAGATGTGAGAAAATGACATGTAATGCTTTCATGACCCTGTGGGGATTGCAATGTCACCATTCAAATGCCTATAAACTGTTACACCACGCAGGGACTCTGTTTCTTTCCATGCTGTAGAAGATAGAACAGTTACGCTTTAAAAGAAATGGGCAATGGCATGCACAACACTGTTTTAAAACTCCACCACTAATGCATATGTTGAAATTAGAGATGGCCACAAATTAAAAAAAATAATTGAAACATTTGTTTAAAAACTGTTAATTCGTTGATTTGATATGCTAAATGATTGTTCCCTGGAACAGATATGCTATGATTGTTGTTCCCTGGAACTGATGGTTGAAGACCCAATTAGAGGTACAAGAATCCTTGACCTGATCCTGAGAAATACACAGGATCAAACCCATCAAGTGTCTGTTTTTGGTCGGGATAGTCACAGATTAGGCACTTTTCCCCACTGATGTCCCTGATTGATTATTTTCCCGGAAATGTCCTGGGTGGGTGCTTGTGTGTGTGCATGTGGGTGTTGGGATTGAGGGCAGGAGAAGGCAGAATGGTGATGTTGGCCTTGACAGCCAGCCAGCAGTGCGGGGCTTGAGCTGCGGTGCTGCCGACCCAGAGAAATGAGGGTGCCCTGGATCTCACAGCAAGCCAGGGAGAAGGGAAAGTGGTGCCTGTTTTGAAGCTGCAGCCTGTCCTGCACCTGTGCAGGCACATGCCCACAAGAAGGAGAGGCACACCAAGTCGGCCTCACCCATTGTGTGCATAAATGTACACGTGTTTGTTCTTGAGTGCATGTGGACTAATGCGTGCGCACACTAAACCTCTCTCCTCACATCCCAGCCTGTGCCTGGGAAAACTTGACATGTATGCACAGGATATGGTGCAAAATGTTAATGTGACTGATCCAATAGGAAACAGTGACCACAACACAATTACTTTTAACTTAATCTTAGACTGCAAATCACTGATAAAATCTAACACAGAGATCTTAAATTTTCAAAAAGGAAATTTCCCAAAGATGAGGAAACTAGTAAAAAGGAAGCTGAAAGGGAAATCTGAGAGAGTCCAAACATCCAAGAGGCATGGATGCTGCTCACAAAAACAATAACAGAACCCCAATTGGATTCCATACCCAAAAGGAAAAAAGGCACTGCCAGTCTCAAGAGGACTCCAATGTAGCTTGCAGGAGCTTTTCGGGAAGTGATCAAAAACCTCATTTAGAAGTTGGAAGGCTTGTCCAAATGAGGACAACAGGCAGAAACATAAATTCTGGCAGAACAAATGCAAAGTAATAATCAGTAAAGTAAAGCAAGATTTTGAGGAGCATATAGCTAAAAACACTCAAAGAAATGACAAGGGCTTCTTTAAGTACATTAGAAATAAGAAACCAACTAGGAAGGCCATTGGACCATTAGATGGCATTGGAAGGCAAGGGATTATTAAAGAGGAAACAGAGATTGCAGAGAGACTCATTGAATTCTTTGCTTCAGTGTTCACTGAAGACAGAAACCATATGCCCCAAACAGAGCCTATCTTTGTAGGGAGGGAAATTGAAAAATTAAGCCAGATAGAAATAACCAGGGTGGAGGTCCTTGCCTGTCTCGGTAAACTAAATGCTAACAATTCACCAGGACAAGACAGCATCCATCCATGAGTTCTCAAGGAACTTAAAGATGAAATTGCTAATGTCTTAGCCAAAATATATAATCTTTCCCTCAAATCAGGCATTGCGCCTGATGTTTGGAAGGTAGCAATTGTACACCAATTTTCAAAAAAGTATCCAGAGGTGATACATGAAATTACCGACTGGTCATTTTGACATGTGTCCCAGGTAAAGTGATGGAAACCATCCTAAAAGATAAAATTAATAGGCACATAGAAGAGAAGGCCCTGCTGAAGGAGACCCAACGTGGCTTCTGCAAGGGCAAATCATGCCTCACTAATCGGCTGGAATGTTTTGAGAATATCAACAAGCATGTTGATAAGGGAGAGCCAGTTGACATTGTTTATCTGGACTTTCAGAAGGCTTTTGACAAGGTCCCACACCAAAGGCTTGTGAATGAACTTGCCAGTCATGGATCAGCAACTGGCTAAGGGACAGGAAACAGAGGGTAGCACTAAATGGACACTTCTCCAAGTGGAGGGAGGTAAGGAGTGGGGTCCCCCAAGGTTCAGTACTTGGACAACTGCTTTTCAACCTCTTCATAAATGATCTAGAAGTAGGAGTAAATAGCAAAGTCAACAAATTTGCCAACAATACTAAGTTATACAGGGTAGTAAAAACTGAGAGAGATTGTGAGGAGCTCCAGAGGGATCTCTTGACACTGGAGAAGTGGGCAAACCAGGGGAAAATGACCTTCAATGTTAGTAAGTACAGAGTGATGCACGTTGGGGCAAAAACAAAGAAACAAACAACCCAGTTACATTTATAAACTGATGGGGTCAGAACTCTCTGCAACAAACCAGGAAAGGGACCTTGGTGTCCTGGTGGACAGCTCAATGAAGGTGTCAAACCAGTGTGCCACAGCAGTGAACAAAAGCAAACTCAATGCTAGGGGACATTAGGAAGGGTATAGAAAATAAGTCTGCAAGTGTCATTTTGCCTCTTTATAACTCTATGGTGAGGCCCCATCTGGAGTATTGTGTAGTTGTGTACAGTTCTGGTCACCATAGCTCCAGAAGGATATTATGGAAATGGAAAAGGTGCAGAGGAGGGCAACCAAAATGATTAAGGTATTGAAACACCTTCCGTACTATCTGAGGCTGCAACAGCTGGGCTTCTTCACTCTTGAATGACAGCGCCTAAGAGGTGACCTGATTGAAGTTTTTAAAATAATACACAATGTGGAAAAAGTTGATAAGGAAAAACTGTTTTCCCTATCGTACAACACTAGAACTAGGGGGCACTCCATGAAAATTTTGGGTGCTAGATCTCAAACAAATAAGAGTAAGTACTTTTTCACCCAGAGGATCACTGGTCTGTGGAACTCCCTGCAAGAAGTGGTGACAGCTGTCAGCATTGATAGCTTTAAGAAAGGATTAGACAAGCTCATGGAGAACAAGGGTATCAATGGCTATCATTATGGATGCCTAAAGACACCCTCCAGGTTGGAGAGAGAGGCAGGATATCTCTCAATGCCATTTGCTCAGAATCGTAAGCAGGTGAAGACATCTGCTTGGGAATAGCCTGACGCAAATGGTGAACCACTGTGTGAGACAGAATGCTGGACTGGATGGGCTGTGACCTGTTCCAGCAAGGCTGTTCTTATGTTCTTATTCATATGAATCAGTGCCCCCGACAAATATGAATCAGTGAATTTTAGTTACTTTTTTATTCATTGATTCATTGGGCAATATAATAGCTTTCAAGATACTTAGACAACCAAAAATCACCAAGATGCGTCCCGTGACATTCCCCTGCAATTCTTCCAAGATTAGTTGAAGATTGGATTTCTGGGATCCAGGTTATAACCCACAAAGAAGACCCCCCTCAAGGAAGCCCCCCCTCCCGGCAAACATTGCACAACACCAACATTGCAGAGAAGCTTCCTTTGACTCACCTCTACAATATTTCTGAGTTTGGTGAAGATTGGCTTTCCCCATGCCAGATACCAAAGGACAATTTCCTGGGGAGCCAATTTGTGAGTGTATAACTCAGATGTCTGAAACCCAGTCCTCACCAAACTTGCAGGGCTTGCAGAGGAGTTTGGGGAGAAATCTCTTGGACATTCTGTTGTCTCTTTAGGTGCCTTGGGGGCATTTTATAGGGGTTTAAAGTAGAAAACAAGTCTATAAATTGATTGGTCAATTTGTTAGAAAAATATCACAATTTTGTTTCATGATTCATTGACCTAGACACATTGTGAATAAAAAAGAATCACCTGGTTAGTTTGGACTCTGCACAATTGCTTAGAAGAAAGAAATCCACCAAGCTTACAGTTTGTAATACCAAATATAAGGCTTTGATTCAGCAGGAGAATTTCAGACCACAAGTAATGGAGGTAAAATAGGACATTACTTGCCATACCTACCTAAAGGAACACACCTCAGTTACATATTTAGTAGAATTATTTTCATCCCATATATAATTCTCATCAACAGCAGTAATTTAGTTGCTACAGAACTGGATTCTTTATTTTAAAAAGGAACAGATGTGTAAAGTTACACAGGTTTCTATTTTTGGCCAGCCTGGTCGGTATATGTGCAGGTTCTTTTCCACTGAAAATAATTTGGGTTTTTTCTTGCAGGCTTTTCCAGTCCTAGTTCCTTCTTTCCTTCTTTCTTTCAGTTCAGAATAAATGCTTTTTATTATTATTAGGCCCTTCCTTCTAAATTTTTAAAGGAGATAGAATGGCGTGCAACTAAGTAAAAATATTGGTTTTTTAAACATGTAAAACAAGAGTGGGAGTGAAGACACAGAGAGCAAGAAATGGGAAAGCCATTTGAGATGAATACTGCTTTTCACAATTCACACACAGGGTTGAACTTGGCACCAAAACTGTTCTTAATTCAATCCATCTGCCCACTGCGTTCCTCAGTTCCACCACTCAGGGGGAACAGAATAGAAAATGTACCTTGAATTTGCAAGAAAACTGAGATCCTCGAATTCGTTCCTTTGTAAACTCTTGCAGCTTTTCTAGGTAAGTAAATAAGTCTTAAATGTTTTAAATGTAGCCTACACGTGCCCTATTCTGTATACAGTGGTACCTTGTATAAAGGAATTAATTCATTCCAAATGAAATTATGTTAAGCAAATTTTCCTTTATACAAATTTCCCATAGGAATGCATTGAAAATGGAGTAATCCCATTTTATGTTGTATGGATTTGGCCCATAAGCGATTCTGTTAAGCAAATTTCCCCTATCTCCGGAATACTTTATGTTGTACAAATTTTATTTTATAAAAGCTGTTTGTTATACAAGGTTCCAGCATATGATCATTACACGAAAGAATAACTTTATTGGAATATTGCCTAAAATTACTATTAAAATGGTAGTTTTGTAGTTTCATCTTGAAGTAACTTGAATAATAACCAACACTCAAATAAATAATCCCCCAAATATGTTTCAGTCTCAATACTTCAAGTTTCCCTGAATTATACAATAAGAAGTAGTATGGACAAGAAGGGCTGAATTTAGACGAGTAATATGGATATTACATTAGACTGGATATAATATTATGCCTTTCCCATGAGGTTCTATCATTGAAGACTTGAAGTGTAGGGTACAGGGAAGTCAGAAGATTGAATAATCCAATGTTTCCACCTTGATTTTCAAATCACAGAATTGTATCCATTGTATTTAGCACATGTACTTTTTCATCACTACTATTAGCTTTTTCTTACAGCATAAATAAATGCATGAGGTAGCTTCAGAACCATTAATATTATATAAGAATACTCAATAGTGAGAACAACACAGGAATAAAAATTGCCCATGTTAAGAGTCTACAAGTTCAAGCACCAAGTATAATTTTAATTTCTCAAGGGCTGCTTAGTAATAAATAATACTCAGTGATCAGCATGCAGGGTTTTCAAACTGAAGGAAAAAATATCTTAAATGTTTTAAAAAGGCAAAATTCAAAATTATATTAAAATTTAACCTCAAATCAGTTCCTCAACATAACATCCTCTAACTATAATAATAAATGCTCTTTGTTCACATTACCTGATGGGTTCAGGTAGCCAGCTTAAGGCTGACTTAGCCTTGCATCCTTCCAAAGTCAATAAAATGAACAGGGGGGGGGGGCACAAGTTGTTTGCATAATTATGTTGTAAACTGTCCTGAGAGTGTTTTAGCATTATGGGATAATATGCAAGTCAAAGCCACTGCCGCCGCCACCACCACCTCTCAGCTAAAATGCACAGCTGTGTTTGTTTGGCAAAATCCATGATCAAAACCTAAGGCTAAATAGTGTCTTCCATTTAGCAGAAACTAAAAACATACCTTTGCATTGTTGTGAAGCAAGTAGCAGCCTATCAGGTGGTGGCATTTCTAAGTTCCATAACCCATGGTTAATGACTGGGCTCTTTCCCCAACCTTGTCTTCCCACTCCAATTCAAGCCAGGGAACAGTGAGTTCATTTCAGTCAAGTACAAAGATTTCAAGACTGGTTCCTTATAATGTTTATCCTGGTGAAATTGCTCATCCCTGTATTCATTAGTGGGATACCCAGAGTGTTGTTGTTGTTGTTGTTGTTGTTGTTGTTGTTGTTGTTGTTGTTGTTGTTGTTGTTGTTGTTGTTGTTGTTTGGGGTCTACTAGACATGGGCATTTCATTTTGGAAGTGGGTCCTGTTCTGAAACAAAACGCAGGAGCTCAGCTGATGTTCACAACCGGATGACTTCTGAAATGAAATGCCCATCTTTAGTCTTATATGTTTGTTGCTTATTGATTTGTTTGTTCTTAATTATTGAATATTTATTTGGCTTTTGTGTGAACTGCCCAGAGTCCCTTCTGGGAAATTGGTTGGTCTAGAAATGAATGAATGAATGAATGAATGAATGAATGAATGAATGAATCTCTATTGGCTACTGATGAACTAGCACTCAGGAGATATGGGCTGGAATCACCAGTTGGCCATGAAAACCTATGGTGGATGGCAAGGTGGCTCTGACTGAGCCACTCCTTAAATATCTCATTGACTTTGAAACTCCTACTAGGGTCGCTAAAAGTCAGATGTGACTTGATAGCACAGAACGTGTATTCATTGGCATAGACGTGACACAAAATTGTCAGATTCTGTAGATTCCTGAGTTGCTGTATAAAGGTGCAACTACATATTGGGGGAAATGTGCTTGCATTGCCTGTGATCCACATATTTTTTTCAAATCAGGTCTTAATTACCATATATACTCTAGTATAAGTCGAGGCCCCTAATTTAACCCCCCAAAACTGGGAAAACTTATTGACTCAAGTATGACTATTGACTAGGACTTGGGCAAAGGGGAGGAAGGGAAGGCCGGCACCCCACAGCTACAACACACTCACTGCGTGGCAAAATGCTGCTCACTCAGCCCCCACACCCGGGCTCCTGCTTTGGCATGTGGGGCAAAGAAGCAGCTGGGAGAGTGCTCCTTCGCTGCTAAATTCAAAAGGACCAAGCCTTCCCCCTCCTCCCCTTCACCCAAGCAAATGGGAGGAGATGAAAGGCTGCTTGATTCTTTTGAATCTGGCACGGCACCAGCAAGGGTGCTCATGCAGCACCAAATTCAAAAGGATCAAGCTTTCCCCCTCCTCCCCTTTGCTCTGGTGAAGGGGAGGAGATGGAAGGCTTGGTCCTTTTGAACTTAGCAGTGAGCGAGCACTCTCCTGTACACTTCTTCACCCCACATGCCATAGCAGGAGCCTGGGTGTGGAGGCTGACTGAGCAGCATCTTGCCGTGCAGGGTGCGTGTGGTTGCTGTGGGGTGCCAGTGGCTCTGGTTCACCTTGTCTTCTACTTCTCCCTTGGTGCCCACCTCTTCCTCTTCCTTGCTGGAGAAGCTATTGTACAGATCCAGCATGAACAGTGGAGCTGAGTTCAACCTGCCCATTGAAAAGAGCCACTGGTGCTGCCGCTGCGATGGTTGCAGCTGTTGGCGCAGCAGGGGTGCTGCTTGTTCTTCTGGGTGCGGAGCCTGGAGCCCGTGGAAGGGCTATGGCCAATGGGGCAGGCCCACGACAGACAGGATCTCCTCCTGCATCTCCCATTTTTCATAGGACTTGAGGCACCAGTAGGTCACTTCAGTGGCGGGTGAAGCGGGGTGAAGCCACAGGCCACTGGTGCTGCCTCCCTCATTTCCCCACTCTCTCCTCTCCTGCTTTCCTGCTGCTGCTGCTGCCACCAGGCACCTTGGTGGTGAGCAAAGCCGTGCCACCAGCGCTGCCTCCACCTTTAGCCCCCAACTTTATACGGACCTGAGCATGTTGAGGGCTTTTTTCCAGCCAAAAATAAGGGCTGAAAAACTCAACTTATACTTGAGTATATGCGGCATTTATTTATTTATTTATTTATTTATTTATTTATTTATTTATTTATTTATTTATTTATTTGTTTGTTTGTTTACATTATGCCCATCTATCCAATCACTACTCTAGGCAGTGTGCAGCAGCAGCAAAAAGAATAATTTGTACAATTACTGCAAACACTGGACAAAACCACAAACAGGAAAAACAGCAAGACTAGTGGCAGTCCAGTAAACATAGATTATAAGTGACAGCATTACTTTCCTCCTTTGTTCATTGTTCCAGCTACATGGTGGCTCATACTTCTGCCCTTTCCAGGTGAGATATCCTCCTGTTCAGATATTGGGCTGCCCTTAGTCTTTCCCACAGCAGAACTTCAGCTATGATTGTTAGCACTTGACATTGTGCACATACATACAGCTGAACAGCCTACACATTTCAGTTGCTGGACTTCACGAAGATTTCCCAGCAAAGAAGAATCAGCATGGACACCAACCTGGTCAGATTTGCTTTGCCCACCCAAGCCGAAATAGCATTCATTGGGTTTAAACAAGGGCCTTGATGCCGAGGGGGGGATTCCCACCCTATGATCGGGCATCATTATCTCTGACGTTTAAATGGGTTGGCAGCCTTCGTTATTGTGACAGGGGTTTATTTTAAGGTGAGCCTGTATATACTTCCTGTCCTAACTGGTTTAATTATGGCTGCCGAGCACCTTGCAGGTGCAATAGCCAGGAGGGACCTACCTGAATTGAATTAAGGCTTGCGCTACCCGCATATTGTGACCAATTAGGGATTATTAATGCTCGTAAGGGTCTTGAGGATAGTGGGATGAGTGAAAAAACACTGTTACTCCCAGCCAATTTGAGTAACAGTCAAAATTTCCCATCCGGCCCCGAAGCGATCAGAAACGCATCACCATCCGATAACCATAGGGTGGGCGGGCGGGGCTCTCGGGCTCTGTCACAGGCTGAGGCGGGAGAGAATGCCCTGGTCTTAAATAGGTGTGCCTCCCCACCTCAGCCTACGCAACGAGCGCTGGCTATGCGTGCCTCTTCCAGCCGGCCGGCAAAGGCACCCCACAGCCGCAGTTGCGGCGCGGAGCATCCATTGCTTAGAAAATAGATTAATAGAAGTACTGTATATTTTACCATCTGCATGCAAAGCAAGGCTTGATAGGATGCTTTCCACACTTGACTGATAAAGCACCTTTTCCCCCTTGGTCACTAGAGGGATCCAACTTTTTCCTGCCAGAAGGATTCAATCATGATTGGTTTGTTTTCTTGCTTGCTTGCTTATTTTTTTAACCCTGCAGAAACTCCTGTAAAGATGTTGGGGACAGGAGAGGCCACAGTCGGGAAGACCCACTAAGGCAAAACAGTTGGGACTTTGAAATGCATGCACACTTCCACACACATTTTCTAAAATTATTTGAAATGCATGCCTCCCAATCAATCTTCATAAGTGCATTCAGCAGACCTGAAATGGCTCATTAATGGAACGGACATACTAAAGTTTTGTGACTGGCAGCCCTGAGAAGGACAGGATGCCAGTCTTGGAAGTGCTGAATTTGTGGCGAGTTGTACAACCGGTGAGTTGTACATGTTTGCAGGTGGAATGCCTAATTGGGTGATGAAAATTAAAAAAAACTCTTGAGTCCAGAAATTGTTTCTGAGTACCAAAACCAAAAGAACTTTATAGTTCTTCCATATACAGATCTGTCCCTGATCATTCTTTAGGGGCATA
The DNA here is from genome assembly GCA_029282475.1 of Phrynocephalus forsythii. Classification (NCBI taxonomy): domain Eukaryota; kingdom Metazoa; phylum Chordata; class Lepidosauria; order Squamata; family Agamidae; genus Phrynocephalus; species Phrynocephalus forsythii. The sequence goes on along the minus strand of JAPFRF010000006.1, from coordinate 49,541,252 downwards.
GTGAGGGAACCATGTGGTACAGCTATTGTTTGAATACTGGGAGTAAGAAAACTCTACTGATCTGATGCAACTCTCCTATAAATCTAGTACTGTAGTAGGTCCTGAATTGTCTTCTGCTTTTTTGTTGGAAAACCAGTTCTATCCAGAGTTCCAATGACTGCATCTACATTCTAAATTTCTAACAAAAGACTTGTGAAATAAATGAATTTACTGTCATTTACTGGACTTGCAATTAATCTATTTGAAGATATTACCCAGCAGGGCATTTCTCCAATTTTCACTTAGAATGCAAAATATTTTTCAAGAAGCACACTTATTCCTCTATGTGACCTTTCTACTGTGTTATTAGGCATATTGAAAATGTTTAAAAAAAAAAAAAAAAAAAGCTTTTCAGAGTGCTCATTATCTTGTGTCATTATTTCTTCTGCAGCCCCAGGCCTCTTAAATAAATGTTTGGTGAATAGATTTTTTAAATTCTATTGTCAGTGATTAATATGCTTCTTTGATTTAATTTGGTATTCATTTTGTGTTAGCCATTGAATTTTTTAGACTTACTTAACAAGGACTCTCTCTCTCTTGTTTTCCCAAGCCACAACAGTATCTTCTTATCTAATTAAAAGTGCTTCTGTTCTTTATTAAGTTAATATTGTATTCATACAAATCTATGTGTAATCAATGATTAGGTGGTCTTTTACTCTTCTGTCTTGTAAGGGAAGATGTCAAAAAATGGGTTAGATTATCTATTAGGAGGATAAAAGAAGAATGTGGGTTTTTTTTCCTTCCATGTAAATGAACACACTCTTATTGTATGGCTATATAAGACATTAATATTAATATGGGCAAGCAGTAAACTTAGACTAGAGAACTATAAATGCAGCAGAAACCTAAGAACCTGTTGCTCCATGCACAAATTCTGTACCCTAGTGGGCCTCAACTGTAGCTGTGCACAAGTTGCTGTTTCAAATTCTCCACCTTGCTTGTCGGAAGAGAAATTGGTGGGATCATGTCACCTAATTTCTCCAGGGGAAAGATAAATTATCCAACAACACAGGATACTGAAGTGCAAAAGGAACTGTGTTGGCAGCCTAGCTACCATTTTCATCCTTCCACAGGGTTCTCTTCATAGTACCATTATAGGCCATGCTGTTAGCAATGCTGGCGATGACCTCCTGAAAAATGTGCAAGTCATTTTGTAAAGAATTCTATAATGTGTCCTTTTATGTCAATTGTACCTGGGATAACCCAGATGTTCTTGGACTGCAGTAGTTCTTAGAAACCTTCACCACTGCATGTGCTGGCTAGGATTTCTGGAAGTTGCAGTACAAGAACACCCAGATTACTAAAGATTGGGAAATACTGGAGTAATGGGGAAGAAAGTAAAAAGACAACAGCTGAACATCAAGGATACATAAGACAAAACAAAAACAAAGCATGGCCACAGAGGAATTCCATAATTTCAATGTTAATGAAGAAATCAAAACCATTGTTTATTTTCTAGTTCTCAACTACAATGGACATGTCAGTGAAGAAATCAAAAGAATACAAAGTCTAGAAAGCTATGAAAGAAATAGTGAAGACCCTTAAGTATTATAAAATATTGCTGAAGACCAGGGTCAATATTATCCATACGCAGGGGGCGGTGGATGGCGGGGGACGGCGATGGGCATGGGGGTGGGCAGTGATGGGTGCAGAGGGTGGCAGGGGGACGGCGGAGGGGGGAACGGGCCAGCGGCGGGGGGATGGACCAGTGGCGGGGGGGCAGCAGGCTGGCCTGCTCCCCTCTCCATTTTGGCGCCCTAGGCAACTGCCTAGTTCGCCTTAATGAACGCGCCGGCCCTGATGCTGTGGCACATTTGCGCGTGCGTGCATGCACACACACACAGACACACACAGAGTGCACTAATGAATCTCACTGGAAGAATAAAAGCAATGTTTTAACAGCTGAAGAAACCCATAGGAAGAGAAGACTGACAGCTGAATCATTTAAGAAAAGTCCCTGTTTTCTTAAAATCTCCAACCACAGAGTCTCTGCTGCAGCTAAAAATAAAAAATAAAAAAATAAAAAAATCAGGTAAATTCCTCTGTCTGCATGTCTGCAGCCATTTCATGTCTTGCCAGTATGAGGGAAGGGTGTTAGTCTGGCAGAGATTGTTGTTCAACTTGATTTTATTTTCAGCAGGTTGAGTGTGCACTGGAATATTCTTTTTTTTCCCCCTTGGCAGTTGCAAATCTCATTTTGCATTGCACTTTAACATCCAATCAACTGAGTCTTTGGCACAGTGGTTAACCTGGAGCATTGCAGACAAAACTGGATTCAGTCCTGGGGAGCTGGCTCACGATTCATTCAGCCTTCCATCCTCTTGCTGTTCATGAGTGGGAATGTGTAGCTTGCATAATTCAACTGTAAACCTGCTTTAAGTGATATGGGACAATATATAACCCCCCCTCTGTGTGTGTGTGTGTGTGTTAGTTTTAATTTTTCAGCATTTTAAACTTCCAAAGCACCGAAGCAATATTCCTTAGTTTGTAGAACTCTAGTTTGATTTAAGTGCTGCTTCAGGCTTCCTTGACTTGCTTTAGTTATATTTAGTAATGAAGAGATACCCTGTTTCGTTTTGTTTTCCAAATGAATTCTGAATCAAAAGGACATCCCTAATAAATAAAATGACAGAATGGCTGTGAACATGCAAAAAAAAAAAAAAAAATTACCATCATGGTGGGACTCATTTGGTGCTGCGATCAATGAGATGTAAAATACAAAAAGTTGAAAATGCTGCTCTACCCCACTTAAGAAATTATTAGGAACAGTCACTCGGGGCAGTTATAAAATTTGGATGCTGTGGAGAAGTATTTGTAGGCCAGGAACTAGATAATACTTGACACAGAGATGCTTAGCATTTCTCAGAAGTTTTCCACAAGGTATCTTCTTTCTCCTATCTTGCTGAAATTTCAGTTGAAATTACTGTGTATTAATGGCTTTAAAGTAGGAAGGTAAACGAGACCAGAAAAGGTAATTTTTCTATCTGCAATATAGCAACCCATTTGCAGAAATTCCATTGTCTAGGCATTTCATTCTTCTCTGGAGGACCTGGTGCTTTTATCTATTTAAAATGATTAAGGTAAGCAGTTCTACTTCTTCAACCAGCAATGCACAAGAACTATTAATGTTTCTGACCCAGTGATGCCTGATAACCATCACATGTGCATAGTGTACATGACTAGAAACCAGTTTCATATACAGTAGGACTGCCATATCTGTGGGGGATTGGTTCTGCCCCCCTTCCCCCGCATGGATAGTCAAATCCATGGTTAAGGGCAAACATTCTTATCTGGGTTGACGGCAGTGATAGGGGTGATGGGGTGCCAGGGCGAAAGCTTTTGCCTGACATCCCCCAAAAGGCAAGGAGGGAAGAAAGTTTTATTCCCCTTTCTTCTCACTACCAGACTCGGCTGTGGCAAGGAGAAAAAGAAAAGAAAAAAATCATTTATTGTATTGTTGTAAACCACCCAGTTTCTTCTGGAAGACAGGCGGTATATAAATGTATAAATGTATAAATGTACAATAAATAAATAAATAAATAAATAAATAAACTTTATCCCTACTTGCCCCAGCCACCACCACCACCACCATGGACCAGCCAGGCACTCTCCGGAGGGATGGGGTGGGGCCTCACTCATCTGGCCAACTGGCCTTTGAACTTTCTGGTCGGGTCCCATGTGGCAGAAGTTTTGAACTTGCCTCTGAAATGCCCAATCTGCAACCTAGGACCTGAGTGGGAAATTCAAAAGCCGGTTGGCTGGCTGGGCCTTTAAAGTCTCCACATCACCCCTCTGAAAGGTGCCTGGCTGGTGGCATCAGCGGTGGCAAGAGGGGAAAAAAACTTACTGCCACCTCTATTTTGTGCTAAAGAAAAACCCAAGTGACAATTTGTTGGTTTGTGGCTTTGATTTCTAGCACTTATTTAAAAGGAAATTTTGGAACCAAGGTAGACCTCTTGGAATCCAATTTGGAATAATTCTTTATGAGCTACTGAAGGATAATTTGATAAATTACTGTAATGGTGGTTTACACAAAGAGGTGATGGTAAGCTTCAAAATATGTATTTGTTTTAATTTGTATTAACCGCTTTGCTTCCAATTAACCCCATCCCATATGTACCCCTTGTATATAAGAAATAAAATAAAAAAGAATGTTGTATGTGTACAGGAAGTAGATAGAACTTTCAGAATGTAGCTAACAGCCATGGACTTTAAGAACATCATCTAACCAAGGACTTTAAAAGTAACCTCCTGGTGAAGCACATATTTTACCATGTCTGAACGTCTGGGAACCTGCTTTCAAGAAGGGTGATTTACACTCAAAAGCTTGCAATGTTCCTTTTAAAAATGTTTAATAGTGGCCTATAAAGGTATCGCCTGTAACCTATTTTTGCAATTGTGTTTTGTGATGGCCACATGGCTCAACCCCCTTTTTACTTTTCTGTTGTGAGTTTTCGCACAAACTGTGGAAACCTAAACCAAGGAAAAAGGATGTTTTTCTCCTCCCTTTCATGTTCAAGTTAAGACATCTTGCAGAGATTAGCATAGCCTTGGATAGCTTCTCTCGACCTGTTGAGATGGCCTGTTTTGATGAGAATGAGAAAGTTAGAATTATTCCTGTCCCCAACGAACACATACACACAGGCCAGCTCAACTGAAGGCTGTCAATGTTGTCATATACACCTACTGGGATGAGAGAGGAGGACATTCATCACAACCCAATTTTTTCCTAGAGATGTGCACAGATAGCTGTCTTACAAACAGGCACAAGGAACATTTCTCTTAGGAAAGCAACTCCCATTGGCCTTATTAACTGTTCAGCGCACCCACAGCTTCACAGTTAGAACCTCTCTTTCTTCCTAAGGGTCATTGGTCTTATTACTACTGCTGCTAGATAGGTAGAGGCTTGCAAGAAGTTTGCCTTCTCCATGGCACGGCACCCCATAGCTAGTGTCACTAGATAGTGTTGCCTTGCCTTTGTTTTGCCCAGTACCACTTTCCTCCCAGTCCTGGAGGAAACTGTGCAGTCCTTCTCACACTAACCCACTGAATCCATGTGGCCAGGAAAGCTGGGAGATCATACCTCCTTGATTTGGGATTCTGTTCCGGAGGAGGGATGTGATGCTTCTTTCTTCTACCAGCCCCCTTACTAATTTGCATAGAATTACAGTATGTCCACATAGTTCCATGTGAATTTAAGTCCCCCATAACTATCAGATGAGTGCTTTAGTACAAGGTTCCATTGAAATAAAAAAGAGGGAGCCGCATAGCCATTACAAAATGCAAATCCAAGGCTAGACACCTTTATAGGCCACTTAGATGCCCTAAGCACATCCGATCTCGCTTGATTTCGGAAGCTAAGCAGGGTCAGGCCTGGTTAGTACTAGGATGGGCGACCACCAGGGAATACCAGGTGCTGTAGACACCTGGAGTAGGAACTGGCAAGCCACTCCAGTACTCCTGCCAAGAAAACTCCATGGACATGGAGTCACGAACAGTCGGTTACGACTGTAACGACACCACACACACACACACACACACACACACACACACACACACACACACACACACACACACACACACACACACACACAAAATGAAAATGCAATCATTGCAAACTTTCATGGGCAATACCCACTTCTTCAAAGCATGTACCAAAAGTCCAAACATGGCAAAAGATGTGGTTTGCCAGGAGAGGATTCTTAGATGTCAAGTTCTTGGCAAGATGATTTTCTCCAGGCACCTCCATCTTAGATGAGGCAGGAAGCAGCAGGACTATTGTAAAGCTGCATTTGAAGTCAAGGATGGGTTTCACACCTCAACCCTTCAAACAGAGAGACACAGGTCATGCTTATGACACAGTTTGTTATACAAGGTTGTAATACAGTACAGTTCAGGCCACATTCACACTAGTGAAATGTCCCCCAGTAGTTATATGACTTTTAATCATGCTCCTCTTGTGCTTTGTAGCCATGTGGTATTTGTTCCAGGATGTGTGTCCTAATGTGGTTTTGGAATACTGAGACATTTCCTTCCAATGTAACAAGGGCTTACACCTTCTTGCTGACACCATTTAACAGAAGTTAACTGATGCATCAACAAAAATGCAATGGGGGAATTAAAAATTGAAAACAGTTTAAAAGGACATGCATTTGGAGACAGTATTTTCTAAAAGTTGAAGTTAAACTATTCACACATGCCGAAGTGCAACTTAAAAAAACCACAGATCAGCAACTGTAGCCAAGTAAGAAATAATCTGCAGTTAGCACGGTTGCTTGGTAAATGATTTGCTGATGCAGATGAATCATGTGACTGTAGATTTATGATATCAACTCATTGGGGGGATAAGAAGGCAACATTTGGCCCATGTAATTGCAGCCTCAGGTATGCATCAGAAAGGGGATGTGGGTGAACATTGTCTTTCCCTAGGAGTTTTCCTCCAGAATAATGAGCCTTGTGGTGCAGTGGTTAAATGCCTGTACTGCAGGTAAAACTGTGCTCACAACCTGGGGTTCAATCCCAGGTAGCAGGCTCAAGGTTCACTTAGCCTTCCATCCTTCTCAGGTCAGTAAAATGAGTACCCAGCTTGCTGGGGGGGGGCAATGTGTAGCCTGTAGAGATGGGCATGAAACAAACAAAAAAATCATTCTGTTATTTGTTATTCATTTTGTTACATAACAAAACAAATAATGAAAATTGTGATGGAATTGGAACGAACCGAACAGAACCATGAAAATTAGGTTTGTTACGTTTCGTTTTCGTTAATGGTGATGCACAATGAAATGAGCTGTTTTTAAATGTTAAAAAATGTCCTGAATATCCGTAAAAAGGCAGTGATGATTATTTATTCTGCCTGATAATACCTACTGGGGGGGGTTGGGGTCCTTAAAACGTGCAATTATGTCTTTTCTCAGATGGCTGTATTTTTTTCCTTTAAGGGGAGTTAGGGGACATCGACCCAAAATGGCTCCTAGATGCCTAATATTGATTTCTTGTGTATTAAAACGCCCTGGACATCTGTAAAAACACAGTGATAATTATTTGAAAATATTACCTACCAGGGGGTTGTGGTCTTTAAAACGTTTGTTTTTGTCTTTCTCCCATCACGATGTATTTTTTATTTTCCCTTTAAGGATGACACAAAATGGACTCCAGCCACAAAATGGAGGCAAGCCATGTGATGGGATCATGTAAATTCTTGGACAATTTCAACCAATAACATGCCCAGGTTGCAGACTGGGTAGGTGTGGCAGCCACAGAGGGCATAAAAAGCTTTGGCAGCCCCTGTCCTCCTAGAAGTCTGCGGTGGGAGTTAGGGTGGGATTGCTGTCCCTGCGATTCGTTACTTTAGGCCAGCCAGGCAGGTGTGTATCTCTGTGTTCCTGCTGGCTGCAGCCTGGCTCTTAGGGGAGAGAAAGAAGAGATTTATCTTGCAGCCTCCCTGTGTGCGTGCGTACCTCTCGGTGAGTACCCTCCCCTGCCCCGCAGTGCAGTCACTCTGTGGCTGCCTTACTCCCCGGCCAACACCTGCCACTGCCTTTGCAGCCTCCCTGCGTACCTAGTCTATACTGTGTCTCTGCCAGCATCATTTTTTAGTGTTTTCCCTCTGGTCTGGGGCGTTGGGGGACGTCCGTGTGCGGAAATGCTTTAAGTCGCACAAAAAGCAGGTAAAAATGAAAAATGAAAAAATGAAACAAATTTTTTCAAAAAATTCACGAAAAACAAAAATGAACCGAAACAGACCTGCAATGAAAAATGAAAAACTGAAACGTCATTTTTTCAATTCGTGCCCATCTCTAGTAGCCTGCATACTGTAGTGAAACTGTAAACCACCCAGAGACTACTTGAAGTGGTATGGGGCAGTATATAAGCAGAACACTTTGCTTTTGCTTTTTGCTGCCCGTGCTTAATAGGAGATGTAGTCCAATATAGATGGAGTGCATCTGCTTCGGGAAATGATTGCTGTGTAGCATCAACATTACATGAAATTCTGTTGTAGAACTGCATGTATATAAATTCTGATGGTATCATCAACCAAAAGTATCAATCTTTATTCTAAATCTGGAAGTTGAGTCAAGGTAATAGGACTTCTTTTCTTATGAGATCAAAATGTTTCACTACTCATCTATCTAGGTTCATCAGTTGAAATAAAGTTAGTGCAAGGCCTCACAAGAAAAGAAGTCTAGTTGCCATTACTCAGCTTAAGGATAACCTCACCTGGATGACTGAGATTCTTCACAGGCTTTATTCTAAAGCTTCCTATTCCTCAGCTCAACTTTCAAGTCTCCCTAATATAGAGATGTCTGGTCTGACTGATAGGCACACTGAGGTCAGAACAGATTCTCAGGCATTTTCCATTCTGATTGTTGGGCACACCCAGATCAGAAGGGAAAAGCCTTCTAGTGTGACCACTAGTTACATGCTTGGATAACATCAAATAGTACATACATCTCTTCAATCTTTAAGAATCTTGGAAGGTAGCCTTCAGGAAGAATGGCTTTACACTTGCTTAGCAGAAACAATGTAACATGTCTAAGCCTCCTGGAATACACCGAACATCTAGAAATTATGCTAATGTGATCTGTTCTATTCTGTGATTACAAATATCATAATTATTCTACCTATCTTTGATTAATTAAGACCCTCAGAAGTCCACTCAATAAAAAGGAAGCTCCTCTCAGTAGAGGGAGCAATCCACCAGATTCTTACAACCACTGGTCTGTCAGTCATTCCTACACCCTAAGAATGCTTTTGGGTGCCTTTGGTTAGGGGGAACTTTTAATGCATAAAATTTGCCATGAGTAATTTAAAAAAAAAAAAACACACATAGCATCCCAAGGTACTCAAAGGTTTCTCCGAGTCAAAAGGAAGCCCTAGGGAACTTCAGAAATTGATGTGTGTGTGTGTGGGGGGGTGGATAAGAAATTTTGAAATAAAGATTCCTATCCACACCTGATGACATCACCAGGATTTATGTATACATACATGTGCAACAGGATTCCAACCATTGCATTATATAGACTCTTTATTGCAGGATTAATGTGGGTTAGCCTAGTAGTTCTGAGATGTATATTACATTATGTATACAGAGACAGAAAAATGATAAATATTCATGCTGCCAATACAGATATCATTGCATGGATTCTTTTCTGTGTTTCTGCTATTTCTGTTAAGTTCTGCATACATCAAAGCAATTTTATTTTATTATTTACAACTTAAGAGTTCATCCAGAGAGGGCAAAACTTCCAACTCTGCCTGGTCATGGTTTCCATAGTCACCTGGAAATTTAAAGAGCCTCATTACTGTTTTTCTTCAGGAGAGCTTTTATATCCTGACTAGAAATCAGCTTTTTTGCTGGAACATCCCAATTTCGTTTGATGCAACATTAAAACGGGGCACTTATTCAAAACTTCTGATCTGGAGGTTCCAATAAGGAAATGAAGTCTCCATCAGAAACAATGTAGCATTAAACTCCACCCCAGAAAAAAATGTCCCAGTACAAAATTACCATCCTCTTAGGACAAGGAGAAACATGAAGTAGGAGAAAAGGCAGGGATCACATCGGATCAACCCTTAAACTAAATAGATAGCAGGGAAAACAGTAGAACTCTCAGTGACTGATTGGGGTACTTTTACAATACCACATGCTCCATCTAGACAAGCCCTTCTCTCTCTTTTTCTTTTTATTTATTTTAAGCAACTTGCTATAATTGACGGGGAACTATATGAGCAGGAAATACTGCAATGCATTTAACTTGGAAGAAAATACGAGGGAATTTACCTAGGGAACAATCTTCATAAACTCATATATGTGATGGCAGGGAAGATGCCTGGGAGGTGCCAAAAGGAAATGGATATGGAACACCAGTTTGGCTCCAGAATAGCAATGCACAATCCATGAGAGATGGCTTAAACAGTTATTGCATCAGAGATCAAAAAGTAGCTTTACAAGAACATCTGCTTATAGTGCAGAGATGGAAAAAAAAACATTTCTAACAAAAGGAAACGTGGTCCAAACGTTTCCTCAGACGCTGAAAAGAATCCAAACCTGTTTGATATCCCAACATGCCACAGTCACATTGTGAATGTGCCAACATTCTGTGAGAGAATCTGTTCATGCAGGAGATGTAGGAAGTACTAAAGATCTCATGAGAAAATTTCCCTCCAGTTTTTCCATTGGATCCATTGCTCCAAATCCATCCTTCAGACCCTTGAAAAATGTTTGCCTCTTGCTTCCAAACTTCAGAAACCTTCGTGAACTGGAACAATAGAATGTTTAGAAATTTGTTTTTCTGATGCTTTCTCTGCTCACTTCATTACCTTTTTTGTAAAAGAAGAACAAGGGGGAAATCTAGATTTTCTGACTCTCCTAATAATTTCCTAATTTCAAACTTTTTATAAAATAAGTGAATATTTGTAAAGTTGAGTCCTTACTTGCCTCATTGTGTGACATCAAGGATGTCCAATACATATCAGCACCCAGTTGTGGCTGGCCACTAATTATGATAATGACTGTGTGCTATCAGGTTGATTACAACCTATGGGGACACTTTCCAGGGTTTTCTAGATATCAAGGACTCATTTCTTCTTTCTGGAGCAACTTTGAAACTGCGCAGCTTGCCCAAGGCTACGCATGCTGGCAATTTCCCACTACTTTTTATGCCATTGCATCTTCACCAGCATCACTAAATCAATAAGATTCTGGTCACAGATTACTTTAAAACAAGGATTCCCAACCTTGGGTGCCCAGATGTTCTTGGACTACAATTCTCAGAAACCCGGGACATCATAGATAGTGGAGAAGTCCTCTGGGGAGATTTAGTCCAAGAACATCTGAGGACTCAACACTTGGAACCTACTTTATAGTATCAACCAGCCAATTTTTTCATCTGAGAACAAGAGATAATGTTAAATCTAAACTAATGTTTTGTCATTGTCACAACTGAAATAGATCCATTGATTCACTGGGATTCACAGGTATTGGCTTGCCGTTTACAAACTGATTTAACCGTTTAGTGCCTAGTTGAGATCAGCAGTAAGATACTGCCCTAAACACATCCAATCTCATCTGATTTTGGAAGCTAAGTAGGGTCAGCCCTGGTTAGTACTTGGATGGGAGACCACCAGGAAATACCAGGTGCTGTAGGTGCCTGGAGTAGGAACCGGCAAACCACTCCAGTATTCCTGCCAAGAAAACTCAATGGACATGGAGTCACGAATAGTCAGTCATGACTATAACAACTCAACACAACACAACACAACACAACACACACACACACACACACACACACACACACACACACACACACAGAGAGAGAGAGAGAGAGAGAGAGAGAGAGAGAGAGAGAGAGAGAGTTCCTAAAGATTAAAACTTAGTTCTTATTAATTGCACATCATTTCAATATCTCATTTAGGTGATTCTTCATGTTCAATTTAGCAATGAAGGCTGGTGGTTTCTAAAAGCACTCTTTCAGTAATGACCTGAAACTACCTCTAATGGTAGGAAGGGCGGGAGCCTGTTTTTGGTTGAAAGTACACCACAGCTTTCTATCCAACTAAACCTGGAACGTATAATGCAGTTCTGAAATACTGTTCATCTCATTCAACATCAGGCCTCAAAATTATTTTGAAACACACTATACAGTCATGTTTGCATCTGCTTTCCCAGATAGATGGGATTTTTTTTTGAAAGAGCAGAGTCCAAACTACTCGCCATATTTGTGTCAAGTATTACAGTTTTTGCAATAGGAAGTCAAATATTACATTTCTGTGTCTCTTGAGATGATACCTTTATCTCAAGTACTTCTTTCACTATTAATAATAAAAATAAAAATTATTCTTTGAGAACTTCATGGTAGACTGTTTTGTCAGTTCTTTTGTCCCTGTGGGTACATTTGTGAAGGTGTGAGAGCCTTTCAGGTGGTTGGTTGTTTCCAGACATGGAAACTCCTGCTGAAAGAAGCCAGGCTGCCACCTTCCATATTGTTCTTCTGTCAGCAGACCAAGACTTTAGATGGCATATAGTGTAAGGGAACTTTGAAGTAATGGTGGCTTATCTAAGGGGTGGTCATGGGGAACTTCACTGTGTCCTTTCCCTGTTGGGACAAAGGGTTACTATGTATGTATGTATGTATGTATGTATGTATGTATGTATGTATGCATGCCTGCCTGCCTGCCTGCCTGCCTGCCTGCCTGCCTGCCTGCCTGCCTGCCTGCCTGCCTGCCTGCCTGCCTGCCTGCCTGCAGGATTCAAAGGTAGCATTTCTAAATGTTCCTCTCTGTTCTATGTCATACATTGTTTGGTGTCTCAGTTTGTTTTAAAGTGATCCTTTTGACAGACACCAGTAGTGGGATCCAGTTCCAGGGTGGTTTCAGCAGCAGTTAGCATTCCCCTGTCACTATCACCAGCTTATACCCTTGTGGAACACCATATAGTATTACTGTTATGGTGTTTTAGACAGGATCAGGTTGGTTTAAGTTGATTTATGCTGGTTAAAAGCAGCATCTCAAAGGCTAGAGGTGTGGAAGTCTATGCATTTATCTTAGACCCAGATTCAGGATTCAGGCTTTAAAATGGCAGTGCAAACAGTTGTAGGATGTATTACCCTTATTTGTACCAGAGCTTGAAAAGTTTATTTTTGGGGAGTAACAACTCCCAGGCTCTCCCAGCCAGCACATTAAGTCTGGCTGGGATGATTTTGTGAGCTGTTCTTGTGCGGGTGTTGCGGAGGAGTCACTTTTCCAAGCTGTGCTATCTGGCCTCTTACAGCAGCACAGCATGCTTTGATTTGAGGAGTGAAACACACACACACACACACACAGGGAGAGAGAGAGAGAGAGAGAGAGAGAGAGAGAAGCTAAGGCATCTATGAAAAATATCTTGGTAAATACCTTCCAGACTGCACTTCAGTGTATCCACTCATTGACACAGTTCCTCTTATTGTTCAGTTGTGGGAAGCATTTTATTTTCACTTTAATTATTAACAGACTTTAAAACAACAGCCTGAAGCCAGTCCTCTCAAGAGACAAGCTGTTTTGCATGCTCGTACTTTAATCCTCTGCCTTTACCATAAGGATAATCTACTCCAAACAAGTGTAACATTCAAAAGACACCAATGGAGAACAAGCAGCCTACCCTGGCAAAGACAGATTTGTTCCGGATCCTACATACCACACCTTATCTTACCAACAACCATAAACAACATAATTGTAGATTCTAAACCGAGGCACTTATAATCAGGTGATTTTAGAGCATATGGATGCTGATGGCCTTAAGCAACCTACTTTCCATTCAGTTGATTCACAACATCTATGATGCAGGATTAATAATCTTTTGTGGGAAGAAAAGGTTGTGCTACTATGCTTTCTTCAAAATGTGGTAAACCAGCCCTGCGGTGTTGGTGGGCTTTCCTTCTCATTGTCCCAATTGGTCTCCATTCCCATGGTCACTACCTATTAGCCCCACTGATTGGTGACTGTGACAGCAATTACAAAGAAGACCTGAAAAAAAGGGGGGTTTAAAACCAGCCTGGGAATTGCTCCAGCATCCATTTTGTGTTAAATGACATCTAAAGCACCCCTCCCACCCCTACCCCCACCCCCCTCTGTGTGTGTGTGTGTGTGTGTCTTCCTGAGAGAGAGTGAGGCAAATGCTTTAACAATCTGTTATACGCCCTTGGGGGTTAGTTCTTGTGACAGGGTTCAGTGTATTTATTTTTATTGTACACAGTGGATTGTCTAAGGTTATTGCTGTTGGGAGGAAGTGATTGCTTTTAACAAAACCTGCCTCTGGGATTTTAAAAAGTATTGTCTTGAACTGAGAAGCAAGAAAACACAACCTGAGTGCCACAGCATGTGGCCAGGTGAACCAAGGCTGCACCATTGAGAAGGACTTTCCTAGGCCCTTCTCACATTGATTGAGTACCAATTATTTTCATCAGTAGAAGCATTTAGAGGAAAGAGGCTCAGAGATCTAGAAAAAAATCCAAGGACTGTGCCAGGAAATTATTGGAATATTATTCTGTTTACTTAGATGGGAATCCTATGCTGACTTTTCTACGAGAGAAGAAATAGAACTAAACGTTTGAGTAGACAGACATATAGCATTTGTCTGGTAGCATATGGCATGGTATTCAGCTTTCAAATAGTGTAATTTTTAGAATGCTAAGTATTATTCCTTTGATGTTATAGAAATACAATCAACTGGACAGTAGGCTGCTTAAAACCACTGACTATGGTATTTAACTTTTTGCTTTTCCTCTCAGAATGGCATAGACATGATTATGAGAAAGCAATATATTTTATCTGGAGCTGCTTCCACAAGGTTGCATTTTACTGATTTGACGGAAAGTCTAAAAGTGTGTTAAGCTAACTTTTTACATACCATCTAGGACACCTTTTGAAACTATTAAGAAAAAGGAGATGGTATAGGCAGCCACTGAAGAACAAGAAATTTTAAACTGGCATTTTGTCATGAGTGTATACTGTACATGGTTTAGGCAAATGTAACTAAACTGACATCAGCTTCTTTTTTTGCATTCGTAATGCCCATATTATAGGTATGTTAGCTGATGGATTCTATGAGTTATATACCAAAAACAGCCTTCAAAAATAAAAAAATTTTTTTCAGCCTTTGACTGACTACAGGTATGTATTGAGTTTGACCAGTTCAGGTAATTAAGAATCTTCTTTGCTGAGCAAATAGAACCTGTTTTAACCCAGTTGACCAAAGTTTTAACCCAGTTGACCAAATTTATAACTACTTGAAGATGTAAACCTATAATTAACACTGGTGTGTCTCATAAGAACACATGAAAGGGCCTTCTTGGCTGCTATGCCCAGATTCTGGAACTCCCTCCCACTAGAAGCTAGGACTGCCTCTTTTCTGTTGCCTTTATGGAAACCAGCAAAGATATTTCTCTTCAAGCAAGCTTTCCCTGAATGATGGACTACCTATTATGTGTCTTTTATTTGAATCTACCATACATGGTCAAATAAACTTTGTGTTTATAACTACTTATAACCTTGTGTGATTTCATTGACACTATGTTTGTTTTCAATGTTAGTTTCCATCAGTCATAACGTTTGCATGGATTTTTTACTCTCTCTTTAACTGCTCACATTCTCTAGTAGCTTTAATGTTGTCCCTCAATTCCCTGTTCTTGAATATGTCTTAACTGTACTGGACTGTATATTGTCCCTCATTACTGTAAGCCACCTTGGGTCCCTTTCCAAGGAGAAAGGCAGGGTAAAAATACTCAAATAAATAAATAAATAAATAAATAAATAAATAAATAAATAAATAAATAAATAAAATGTCCAGCTCCTGTCAAAGAGCCACAGAGAGGAATTGACTTCTCAACCCCTGGCTCCATAACCAGATACCTAAGCCACTGAGCTATCCAGCATTTTCTTCCTGTTCAGTTTCACTGGTCTTGTTATTATGAAGAAAATTCATTGAAAAATTGCTTACAATATACAAACATAAACACTACTGAGTGTTTTTGCTCAGGTAAATCTAACATTTTCAGAGAGGAAGCTGCTACAGTGGTCCCCCGCCATTTTGCAGTTCATATACTGTTATCCTGGTATATTGCGGAACTGCAGTATATGAAAGGCAAGGCCCCTTGGGGTGAGCTGCATGAGCCTGTTTAAGGCCTCCTGCACTTACCCCAGGCCTGGCACTGCCCTAAATGGGCCTCCAATGGGCTTCCCAGGCCTGTTGGAAGCCCCAGAAGTTGTTTCTGGCAAACCGGAAGCCACTTCTGGTTTTCGGAAGGCACTTCTGGTTCATCAGAAACTACGTCTGGGGCCTCTGACAGGCTTGGGCAGCTTGTAGGAGACTTGTTCGGGGCAACGTCAGGAGAAGGTAAGTCTAGGAGGCCCAGAACAACCCCCCCCTAGTCCTGACCCAACCTAGCATCCACATATCGCGGATTTTCCATTATCGCTGGTTGGGTCGGGACCCAAAACCTTGCAATAAGCGGCGGGTTACTGTACTCTGTTCCAGCATGTACAAAATCCCCCAAAGGTTAACAGTTATTTTGATATGAAGAGTTATGGATTATGATCAAACCATGAAAACTCACAAATAAACCTTAAAGTTAACATTGCTTTCTTCCCTGTTGTTCTAAATGACCAAAACAGTGCCTTTATTATTTATCCAGGTTTTTGCTTAAATCTGTTTTTCTGACAAATTCATGGGGGTACTTATATTCTAACTATATGAATAAAATAATCAGTGGTCAAGTCTTTCACAAATTCTTCTTTTCTGTTTCATTTTAGTTTGTTTTGAATAATTACTTATATTTTTTTCCACCTGCAAGAGTTCTTATTTTGTTTTTAGTTGTTGCTGTGTGTAATTTATTTCTTGTCCAAATGCTTGATACAAGGAAATGTTACTGCTGGTTTTTAAATTTAATTCCCTGAACATTCCAATCAAGTTCTTTGTAAGTCATTTCTTATGCTTATTCCTTTACAGCCCAAAATAGCTTGCATGGGCATGTTTTCTATCATTGTTGTTTGTTTTATTTCATGGCTTAAAGTATTAGATCATTGACTGAACTGGCTTGAAACACACTGGGTTTAGAAGGAGCCAATGGTCCATATCAAAACAGGCAAAATACTTCCCCATAAACATATATGCCTTTTCTAATCCATTAGAAAGGCATGAACCTGTTAAAATCCTGTAATCCTACTGAATGAATGCACGTCCTTAAAGCACTGTGAATTATCTGTTTCAAGTGTTTTCTGAAAGCAACAGGGTACCTTTATTTGTATTTGCATTCATTTATATTTCTCTTGAGTCTAAAAGAAGGGGGATTTTAATAGCTTAGATCTAAGATTTCTGTCTCGGTCTTGAACATTCCTCTACAAGAAGAAGCTCCGTTTATTTAATTGGGCAGGATTGTAACCTGAGAGCTAGCTAAAATTCTCAAAGGACACCGAAGCTACAGTCCTGTCCCAAAACAAAGCAGGCCGATTGGGTCAATATTTCAGCCCTCAAGATTAAACACATAGAGTATAGTGGACCCTTGTATAACAAACAGCTTGTATAACATAAAATTTGTAAAACATAAAATTTTTTTAGAGATAGGGGAAACTTGCTTAACATAATCGCCTATGGGGAGAACCCATACAACATAAAAATGGGATCATTCCATTTTCAATGCATTCCTATGGGAATTTGTATAAAGGAAAATTTGCTTAACATAATTTCATTTGGAATGAATTAATTCCTTTATACAAGGTACCACTGTAAATGCTGAAGTGCAGAAATTCATGGTAAAGTCCCTGCAGTCACACTCCCAATAAGTGCTGTTTTGCATCACATCAGCATTTTGCATCACATCTTGCATTTTCATCTCCTCTAGGAAAAAGGAATAGACCACCAACTTCAAATGCAAGATCTTAGCTAAGCATTAAGCCTCTTGCTATCCAGCACTATTAGATTTGAGACCTTTTCCCCTCCCCTTCTTACTGTAGCCTTCAAGGGTTCAAGGAAGGAAGGAAGGAAGGAAGGAAGGAAGGAAGGAAGGAAGGAAGGAAGGAAGGAAGGAAGGAAGGAAGAAAAGAAAGAAAGAAAGAAAGAAAGAAAGAAAGAAAGAAAGAAAGAAAGAAAGAAAGAAAGAAAGCTCCTCCATGACTTCCTACATCAATGAAGCAGATTTTTAGGATACATGTGGGTGCCAGAAGGGAGGCAGAGTGTTCAGTTCTGATGAAGGAAATGTCATCCAGTGGCAGTATACAGCAAGAAGGATAATCTTGAAGCAAGGTATTATTGTTGAAAATCCAGTTTCCTTGAAAGAAATGAGAGGCTTGCAAGTACTCTTAGAGGGAACACAAAGGCCTGGAGGGTATAGCTGATGATCTCACTTTCCCTCAGTTAGAAATTATTGGCTGGTCTGACTACACCAACCCTAGCTCCATTACACCATTAGCTCCAGGCTCCTGGCTTAACAGACAAAGTGGTGGGACATGTTCTGTCAGAAGTGAATAATTAGTCCTATTTAGCCATTCCTCCTGAAAACATGCAGGGCTGAAAGCATGAATGCAAGCCCCGCCCCCATATATCCACCTCACTTGGGGATCCTGGAAACTGTTGCATTCGATAGGGTGAGATAGAGATGTGGTAGGTGGGACTTACTTACACCCACCACCACATTCCCTTCATCCTTTCATCCTTAAGTGCTTTCAGAAGGAGTGTCAGAATGAGGCTATGGAGCCCAGCTGCCTGAACAGCAAGGCAATCCTGGTCCATAGAGGACAGTGCATCACAAAGCAAGGGGGGGGGATTCTGTAAACTTCCTAATCAATCAGATTTGAGCAAAAGTTCCTTTGGCATCCCAGGGCAACAGTCAAACAGAACAGGGTTCTGAAGATAATCGGCAAACCAGTTCTCAGAAGCCACAGAAGTTATAAGCACACACCACAATAATTAGCACCTTGTTTCACAGGTATCTTTTCCTCTCTCATTTCTGTTTTGGTGTCAGCCTTCCAGCTGGAAATGGCCTTAAGAGGCAAAATAACACCTTGGCTCCAAGTGGGTTTCCTGGAAAGATGAAAGCTGGGTGAGAAAAAAAGGGAGTGTCCCTGTGTTCAGATTCCCACCGTCTGTTCCAAAGTTGCTTTTTGGCTGCTTCCTTCACTCATATGAGTCAGCAACTTACTTGAGGAGGATAATGTGTGTGCTTATTAGTGCAATGCCTGTTACTGGAATCATGAGTTTGGGAGGCTCAAATGGGCTCTGTTACATCCCAGGATTCTTTGTTACATTGCGCTCGTGAATACTTTGCCTTTGTTTCCAGTTTATTTCTCCTGACTTTATATAAAAATAATATTTTTTAAAAATGCAGTTAATCACATTTGGGTAATTAGATCCCCTCAACATTATTGATAAATTGAGCTTCTTAAGTTCTTCATAATTTTTCATCAATAATGGAATGCAATGGAAAGGGAGAAGCAACAGCAAAAAGAAAAATAATTGTTCCGACCAAATTCTGACCAGCTGCAGGATTTGTAGCTGAAGACCAAAATGGAGACATGAAGATTTAGCTTCAAGTATGATGGCATCAATAGCTGCCTAGATGCCCTAAGCACATCCGATCTCGCCTGATTTTGGAAGCTAAGCAGGGTCGGCCCTGGTTAGTACTTGGATGGGAGACCACCAGGGAATCCCATGTGCTGTAGGTGCCGGGGGGGGGGCAATGTGTAGCCTGCCTCCACTGCAGAAGAAGAAAAGGACAGATAGAGCTGCGTATCATCAGCGTACTGATGACAGCAAACTCTAAATCTCCTGATGACCTCCACCAGTGGCCTCATATAAACATTGAACAGCATAGGAGAAATTGCTGACCCCTGGGGCACCCCGCAAGGGAATGTCCAAGGAGCCGACAATTCATCTCCCAACAGAAACCCGCCGTCGAGGAAGGATCTGAGCCAGCACAACACTGAACCCCTGATTCCTGCCTCGGCGAGCCAATCCAGTAGGTTACCGTGGTCGGCGGTATCAAAGGCAGCTGACAGATCAAGGAGGACCAACAGGGAGGAACACCCCCTGTCAGGCTCCCTGAGGAGGTCATCCTGCAGAGCGACCAGGGCAGTCTCGGTTCCGCGAAGCGGACTGAACCTGGACTGGAACAGGTCAAGGATATGATTATCCTCCAGGTATGACTGAAGCCAAACTGCGGCCACCCTCTCAACAACCTTGCCCAGGAAGGGAACAATGGTGATTGGATGATAGCTGGCAAGATCGTCCGATGCCAGGCCTGGCTTCTTCAGTGTGGGCTTCACCACTGTCTCCTTCAGACGGGAGGGAAAAATTCCCTTCCGGAAGGAAGTGGTGGCAATGGAAGAAGCCCACTCCGGCATGTTCCCTCTGGCTGATTTGATGAGCTGCGCAAGGGTTGAAAGGGGAAGCTGCCGGCCGACAATAAGCCATATCCCTGGAGGCCTCTGGGGGTGACACAGGCCCAAACTCGACCAGGCTGGGGGACCAAGGGGGTGACGAGGGCAGCTGGAGTCCAGATCCTCAACCTTAGATCTAAAATGGGCTGCAAATTGCTCACTAGTGAGATTACTAGGAGGAGGCTCAGGCTGACCAGGCTTGGAGAGGTCTCAAACCACCCGGAGCAATTCTGCCTGGCAGTTTGAGGCCTCACCAATTCTCAGGGAGACATGAGCAGTTCTTGCGTCCCTGATCACGCGTGCACATAATGGCTTGTCAGCTGCTTCAGCGCAGCCTTTTTTCCTGCCATCCGGTCCTTTCTCCATACACACTCAAGCTGTCTGTGTTCTTGTTTCATCACCCGCAACTCAGCCATGAACTACGGTGAGGAGCGGGCTCCACAACGGAGGAAGCACTCGGGGGAGATCCGATCGAAAGCCCTGGCAGCACCTTCATACCACTATCCACCAGGGCTTCGACCAGGTCATCAGACAGTCTGCCAGTAATCTCACCGAAGGCCTCCATGAACCGCACAGGGTCCAGGAGCCTTCGAGGTGGGCCCAAACAAGGGACCGATGCTCCCCCAGGGCAGGGCGACAATCAACAGGGAAAATTTTAGCAGATGGTGGTCTGACCATGACACAGGTTGGGAGATGATGTTCCCAACCCGCAGGTAAGAATCTGATGACATGGAGGAAAAGACCAGGTCCAGGGTATGGCCTGCACTATGGGTGGGGCATAGAACATGCTGAGAAAGGTTCATGGAGGTCATTGACTCCATGAAATCCAGAGCAACACCTGATAGTTCCTCCTTGGCATGCACGTTGAAGTCCAATAGGCGGGGGGGGGGATTTCAACAGGGCAGCCGAGACGAACTCGGTGATCTCTGGAAAGGATTGGGCTGGGTTGTGGGGAGCACAGTACACCAGCACAATAGCAAACCTATCTCGCTGACCCACCAATAGGTGAAGCCATTCTAACCCTGGACACACCAGTGCCGCAATGCTGCTAATACAAAGAGATTCCCTGTAAATGATGGCCACCCACCACCCCCTCTGACCTGCCTGCCCACTGGACCCTAAACCCAGGGAGTACAGAAGGGAGAGGGAGAACCCCCCTCCTCACCCACCCAGGTCTCAGTAATACATGCCATCAGCTCGCTCCTCCACAATAGAATCATGGAGGATAGAGATCTTTTTATGAACCGACCTGGCGTTAACCAGGAGACAGGACAGGTCAGAGGCACTGGCGGAGTGGCTACCTGATACATGACGGAGGGTGGGGGTATCAGAACAGGGGACAGGCACCAACTGCCTGACCCGAGTTCTTCTTACCCGACTAATTGGCCCACTCCGAGCGTGCCTCCCATGGCCAGACACCACTGAAATTGTAGTCCCTGCTGATATGGTGACCTTGTGAGATATTAGCTTATCTAGGGGCTATAATGATACATTTCTTTTATATTTAAGATTATAATATTGCCAATAAGACATTCAATGGAAAATCACTGTGAACTGACTTTTTGTGCATAGAGAGCATGTGGTCCAAAGGGGAGAGACATCTATGCACTCCTCTGGGATGTGTTACATCCTTCCTGGATCTTTGCATTTTTCAGCATTGTGCATGTCAGTATTTTGTGTTGAGAAAAGCAGGAAAAGTGGATACCTAGGTGGGTACATTCACAAATGAACAGAAAAATCTCTATACTTATGTAGACCAAAATTAATGTTTTGACTACAACTCCCATAATCCTCACCCATGACCATGCAGGTGAATATAAATTAACCTCCCTCAAATAGTTTGGGCTGTAACTCCCATGAACCCCAGTTAGTAAGTGTGGTGGCCTAGAAGAGATGAGAATGGTATTACTAAATGCTAGACAGAGACTTTGAGTCTGCTGGCAAGCTTTGCTGCAGCTTGATTTACAGGCTGTTTCATGCTTCTGTTCAGATTAGGTGATCACACAGCACAGATTGTTTTGGTCTCAGTGTCAACACTGCCTCCTTAATCAGATGTGGTTTGATCTGTGTGCCACAGCCCTCAGCCCACTTTCCTTTGATCCCAATCTATGCCAATCCACAACTCTTCTTTTAGGGCTCATTGTAAAGCCAGTGAGCTGTTTAAACGTACAGTTCTGGGGAAAAGAGACAGTGTACCAACATTTTCCATATTGTACAAACCCATTCAAATATACGGTGGAACCATAATAGTTTTCTGTAGTTCATCACAGTTGATTCTATTCCATATTGATTTTATCCTCTTTCTTCTGTGTAGAAGTGAACTAGTGCTAAAACCAATATATTAAGGTGGCGCTAAAGTGATCTAGTGCTGAACTTGGTAGTTTGTTTTGTGCATTTTAAGCAATAATTTGAGCTAATAAGGGAGAAAAATCTGGACGTGAGCATTCCTGCTGTCCCAAACATTGCACACACCTTAGTACATCACCATGATACCAGCCCCAGTCATGCCATGGAATTTTTGTGTTGTGTCATTACAGTTGTGAGCATGTCCATGGAGTTTATCTTGGCAGGAATACTGGAGTGGTTTGCCAGTTCATACTCCAGGTGCCAACAGCACCTGGTATGCCTTGGTGGTCTCCCATCCAAGTACTAATCAGGGCTGGCACTGCTTAGCTTCCAAAATCAGGCAAGATCAGATGTGCTTGCTTATCAAAAGATGTTTGCCGAGTCCTTGGAAAATAAATCTTCAGAGTATCCGCAGTTATGTAGAATACTCAGCCAGCACAGGAAAGCAGATGGATGGGTGTCAGACAGTAAAGACAGATAGTAACCCAAATATATCTACTCTCCAGCAGCAAGCAAACTCTCACACACACATGATTGCTATGCACAGCTTAATAGGGAGAACAAAACAGCTTGTATAGAAAAATATAACACTACTATAAAACAGGGACAATACAAAACAATGATATAAACAGTCCATACTGTGCAAAAATACTTAGCTTAGCTTGTGCAGAGAAAGAGGTTTCTTCATGTATGGGTGCATTGCAAAAAAAAAAAAAACCAACACCTCCCGCCACCTTTGTAAGAACAAAACAGCTGATCATAGGGGGGAAAGCCAATTGAAATGATTGTGTTTGAAAAAAATGTAGACACCCCCAGTGTCAGAGGGGGAAAACTCTGCATTAGCATTACGGTCCCGGACGATCACCCAGATTCACCTGTACCTCGATGAGGACTCCCTGAGGACAGTCGTGCATGCAAACCTCCAGGATTGACTATTGCAACACACTCTATGTGGTGTTGCCCTTGACCCTGATTCAGAGATTGCAATGGGTACAGAATGCAGCATCAAGGATAGTGGTTGGTATGGTCAGATATGCATGTGTTACCCCCATCCTGGCTCGCTTGCATTGGTTACCTGTTGCCTCCCCAATCAGGTTCAAGGTTCTGGTTTGGGTTTTCAAAACCCTCCATGGCTTGGGACCTGAATATCTGGCAGAGCACATCTCCTGTAGGAAAGCCATTGCCCAACCCACCCTTGCCCTTAGGGCCACCACCACCAGAGAGGCCAATAAGGAGCGAGTGTGCAGTCAGGCTTTCTCGGTGGTTGGTCCTACTCTGGAATTCCATCCTGGCTGAACTTTGTCTTCTGCCCACCCTGTCTGCCTTCCAAAGACCTATAAAAACCTGGGTCTTTAAAGAGGCATTTGGGAAACCTGAGGTTTATTTTATGTGTTTTAGTGTTTGCTCTGCTGGCCCACCTCTAACATCATATCTGTCCTGGTCTTTTTTATTTTTTATTTTTTGTTGTTATTTTATTCTGTAAACTGCCTAGAGTTTTCTTTGGGGAAGCAAGGTGGTATATACATTTTGAAAATAAATAAATAGGGAAGGCCAAACTGATTTGAACTGGCCATTTTGTCATGTGATCAGTAAAGAAAAATGTGCATTCATCCATGTTGTTCCCACAGCAAATTCTCTACTATTTTCCTGTATAGTCATAGCTAGAACCAGTTTCCAGGAGGAGGTAGTATACTTCAGGCAGAGGTGGATGAATAAATCCCTGGCCAGCTGCTACTTTCCCTTCCGGTGACGGGAAGACTTATTGGAGGTACAGGACTGGGTGTTGCAGCCAGCATGGTAAAAAAATTGTTACCCACCAGATTAGCAGTGGTGCAGTCTATGGGTCAGCCCTCTATCCAGTAGGTGCATCCCAAAATGATCTCTGAACAGCCAATGAAGTTCTCCCTGCTCTTCCCAAAGTCAAGGTGTAGAATATCTAGAGCAGTGGTTCTCGACCTGTGGGTCCCCAGATGTTCCTGGACTGCAAATCCCAGAAGTCTTCATCACTTGCTGAGCTGGCCAGGATTTATGAGAGCTGCAATCCAGGAACATCTGGAGCACCACAGGTTGAGAACCACTAATCTAGAGTGACCAGGTTCTTTTGTTACCTAGGGAAGATGATTTGCACAACATCTCTGAAAGTATAACTGTAGTAATAACTAACTTAGGGCGTTTATACACGACCCCTAAGCTGCGCTGCAAATGGCTCCCAGCTACGGAGCTTAGAAATGTTTCCCCACCAGCTCCGGAGTTTGCAGAAACTTAAGTGCGACCCCGCCCACTTTAGCGCGACCCAGCACACTTTTCTTGTACCTTCTCTCTGGAGGTGAAAAATATTTGATGCAGATAAGAGTGCCGGGCTCTCCTCGCTTGTCTGTTGTTTTTTTGCCTCCCGCCCCTTTAAGAGCCCCTTGAGAAGGAACCAGGAAGTAACGGGGCTCGTGGCAACTTCGACCGGCACCGGCAAGTTAGTAAACGTTTCTTTTGTCCTTTGTTTCCCTCCCTCCCCTCACGCCGACAGGAGCAGGAATTGCTGAGGGGTGGGGACGCAGGAACAGAAACTAGCCCCCAAGATCTCTGGTCCGAATTTAAGGGACCAGCGGATCTTAGGGGTCGTGTGAAAAGGCCCTTAGTAAGATATGCTCCTCCTTCAAGGAAGGAAGCATCTGTTGCCCTGAGGTGGGCATTTTGTTCTTTCTGAGGTGGACTGTGCTTCTGTTCCATTCTGACTGCAGCTTGCACAGCATGGGTTGTGGTGGCACTACCACTTCCTCTGCCATGGTACGGACTGCTTTGTGTGTGTGTCAAATTTCTTCTATGAGCTCTTTTGTCCATTAAACTGCCCTACCTGGTAGCCCACAAATGAGGGACAGTTATTGTCCCTCGTTTGTGTGCAAACATGCAGATATGGTGAAGGAAAAAGGACTTCAGCTTTTCCCTTGGCCATATCTGCACATGCATACTTCAGCTTAACCTCAGGAGTTGGCCCTTTCTGGGGTCCCTAAAAGTTTCCTTCCCCACTATACTTGCATGACGGTTGAGTTCACGCCTTCCTCTGCCATGCAATGGAGGTTAGAATGAAATCAAAGACAACAGCAATTAGTTTGACAAGCAGTCTTTGTACAAAGAGGCTATAATGAAGCAATTTCAGCCTTTCATTGTACAGTGCAGTTTTGAATGCTCAGTCCATGGAGAGTAGGAAGTGTATTTAAAGACATCCTCCAACATGCAGTCAAATGTTGCTAATCACCCATTCTGTTTTGAGAGCAGAGGGACTTGTTAAGTACCCAATAAGATCCTCTTTTGTGTGGATTTTCTTTTGACATGTATTCATTTCCTCCTGTTACTTCTTAAGGTCTTAGCTTGATATGTGGATTCCTATTATGTTAACAGTGATTCCACCCCTCAACACCACATTCTGTTCCATCTACAGAAAATGGATTGTTAATCAGTGTGTAACTATTTTCCAAGAATATTTTAAGGCATGTTTCCACCAGGGCAGGCTTATGACAAAGTAATTGATTGCTGGATTCTTTTATCATGCCAAGAGCCCTGGAAATACTCTGTTATATTGATTAAGGGCTCAGACTCTCTGTGCTTAGAGGAGATTGCATGTCTGTCTCATAACCAACTGGCAGCAGGAACACCACAGTTGGAGATAAGCTCACAAATTTCTTTTTTTTAAAATTAAGTATTGTACTGATTTGTGTTTTTATTATATTTATTATAGTGGATTGAACGTTTGCAAACGTATTTTTCTTTCTCTAAAACAGAACTATTCAGCCTGTTGGGGAGAAAAAGGTGTATTGTCTGAACAGCTTGAACCCTTGTTAATCTTTATGATCTGTGCAATTAATTAGTTAGTTAAAATCTTATACTACCCATCTAGCAAAGAGCTACTCTGGGTGGTTTACAAACCAAAAAAATAATATCCAAAATGACTAAAAAAAATTAAAAACATAAGAATAACAAAAAAATTAAACAAATCACATTATAACACAAGAAATATCAAGTATAGTGAGTAGCTGTAAGAACTGGAAAAAGGTGACTTAGTTCAATATATATATTTGATACCATAGCATTTTATTCCTATTTGACAATGATTTTGCTGATTAAACATTCTCAGGTAATCAATCTACAGCCGATAAAAACTTAAATCCCCAGCAGAAGAACAGATGAAACACTTTTATTGTCTGAAGTATACCTGTGAATTAACTATTGATGAAGTGATAATAAAGATTTTAATTATTTCCCATCTGTTAGGAATTCATTTAGTAATTTGCTCAGCCTAGATAGCTTCTGTCCTCATTGTTTTACTCTGTAATCCCCGCCAGGCAAAGAAGAGCACTTTGAGCTTTGTTACAATGGGCTAAAAGATATATATTCAAAATAAAGAAAATTATGCCTCTTATCTTACTGTAGCAGATGTCATTTTCTGTTCATTGTATACATAATGTGTATACAGTATTTTCCTTTAAAGCATGTAATAATGTATATTTACAAAATACCATTTGAAACTCCTATTTGGACAGTCTTCCCAAAGTGACCCCATTGTTTTGAATTACATTTCTCATCAGGCTCAGCCAATAGGATCAGCTGTCAGGAAAGATGGGATACATTGCATTGTTGACTTGAACAGATTCATTTCCAAGCAAACATGTTTAGGATTCTTTTGTCAATGTCCATTCAATTTAAGATTTATAGACAATTCAAATTTTCAAGAAAGACAATTAGGAAGAGTGCAATGACTACAATGTGAACTTGATCATCAATGGAGCTTTTAGATTTTCTTTTACATTTCATATTTCTCTTCTGTGAGGTACATATAAGTGGATTTATATGGCTATTCCTCTAGAAATGTTTAACATTTGTTTTGGGGATTTACCACCTCAGTATGAATGCTGAGTTATTGCTGTACGCCACAATCATCACAATTATCTCATATACTAGTTTCATCTTTTGAGTTGACTTACTGAAGTAAATGAACATTTGCATGATATTCTATTTTTTCAAGTTTCACCTATGTATGTATGTATGTATGTATGTATGTATGTATGTATGTATGTATGTATGTATGTATGTATGTATGTATGTATGTATGTATGTATACACAGATTATGTGTGTGTGTGTGTGTGTGTATACACACACAGAGAGAGAGACACACAGAGACACACAGAGAGAGAGTCACACAGTAAGACTCCGTATCTGTGGGATGACTCCGGGGGCCACCATGGATACAGAAATCCACGGATAATGAATCCGGGGTGGCAGTGGTGGCTAGGAGGGGAAGTGAAAGGGGGTGGCAGTGGTGGTGAGGGAGGGTTAAAAGAGAAGCCACCCCTCCCACCCCACAACCCCCATCCACCCCTGCCCTTACTGCCAGGTCAGGATCCTCCTCAGTGGTGGTGGTGGAGGCAGGCATCCCAGCTGTTCTAATTTCTGTTCTCCCCTAGCAACCATAGTGTAGACTGTGTGCTCATCTTCTGGGATCCCCTAGCACTGGCTGCTAGATAATCTATAATTCTACATGTGGGATGTTTCTTCTGGAATTTTCTTTTACACTCTCTTTGCACTTTAACTTTCAAATTATAAAGGGCCATGAAATTCAATTTTGAATTCAGTTTTGAAGCAGAATCACTGGAATGACCGGATAACCCAAGAACTTCAGGAAGCTAGAAAGGGACCAAGAGACAAAGGAGGAGGGCAAAAGAGGGAAGGGAGGATAACAGAGGAAATGACAGAAGAAGCAAAAAGCCTGGAGCAGGGGATCGAGCACAAGGAGGAGGTAATAAAGGAGGGGAATAGTGAACCAGAGGGAGAGGCAGTTTGTTGGGCAGAAATTGAGGAGGAAAAGAAGCCCAACACATGAGAAGGTTGGGAATGGGAAACTCATGAAATCCCCTGGACAGGACACTTAGTATGACTTCCTAGAGAGGAAGCTGGATGTCAGTGGTGACACCATCCCCACCTCTACAAAGCTACCTTTTGCAGAGAAGGAGAAAGTGGGAACATCAACAGCAAGAGAGGGAAAGAAAGGTGGAGGAAACTACATACATGCCCATACTTTCCTTCATTGAGTACAAGGAGCTATACACTGCTTCCTCCTTCCCCGCTTTTATTCTTCCATGAATCCGAAGAAGCATGTCATGCCGAGACCCCAAGGTCACCCACTGAGTTTTCATCAGTCATTGGCAATTTGACTCTGGATCTCCCAGGGCTGCCTCTAACTATTATATCCAACTGGTTGGTATTGGTATGCAGTAAATAGGCTCAGGTGTTTTGATCTCTCTTGTAATATATATTAATTTATACATTGATTGAAGTGAAAATGTCGATAACAATATCATGTTCATTCCTGGGTTAATATGATTCAGTGGCAGCAAACCAGAAAGAGCTCTAACCTTATTTCAAGGAAACTGTCATTTTATTTTATTTTGATGTTTTCTGTGCCTTTGAGATCATAGAATCAAGGCATAGTTCTGCAAGGAGGACACAAAGCAAAGGAAAAACTAAAGTAAAAGTTGTATCATCTCAATGGCTTCAACAAAATGCTATCCAGGCAGACTGGAAGAGCCTCAGGTGACATGAACTTGGGCCGTTTGTTTCACTTAGCAAAAGCAGATAACATAAGCCCTAAACAAATCCAGGTGCACAGTTAGTTTTGACCTCTGATTGAGCTGTTTTCCATTGTCACTTTGATTTGTTTTCTTATATTAAAAACACAAACAGCTATTGCTTGGTAAGGTATAGACTCACATTGTGTTAGCATTCCCTCCCTCTTATATTTTATGTGCAATTTTGGACTTTTCTGCTTATTTAGCAATTGCAAATGCAATGCACACAAAAGTGCTGAGACGGACAACATAATGCTGTTATTCAGATACTGAAATTATTTGGGCCTGTAAGTGATGGGAAGATCTATTGTATTTATTTATGATGTGTGTTCTACATTCTTTTTCTAGAATACACTTACCTGACACATTTTATGTCCTTCCCCTCTGTGTTCATGGGCAGATCTCTGATCCTCAAATGGCAGAAGTGTGTCCTACTAATTCAGACATGGAGGCCAGTATCCTGCTCAATGGAGCCTCATGGCACAGCTAGAGCTGTGCTCATGACCAGGGGTTCAGTCCCAGGTAGCTGACTCATGGCTGACAGACGGCCTTCTGTCCTTCTGAGGTTGGTAAACTAAGTAGCCAGCTTGCTGGGTGTGGGGTAATATGTAGCCTGTATAATTAAATTGTAAACAGCCCTGAGAATGCTTTAAGTACTATGAGGCTAGTATATACCCCGCCAGGCAGTTTTGCCTAAGTAGTAACCCAGGGCATGCCGTTTGCACAAGCATTGCTATTGACAAGAGAAGGCCAGATTTTCTTTGTAGAGGGCAGTGACTGAACAGTGGAAACATTTGTACTGGTTACATGATCCCGACATTATCCTGGCAGGATTTTCTACTCCACAAAAGCTTAGAAGGACACTCGTTGGAATCTTTCAACCCATCAAGCCAAATGTAATTCAGTGGCCAGCAGTTGAAGATCTCATATATTTCCTATTTTTCTTATTGGTTTCTTTTGTTTTTACAGTCTTCTGAGGGTGGCAAAAACCAGAAGAGATGTCAGAAGTCTGAAGGGTTTGCATAACATAGCTATATTTGTCTGGTTGGTGAGGCAGAGAGGCATGAAAGTGAGTGTTTTTATCTCTGATAGGTGGCATGCCTGTCACAATCACCTCCAGCTTAGCAGTTATCAACAATGCAGACTTTTAATGGCAAAAAGAGAGGGAGAGAGGGAGAGAGAGAGAAGTATGCTGCTTATATACCATTCCATCATGCTTAGAGCACTCTCAGTGTGGTTTACCATTTAGTCATGCAGACTATACATTGCACTCCCAGTAAGCTGGGCAGTGATTTCGTCAACCTTAATAGTATATGGAAGGCTGTGTCAACCATGAGCCAGCTACCTGGGGCTCAACCCCAGGTCATAGGCACAGTTTCTTGTTGCAGTACAGCAGTTTAACCACTGCACCACAATGCTCCATAGTACTAAGTAAATATCTACTTCATTTGCTTTGGATTCCAATACTCTTCAGTTGTATTGGCTTCCAATTCCCACCAGTCACACTATACTATGGCAATTACAGCTGTAGGCCATGGGAATGATAGCCCAACACAGCTGGAGGGCAGCAGCTAGTGGGGAGAGACCAGGGCAGTATTCTCCCCACCAGCAGTCAAAGAACTATCATGTATTTTCATTATACACAAATAACCAAGATGATGTTGCTAATTAAGGATGCGACTTTCATATTTTAAGGATTCCCACTCTTGTACAGTATATTGAGGAGAAACTCCTTATGCAGCATATGCTGGCAGCTTCTGTAGAAGGTTTTGTTGGTTTATTTGTTTTTCAATAACAAAAAGGAGGGAGGGAAATGAAGAATAAAACAAAATGCTATTTTGGCATTTCATGCCCATCCCTAGAGATTAAATGAGCTGTGCTAGTTGTTATTGTTGCTAAAGTAGGATACAGCTCAGCCCAATTAACAGGAATATATGGAAGCTGAGTGCCATCTTTTCTGTTGCTGGATGGGTGACAGATTGTGTGTGTGTGTGTGTGTGTGTGTGTGTGTGTGTGTGAGAGAGAGAGAGAGAGAGAGAGAGAGAGAGAGAGAGAGAGAGACAGACAGACAGACAGACAGACAGACAGACAGACAGAGAGACAGAGAGACAGAGAGACAGAGATTTTGTGGAAAGCAATGAAAATGCCTGTTGCCTGCTGCATAACTGTGGCTCTCAGCCAAATGAACATTTCTATAACTCAGTAGCGGGTAGCCGCACCCCTCAGATGATCTTAGTATGCAACATCCACAATTCTCCTGTGGCTACGGCTGACTGAAGTTGTGAACCAAAAGCGCGTGGTGCTTAGGAATGCAAATACTGTCCCAAATTACAATGAAATGCTGCATGACTTGTAACTACCATGGTTAATCCAGGTGCACGTGTTTGAAAATGTATGTGTAACCTAAACAGTGTTATAATGCAATCTTGGGTGTTTCAATGGCTAAAGATCAGTCAGGTGCAGTCTGCACTGTGTTTTACTTTTAATTTTGCTGCAACTGTTCTGTGACACAGTTGTTTTTGTAGTCTGGACTTGCCCTTTAAAATTCTTTCCATCCGCTTCACTGTTTATGCAGGAGAAATACTTGGATCCAGCAATCACATTGGTGTTGGGAAATGACACACAGAGGATGAAAGCTCATTTTCTGGAAATAAAAATTGTGCTTTTGCAAGGGCCAACAAAGATTCCTTTAGTGGATGACTGTAAAATAAAACAGAGAGCCACTAACTTAGTTGAACTGGTGGCCGGAAGGCAAGCCTACCTGGAGGCTACCGCTTTTATGCCCTGTATTCATGAAGCAGAAGGAAAAACACAGCAGAACTCAGTGGACTGAGCAAGCTCTTTGGAAGTGCGACAGTGCCACCCACTGCCTGTGCCCGGTGACGATTACATCATTTACCAGACCTGACATCCTATCACTGGGTTAAAACAAGAACTGTGGACCACAAAGGCCCTTTTGTTACCCTGCAAGTGGTGCTTCACCATTTACTTGTGGATGTTCTGAGAGATGCAAGTTATTTTGACTGTGTTTCTGGCCATCATCATCGGACTTCACTGACCAGGCAGAATTATTTTCTTTATACGGGCCAAAGTAAATATTTGCAGAGATCTCTCTCCCAGATATGCCATTCCAGGAGTATCATATCTCCTATTCAAGTTTCATGTACAGGTAAGTTCTTTGCCAAGTTATTGGCTGCTACCTTTCCGGTCTTGCTGTTCTGTTCTGGTTTTTTAACCTCCCTTTGTGTATGGCCAACTCAGCATGTCTTGTTCATTTTACCCTTCCAAGCCTATCCCACAGTGTTACTTACACTTACCAAGACATAAGCCTGTCTGAAAGTATGAGTTGATAGGCACTGGATTCTGCTGCAAATCACAATGGTCTCACTGCAAAAGTAGTTGTCCCTTTTTAAATTTCCACAAGGAAAGAGTAATCTTATCTATGGCCGTTAGCCTCTCAATTTCTGTTCTCGTTTCAGTCCGCACGCTGATCGCATAACTGTGTCCCTCCGCATCAGATATGGATGCAGCTTGTGGGCAACACCAAAAAGTGTTCTTCTAGTCATTCGGAAGTTTTCCAACCATTGTCTATTGTCCCAAAGCTGAAGAACCGTGTCGTGAAACCACTGAGAACGTCCAGGGTAACACCAGAATATTTTCTGTCTAGGCTTTGTACCCACTGTGAAACGACCCATATCAAAGTGTTGCAACCCACCATTTTCCCTAAACAAAACTCTGCGTCGGGTTGTCTTTTCTGTTTCAAGCCTAACCGTCCATCAACACAAACACTATGCAGCAGTGCAACAAAATATGGGCGATACCTATGGAATTTCTTAAGCCATGCAGAACGCGAGGCCATGATACCTTTGCAATGGTTGATGGAGGTGGAAGTTCCTTGGTCACTGCTCTAGGGATTTAGGAAGGGATTACTCGAATGTCCTTGGAGGACCGATGGATCATACACAACAAATGTTGTGTGCTGGTCCACCTAGTGACCCTGATGGAGAACAGCAATTTTTTTCGCAAATGGAGCAATACAAATCGGGAGTAGAAAACGAAGGATCATACAGTAATTCAGCTTTGCAGCAAATGACAGCCGGGTATTGATGCATCAATGTCTTCCCAATGCAAAGGGAGCACGTGAGGTAGTAATGGATTCGATCCTAAAATTTCGCATGGTGAGGACAGAGAAAGAGGGGTGGGGGCGAAGGGAGACCACGTGACCTTCTGCATTCAAAGCGAAGGCAATCCCGCTAAGTGAAGCCCTATGAGCCTCCCCACCAGGGGAGGTCCCACCAGCCTTACAGGTGTGCTTGGTGGGGACAAGGGAGAGGGCCTTCTCAGTCACTGTTCCCAGGCTCTGTAACTCAATCCCACAAGAAGCTATATACATGGGTATATTGTAGATTTAGAGAAGAGGTCCAGCATGCAAAAGATGAGTTGATATGGGCTAGCATCAATCCCTTGTATGCAATATAGTCCTCTCTGACATATGCACATGAGACTGCACCTAATCTATTATCTGCAGTATCTCCTTCAACAACCAAACTGAATGGGCCATTTCATGCAGTTCTGCATGAAAGTCTACAACATGTGTATGAAATTACAGTGGTTCTGAAAAATAATCTGAAATTATATTGAGGGAAGAAACAAAACTTGATTGCAGTTTCATATGTTTATTATTTGAAGGCAAGTTCACAACATCATGAAAGTTTGTGAATAATCTAATCAATTGATGGATCTACAGATCAAAAGTTAGTATAGAAGCCTTCATGTCAACCCCTATACTGTGATTCTCAGAGACAGTTAAGTATAACTGGTATCTAGGGATTAGCAAAATGGAAATATTCTCGTTTCAAAAAAAAAAGTGGATGCTTGTTTTGAGTTCTCCCAAAATATCACCTTTCATGAATGAGTTCTGTTTATTTTGGATAGTTTGATTCTTAAAAGAAAAACATCCTTTACATCAAAATATGGCAAATTATATCTTATTCCTATAAACATACACACTGATAGTAATTCTGGGGGCCCATACAGATAACTTTATCATCTGTAATCCAAGATTAATGATATTACCTAAGGGCTCAGGAGGAAAAGCAACTGATCAGTGGGAGGGTATAATCAATAGGCATTTACATCTACCAGTCCTCTGTAAACTAGAAAAATATTTTTCACATATTCATTTTTATTGGAGGGAACGAATAGGTGTCACTCAAAGTCTAAATAGCTGTTCTTTGAAATTATGTGCAACATACTATCTGTCCTGCAGTGCTTAGTGTTATGCTAAATTTCGTAGGGGCGTGGTGGCTCAGTGGGCTAGGGTGCTGAAACTGTCGGCTGCAAAGTCGGCAATTCTGCAGTTTGAATCCCGGGTGCCACGCAGCAGAGCGAGCTCTCGCTGTTAACCCCAAGTCCTGCCAATCTAGCAGTTCAAAGGCATGTAAATGCAAGTAGATAAATAGGTACTGCTGTAAAAAGCAGGAAGGTAAACTGTGTTCTGTGTGCAGAAATGTGTTCAGCCATGCCGGCCACATGGCCACGGACTTGCGCAACACTGGCTCTTTGGCTTGAAAATGGAGATGACCACCTACCCTAGAGTCAGACATGACTAGCACACATGTGCTGGGGGGGACCTTTATCTTTACCTTAAATTTCTTCCACATAGGGCATTTATACACGACCCCTAAGCTCTGCCGCAAATGGCTGCAAGGTCTGGACCTTTAAAATGTTTACCCACCAGCTCCGGACTTTGCAGACAATTAAGTGCGATCCCGCCCACTTTAGCCCGACCCAGAGCAGTTTTCTTGTACCTGCTTTTTGGATGTGACAAATATTTGATCCGGTGTAAAGATAGTGAGTGCGGGGCTCTCCTGGCTTCTGTTTGTTCTTTTTTTGCGCCCCGCCCCTTTAAGAGATCTGAATGCTGCTGGGAACATAAACGGAGGTAAACCGGCATTCTTTTCTTTCTTTTTTCCCCTCCCTCAGGCAGCCAGCAACCAGGAAGTGCGGAGGGGGGTGGGGACAGAGGAAGAGCGAGGAACCCCTAAGATCTCTGGTCCGAATTTAAGTGGCCAGCGGATCTTAGGGGTCATGTAAAAAGGCCCATATAGAGCAAGGATATGATTTTGATTTTAATGTGACATATGCAGAGGCTGAAGTCCCATTGCATAGCTCACTATGCATATGTAACTTGCCATCACACCCATGGTGGCTCCCATTACATTAAGGCAAAAGTACTTTTTGCAATGTACTTATGCAACTGCACTGTCCAGCTGGTCATGGAAACTCTGGGACAGGATGTGCAAGCAAATTTCATAATCCTTATTGCCAGGCCCGAACACTCAGCACATTTCCACAGGGGAACATTCCATGACACTCAATCAGAAAGAATTGTGGCTTGTAAATATCAGGTTGCTCCACCAGCAGCATGATATAAAGAACACCAGACCTTCCCAGACCTTCTGCTCCCTCCCCTTCACCTCAAGTCTTCTTTTATCTCCTCCCTAATCAGAACTGCCAGCCTGAAGTTCAGAAGTCTGAATTTTTCCAGCTAGATCCAATATTTACAAGAAAAAACTAATATCTTCCAGGAGTTGGAAGGGTCACTGTTCAGACTACCTCCCAGAACCCTGCAGCCAGCACTGCCTCGAGCAATGTTGACAAAAATCCAAAATGTGCCTTTCTAAGCACTGCATACGCCAGGCACATTTCAAATAAAGAAAATAATCTAAATTGACATGCCAAAGTGCTTCAGTTTTTATCCAACATTACTTCCGATCCAAGTGTTTTAAACCTGGGGAAGTATCATCAAGTATTAAACATGGTCAAGTTTAAACCATTATCAAATGCTTAAAAGTTTGTGATAAAAATTGGCAACCTACCAGATTTTCAGTACTGTTAATATATTGCCTTCTAAAGAATCCAAGTACTTTGGAAGATTCTCAGAATCTCCAATGCATTTGAAAAACATTAGAATTCTCACTGATGAATTGTAACCGAAGCATCAAGGGAGTACCTTTCTTTTTCTTTTTGTATATTGATGCTTTTTAACTTGTAAACCACACAGAGTTCCTGTTGGGAGATGGGTGGTATAAAAATGAAACAAACAAATAAATAAGAAATACCCCACCTCAAAATTTCATGGCAAGGAACACCCTCTGCTTGGAGGACATTGCATCCAAATATTCTTCTATCACACAAGGCAACATTGGAATTATGCAGTGTGTGTAGCATCCTTTCTATTGCATATTCTGCATTAACACACAGTGCATAATTCCCACATTGCACACAGGAATTCTCTGCTATTTGAACTTGGCTTTCTTGGTAGATATTTTAGTGTAAAAAAAGTTCCCTGGAGGCAGAATGATTAAAAAAATCTCAATGTATAGGTTGTCAAATACTAAATTCCATTGCATGTAATCTTTCAGCTTTTGTCAAATATAAAATTGCTGATAAAGATCAATGGCTGAAACCAAACGTTCGGTACAATGAGCTCCAACATTGAATATTGCATTTATATATGTGCCTCTAAGAGAACAGATGGAGAATACTCCACATTGATATTTGACAGGATAACATAGGATAATTGATACAAACAAAATACAAAACAAAATTGTTTCTGCATTTCATCAGAAGTAAAACTAAATTTGATGTTGCTGTCCGCAAGTTGGTCACTCATGAAATCCCTCAGGATTCCCTGAAATTCCCTTTCAAAATATGTTGCAGCCTGCTTGTAGGAAAATGCTATATTACAAAGACACTGCGACTCTGCTATAGTATGCTTCTTTAATTATATCATGTAAGGAGCTTCACAATATTTTACAAAACCCTTCCACTGAGAAATTAATGGTGTATAATCAGAGCCATGTTTTTTTTCTAATTCAATCAACAAAATTTCTAGCATTGGAAGAAGTTTCCTTACCTGTAACATTTGCTCTTCAGGTTATCATCTGTGCATTCACTCTTCCATCTCTGTGCCTGACAGAGCCATGGTGGGAAACATTTTAAATATAGTTTCAGCAATCACCCTGATCCTGTCTACAGCAAGCATGCAATCTGGTGCCCCTCTGTGAAAGACATTGGAGGCCAAACAGTTCCAGCCTGAGGCATTGCTGTTGTGCCAGTGTGGCAACCTGGTAATATGCCAGTTCCCTGTGATGAGTACCAGTGCCATCTTCTGATGCACTGTTCATGGTCATTCTAAGTGACAACCTCGTTAGCAATTTTCCATCTGAGGTTGGAGGGCCACCTATCAAGGATTCTTTAGCTGTGGATTTCCTGCACTGGCTGTGATCTGGATTTGATGACTTTTGGAGTTCTTTCAAGATCTTCAATTCTGCAATTCTGTGAAGCACCAGATTCCTGATGAAGGCAGCTTTGTGAAGTAAGGGCCAAAACAAATAACGAGCATAGAGATATGACTACAAGGGCTGGGGTTCACTGGGGCTGTGTTATGGTGAGTTACAGTATGTAGGGCAGACTGGAACATTCAGAAGCTGATAAATATATCATTGCCACTGCAGAGCTAACACTGAAAATAAGTACTGATACAGAGAAGGAAGGCTCCATCAGCAAGTCCCACTGCCAAAACAGGAAAATGAAGGACCAAGAAGGTAAGGTGAGTCACCCTTGAGAACTATTGAAGGGCAGAGACTGGGTGTGCTGAAAGCCTGGAACTTCAGACTTTGGAGTAGATTATGTATGACAGGTAGACATTTTGGAATAGTGATGGGAGAAGCAAGAGGAAGGGTGACAGTACTGAGGGTAGTACCTTCTGTGAACACCATATCGAGTGTCATTGCAAGTCAGAGGAGAAACCCTAATGTTAACATGGAGATAAGCTGAACAGAGTGCTGCCCACAACACTCACTCCTCTCAGGCAGGCCATTTGAGGGTGCCAGTCCTTAGGGAGAAGACCACCACCAGGAATAGGGCATTCCCCTGATGGAACCAGTGGGGTACAACATAAGATAAGAACATAAGAAGAGCCATGCTGTATCAGGCCAAAGGCCCATCTAATCCAGCATTCTGTATCTCACAGTGGCCCCAACAAATGCCTCTGGGAGTGCACGAGACTAGATATCAGTTTGGTTCGTTTTGTTAAGGGGGGTGGAGATGTCTCCTACCTGGTGCTGGTCCGGAGGTCCTTTCGCACCAAGCTGCACGGAGGGAGCACGCACCTTGTCGGTGCCATCGAGGGACATGGCAGGCTCGAGCCTCAGCCCAGCCCCAGGAGGAGAGATAAGAAGTAGGCCGCGTTTAGGCGGCCAGAGCAGTGTGGCTTCGAAGCCGCCTCCCTTGCGCCTCCCTCCCATGGCCCGTTATCGTGGGGCTGATCGAGAGGGGAGATAAGGAGGCCACACTTAGGCGGTCAGAGCAGCGTGGCTTCAAAGCCTCCCTCCCCCAGGAAGATGATACTTTTTGGAAGAAGGATGAGTGGGCAACCTGGTTAAATCGGGTCTGATGAGAGAAAGACTGACAGACCTCATACACACAGGAGTTTTTTCAGTTCCTATGGCAAAAAATGATACTTTG
Organism: Phrynocephalus forsythii; assembly: GCA_029282475.1. Classification (NCBI taxonomy): domain Eukaryota; kingdom Metazoa; phylum Chordata; class Lepidosauria; order Squamata; family Agamidae; genus Phrynocephalus; species Phrynocephalus forsythii. The sequence continues at coordinate 49,502,813 of JAPFRF010000006.1, read as the reverse complement.
TGTGGGGGTGAGTGTTTTCCTGCCATGAACAGTACAATGTTTAAAGAAAGTCCCCAGCACCCTAGACCTTGAGGGAAAATTAATGAACTAAGAGGGAAAATGCTCAAAACCAAAGGAAAGAACGTACTTCCACCGGACAGTGACTAATTTTGTAGTATCACCACCAAGTGTAAAAGACCCTCTTCTCCACAATGAGATCAAAATGTGCTGGGAGAGAATACAAATGTATAAATAATCTCCTTCTCAGTGGCTTGCCTATTTATGTGCTAAGCAGAATTCTCCTTAGTCTTCTCTATGATTTTCTTCCAATGTATTTGTCAAGACATTCTCAAAGATTGAACTTAAAAAAGAGGGGAGGGGGAGACAGCGCTGCATTTCTAATCTTTTAAATCAAACATAAAGTGGAGAGAAGCAGCAAGGGTTGAGGTTTTGATATCACTAGCGGTGGAAATATTTCTGCAGTGGGGTAAAGCTCTGTCAAATCAGCTGTCAGTACCTCCCTCTGCTCTAGCTGCTACATTGCAAGACCGTGAAGAGAACTGGAGCGACAGCTGATAGTTTTCTTCGATTTCAATGCACCCTAATCATATTCACAATACTGTACTTTCTCATCACGGCAGGAGACGGCAGAATTTTGTGACAATTCTGGGAAATGCTTTTTGATAGTTCCTTCCATGAATTATGAATGCTTCTCAAAATACTCAAGTAAGTGCAATAGGCTTGTTTTCCCCAATGCCAGCTGTTCATTGGTACCTTTGATCTTCTGTTCATCTCATGTTATTACCTTTTATGTACAAAACAGACATCCCAAGGAATGCAAATTTGCTTCAAATTATAATGTCCAAAATTCTTTTATATACAGTTATTTCTATTGACCTTGGGGATTATTTCAGGTTGTGCTGAATGTTACAACAGAGCTTCCTGATATATCTCAGTGTGGTTTCCTTCTTTGGTTGTGGCTTTTTGTTGCCGCTGTTCTTAAAAAACACATTTTAACATTTATTTGATACTATATCTGACATAAATCTTTATGTTATTAGGCAAAAGTGGGAACTTAGTGATTCATGGCATAGATAGACCTATTTCTTTATCTTCAAATATAAGTAGAAGCAGTCATTTAGATGTAATATGGCCCCCAAAGTTTATATATATATACAGTGGTACCTTGACTTACAAATAGACATGGGCACGACTTGGCGAAATTCTCGTTTCCGTTTTCCTTCCTCATTTCTGTTACGCAACAGAAACGGAAACGACAATTAAGCCGCCAGAACTTGAACTCGAACTGATAAACGATAAATTGGGTCTGATTTGTCGTTGTCGTTCATGGCACCGCGTTGCGATCGTGCGATGCCAAGCGGCACAGAAAAAAAGTTTTAAAAATAAAAAAAAATCCCAATTTCCGGCCAAAAAAGCATGCGAAAATATGCCTGTCTGAGGGCACCTACCAGAGGGGTGGTTTCTGGGGGGGGGTGTCCCCGGCCTCTCCCCCTCCTGTCCTGGGCTGCTGGACCTGGTGCCAGGCTGGGGGGGCATCAGTCTCGTCGTCTCCATTTGCCATGCGGTGCGGGGGAATCCAAAATGGCGACCGCAATATTTTTTTTGAAATTGTGGTCCAAAAACCCACCAAAGCACCACAGAAACATGCGAAAATTAGCTATTTTAAATGCTTGAATTTTTACAGTAGCAGCAGTGGGTTTTTCTAGCAATAAAACGTCTCCATTGATTTTATTTTATTTTATTTTTATTTTTATTTTTTTACACCTGCGCAATGATGGGCTGGCCATGGGATGGGACCATGCAAATTTTTGGAGCCATTCCACCAATCACATGGCCACTTGGCCAGGTTTTGACTGAGACTTCTGGGATGTGCCAGTCGGGCATAAAAAGCCCACTATAACCCTAGCCCTAACCCTAACCCTAACCCTAACCCTAACCCATACGCCAGTACACTGTCCTTCTTAGTGGGTCAGAGGCACCCAGAGGTGCAGCCCACTAACTCACCCTAACCTTACCCGTAATAACCCTAAGCCTAGCCCTTGCCCTAACCCCAACCCTAAGCCAGATCTGTACTTGCATTGCACTACATGCAAGTACACTGTCCTTCTTAGTGAGTCAGATAGCGGCCAGCAGAGGCATTCTTCTCTCACCTCGCTCACAGTCCAAAGTTCCAAAAAACTCCAAACCTGTATGCCAGTATGCTGTCCTTCTTGGTGAGCTAGAGGCACCCAAAAGAGAGGTGCCTCTGCCAGTGCCACTTGGTACGCAATGGCTACATGGTCATGTACCCTTCCTTTTCCCTTTGTAGCGGGCCAGAGGAGGCACCCACCCCAGAGAGGTGCCTCCAGGAGCCCGCCACCCTACCCCCCCTAAACCAGTACTAACGACAAACGACAAACAAAATGACAAATTTTTGAAAAATGTCGTGACAAATGGAAACGAGCTGAAACGGGCCGGCTCCGACACACAACTTGAAACGTCATTTTTCCTGGTCGTGCCCATCTCTACTTACAAATTTAATCTGTTCCAAATGCATGCTATTGAGTCAAACTACTCTTGAGTCGGGGTACCTATCTAAAAAATTTAAAAAATAAGTTACATTTTTTTAAAAAAAAATGTAAGTCGAGCAGACCGTATCTAAAATTTGTAAGGCGGCAGTTAAAACGCCAACAGTTTTCCATTCTTAACTCAAATTGCTCTTAAGTTGAGCTTCTCTTAAGTCATGGTACCACTGTATATATTTGTACACAGCTTAAAATATTACTTTTGTAGATTATAGTTCCTAGAAGCCATTGGCCAGAAATTGAACCAAGGATCTTATTTGTGTAGGAATTGTGCTTGGCAGCTGAATTAAAGCCCATCACCATAAGGGATAAACACCACTGCAATTGGGCTCATTAATGGAGACAAATTCAAGATGGAAGTTGCTCTGGTTTTGAGCAGTAAGGTCCATGCAAAGGTGGGGAAGTGATGAATTTTCCATTTCATGAGGTAAACTACCACAGTCTACCTCATGGCTATTAATCAGGTCCTGCTTTCATGATGCAAGGGTACACTGGACAAAAGGCCTGTTGACATATGGAGTGAACTGGCCTACAGATATATGGCCCATGGAATGGATTGCTGATGGTTGGAATGGTCTATTTAGGGGATGGCATCAAGGACATTTTTTGTTTGCTCCATATACAACACAACTGATTGTTTCCGGTTGGCAAAAAGGGCTGAGAATTTGTTCTGGCCTGGATGTTTGTATGATGGAATAAAAGGGAAAGGATACGCGATTGCTGTGGCAACAAGGCCCTGGTCCAGCTGGAAAACAATGGAATAGCATGGACAGGCTACAAGGTTGAATATTTTTAGTGGTTCCAGGTCCAGAGTGTACTCTGTTAAGATGCTGTGGTCACATCATGTGGCACAGGACAAAAGATGCTTTATTTTCTGAGAATAAAGAAAAGTAGTACAAGGTACTTTTGCTCACAGCTTGCCATCAGTCAACACAGACCTGAGATTTGACTGCTGTGGTGCCTTTAGGCCTTAACTTTCTTTGATTTTGAGAGAAGCTTCATTTTTTTTACAATGGGTTAGACTAATATTTCTTGGACATTCTACAGCTCCTTTATTGTTTCCTTCACGCACGCATGCACGCACACGTACACGCACACGCACTCACACACGCACACGCACACGCACACACACGCACATGCACGCACGCACGCACACACACACACACACACACACACACACACACACACACACACTTTTCCTTCTGATTTTCTCATCTGGATTCTTCTGGATCAATCCTCCTGCACATTGCCCTGAATCTAAAAGAATCTGTTCCTTGGAATAGGTAGCTATATGTCTTTCTTTCTCAATCTTTAGGCCCAACAGCTGTAACAGAGTAACCTTCCACTGGAGGGCTGATGGAAGATTAGGGGCAAATAGAGTGCTTTATAATGGCTAGCTATTATTGATTCTGCATAACTGTAATTTCATCTGATACTCAAATACAGGCTATTCTGCTCTGCACTTTTCATTGCATTGCATTGTGTTAGAAATTAATTGATTTTTCCCTTTGGTTTCTTTTATATTGTGTCTTCATTTCATTAATTTTATTCCCTGTTTGTCTGCTATGATTTAAATAAATCCTTCCATTAATTTTACTTATAAGTGTCCAATATCATTTCCAGTTATGCTTTCCTATCCACTGGGGGTTGGGGGTGGGGAAGGACCTTCTATTCAATGGCAAGTCTATGTCTGACTCACAGAGCGCAACATTCAGGACAAACCATATGATATGTCCATGTTTTAGCTAGTAAGGCACAAAGTTGCTCAGGGGAAGGAGATAAATATATATCAGAGGAATCACAGTGGATAAAGGATTGATCCTCCTACCTGGCACCACTACCCCAGGCTAAATATGGGCCAAGGTAGCTGCTTATTAACAATTTAGAAGGTATAAAGGAGATCCTCTGTCAATCTGCTTCACAACACTCAAGAAGTTATTAGTTTTATGCACTTATGAAAAAGTGTTATGGAAAATGATCGACAGGGAAGCTCCTTCATGTGAACAGACTATCCATTACACATCTGAATTTTGCCAGTGCTCTTCAAATCATGTCTGTCTTTCTGTCTAAATGAATGAATGAATGAATGAATGAATGTGTGAATGAATCAGTGAATGAAAAAAATAACCAGAAACGTACACACAATGGGGGGAAAGAAGAAAAAGAAAGCTTAGAGCTTCAAATATTTAAAATAAAATACTATACATATCTCTGGTTGGTTGGAAGTAGTGAAGAGTGTAGCTTCCGGTTTAAGGGCCGACTGAACAAGACGCTAGGGGAGCTCCTCCGCGGAATCCCCAGAGCACACAGGAGGTTTAAAGAGGTTCGCGAAGACTACGCGGCCTCCATTAACCTCAGGGGGGGCCCTGAGGGATTGGGTATCAGCTGTTGCCTCTTGCGACTCTTCTTTCACCCCGATCTGGAGGGGTTGGGGGGAAAGGATCGAGTTGCGGCACTTTACTATCGCTACTCCTGTGTTTGCGAAGTCTCAAAGTCTTGGCAGAAGAGTCATTAGCCTCCAAGGACTTTACAAATCGTTTCTATCGGAGGGAGAATCAACAGGCTGTTAAACGGCTAATTAGAAGATAAAGATTACACCCGAAAGAAACGTGAGTCTGCTTGTTTATATCGGAATCTGTTCGGAGCGTGGTGGAAAGCAGCCGTAACTCCCCTTCGTGAATGCAAATCGAAACCAAGCGGTGGGGGGCGGAGGAGACATCCCTTCATTTGCAAAGTGAGTTTAATTTAATATTTAAATTGAAGTGGAAGAATAATGGGGCCTGGAGAAGCTTGATCGTGAAGTCTGTAGTTCAAGACTGGCGTTTTGAAGTCACCCCCCGCTCTTTTTTGTGAAGAGACGGAGTGAATAGTGAATAGAGGAGAGTGTGGGGGGTGGAAGGGGGATATTTTAAAAAACTCTGGTGTTTGAAGTTACTCCCCCCCCTTACCTGATTTTACACTTCCAAAGACTTTTGATTAACAATTGAATTCCCGCTCCCCCTTTTTTTTCTTGCGGAGGACCGGATATTTAGAGGAATTTGAGTGGCGGACAAGGTGGTGTGATTTTACATTTCAAAGGATTCCACCAGAGCCGGCTGGAAAGCCATCCCCCCTCTTTCGAGGGGAACATTTTGGAGTTGTTTTTTGGGAACAGCTTAGGAGTTACTACAAACTGGAGCTATTGTTATCTACTTTTTCCTAACTGGATTAGACCTTTTGAAGCGGTTGAAGATTTATATATCTTTTGGATGGGCAAAAACTTTGTTAAACAACTCTTTGTTACAGAGAAGCAAAACATGTGGTTTAGGCTGTGAAGAAGCCGAAGAATTGCTCCAATTTTTCTCTCAACTCTTAATTTTTAAAGGTTTCTTTGTGGGTCTCATTTTGTTTATTCGATTGCAGTAGAAACGAACTTAAGTTGCTGCGTGTCTTCCTTTGAGGCTTCCTCTGGTTTCAAGGACATAAGAAAGACACAACAAGATAAGGTCTGTGCTGTGAGTTGGACTGAGAATCTCATTCCTTAGGTTGGAGCGCCATCTGGTGGATTTTAAAAATTATCGTATGGGACACCGGTTAGAAAATTCATTTCTTATGTTAGAGCGCCATCTGGTGGATTTGGAAAATTATTGCATATAAAATTCAATTTGAATGTTATATTGAATGGGAAAGTGTTTGACTATATAGAAAATTTGATAAAATTTGATAAATTGTTATAAATTTGATATTTGGATAATTTAAAGTTAGAGAGGTTAAAATGAAGTTAGAATAAGTAAATTTAACATCATTGATGGTAATTGGGTGAATATTAATCAACATCAATTAATGGAGTATTAATAGATTAACTCAATTGGTTGAAGGTTATTGTGGTTTATTGAATGAATTAACTTTAATACGTGGTTAAATTGTGTCCTATTGGAATAGAAGTTAATAAAAATTGTGATGGCAGAGAAGAAGAAGACGACACCTTTTAACACAGAGAAGAGATTCCAGACAAGAGGAGGGCAAAGAATGGGAAGGATTAATGATACATATAAGGAGAGAATTTGAAAAAAGTGAACAAAGTATGGATCAGAAGTTGTCAGCACTAAAGGAAGACATGCAGAAACAAATTAAAGAGGCAGTTGGGGAGCTCTCAGCTCAAGTGAAGGATTTAACGGTGAAAACAAAGAATATAGAAGCTAAAGTGAAGAAAGTGCAGACAGAGGTTAAACAATGCAGAGAAGAAACAGAGAGGAATAGAACAGGAGTGTCAGAAGTAGAGATTACGCAAAGGAAGATGGCTGAGGAGCTTGCTTTTCTTGAAATGAGACAAAGGCAACAGAATCTTCGTTTCCATTTGATTCCATGGGAGGAAGGAGAAGATATTAAGGCCAAAGTAATAACGGAACTGGCGAAGTGGCTTGGATGGCAAGAACAGGAAGTAGCTGATGCAATCTCCCAAGTGTTCAGAATTGCAGTCAGATCAAAGAAACTGAGAGCGAAGAAGACACCAGGCGACGTTATTGTGTCATTGACATCTATGGCCGTGCGAGATAGAATCCTGAAACATAGTTATGACAATCGGTTTGTGATTGATGGACAACAGATTCTGATATACAAGGAGATTCCTCTCCATTTCTTGAGAAGAAGAGGAAGTTATAAATCTCTGGCAGAAACGCTGAGAAGAAATGGTTTGAGATTTCGCTGGGAGTTCCCAGAAGGTCTATCCTTCATTTACAAGATGAAAAGATTTAAAATAATATCTGAGTCGGAAATAGGTAAATTTCTGAGAAAATATGGAGAAGAGCTTGGGTACAGGAAACCATCGAAAGAGGGTGATAAATCACCTGAAGAAGAAGAAGAGGAAGAAGAGGAGGAGTTAGAACTCTCTGAGGAGGAAGAAGGTAAAGCGGATTTAGCTATGGCCAATATTTGAATAGAGATTGATAAAAATATATTTAATTTGAAATTTACAATGGCGCTGAGAGTATTGACTTGGAATGTTAATGGTCTGAATGAAAAGACCAAGAGAAACAGAATTACGCATTTATTGAAGAAAGAAAATCTGGACTTGATTTGCCTGCAAGAAACACATGTTGCAATGAAACATACGAAGATTCTAAAAACAAAATTTTGGGACAAGAATTTGTATCGTCTGATAAATTGAAGAAAAGAGGAGTGGTGATATATGCAAAACATAAATTGGAACCTAAGTTGATTATGAAAGATGAAGAGGGAAGATTTTTGATGGTACAAATCACTTGGCAATCTGAAAAATTTTTTATTGTAGGCATTTACGCGCCAAATGAAAGGAAATCAGAATTTTACAGAGAGGTAGAACAAAAACTGTTAGATTATATGGATGAAAAACTCTTTCTGATGGGAGACTGTAATGGTGTAATGATGCCAGATTTGGATAGATCTCAGAAAAAGAAAGGTTCAGAAGGGAAATTACCAAAATCATTTTATGACTTAGTTGAAAATTTTGGATGGACCGATATTTGGAGATTGAGACATCCAATGGAAAAACAGTTTACTTTTTTTTCTGAACCGAACCAGAGTTGGGGGAGAATTGATTATATATTTGTCCCTAATGATATCTCACATAGAGTGACAAAAGTGGAAATTTTACCTAAAACGATCTCAGATCATAATGCAATGGTGATGGAAATTAAAACAAAAATGCAAGGATTATACCGTTGGAGGTTGAATGAAAGTTTACTGGATGAGACTGAGACTTTGCAGATAGCGAAAAAAACCTTCAGAGACTATTTGAAAAATAACTGGAGAAGAGAAACACCAACAAATGTGGTATGGGATGCTAGTAAGGCTGTTATGCGAGGCCTCTTTATTCAAAGAAATGCGTATCAGAAGAAACAGAAAGAAAAGAAGCAAAATGAGATTTTAAAAGAACTGGTAGAGACAGAGAAGAAACTGGTGGAGAAGCCAAAGGAACAGAAATGGATTCAAAAATTAAAGATGCTTCAAACTCAGTTGTCGATGATTATCAATCAAGAAATTGAGTGGAAGGTAAAGATGATGAGACAAAGAAATTTTGAATCGGCAAATAAAGTAGGAAATTGCTGGCTTGGCAGCTGAAATGGAAGCAAAAACAAAAGGTTGTGAACAAATTAGTAGTAGACCAAAAATTAGTGGAAGATCCAAGAGAAATTGTAAAGGTGTTTGAATTTCTACAGAAATTTATATACGAAGAAAAAGAGAATCCGGAACAGATCGACAGATATTTAAAAAAGAATGGATTGAAAAAATCTCAACAAACCAAGTGTCGATATTGAGTGAGAAAATTACCCCACATGAAGTACAAAGTGCAATAGAGAGGGCGAAAATTGGAAAATCACCGGGCCCAGATGGTCTGACTGCAAAATATTATAAAAATTGTCAGAAGAAATGTTACCAATAATGGTGGAGGTTATGAATGAAGTTCTAGAAAAAGGAGTCATACCTAACACCTGGAAGGAGGCGTATATAACACTGATTCCAAAGGAGAACTCAGACACAACAGATGTTAAAAATTATAGGCCCATTTCCCTTTTGAATGGAGACTATAAATTATTTGCCGATGTTTTGGCTAATAGACTAAAAAGGGTTTTAAATGAGTTATTACACAAAGATCAAGCGGGGTTTCTTCCTGGCAGACAGATGAAAGATAACATGAGAAATATAATTGATATAATAGAGTATCTAGAAGTCAGGAAAGAGAAACAAGCTGCTTTGATATTTATTGATGCTGAAAAAGCCTTTGATAATGTCTCTTGGCAATTTATGAAGAAGAATTTGGAAAACATGGGAGTGGGAACAAAGTTTTGGAACGGTGTTAATGCAATATATAAGGAACAGAAAGCTAGTTTATTGATTAATAATGTGATAACAGAAAGTTTCCCGATTGGGAAAGGTACGAGACAAGGGTGCCCATTGTCCCCATTGTTATTTATTACTGTATTGGAAGTATTGTTAGTCAAACTGAGGGACATGGGGACAATTAAAGGTATATGTGTGGGGGATAAGGAATATAAATTAAAAGCATTTGCTGATGATTTAGTTTTGACGTTAGAGAATCCAAAAGAAAGTATTACTGAGGTGATGAAAATAATTGAGGAATTTGGTAATCTAGCTGGTTTCAAACTAAATAAGAATAAGACGAAGGTCTTATTGAAAAATGTAACAAAGAAAGATTGTGAAGAATTTGAAAAATTGTCCGCCCTCTCAGTGGTGAAAAAGTTAAATATTTGGGAATTAACTTATCTCTTACGAATAAATCTCTTTGAGGATAATTATAATATGGTATGGAACTCGATTAAGAGAGATCTGGAAACATGGAATAGATTGAACTTGTCGTTGATGGGAAGAATTTCGGTGATAAAGATGAATGTGCTACCAAGGTTGTTATTCCTATTTCAAATGATCCCAATACTTAGAGGAATAGGCCACTTTAAGGAATGGCAGAAGATATTGTCCAAATTTGTCTGGCAAGGTAAAAGATCCAGAATAAGATTTAAATTACTAACAGATGCCAAGGAAAGGGGAGGATTTGCCATGCCAGACCTGAGATTGTACTACGAAGTGGCCTGCCTCAGTTGGATAAAAGATTGGATTACTTTAGTTGATGAGGATCTATTGGATTTAGAAGGTCATGATAACAGATTTGGTTGGCACGCTTATCTTTGGTATGACAAAGTGAAAGTACATAAAAGTTTTATGAATCATGTAATTAGAAAGTCACTACTTCAGGTCTGGGAACGGTTGAAACCCCTCTTAGAGAGACATACACCGAGATGGTTATCCCCGATTGAGGCATTGGTGATCAAGAGGAAAGATAAAGAAGGAGTGGGGATCACCTATGGTGATGTGTTATTCTTTTCAGAAAAGGTCCTAGACTGAAGTCTTATGATATGTTGAAAGAGAAGTTAACAGGCTGGTTTCAGTACCATCAACTAAATGACATTTTTCAGAAAGATAGAAAGGTGTCTGGGTTTGGAGAGAAGGAATCTAAGTTTCAAACCATAATCACGGGCCCAAAAAAGAAATTGTTGACTAGATTATATAATTTTTTGTTGGAGTTGAATCTAAAAGATGAACAAGTTAAAGAATGTATGGTAAAATGGGCTATGGATCTGGGTCATAATATTGAGTTAGATGTGTGGGAAAGACTGTGGAAAAAGAATATGAAGTTTACCGCATGTACTTTGATAAAAGAAAATCTGTTGAAAATGATGTATAGGTGGTATATTACCCCAACGAAGTTAGCAAAGATGTATAGGATGAAAGATGACCACTGCTGGAAATGTAAAGAGAAACAAGGTGATTTTTATCATATGTGGTGGACTTGTGAGAAAGTGAAAGAGTACTGGGCATTGATATATGATGAACTCAAAATGATGTTAAAGTGTACATTCCCAAAACGACCTGAATTTTTCTGTTAGGGTTGGTGGATAATGAAATTAAAGGAGCAGACAGGACTCTATTTCTATATGCAACAGCAGCGGCACGAATGCTCCTGGCACAGAATTGGAAGACAACGTATATACCATCTTTGGATGAATGGAGGGCTGAAATATTGGACTTTGCAGAGATGGCCAGACTGACGTGCAGACTGAGGGATCAAGACAACCAGAAGTTCCAAAAAGATTGGCAAAAATTTAAGAACTACATGGAGATTCATTGCAAGGAATTAAAGACTCTTACCGGATTAGGATAGAGCTCGAAGGATTACTACTTATTTTTCAAATCTTTTTTATAAGTATATAAAGGGGTTTGTCTGAAAGGAAGGCTAGGAGATGAATAACGCTAAAACCACGGGAAGAACAGAGGGAAGCCAAATTTTAGTGGTAGAATGATTTTGTATTGCTAATGTTTTGAACTTGACTTTTTTTTGTATACTAAAATTTTCTAATAAAAACGTATTAAAAAAAAAAGGAAGTAGTGAAGAGTGAGATATACTGTATATTGGTACCTGATTCGTCACATCTTGAATACAATACCCATGTTTCAGGGTAATGATGTTTGCAGTAAGACCTAAAGAATATAATTGGAAACTAAATGGGGTGCATATTGAGCAAGTACATAATTATAAATATTTGGGTCTGATACTACAAGCTAACGGAAAGCGAAATATGCATACTAAACATGTGGTAGCTAATGCCCAGAAAAGTATTGGAGCTATATTAAATTTTTTCTGGACACGGGGTGGAAGAAATATGATAGCTGCAAATCAGCTCTTTTTAGCGAAGGTCTTAGCTCAGATGACATATGGAGCCCCATACTCTGTTCCAGCCAACCTGGCTGGCTTGGATAAACAGCAATCCAAATTCTTAAGAGCTATATTGCAGCTTCCTACAAGTGCATCAAATGCAGCCATAAGATTAGAAACAGGACTGGTAACAGTTGAAGCCAGAATATGGATAGCGGCTATCATGTACTGGTTAAAGCTGAACCATAACACCACAGGTTTAGTGCATTTGACACTGCAAGATACCTATGTCCCCCACTGGAATACCAATTAGGGTACTATGAATTTTCACAACATTTTCTGTTGTCAATGGATATGACCCAGGCAAAATCTATTATAAAACAAAGGATATTAGATGTAGAAAGACAGCATGACCTAAATAAAGCTAAAGGAATTATAAGATCAAATCCTTTGAATAGAGTCCTACCTATGCCATATTTAAATGACTTAGAAAGTTCAGAATCTAGAAGAGCCTTTATGTTATTATGCATGGATCTATTGCCCTCTGCAGTATTACTGGGAAGATATAATAATATTCCCTACAAGAGTCGATTGTGTGTTTGCGGTGAGGGAACCATGGAGACACTGAGCCATGTGCTATTGGACTGCAAAATATATAATCATATCAGGGAATGGTTTATCAAACCAATTATATCTTCCTTGGAGGGTAGAAATAAGGAAGAGTGTTTACAGAAACTTTTGGAAAACAGGAGTAAAGAGATTACTAAAAAAGTGGCCAATTTTGGAAAGATGGCTATAAAGCTAAGAATTAGCTGGATAAGCAATCAAGAGGGAGCAGGGAGTGTTTGAAAAAATACAAGGTATTAAGTTATTTACATACAGTTTTTCTTATAGGCTGTACAATTATGTACATGGTGATTCCATTTTACAGATTTTTAACATATTTGTATACACTTTTAACTTGAATTTTAACTTTTATATTAAACAATAAGGTATAAATACAGTCAGCTTCTACTGTAATCCTCTATGATTACGTGTTGCCCTTGAATATAGATATTCGGATATGACTGATTGCCATACTGCTTTTATTGTATTTGTATTTGTATATAATGGCCATTGGCTACAATAAACTAATATCTATCTACCCCATGTTTCTAATTTAATACCCACTGTTTTTTTTTCAGAATATGTCAAAAGATGTGTATCATATATCCTATGAAAGTAGCAACATTCACCACCCAACTATTTTTTCCCCGTTCATGGAGAAAGTATTCTATTTTTTATTCTTATTTCAATAAGACATTACTTGCTGTAATGTTCAACCGAACACCTCAGACAATTTCTTTTAGGACTCATCCTTGGATATGATCGCTCTTAGATGTTAAAAAGATGTGAATTGGAATGTATAACCCAGCAAATGCAAAAATTAGTGGGAAAGTAAGCTCTCCAGACTAGGGATGGGCATTTTATGAAAAACAAAATGCTGTTTTGTTGTTTCATAGGCTTACAAATTGTTTCATGACAGAATAAAATGATAGGCAACATTTCATTATGAAACAAAACAAAACACAATTTTTTCCAATTTTAAAATGAACGTTTTGGTGCCTCTAGGACCCAGGGAAGACATTTTATAGAGTAACAAATTTTTTCATTACTATTTCATTTCCTGTCATTATTGTTTCATTTTGTTACAATTTTGTTTACAAAAATTCATTTAAAAAAGAAATGAGATGAAATGCACGGGAAATGAAATAAAATGAAATGAAACACTATTTTCCCATTTTGTGCCCATTCCTACTTCAGACCAGAACATAACACCCTGCACCTGCAAATGATTCCTTCTGGCTTATGGAGATTTCTTCTCCTTACATCCACATACAGCATAGGGATGAAAAAATAATTATTTGAAATGTTTGATCAAACTACTGTTCACAGCAAGGAGTTGCAGATGAAGTAAGGCGAGAGTTTAGTGGTCGTGTTTTACACCCAGTAATATGTACACAGTCCAGTGCCACCTTTATTCAATGTGGGAAAAGCAGGATGAGAGGAAATGACTGTAGCAGAGTGGCACAGCACATGCTTTGCATGAGGAAGTTACGGTGGCCAATTCAGGGCCCCAAAGGGCTTACCACCTGTCAGTATCTTCAGAAGTTGGTTGGCAAAGACCAATGGCCCATCACAGTGGAAGACAACTTCCTCTACTTCTAAATTCTTTTTTTAAAAAACAGCTCTCTCTCTCTAGCACTGTGGATCATTTTCCCCACCTGTCTCTAGTTATTTAATATTTTTTCATACACATATTAGGGAAGGCCCTCCTCACAGCACATCTTGCCTCATGAACAGGGTATGGAAACTTAGCAACATGTTGTAATATCATCTTAAATGGGCTGATGGCAAAGCTGAAATGCACAGAAATGCTGTTGGAGGCATTATATTAGACTATCCCAGCAAGTACAGGAAAGAGGTGGGGAGGTAACATTTCTTCACCCTGAAGAAAAGTTAAAGTGTCTCTAAACAACACTTGTTGCTTCCAAAGAACAATGGAGCTTGTTTGGCACCCCCTTACATGTCTGAAGGTTGAGTTATGGCAACTGGACTTCTTTTCTTGTGAAACTGAAATGTTTCACTGCTCATTCAAGCAGCTTTGTCAGTTTGAGGAAAGTTGGTAGTGAACCCTCCAGTTTATAGTTCACCATGCTTTCACACCACCCTGGTCTGAATAGGCTCATTAGGTGGACAACAGTGACGTAGCTATGGGAGGGCAAGGGGGGACATCAGTTCCTGGGTGCAGCATCTGGGGGCACCAAATTGGGTGCCAAACAGCTCCCCACCTCTGAGCCATGGGAAGGAATGGGTTGGTGTGGAGGGCTCCCTGGTCACCACTGCCACCTTCTACGAGGCACCCTGTCCCTTGGGGGCATGAAAACAGACTTTGTCCCCGGGTGCCGAAAACCCTAGCTATGCCTCTGGTGGACAATGGCCTGCATGGACTCATTAGATGTGGAATGGCATGGAGTGTGTGATATTAATTCTTGGGCTAACACTGAAAAATAAAAAGCATGAAGAAGGATTCTACACCATAGTATATAGCAACATTTCCTAAAATGAGTCATTTACTACATCTTTGTTCACAGCACAGGAAATCATATTGAAATTGATCAGGTCTCTGTATTCATGCACCTTATCCTTTTTATTTTACATTATGTTTTGGGAAAAATGTAAATAAGATTTGCCAACATGCTGAGAAAGCATTCTCTACTATGAGGCCAAATGCAGTGGTATGAATAATATGTTGCGTGATCAGGCATTTAATTTTGAAGTTTAAAGTTGAGCTCTCTGGAAGGGAGGCTGGTGCAGGTGAGGAAATCTCGTAGTGGGGAAAAAAATTAAAACAAAATACATGAAATCTGTAAGCTTCAGAATTTGAACACAAACTTTTTTTCTTCTGGCCCCCAATTCTTTATCTGAAATTAAATATCATCGAGCCTCCAAAGTTCTATAACATATGAAACAATGATTGGCTTGCCTCTTCTATTTAAATATGGAAATTTATTGTTTCTTTTGGGTCCATTTACCACAGGTCCCATTTTCAATTGGCTACTCAAACAAGAACAAGAAAATGTAGATGTCCTGGATATATATTGCACGACAAACTATTTTACAGCTGAAAAATGAAAACATGGAGTATATTTGAGAAATATTCATGTGGAACCACATTAGAAGCAATAACAGTAGATTTTTGTAAAAGAGTTAAAAAAACAGGAACATGAAAAGGTTTCTTTAAAAAAGCCATTGCAACAGGTACATATCTAAGGCCAAGAACTACATCAAGCTATGGAATCTTATATCAAATACTCCCAGTTTTTCATTCTGCCCTTTGGGGTCGTTTCTCTGATAAATAATTCAGAAACTGCAGTAGCAAGTAGTTTGCATACTGACAAGATTAAAAAGAATGCTTTGTCTGGGTTAAATTTACAATCTGAAACCTTCCTTTAAAATGTCAAGAAGGTAAATTAATTTTAGATGGTTTACCAAGCAGAATCGTCTGACTCTGTCAGAACAATTTCATTTCCTGAGGGTGAAAGGGACATTGAATTTATCTTGGCAAAGCTTTTGGTTGCATTTTTCCCTTTCCCTGCCTTTATCCATCCACTACATTAGTATTACTATGTTTCTCGTAGCCTTCCTGAGGTAAAAATTAGCAGGGCAATCCTTCCTGCTGAAATTCCACCCTTTTCCCAATTGCCTCCCAATGATAAAGCAAATATCGGCAGCAAATTACCACTGAAGAGGGAATGAAATACCAATCAGACCTTTTAACTAGATGGGAAGTAAGTGTGTGTGTGTGTGTGTGTGTGTGTGTGTGTGTGTGTGTGTGTGTGTGTGTGTGTGTGTGTGTGTGTGTGTGTGTGTGTGTGTGTGTGTGTGTGTGTTTCCATAGAGAGTGCTTTCCCCTGCCTGCGCATTTAGACAAGCATTTTTGAGAAGCAGCAGGAAATGCATAAATTCAACAGCATGAAGATTTAGTTTGGACATAGGAAAACCTTCTGTCCCCATCAGCACAGTAGTGATCTTGCTTGCGACTGAGTGCCTAAGTGCACCGCAATCAGCAGGATTTTTACATCTGTTCTTCATGCTTTTTTAAAAAAATGGGGCTAAACATTTGTTAGAAATTGTGCCACCTCAACTTAATCCCTGCAGGACAGTATGAATGCGATTAAGCAATAAAGCATCATTGAGATACTTTGTTTAAATAGTGGTGTGTGTGTGTGTGTGTGTGTGTGTGTGTGTGTGTGTGTGTGTGTGTGTGTGTGTGTGTGTGTGTGTGTGTGTGTGTGAGAGAGAGAGAGAGAGAGAGAGAGAGAGAGAGAGAGAGAGAGAGAGAGATTATGAATATCTTGAATGTTGATGAAGTACTGAAATAGCATCATTGCATAAGAAAAATTTGATCACCTCTTAAACATGCCTGGTAACTACTCATGGGGGTGCTTTTTATTTCTCCTCCTTAACACACTGGATTTTGAACACTAACAATTTATAAAAGGCATTTTTAAATTTGTTTGCATGCATTTGTTACGTAATGAAATGAACAATGAATAACAAAGAATAACAATGAATAACATTAGACACTATGCTTCTGTTGATGCAACCAAGAATTGCATTGGCTTTCCTGGCTGCCGCATCACACTACTGACTCATGTTCGGTTTGTGGTCCACCCAGACGCCCAGATCCCTTTCACATGTATTATTTTCCAGCCAGGTAGCTCCTATATCTGTGCAATTCATTTTTTTCTTGTCAAGTGAACTTTTAAGAACTCTCTCCTGGCATATTACATCCCTTGCTATGTTTGGACTTCTATAACTGCTTTGAAAAAGGGAGCTTGTTCCTGAAAGCTCAGCAATTTTTTAATTTTTTCTTCTAGCAGCCTATGAAGGTATCACCCATAGTCTAGTTTTGCTTTTGTTTTACTGGCAGCATGGCTCCAAACCTCATTTTTACCTATATGTAGTGCCCTACATTTCTCTCTGTTGAAACCCATTCCATTAGCTTTGGCTCAGCATGCTAATCTGCCAAGGTTGTTTTGGATTTTCATCCTATCCTCTAAGGAATTAGTAACCCCTCCCAGTTTGGTATCATCTGCAAATTTAATCAGCATACTCTGTATTCCTTTGTCCAAATCATTAATAAGGATATTGAATAGCAGTGGACCCAGAACAGAGCCCTGTGGCACCCCACTGGTCACATCTCTCCATGCCAAAGAGAAGCCATTTATGATCACCTTTTGGGTATGACCAGTCAACCAATTACAAGTCCACCTAACAGTAGCACTATCTATCCCACATTCTATTAACTTCTTTGCAGGAATACCACAGGGAACCTTGTCGAAGGCCTTACTGCAATATAGATAAGCAATATCCACAGTGTTCCTCTCATCCACCAGGCCTGTAATTCTATCAAATAAAGAGATCAAATTAGTCTGGCATGACTTGTTTTTAAGAAACCTGTGTTGACTTCTCATAATAACAGCATTGCTTGTTAAATATTTACAGACTGTCTGTTTAATAATCAGCTCAAGGATATTTCCAGGAATTGAAGTCAAGCTGACAGGGTGGTAATTATTTGGGTCCTCTTTTTCCCCCTTCTTGAAAATGGGGACAACATTCACCCTCCTCCAATCTATGGGAACTCACTTTACAGTATTTCTAAAATCATATTACAGTATTTATAATTTTGCTATTGTTACAGCGTATCTAGTCACTTTCAACTTATGAAAATTGTACAAATTAATGACCTCTGAAAGATCCTTCCATTAAAAGTTATGGATTAATTTTTTAAAGAGATTACTGAATAGTACAGGAAGACATGTCAGAGTTCTTTGGTGTGCTACTTCACCAGCTTCTGTTCTCATTAGAAATCATTGCAATAAATAATTTCAGGGAATTAAATGGAATATTCTGCTGAGTAAGTTACAGGTAAAGCTTGATAGAAGATTATCTAATATTTGGAGAGGAGAGTGTCACTCAGATGGCTACTGTTTGTGCCTGTGTATCTACATTTGTCTGAGGATGACAGAATTTCCTTCACATGCATATGTACAAAGCAGGCTTTCTTATTCTTTGGGTCAGGTCAAGCAAATTAAATTCATTTTCATGCTATTGACACTGTACCTTATCTATAGACACTACCAATCTGCTGAGGGTTTCAAATAAACTTCTACTTTAAGGTCATGAAAAGTGTCTTTGAATCCTGTTGCTGGAAGAAAGGTTGGATATAAATCAAATCAACCAATGACCTGAAAGAATCAAGGTTCAATATGAACTAATCAAGACAGAAATGTCATTTTTGGCTCATAGTTCTCACACTGTTAGTTTATGGTTATAGTTTATGGATTATAGTAATGAATGCATTATCCCATTTGTAATTTGGCTACACACAAACAAGGTCCAATGAAACACACTTGCTGAGTGACTTTGATATGCCTTGTAACAGAATTAGCATGATGGGACATAGTGTGATTCATAAGGCTCAATATTAACTGCACATTTACAATCTTGTCTCTAAACTCTTATCTATGGAATGTAACAGCTGAGACATAATAAGCCAAGCTAGAGAAAGTAAGACAGCTTCCATTGGTCATTTCTTTCACATAACATCTAGAAGCTTCTCGGATCAGGGAGAAGGGAAGAAGAATGTACTTATGTGGGTGAGAAGCTCTTGCTTTTTATTCTGGTTCAAGATGTATTCACTTAGTTGTAGTCTTAGCCATCTGAGGCTTGTATTTTTCATAGAATTAAGCTAGTGAGAATATCATAAATAAGCTTTATTATTTTTCGGGCAATAATATATGATTGTATCTGATAAGTATTTTTATATTTTTCATTGATTTTTATGAGTTATTTTTTCATTTTTGTAACTTAGAATAGTGAATGAAAGGATTTCATTATATTGTTGCTCTCAGGCTGTTTTTGTTTGTTTGTTTGTTTGTTTAAAAGAACCCAAAGGAATCTCAGGGAAATCTTGGCCAGCTACGGTTCTATCCCTGGATTCCATTACATGGCTGGCAGTGTGGAATAGTTGGCAGCATGTGTTACATGCCTGTATGCCAAGAGTCCTCAAATATATCCAGTCCAGTCTTCAGCATGACGGTTGAGTACAAGTGAATATCATTCACAGTTGCAAATGTATATCCCAGTCCTGCTTATATTGCACTTCTGAATGCCTGTGACCTGTTTTCCAGTCTAGTGGCCCAAGATGAACATCCAAGAGCAACGCTGCAAGGTTGTATCAGAAGATACTAGTTTAAATAGTTCTAGAGTTTGGGCAAGTAGAGGTTGAAAACACACTTTCTCCTGTGTGTATATGTTCACATGTGTACAGTAAAGCCTGGCTTTTAATAAGGAGTTTATAGTCCAGGCCAGCCTTGGACATTTTGCTACCCAAGACAAAAATGTCATAAATACCATCAGAGTAGAATATTGAAAGCCAGTCAAGTTCCTCCTATTGTTTTAATACACAAGAGAGGTATGGCTTTTATTTATTTATTTATTTATTTATTTATTTATTTATTTATTTATCTATTTATTGTTGCATTTATATCCCGCCCATCTTCAATTTTGAACTCTAGGCAGCTATATATAGTGGACTGCAACCTGATATTGTCTCGTTCAGCTATTGGAGTATTCATAGCTCTGAAAGTGAATTATCACCAATCCAAAGAAGTTTGGCAAAAGGAATAATCTTCATCTGATATACGGTTCAGTTGGAATTCATCTACTGGGCAATAGTATCCCATCTTGTACATCCTTTTCTGTCAATTATATTTGATTTCAGACCTTCCATAAATCTGACACCTATATCACACAGCATCAAGGGTAAGGTTGTGATACACAGTTTGTAAGTCATCAACTGTATTTGCATACAGACTCATACAGTATTTGCATACATAGTAAAGCATTCCTACAGTTTCAGAATCACAATATTCACTTTTTTTCCCTGTAAGATGCTGCTTTTTTTCTTCATTGGTCTGAAGAATATGATACAAATAGAGAAAGCACATAGATTTCTTCTCCTTGTCTGTGGCTGCAGGATCATTTGTCTACATAATACCAGGGCTTAGAACATTACTTTCACAAAGGAGCTACTTCCATTCCTTATTACTTTATACAGGTATCAGGCTGTGATTTGTTTTATTGCTAGTTATGGGCATATTAGTGCCTGTGTTACCATTATGCCATTGAAATATGCAAGGAAATGCTTTGCATTCTCCTCCCTTACCCCCAAAGCATTCTCATCTACTACAACTAATGCAAAAATAATTTCTCACCATTTCATGACACCTAAAATCTACTTCCTGCAGTGAGAAAGAAATATTTATTTATGCTTACTAGCACCTTTCAGCAGCATGTCACAGATTTTATACTGAAAAGTCAGGAGACCATGGCACAGGCCATTTTATAATTTATATTATAAAAGAATCAGTTGCAGCCTCATTTTCAGAGTTCTTGTGATTTGCTAATTTTCTAGGGAACTGGAACTATGGCATTTAAATATTACATATGCATGTAATCTGTTTTTATAATTCACAAATTTTTCATAGTTATGAATAGATTCTAATTTCGTCATATAGTATAATAAAATTAAAATCCATCAAGGAAAAGAATTGGTTACATGGATCATGGATCTCTAATTATAATTGGGGATCCCCGTACAGGATAAAAGGGATTCACCTACACTGATTCAGTGTGCATTTTTAAATTGATTTATAATGTTCTCTGTTGTTAAAGAAAAACAAAACAGTGATCAGATAAAATAACAAAATAATGCCTATATATATATATATATATATATATATATATATATATATATATATATATATGCATGTTAGGTGGATTCGGTTTCTTCCCGTGTAGAAATCTGGTTGTTTTGGCGACGTTTCGACGAGGTCTCACTCGTCATCTTCAGGCTGGTGTTCTGGCTTCTTTCTTCTTGAAGCAAAGTGTGGTCTCAGTTGAAGTCCTTCTATAAATACTGCTGGGGGGTGTGGTTTGCTTGCTCTGTTGCTGATTGTAGGTTCCTTTGTTCCTTTGTTCTTTTGTGATCTGCTGTGTGGCTGAGGCGATCGTTAAGGGATTAACTGCTGATGGCTGTTTAGATGGCTGTTTACATGCTGGTGGGTTAGATGGCTGGTAGGTTCTGGCAGTATCCTGGGCTTTGGTGGAGTGGGGTCCTGTGTCTTGTGAATTCATTTTGGTCTGGCTACGTGTCTGTGGTCTCCCAATGTTTTTTTGGGGTGTGTGAGTGTGCTCCATGTGGTGACTGGAGTGGGGTGCCGCAGTAGATGGTGCAGTCGTGGTTTTGTTATTGGATGGTGGTTTCGTTTCATCTGTGGGAAGGGTCTGGGTTTGTGTTTGGTGTGGATGGAAGGTGGTGGCATCTTGTGTCCTTTTGGACCTGGTGTCAGTCTTTGTGACAGAGGCTCGTCTGTTGACCAGGGCTAGTTTCCAGATGTCAGGCAAGCGGGAGGTGTCATCACGTTTATTCATGTTGTTTGGGTGTTTCTCTATTTCAATGGCTTCCATGATTATTCGACTGTTGAAGTGTTCAGTTTTGGAGATGAGTTTGGTTCTTTCAAAGTCAATTTCATGACCTGTTGTTTTTATGTGCTGGAAGAGAGAGGAAGATTTTTCTTCTTTTTTTGACTGCGTTCTTGTGTTCTGCGATGCGTGCGCTTATTCTCCTGTTTGTTTGTCCGATGTATGTGGCTGGACAGACTTTGCATGGTATTTCGTAGACTCCTTGGTTTTCTAGCTCAATCTTGTCTTTGGGGTTTCTTAAGATGTTGGCTATTTTTGGTCGGTGCAAAAGGCTGTCTTGATATTGTGTTTGTGGAGAATTTTGCTGATTTTGTCTGTGGTGCCTTTGATGTAAGGGAGGAGGGCGGTGCCGTTGTTCTCTTCTGTTTCTTGGTTCTTGGGGGTGTTTCCTTTTGGATTAGTTTGGTGATGGTGTTTTTTTGGAATCCGTTCGCAATTAAAACATTCGAGAGAGTGTGTAATTCAGTTTTTAGGTGGTCTTTGTCAGCGAGGCGTTTGGTTCTGGAGATGAGGGTTTTTGCTACGGAGTTGATCTGTGCAGGGTGGTGGTGTGATTGTGCATTTAAGTAGCGGTTTGTATGTGTTTTTTTCTGGTAGATGGTATGTCCTAAGGAGCCGTCGGGTTTTTTGTAGATTAGGACGTCCAGGAAGGGAAGTTGGTTGTTGGCTTCTATTTCCATAGTGAATTGTATTTTGGGGTGTAGGCTGTTGAGATGTGTGAGGAAGTTGTTCAGTTTATCTTTCCCGTGTGGCCAGATAACAAAGGTGTCGTCAACATATCTGAGCCAGAGTTTGGGTTTATGTTCGGACTTCTGTAACGCGTTGGTTTCAAAGTGTTCCATATATAGGTTTGCGATGACCGGTGAGAGGGGTGATCCCATGGGTGCTCCTTCTATCTGTTTGTATCTTTGTCCATTGTGGATGAAGTATGTGTTGGTTAGGCAGTGGTTGGTCAGATCTAGGATGTGTTTGGGGGTTGTATTTGTTGTGGATAGCTGTCAAGGCTTCTTGAATGGGCACTTGTGTGAAGAGCGAAACAACATCGAAGCTCACGAGTAGGTCATTGGGTTGTAGGTCTTGTTTCTTTATAATTTCTATGAAGTGGAAACGAGTTTTGTACGTATGAAGTGATGGATTCTGCATAGGGCTGGAGTTGTTTGGCAAGAAATTTGGCGAGGTTTTGTAGAGGTGAGCCTATGGAGCTGACTATGGGTCTGAGAGGTGTTCCTTCTTTGTGAATCTTGGGGAGGCCGTAGAGCTTGGGGCATCTGGATGATTTCTCTCTGGGGATGATGCTTGACTTGATTTCTTCACTTAAGGGAGAGGCTTTTATTTTGGCTTTGGTGGTTTTTTCCAGGTAGGTGGTGGGGTCTGTGTTCAAAGGTATGTAAGCAGGGTCTTGTAGTAGGTTGGATAATTTGGCTTGGTAGTCGGATGTGTTCATCACCACTGTGGCATTGCCTTTGTCTGCTGGGAGAATGATTATGTTGTTGTCTTTCCTCAGGTTGGAGAGGGCTTTTTGTTCTTCTTTGTGTAAATTGCTTCTGGGTGGTTTGCTGGAGCAGAGGACATTGGTGACTTCGAGTCTGATTTTGTTGGCTTCATCTGGGTTGATTTTGGTTAGGCTGGCTTCCACTCCGCATATGATGTTTTCGGTGGGGATGTGTCTGGGGGCGATTGCAAAGTTGAATCCTTTGGAAAGGACTTTGGTCTCTGCGATGGTGAGTGTCCTGTCTGATATGTTGTGAACTGTTTGTTTCATGGGCTGTTGTGTGGGGGGGGGTTGGGCTTCTGGCGTTTTTCCAGTTTGTGGAGTTTGTTGGTGTGTGTGTCTGTCTTGTGGGAGGTCTCTGTTTCAGCTCTCCAGGCGGCCAGTTGCTTGGATTTGTTCCAGAGTGTTGGGTGGATTTTGTTGCTGAGTTTGAGGTGGAGAGTGAGTAGGTCTCTGTTGGTTTGATCTAGTAGGTATCTTTTCCTGTGTAGTTCGCTTCTGATTAGGGCTAGTTCTGTTCTTTTCAGGATCCTTTCGCTGGATGGGGTTTTTGAGTGGAATTTCAGTTGGAAGCTTGTGGGGATCACATTTTTGTCTCGGCAGTTGCGTAGGAATGCAATGTCACATAAGATGGTGGCTCTTCGGACTTCTAGTTTCTCGTAGGTTCTGGTCAGCTGGAAGGTTTCCTCCCCGTAGAGGTCGGATATTTGTTTTCGTAGATTTTCACGGGTATAGGTATGCATGTTAGGGTGGATTCGGGTTTCTTCCCGTGTAGAAATCTGGCTGTTTTGGCGACGTTTCGACGAGGTCTCACTCGTCATCTTCAGGCTGGTGTTCTGGCTTCTTTCTTCTTGAAGCAAAGTGTGGTCTCAGTTGAAGTCCTTCTATAAATACTGCTGGGGGGGGGTGTGTGGTTTGCTTGCTCTGTTGCTGATTGTAGGTTCCTTTGTTCCTTTGTTCTTTTGTGATCTGCTGTGTGGCTGAGGCGATCGTTAAGGGATTAACTGCTGATGGCTGTTTAGATGGCTGTTTACATGCTGGTGGGTTAGATGGCTGGTAGGTTCTGGCAGTATCCTGGGCTTTGGTGGAGTGGGGTCCTGTGTCTTGTGAATTCATTTTGGTCTGGCTACGTGTCTGTGGTCTCCCAATGTTTTTTTGGGGTGTGTGAGTGTGCTCCATGTGGTGACTGGAGTGGGGTGCCGCAGTAGATGGTGCAGTCGTGGTTTTGTTATTGGATGGTGGTTTCGTTTCATCTGTGGGAAGGGTCTGGGTTTGTGTTTGGTGTGGATGGAAGGTGGTGGCATCTTGTGTCCTTTTGGACCTGGTTTCAGTCTTTGTGACAGAGGCTCGTCTGTTGACCAGGGCTAGTTTCCAGATGTCAGGCAAGCGGGAGGTGTCATCACGTTTATTCATGTTGTTTGGGTGTTTCTCTATTTCAATGGCTTCCATGATTATTCGACTGTTAAAGTGTTCAGTTTTGGAGATGAGTTTGGTTCTTTCAAAGTCAATTTCATGACCTGTTGTTTTTATGTGCTGGAAGAGAGAGGAAGATTTTTCTTCTTTTTGACTGCGTTCTTGTGTTCTGCGATGCGTGCGCTTATTCTCCTGTTTGTTTGTCCGATGTATGTGGCTGGACAGACTTTGCATGGTATTTCGTAGACTCCTTGGTTTTCTAGCTCAATCTTGTCTTTGGGGTTTCTTAAGATGTTGGCTATTTTTGGTGGTCGGTGCAAAAGGCTGTCTTGATATTGTGTTTGTGGAGAATTTTGCTGATTTTGTCTGTGGTGCCTTTGATGTAAGGGAGGAGGGCGGTGCCGTTGTTCTCTTCTGTTTCTTGGTTCTTGGGGGTGTTTCCTTTGGATTAGTTTGGTGATGGTGTTTTTTTGGAATCCGTTCGCAATTAAAACATTCGAGAGAGTGTGTAATTCAGTTTTTAGGTGGTCTTTGTCAGCGAGGCGTTTGGTTCTGGAGATGAGGGTTTTTGCTACGGAGTTGATCTGTGCAGGTGGTGGTGTGATTGTGCATTTAAGTAGCGGTTTGTATGTGTTTTTTTCTGGTAGATGGTATGTCCTAAGGAGCCGTCGGGTTTTTTGTAGATTAGGACGTCCAGGAAGGGAAGTTGGTTGTTGGCTTCTATTTCCATAGTGAATTGTATTTTGGGGTGTAGGCTGTTGAGATGTGTGAGGAAGTTGTTCAGTTTATCTTTCCCGTGTGGCCAGATAACAAAGGTGTCGTCAACATATCTGAGCCAGAGTTTGGGTTTATGTTCGGACTTCTGTAACGCGTTGGTTTCAAAGTGTTCCATATATAGGTTTGCGATGACCGGTGAGAGGGGTGATCCCATGGGTGCTCCTTCTATCTGTTTGTATCTTTGTCCATTGTGGATGAAGTATGTGTTGGTTAGGCAGTGGTTGGTCAGATCTAGGATGTGTTTGGGGGTTGTATTTGTTGTGGATAGCTGTCAAGGCTTCTTGAATGGGCACTTGTGTGAAGAGCGAAACAACATCGAAGCTCACGAGTAGGTCATTGGGTTGTAGGTCTTGTTTCTTTATAATTTCTATGAAGTGGAACGAGTTTTGTACGTATGAAGTGATGGATTCTGCATAGGGCTGGAGTTGTTTGGCAAGAAATTTGGCGAGGTTTTGTAGAGGTGAGCCTATGGAGCTGACTATGGGTCTGAGAGGTGTTCCTTCTTTGTGAATCTTGGGGAGGCCGTAGAGAGCTTGGGGCATCTGGATGATTTCTCTCTGGGGATGATGCTTGGCTTGATTTCTTCACTTAAGGGAGAGGCTTTTATTTTGGCTTTGGTGGTTTTTTCCAGGTAGGTGGTGGGGTCTGTGTTCAAAGGTATGTAAGCAGGGTCTTGTAGTAGGTTGGATAATTTGGCTTGGTAGTCGGATGTGTTCATCACCACTGTGGCATTGCCTTTGTCTGCTGGGAGAATGATTATGTTGTTGTCTTTCCTCAGGTTGTTGAGGGCTTTTTGTTCTTCTTTGTGTAAATTGCTTCTGGGTGGTTTGCTGGAGCAGAGGACATTGGTGACTTCGAGTCTGATTTTGTTGGCTTCATCTGGGTTGATTTTGGTTAGGCTGGCTTCCACTCCGCATATGATGTTTTCGGTGGGGATGTGTCTGGGGGCGATTGCAAAGTTGAATCCTTTGGAAAGGACTTTGGTCTCTGCGATGGTGAGTGTCCTGTCTGATATGTTGTGAACTGTTTGTTTCATGGGCTGTTGTGTGGGGGTTGGGCTTCTGGCGTTTTTCCAGTTTGTGGAGTTTGTTGGTGTGTGTGTCTGTCTTGTGGGAGGTCTCTGTTTCAGCTCTCCAGGCGGCCAGTTGCTTGGATTTGTTCCAGAGTGTTGGGTGGATTTTGTTGCTGAGTTTGAGGTGGAGAGTGAGTAGGTCTCTGTTGGTTTGATCTAGTAGGTATCTTTTCCTGTGTAGTTCGCTTCTGATTAGGGCTAGTTCTGTTCTTTTCAGGATCCTTTCGCTGGATGGGGTTTTTGAGTGGAATTTCAGTTGGAAGCTTGTGGGGATCACATTTTTGTCTCGGCAGTTGCGTAGGAATGCAATGTCACATAAGATGGTGGCTCTTCGGACTTCTAGTTTCTCGTAGGTTCTGGTCAGCTGGAAGGTTTCCTCCCGTAGAGGTCGGATATTTGTTTTCGTAGATTTTCACGGGTATAGGTATGCATGTTAGGGTGGATTCGGGTTTCTTCCCGTGTAGAAATCTGGTTGTTTTGGCGACGTTTCGACGAGGTCTCACTCGTCATCTTCAGGCTGGTGTTCTGGCTTCTTTCTTCTTGAAGCAAAGTGTGGTCTCAGTTGAAGTCCTTCTATAAATACTGCTGGGGGTGTGGTTTGCTTGCTCTGTTGCTGATTGTAGGTTCCTTTGTTCCTTTGTTCTTTTGTGATCTGCTGTGTGGCTGAGGCGATCGTTAAGGGATTAACTGCTGATGGCTGTTTAGATGGCTGTTTACATGCTGGTGGGTTAGATGGCTGGTAGGTTCTGGCAGTATCCTGGGCTTTGGTGGAGTGGGGTCCTGTGTCTTGTGAATTCATTTTGGTCTGGCTACGTGTCTGTGGTCTCCCAATGTTTTTTTGGGGTGTGTGAGTGTGCTCCATGTGGTGACTGGAGTGGGGTGCCGCAGTAGATGGTGCAGTCGTGGTTTTGTTATTGGATGGTGGTTTCGTTTCATCTGTGGGAAGGGTCTGGGTTTGTGTTTGGTGTGGATGGAAGGTGGTGGCATCTTGTGTCCTTTTGGACCTGGTGTCAGTCTTTGTGACAGAGGCTCGTCTGTTGACCAGGGCTAGTTTCCAGATGTCAGGCAAGCGGGAGGTGTCATCACGTTTATTCATGTTGTTTGGGTGTTTCTCTATTTCAATGGCTTCCATGATTATTCGACTGTTAAAGTGTTCAGTTTTGGAGATGAGTTTGGTTCTTTCAAAGTCAATTTCATGACCTGTTGTTTTTATGTGCTGGAAGAGAGAGGAAGATTTTTCTTCTTTTTGACTGCGTTCTTGTGTTCTGCGATGCGTGCGCTTATTCTCCTGTTTGTTTGTCCGATGTATGTGGCTGGACAGACTTTGCATGGTATTTCGTAGACTCCTTAGTTTTCTAGCTCAATCTTGTCTTTGGGGTTTCTTAAGATGTTGGCTATTTTTTGGTCGGTGCAAAAGGCTGTCTTGATATTGTGTTTGTGGAGAATTTTGCTGATTTTGTCTGTGGTGCCTTTGATGTAAGGGAGGAGGGCGGTGCCGTTGTTCTCTTCTGTTTCTTGGTTCTTGGGGGGTGTTTCCTTTTGGATTAGTTTGGTGATGGTGTTTTTTTGGAATCCGTTCGCAATTAAAACATTCGAGAGAGTGTGTAATTCAGTTTTTAGGTGGTCTTTGTCAGCGAGGCATTTGGTTCTGGAGATGAGGGTTTTGCTACGGAGTTGATCTGTGCAGGGTGGTGGTGTGATTGTGCATTTAAGTAGCGGTTTGTATGTGTTTTTTTCTGGTAGATGGTATGTCCTAAGGAGCCGTCGGGTTTTTTGTAGATTAGGACGTCCAGGAAGGGAAGTTGGTTGTTGGCTTCTATTTCCATAGTGAATTGTATTTTGGGGTGTAGGCTGTTGAGATGTGTGAGGAAGTTGTTCAGTTTATCTTTCCCGTGTGGCCAGATAACAAAGGTGTCGTCAACATATCTGAGCCAGAGTTTGGGTTTATGTTCGGACTTCTGTAACGCGTTGGTTTCAAAGTGTTCCATATATAGGTTTGCGATGACCGGTGAGAGGGGTGATCCCATGGGTGCTCCTTCTATCTGTTTGTATCTTTGTCCATTGTGGATGAAGTATGTGTTGGTTAGGCAGTGGTTGGTCAGATCTAGGATGTGTTTGGGGGTTGTATTTGTTGTGGATAGCTGTCAAGGCTTCTTGAATGGGCACTTGTGTGAAGAGCGAAACAACATCGAAGCTCACGAGTAGGTCATTGGGTTGTAGGTCTTGTTTCTTTATAATTTCTATGAAGTGGAACGAGTTTTGTACGTATGAAGTGATGGATTCTGCATAGGGCTGGAGTTGTTTGGCAAGAAATTTGGCGAGGTTT
The DNA here is from genome assembly GCA_029282475.1 of Phrynocephalus forsythii. Taxonomy (NCBI): domain Eukaryota; kingdom Metazoa; phylum Chordata; class Lepidosauria; order Squamata; family Agamidae; genus Phrynocephalus; species Phrynocephalus forsythii. The sequence goes on along the minus strand of JAPFRF010000006.1, from coordinate 49,473,887 downwards.
TGTAGAGGTGAGCCTATGGAGCTGACTATGGGTCTGAGAGGTGTTCCTTCTTTGTGAATCTTGGGAGGCCGTAGAGCTTGGGGCATCTGGATGATTTCTCTCTGGGGATGATGCTTGGCTTGATTTCTTCACTTAAGGGAGAGGCTTTTATTTTGGCTTTGGTGGTTTTTTTCCAGGTAGGTGGTGGGGTCTGTGTTCAAAGGTATGTAAGCAGGGTCTTGTAGTAGGTTGGATAATTTGGCTTGGTAGTCGGATGTGTTCATCACCACTGTGGCATTGCCTTTGTCTGCTGGGAGAATGATTATGTTGTTGTCTTTCCTCAGGTTGGAGAGGGCTTTTTGTTCTTCTTTGTGTAAATTGCTTCTGGGTGGTTTGCTGGAGCAGAGGACATTGGTGACTTCGAGTCTGATTTTGTTGGCTTCATCTGGGTTGATTTTGGTTAGGCTGGCTTCCACTCCGCATATGATGTTTTCGGTGGGGATGTGTCTGGGGCGATTGCAAAGTTGAATCCTTTGGAAAGGACTTTGGTCTCTGCGATGGTGAGTGTCCTGTCTGATATGTTGTGAACTGTTTGTTTCATGGGCTGTTGTGTGGGGGTTGGGCTTCTGGCGTTTTTCCAGTTTGTGGAGTTTGTTGGTGTGTGTGTCTGTCTTGTGGGAGGTCTCTGTTTCAGCTCTCCAGGCGGCCAGTTGCTTGGATTTGTTCCAGAGTGTTGGGTGGATTTTGTTGCTGAGTTTGAGGTGGAGAGTGAGTAGGTCTCTGTTGGTTTGATCTAGTAGGTATCTTTTCCTGTGTAGTTCGCTTCTGATTAGGGCTAGTTCTGTTCTTTTCAGGAAACTTTCGCTGGATGGGGTTTTTGAGTGGAATTTCAGTTGGAAGCTTGTGGGGATCACATTTTTGTCTCGGCAGTTGCGTAGGAATGCAATGTCACATAAGATGGTGGCTCTTCGGACTTCTAGTTTCTCGTAGGTTCTGGTCAGCTGGAAGGTTTCCTCCCCGTAGAGGTCGGATATTTGTTTTCGTAGATTTTCACGGGTATAGGTATGCATGTTAGGGTGGATTCGGGTTTCTTCCCGTGTAGAAATCTGGTTGTTTTGGCGACGTTTCGACGAGGTCTCACTCGTCATCTTCAGGCTGGTGTTCTGGCTTCTTTCTTCTTGAAGCAAAGTGTGGTCTCAGTTGAAGTCCTTCTATAAATACTGCTGGGGGGGGTGTGGTTTGCTTGCTCTGTTGCTGATTGTAGGTTCCTTTGTTCCTTTGTTCTTTTGTGATCTGCTGTGTGGCTGAGGCGAGACAAAATGTGATCCCCACAAGCTTCCAACTGAAATTCCACTCAAAAACCCCATCCAGCGAAAGGATCCTGAAAAGAACAGAACTAGCCCTAATCAGAAGCGAACTACACAGGAAAAGATACCTACTAGATCAAACCAACAGAGACCTACTCACTCTCCACCTCAAACTCAGCAACAAAATCCACCCAACACTCTGGAACAAATCCAAGCAACTCGCCGCCTGGAGAGCTGAAACAGAGACCTCCCACAAGACAGACACACACACCAACAAACTCCACAAACTGGAAAAACGCCAGAAGCCCAATCCCCCCCCACAACAGCCCATGAAACAAACAGTTCACAACATATCAGATAGGACACTCACCATCGCAGAGACCAAAGTCCTCTCCAAAGGATTCAACTTTGCAGTCGCCCCCAGACACATCCCCACTGAAAACATCATATGCGGAGTGGAAGCCAGCCTAACCAAAATCAACCCAGATGAAGCCAACAAAATCAGACTCGAAGTCACCAATGTCCTCTGCTCCAGCAAACCACCCAGAAGCAATTTACACAAAGAAGAACAAAAAGCCCTCAACAACCTGAGGAAAGACAACAACATAATCATTCTCCCAGCAGACAAAGGCAATGCCACAGTGGTGATGAACACATCCGACTACCAAGCCAAACTATCCAACCTACTACAAGACCCGGCTTACATACCTTTGAACACAGACCCCACCACCTACCTGGAAAAAACCACCAAAGCCAAAATAAAAGCCTCTCCCTTAAGTGAAGAAATCAAGCCAAGCATCATCCCCAGAGAGAAATCATCCAGATGCCCCAAGCTCTACGGCCTCCCCAAGATTCACAAAGAAGGAACACCTCTCAGACCCATAGTCAGCTCCATAGGCTCACCTCTACAAAACCTCGCCAAATTTCTTGCCAAACAACTCCAGCCCTATGCAGAATCCATCACTTCATACGTACAAAACTCGTTCCACTTCATAGAAATTATAAAGAAACAAGACCTACAACCCAATGACCTACTCGTGAGCTTCGATGTTGTTTCGCTCTTCACACAAGTGCCCATTCAAGAAGCCTTGACAGCTATCCACAACAAATACAACCCCCAAACACATCCTAGATCTGACCAACCACTGCCTAACCAACACATACTTCATCCACAATGGACAAAGATACAAACAGATAGAAGGAGCACCCATGGGATCACCCCTCTCACCGGTCATCGCAAACCTATATATGGAACACTTTGAAACCAACGCGTTACAGAAGTCCGAACATAAACCCAAACTCTGGCTCAGATATGTTGACGACACCTTTGTTATCTGGCCACACGGGAAAGATAAACTGAACAACTTCCTCACACATCTCAACAGCCTACACCCCAAAATACAATTCACTATGGAAATAGAAGCCAACAACCAACTTCCCTTCCTGGACGTCCTAATCTACAAAAAAACCCGACGGCTCCTTAGGACATACCATCTACCAGAAAAAACACATACAAACCGCTACTTAAATGCACAATCACACCACCACCCTGCACAGATCAACTCCGTAGCAAAACCCTCATCTCCAGAACCAAACGCCTCGCTGACAAAGACCACCTAAAAACTGAATTACACACTCTCTCGAATGTTTTAATTGCGAACGGATTCCAAAAAACACCATCACCAAACTAATCCAAAAGGAAACACCCCCAAGAACCAAGAAACAGAAGAGAACAACGGCACCGCCCTCCTCCCTTACATCAAAGGCACCACAGACAAAATCAGCAAAATTCTCCACAAACACAATATCAAGACAGCCTTTTGCACCGACCAAAAATAGCCAACATCTTAAGAAACCCCAAAGACAAGATTGAGCTAGAAAACCAAGGAGTCTACGAAATACCATGCAAAGTCTGTCCAGCCACATACATCGGACAGACAAACAGGAGAATAAGCGCACGCATCGCAGAACACAAGAACGCAGTCAAAAAAAGAAGAAAAATCTTCCTCTCTCTTCCAGCACATAAAAACAACAGGTCATGAAATTGACTTTGAAAGAACCAAACTCATCTCCAAAACTGAACACTTCAACAGTCGAATAATCATGGAAGCCATTGAAATAGAGAAACACCCAAACAACATGAATAAACGTGATGACACCTCCCGCTTGCCTGACATCTGAAAACTAGCCCTGGTCAACAGACGAGCCTCTGTCACAAAGACTGACACCAGGTCCAAAAGGACACAAGATGCCACCACCTTCCATCCACACCAAACACAAACCCAGACCCTTCCCACAGATGAAACGAAACCACCATCCAATAACAAAACCACGACTGCACCATCTACTGCGGCACCCCACTCCAGTCACCACATGGAGCACACTCACACACCCCAAAAAAACATTGGGAGACCACAGACACGTAGCCAGACCAAAATGAATTCACAAGACACAGGACCCCACTCCACCAAAGCCCAGGATACTGCCAGAACCCACCAGCCATCTAACCCACCAGCATGTAAACAGCCATCTAAACAGCCACCAGCAGTTAATCCCTTAACGATCGCCTCAGCCACACAGCAGATCACAAAAGAACAAAGGAACAAAGGAACCTGCAATCAGCAACAAAGCAAACAAACCACACACCCCAGCAGTATTTATAGAAGGACTTCAACTGAGACCACGCTTTTGCTTCAAGAAGAAAGAAGCCAGAACACCAGCCTGAAGATGACGAGTGAGACCTCGTCGAACGCGTCGCCAGAACAACCAGATTTCTACACGGGAAGAAACCCGAATCCACCCTAACATGCATACCTATACCCGTGAAAATCTACGAAAACATATATATATATATATATATATATATATATATATATATATATATATATATATATATATATATATATATATATATATATATATATATATATATATATATATATATATATATATATATATATATATATATATATATATATATATGCATGTTAGGTGGATTCGGGTTTCTTCCCGTGTAGAAATCTGGTTGTTTTGGCGACGTCCTAACATGCATACCTATACCCGTGAAAATCTACGAAAACATATATATATATATATATATATATATATATATATATTAAAGTAACCATTAAGAAATGCTACTGATAATACTCAATAATCATTATAGATTTAGTGAAAACTTTACAAGAAGAGGAGGCTACATCAGTCACTCTGTTTGGAGGAGCATGACAACCAATAACATCACAATGTTCCAGCAACACAATTCATTTCAAAATGTCTGCCAGGTGATGATGTCATTTGAAGTAACCAATGAAATGAGCTCCCTTGGAGATTAGCACTCAGTACCCACTTTAGGTTGTAGCACAGACATATGGGTCAATTAATATTTATTCTGCATTCTATGTTTTTAAGACAAATCTCAAATTTTAAGAAAATCTCAATTTCTTTCTAATACATTGGATCATTCTGTAAATGTTATAAAGACTATTATATATCTGCTCTGGTTAACTTAGAAAAGCACCATTTGGAGATGATGGTATCTGCTTGATGTGAGCTGCCTAGATGCCCTAAGCACATCCAATCTTGCCTAGATGCCCTAAGCTAAGGAGGGCCGGGCCTGGTTAGTACTTGGATGGGTGACCACCAGGGAATACTGTAGGCGCCTGGAGTAGGCACTTGCAAGCCACTCCAGTATTCCTGACAAGAAAACTTCATGGACATGGAGTCATGAAAAGTTGGTTGAACTATTCATGAGAAAAAGCCTGTCAGAGAAAAAGAGGTGACAATCCAAACTCACTGGAACTAAATACCCATAGGGTGTCACACCAGGGCTTTAAAAGTCCTTAAAGTCATCTTAATGGACAGATATAAGTTTTCCATTCTAATACATTTTCCCACTCAAACATCAGTTTGCTTTATTCTTCTTTAGGAAGAAGTCTGTAATTGAGTAAAGTTCCTACTTTAAATACTTTTAAGCAAATTTAATTTTTCAAAGTTTTGTAGAGAAAACAGGAATGAAACCAAGTTCTCAAATATTATCTCAAAACCTATTGCTTACCACAGTAAACTACACTAGAGTAGGCCTATTGAATTAGTTGTGATTTAGTGAGTCAGATGTTTCATAAGTTTAATGGGCCTAAACTAACTATAACTTTCTTTAGCTTGGCAAGTCACAGTTGGAACAGGCCCTTTTGAATCAATGGAAATTATAGAGGAGTTGACTCACTAAATCCCCATTGATTTAATGGGCTTGTTCTAAAGCTATTTGCCATGCTAAACAATGTGATTTTGGCCATAGTGTAACATATCTTTGAGGATTAAGGAGAAGATAACAGGTGGACATTCTATGTGTGAATGTAAAGATTTTTTGGAGACAAAGTCTAAAAGGATAGCTGCTCCTACCATGTGCCTTTTCCTGTGTAATGTTTGCTTGACTATAAGGGATGAGGTAGGTGTAAGATTAATGTCAATCAGAGGACAGGGTAAGAATGAATTATGTGAAAGAAGACTTCTAGGTTTCACACTAGTTAAATAACTTTGGGGTCAAATCCAGCAACAATCACGCAGGATGTATTCTCGGCAAGTGCAATAAAATTATCTTCAGGTCCCTAGAAATATGAACTGAGGAAGTGGAAGCCCAGCCATATCTAGCCTGATTGAAAATCTCTTAGTTAGAGATGATCAGCATTGATCAGGTTGTCCATTCAGCTAGCTCAAATAGCCACTCAACAAAGCCCAGAATCCTTCAGCCACTATGGCCAGTAGTGGGAGATTGTGGGAGCTCAAATCAAAACAAAAACAAAAACCTAACCTTCTGATGCTCTGGAACAGAAAGAGCTCTGTGGGTTGGGTTACTAGCTAGGTAATCCTCGAGGCCCTGATTGCAATTGTCAACCTATAGATGCATCTGCCTCTATAACTTCATGTTGTCATGCATCACATTGATACACCCATAGTTGGTCTCTGCAGTGGGGCCTTGGGATAAGTAAAGGGAGCATCTATAGTTGCTGCTGCTGCTTCCCTGGAGGAAAATGAAATTAGTCACCCTAGTGGCTCATCAAGGAACCACAGGGAGATTACATTTGTTGGGAGGATTCTGCTGGTCCCCATAGGGCCTTTTTATACAACCCCTAAGATCCGCTGGCCACTTAAATTCGGACCAGAGATCTTAGGGGTTCGTCGCTCTTCCTCTGTCCCCACCCCCCTCCGCACTTCCTGGTTGCTGGCTGCGTGAGGGAGGAAGAAAAAGAGAAAGAAAAGCATGCCGCTCACCTCGTTCTGCCTCTCATCTCTGTAAAAGTAGCTCTTAAAGGGGCGGGAGCCAAAAAGCAGCAAACAGAAGCAAGGAGAGCCCCGCACTCACTATCGTTGCACCGCATCAAAGATTTTTCACCTCCAGAGAGAAGGTACAAGAAAAGTGTGCTGGGTCACGCTAAAGTGGGCGGGGTCACACTTAATTGTCTGCAAACTCCGGAGCTGGTGGGGAAACATTTTTAAGCTCCGGAGCTTGCAGCCATTTGCAGCGGAGCTTAGGGGTCGTGTATAAACGCCCATAGTCATGCAGGAAACAGAGGTATATCTGAACAGGGAGAGGCTGTTGTACCTCAACAAGCAAGTTGCCATTAGGCTTTGGTTTACGGAGAGGCTACAACCCCTCTCTTCAGACTGCCATACATTCAAGTTTAACACATGTGAGCTCCATGCACTTTTTGAACAACTGCATGTGGCTTATATCTCCAGCTTTTAATTTCTGCTTGTAACTGGTTTGCCCTAAAAGAGTTCTGAGTATGCACTGTAAGTTGAAATCTCTACATTATACACCTTTTCCACTGGAAAAAAAAATGGAAATTTACTGGTTGCAAAAATGCTAATTATTACTGGTTGTGGAAATTCCTATTAAATTCATCTTCTGTTACATTAATTTGAATCCAGGTTCAATTTTAAAGCCTAGATTGACCCTTTCTGTTACATTAGATTGCTACAATAGTTCTAATATACATTACAAAGGAGATGATTCATAGCTCAATTGGATACCTATGAGTTATTCTGAATAAATAATTGGATAAAGGAATATTGGATGTCTTTGCAAATGTAACTAATTTTAAATCCACTTACTCTGGACAGTTAACTAGAGTTAATACACTGAAAGTATAATGACTTTCAGAGTGTATATATGAAAAATACTATAAGATAGTGATTGCATAGCTACAGTGCCCAGTACAATGAAATTTGGTCTTTTGTCAGCAGTCAAAACTATTTCACATTAGGTGAAATCCTGTGCTAACCTGTTCTTAAATGGGACTTCATAATTGAGTCAATATAATTGGGATTCATGTCAAAAGCAGATGGAAAGATACTATCCAGTTTTGAGGAGTAAAAAAATAAAACTGGTATGAATACATGAATCCTGACATCCGTTACAGAACCCCATATATTTATTGCAATAGAGCAACACACACACATACAAATGGTGACAGGCTGGACTGTTTATTATATATATACTCTGTAGTTAATACAGTAGACCTTGATATAAGAAGGAGCACAGAGGAACAGTAAAGAATAGCTTTTTTTACTGCTGTTTCACCATGGAGATTTGGGAACTGATGACTTTAAATTCTTGGGTTTCCAAAATAGTTGACTCCTTTGAAGTATGATTTTATTATAGTCCATGTGCAGACCTTGGGAATTTATTTGTTCCAAATTAATTAATTACAACCAGATTTCTGGGGGTTTCCTAACATCACTTTGGGAATGTACCCCTACTATTTTTGAGCCCCAAGGCAAGTACATTATGGTTGCATATTTTTAAAAATAATTTTTAAGTGCATGTATTTTAAAAAATATGCACTCAAAAATTACTTACCTTGGGACACCAAAGTATTTATTTATTTATTTATTTATTTATTTATTTATTTATTTATTTATTAAATAAATAAATAAATAAATAAATAAATAAATTTATTTAAATAATATTTATTTATTTATTATTAGATTTATACCCCGCCCATCTTCCCGTAGGAACTCTGGGCGGCTTACAAAAGTTGACGAAGCAACTAAAGACAGTAACAACATAATAAAACAGTGACTAACAATTTAAAAACTATAAAACAGTTTGTGCCCTGGCGTCACATACAAGCCCAGCAACAAGTCCTCTCGAAGAGGGCAAATGAGGAAGGCGGGGGGGGGACTACAGAAACAAGTAGCACAGGTACCTTCAGAAAGCAATATTAGAGAACCCCTGAAATTTGGAAACATTTGGGGGTTAAGGGGGCTGAGTTATTAAGCTCCAAAGGGAGTATCCAGGAGCCTTTTTTCCTAATTGTAATCAGAAAGAAGCCAAGTTTTTTCCAATTAGAAAAAAATGGCTCCTGGGGGTACCCCCTTTGGAGCTTAATAACTCAGCCCCCTTACCCCCCCCAAACCTCTCCAAATTTGGAGGGCTTAGAACTGGTGCCCCTTGGACCCTGGGGAGCCCATTTTAGATAGTAACGAAACGGTTCATTTCTAACCAAAAAGAAAAAAAAACCAACCATTTTGTTACTATCCCAAATGAAATGGGGTCTCTCATTTTGTTAGCTTATGAAAAAAAATGTAAGGTAATGAAATGATGAAATAGCATTTTGTTTTCATTAGGGTGCCCATCCCTATTTAGGAGTCTACCACCACTGGGAAGAGAATGGGAACTATATCAGTGAGTCATGCCATGGTCAATACCTTCTCATTTATTTATTTATTTATTTATTTATTTTTGCATTTGTATACTGCTCCCATTTCCCAAAGGAACTCTGGGCGGTTCACACAATAGGCTTAAAAACAGACAACAATAAAACAATATAAAATAGTAAAATAGTGCTGGGCAAGAGGCAAAAACTCTACTAGCTCATGGGAAGCTTTCACCACCAGTAGAGATGGGCACGACCAGAAAAAATGATGTTTCGAGTTGTCGTTTGTTGGGACAGGTCCGTTTCAAGTCGTTTCTGTTTGTTGCGATAATTTTCAAAAATTTCTCATTTCCGTTTGTCATTTGTCGTTTGTCATTTGTGGGTTGGGGTGGGGTTGGGATTGGGGTAAATGGGCTCTGGGAGGCACCTCTCTGGGTGCCTCTCTGATGTCTGACCCACTAAGAAGGGAAACAGGGGAAGCATTTCGCGGAGCCGCCGCGTACCATACCTTACATTATGTTAGGGTGGGGTGGCAGAGGCACCTCTCTGGGTGCCTCTGACTCAGTAAGAAGGGAAGCATACTAGTGTACTGCCGTACAGGTTAGGGAATGGGATAGGGGATAGTGGGCTCTGCGAGGCACCTCTCTGGGTGCCTCACTTTGACTCACTAAGAAGGGGAGCGTACTAGCATACTGACGTACAGGTTAGGGAATGGGATAGGGGTAGGGGATAGTGGGCTGTGGGAGGCACCTCTCTGGGTGCCTGGGACCCACTAAGAAGGAAAGTGTACTTGCGTATGGATCTGGGTTAGGGTTGGGGTTAGGGTAAGGGCTAGGCTTAGGGTTATGGTTAAGGTTAGGGTGGGTTAGTGGGCTGCACCTCTGGGTGCCTCTGACCCACTAAGAAGGACAGCATACTGGCGTATGGGTTAGGGTTGGGTTAGGGCTAGGGCTAGGGTTAGGGTTTGTGGGCTTTTAATGCCCTCTCTGGCACACCCAGAAGTCTCAGTCAAAACCTGGCCATGCGATTGGTGGAATAGGTCAAAAATTTGCATGGTCCCATCCCATGGCCAAAAATCATTGCGCAAAAAAAAAATAAAAATAAAAATAAAATAAAATAAAATAAAATCAATGGAGAAGTTTTATTGCAAGAAAAACCAACTGCTGCTACTATAAAAATTCCAGCAGTTAAAATACCTAATTTTCAAATGTTTCTGTGGTGCTTTGGTGGGTTTTTGGACCACGATTTAAAAATAAATATTGCGGTCACCATTTTGGATCCCCCCTACCGCATGGCAAATGGAGAAACGAGGATGCCCCCCCAGCCTGGTACCAGCAGCCCAGGACAGGAGGGGGGGAAGGCCGGGGACCCCCCCCCCAGAAACCACCCCTCTCTAGTAGGTGCCCTCACTGAGGCAGGCATATTTTCACCTGCTTTTATGGCCGGGAATCGGGTTTTTTATTTTTAAAACTTTTTTTCTGTGCTGCTTGCTTGGCATCGCGTGATTTACGCGATGCCATGAACAACAAGAAGGCCAATTCCATGCTAGGGATTATCAAAAAGGGGATTGAAAATAAAACAGCCAACATTATAATGCCATTATACAAAACAATAGTAAGGTCCCACCTGGAGTATTGTGTACAATTCTGGTCACCGCATCTCAAGAAAGACATAGTGGAACTGGAAAAGGTGCAGAAGATAGCGACTAAAATGATTACTGGGCTGGGGCACCTCCCTTATGAAGAAAGGCTAAAACATTTGGGCCTCTTTAGTCTGGAAAAAAGGCGCTTGAGGGGGGATATGATTGAGACATACAAAATAATGCAGGGTATGAGTAAAGTGGATAGAGGGAAGCTCTTCTCTCTCTCCCAAAATACCAGAACTAGGGGACATACACTCAAATTGAAGGCTGGGAGAGTAAGAACTGACAAAAAAAATATTTTTTCACCCAGCGCGTTGTAAGTCTATGGAACTCCCTGCCACAGGATGTGGTGATGGCATCTGGCCTGGATGCCTTCAAAAGGGGATTGGACAGATTCCTGGAGGAAAAGTCCATCACAGGTTACAAACCATGATGGAGAAACCAGGGTACTTCAAGGGCCAGATGCAGGGGAGTGGTATCAGGAGACAGATATCTAGTCTCATGCGCTCCCAAACGCATCTGGTGGGGCCGCTGTGAGATACAGGAAGCTGGACTAGATGGGCCTTTGGCCTGATCCAGCATGGCTCTTCTTATGTTCTTATGTTCTTATGACAACCACAAATCAGACCCAATTTATCTTTATCGGGTCGGGTTCAAGCTGGAGCAGAGTAATTGTCGTTACCGTTCCTCGTTAGGTAACAGAAACGACAAACGGAAATGGAAACGAGAATTTCGCTGAGTCGTGCCCATGTCTTTTTTATTTTTTATTTTTTTGTGCCCATGTCTAACCACCAGTAATAATAAGTATAAAGTGTTTGTTTGCTGCCACAAAGACTGGCAAAATAATGCCTACCTAACAATATAAGAAAGTCAGACAGCACCTCTTAATGCCTCTTAACAAGCTACTCCCTCGCAGCCCTTTTAGCAGCACAATTGGCTACCTTATCTGCCAATCCATGAGGCTCTAGTTCTCTCCCAAAGTTGCCTAGAGACTCAAGCTGCAGATGGAAGGGTGGACAAAACAGTAATGAAAAAGGAACAAAAACTTGAGTGAAAATGAAGCATCAAATTTCAAATAGCTAAAAATTATTAATTTGTATTTGTTGGGTAGGAATATGAATGTGAACCAACAAATTTGTGATTTTTAAATAATTTTTAATTCATTTCTTGATTCGTGCCCATCTCTATTTGTAACCACCAGCTACTTTAAGCACTGCTTATAGGACTCAGATGCCTTTGAACAAATAGTAGTTTTAACTTGGGAACAAAGGATATGGACAAAGGCTGTGTGTGTGTGTGTGTGTGTGTGTGTGTGTGTGTGTGTGTGTGTGTGTGTGTGTGTGTGTGTGTGTGTGTGTGTGTGTTGTGAAGGACCTTGCACTTAGAAGAAGCTACTCCTTTTGCTTCAAAAAATCAGGAGGTAATCCTTTCTTTGTTTGCTGAAAATGAATTATACCCTCTGATTCCTGGAGAGCAAGCAAGCAAGCAAACAAAGGAGGTTATATTCATAGAATAGCTGCAAGCACTCGGCCTGACTCACAAACAACTACTTAGGCTTAAGTTTGCAGCTCCTGCTATCTAGGCTTGTTCCAACTAATGCCAAGGCATGAATTCGAGACAGGATATAATGTCCTTGGCCTCAGCTAATACCCTGGAAGAAAGAAGCAACATTTGAAAAGACTTAAATAAGCTTGAGCACTGGGCTGAAAACAACAGAACAACATTTAACAGCAATAGGAGCAAAATGCCACACCTTGGAAAACAGAAACAAAATGGATAAGTAGAAGATGGGAGATCTTATACCATATATAATGATGGTATAAGGGTAATATACCTACCCTTTTTAAAAAGCACTGGATAAGGAATGCCTTAGTTAAAATATGGTTACCGATCAAAAAACAATTTTACCCCAAAGTACCATTGTGGTTATCTCCGTTGGGAGCGGTTATTAGCCCCCACATAAGTGTAACCCCAAAATTTTTAACTTACAGACACCTTCTGAACGCTGACCTCTCTTTGAAATCATCAGAAAAATTAGTGTCAGAAGGTTATAAGTTAGACTGGTGGAAGTACCAACAAATATACTCACACTTCAAAGATCTTACTAAAGAGGGGGGATTTATGACTAATGATACTCCACTTGACAAAATATTATTCTCTGGTGACTCAAAGCTCCTTAGTAAATTTTATAGTATGTTGTTAAATGAAAAAATGATTGATACACTGGTTAAAGACACTATGATAAGATGGGCAGAAAATTTTGGTTATTCTATTCACCTAAACAAATGGGACTCCTTGTGGAACACAGTCAAAATCTTCAAATCTATAGCCTTTAAGGAAAATTGTTATAAGATGTTCTATAGATGGCATTTCTCACCACACCGTTTATCTAAGATGTATAACTGCTCACCTAAATGTTGGAAATGTAAACATGACTGTGGTACTTTTTACCATATGTGGTGGACATGTAAAGAGGCAAGGGCATACTGGATAATGGTGAAATTATTTTTGGAAAGATATATGAAGATTATGTTAGAGCTTAGACCAGAATTTTTTTATTAAATATAGTAGATATTAATATTCCCTATGACCAGAGATATGTACTTCACCATGTAATTGTTGCTGCAAGGATATTGTATGCGAAATCCTGGAAACAACCAGATGTGCCAACAGAGAGAAATTTTCACGAAAAGATAAGAGAATGCATTGAAATCGACAGACTAAAGGGAGACTACGATGAGATTTCTCGGAAAAGATGGCAAGAAGTAAAAAACCTACTAGCATTGTGATATTATTTGGTGATTTGTTAATAGGTTAAATTGTTATTTTTGGCTTGATATATTCAATGTAATTTTAAAACTGTATTCCTTTCCCCCCATACCCCTCCCCTTTTTCCCCCAATAAACCCAATAAAATTACTTAATTTAAAAAAAAATAGAAGATGGGAGATCTTTAGCTCAGCAAGAAGGAACTTGGAATTGTTGTCGATCACAAGATGAATATGAGCCAACAGTGTGATCAGCAGTTACAACAAAAAAGCAAATGATGTTTTGAGCTGCATTAAGACAAATAGAGTCTCCAAATCCTATGAAGTACTAGTTCTCCTTTATTTAGCACTGGTTAGGTCTAATCTTGAATACTGTATCTAGTTTCAGACTTAGCACTTCAAGAAGGATGTGACAAATTGAAACAAGTTCAGAGGCAGGAAACAAGGATGATCAAAGAACTGGAAATGAAGCCTTAACTCCCGGCTCTGTCTATGAGAGATTGTGTGTGTGTGTGTGTGTGTGTGTGTGTGTGTGTGTGTGTGTGTGTGATGGCAAAAGATAAAGATAAGTTTTCAAATAACAAAGTTTGCAAAAAACATTTTAAAGAAAAAAATAACCCACTTGGTCTCTTGCTCTTTTGCTGGAAGCCAGATTTATCATAGGGTGGAAACTGGAGAATCCTCAACAGGCAGTTTTTTCCTATTGAAAGAACCTATCTTGATTATAAAGAAGACATTGTCAAAATCACTTCACATGGCTAAATCAAAATCTCTCAGACAATGAAAACCACCTCCTGGCTGTGTTGTCCAGCTCATGATTTGCTGAGGAATGGAAACAACAACATGGTAAAACTTAAACTTTCATATTGATCGAAGAAACATCAAAACTCTTCAGTATATTGCACAGAATTCTTTGTTTAAAAATCTCTACCTCTTTTTAGCTTTTTGATTTTAAAACTACAAAACACATACTCCTCCCTTTCCTTTGTCATTTTTAATATCATAGCCTTCCATGAGCCTGTGTTTCCATTTATCTCGTTCTTTTCTGAGTTTCTCACCTACAGAAATACTGACCTTTCAAAATGGATGTCAATCTCCACCTCTCCAAAATATTTCCCACATGAGTCCTATGTTTTTCCCTTTTCCACTTTAGCAGCTGATTGAATCAATGGTCTTCAGTCTTCTTGAGCACCAATACCCCTATGTCACTTTCTTCTCAGTCATTTCTGGGTGATAAGAAAATACAAATGCAAACTGCTAGGAAAACTAATTAATCAAAGGCCTCCTTTGATTATTCCTACTTCCATATGAGAACCTTTTCTTTCTAACTCTTTACTGTTATTAACAAAGTATTATAAAATGCCAAGTAGGGGGACTGCAAAGATGTGAGAGGAAAAATGTGAAAGTAGCATTTGTGATGTTAGTTGTGAAGTCTGCATGAGTGCAAAGGTGTGGGGAAGCATGTGTGAATGAACTTCTACAAGCAACATTTGGGTTACCTCAAGGACTACTGCAACAAAGAAACATGATTTGGCTGGTTTCCCAAGTTTTATAGAGATAACATTCACTTGTTCTGGAAAAGAACATAATGTTCTGTATTTTAGCGGAGCTGACAATTAGTTTGGGATGGTGAACTACATTTAAATGCTAACAAAACCTAAATCAGATAGATTTATAAAGTGGCTGGAGGCATTATCCTCAGAAAGTCAAGTCCAGCTCTTCAAGCTTAGGTATTGCTCTCCTACCAGTTGTGTAATCCTTCTCATGGATGGCTAAATTGAGTTAAATTCCCATTTACAGATAGTAAGGCAGCTTGGTCTAGAGCAGTGATGATGAACCTTTTACAGACTGAGTGCCCAAATGGTGATTCAAAACCCACTAATTTTTCGCAAAGTGCCAATACAGCCATTTAACCTGAATACAGGTGGCAGTGAAGGGGAGATGTTGGGTGCCCACAAAAAGGGCTCCAAGTGCCACATTTAGCACCCATGTCATAGGTTCGCCAACATTGGTCTAGCGGGAAATGTTTAAGCTTTCGTTGTTGGTGCCGTTTCTGTATTTTGTTTTTCGTGCAGTAAAGACTCCCCAGTTGAAACCAACAGAATAAGCAGTATTCATCTAATGGGTTCACACCTCAAATACATTGCACAAATTTATTCTAGAATTAACACTATTTCTTTGGCTTTAGTACACGAGTTGCATCTTCTCCATTGATCAGCCTTATCTTTTGATCTGTCTTGTACTGTTTCAAGTGGCAGATTCATTTGCAGTTGTTTTCTCCTACAAACCCACCTGTTGTCTATTATAGATTTTAGCATTATATGGTCCTCTAAACCATTTATCTCTTACAGGGATTCTAATGCAGCTGCATTACAGCTTGATCCTTCCATCTGGGCAGGGCACTTTAATCTGTAGAATAATATTTCATTCTACACACTGCTATGACTAAATACCATCCGATATACTATGGGACACTCCATTAGTCACAATGATTTATTGACTTTTTAAAAAGTCAACATTTTGTAATGGAGTGTGACATAATCTTTTTGCACAGTTCTCGCAAAGAAAATCCAGTTTTTATTTAGAATTGTTCTTCATAGTATTCCACTGGTGGAAGTGGTATGAAATCTGATTGCATGGGAGAATAACACAGCCCAGTGAAGGTGAATCTTTTAGAGACCGAGTGCCCAAACTGTGATTCAAAACCCACTAATTTGTCGCAAAGTGCCAATAATACAACAATTTAATCTGAATAGAGCTGGCTGTGAAAGGGCAATGCTGAGTGACCACAGAAAGGGCTCCAAGTGCAGCCTTTGGCACCTGTGCCATAGATTCGCCAAAGGAGATGGGCACAAAATGATTTTTTTTATTTCATTTTTCATTTTTCATTTCATTTCTAATGAAATGAAAAATGAAGTACTTTTTAAAAACCAAAATTAAACAAACTGGGAATTATGCTTCATTTCTCATTTTTTCATTTATTTACAAGCCAGGCTGCCCCCCTCCCTAGCACCAATCAGCTGTAGGGGCCAGCCGGCAGGGCCCACACATCAGCTGATTGGTGCTTGCCCTGCGTGCCAAGTGATCAGTGCTTGGAGGCAGCCGGCAGGGCACACTTCTTGGGGGGCAGCCACGCTGGCGTCCCTACCATTTTCAGAGGGTTCCTGCCAAGCTGGCATTGGCTGGAAGCTTTATAAATGGTTCAGGTGCCTGGTGGTAACTGGGCCATTTTAAAGGGGTACAGCCAATGACAGCTCGGCAGGATCCCTGTGAAAATGGATAGGATGCCAGTTTGGGGCTCTTACAACTGGTGTCCCGACCATTTTCAGAGGGATCCTGCTGAGCTGTCATCAGCTGGACCTCTTTTAAAATGGCCTAGTTGGCACCAGGTGAAAATTTGGGAAAATGGTCGGGATGCCAGTTCCAGGCTCTTGCACTGGCGTCTCTCGCTGGTGCCCGATTGGGGGGTAAGTACAGGCTTAGTGTGTGTGCATGTATGAGACAGAAAAACAGAAAGAGGATGATTTTGAGATGGGGTAAATACATCTAGTAGACCCTTGAAATGTTTAGCTAGTGTTTATCTAAGGCACTATACCACTGCAAGGACATAGTGGGGGGAAGTGGATGTCTTTTGAATATTTACATTTTCAAAGCTACATATCCCCTGCCCACCCCCTCATTGTTGCATTTGTACTTAATTGTACACAAAGAAGTAGGGTGTCAGAGGATGAAACACATAAGTCCGGCTACTTACAGACTTGAATTTCTTGTATCAGTCTACTCATCCAATCTGTATGAATAGAATGGCCTCTATGGCACATCAGGAAACCATACTTTGAGTGTGTTTATTGACATTTAAAGATCATTTTAAAAGCCTATTGTTCTCTCATATCTACTATTAAGAATACAACTTACAAGGGAATGAAAAAAATAGAAAATGAAGCTGTGTTGCTGGATGTATTCTTTATTCAAATTTCCCAATATGTTATTTCTTTATAACACTGTTAAATATGTAAGTTGACTGCACGGGGTACAATGCAAGGTAATGAGTATTTAATGATTAAATTGGAGGTTAAGAAATATCACAGCGTTAAACCAGTAGCTACTAGTTTTTAGATCTCTGTGTTAACAATGTCAAAAGTTAAAAGCATGTAATTTACAGATTATTAAAATTCAAGGTCAGTCTATCCAAGTGCGAAAGCATAATGGGAACTGTAAAGCTGAAGTCCCACGAGTCTTCTGGAAATTACAGAGGAATTCAGAAGACAAGAAATTGTTTTGATATTTATTGTATTCCACCTACAGTGTTGTGGATCAACACCAAAAGGTTAAGAAAGGTCAAAAGATGAGAGGAAGAGCAAGAATTTAGGGCAGCACATGAGACAAATTGTGGTGGAGCCTGGTGTTGGTGAGCCTGGCAGTGGATGATCAATTGGGTGACACAGTGACCTCTAACAAAGAAAAGAGGGCTTACATGAACAACAAGCACGGACTGGAGGATTAGGTAGGATTGGAACATGCTGCATGAATAGACACGTTTGTGTCAGAGCGTGACCCGACCCAAGACCCAGTGAGAGAAAGGCCCTTTGCTTTAGGATCTCTGTGGAAATACAACAATGGTAAATAAAGCAACTGCAGGAAAACAACATGAGGAAGGGGAAACAACATGAAGACTAGCTCTTTTGCTCTCACTGAGGTATAATGAGCCACCATGCTTGCTTTTGATTATGCAGACATAGGCAATGTTTGCTTCTGTTTAAACTACAAATCCCAGAAAACCGCATCCAGCAAAACCATTGTCTGTGAATATTATGAAAGGTGGTGGTGGAAGGGGTTCCATCAAGCTAGACCTTTTGTTTATCTATTGTCAAGAGCAATGGTGGCGAATCTTTGGCACTCCAGATGTTTTGGACCACAACACCCAGAATTCTAAGCCTCTGTTGCCAATGACAAAGGACTGTGGGAGTTGTAGTCCAAAATATCTGGAGTGCCGAAGGTTCGCCACCACTGGTCAAGAGCATCCTTCCCAACCATTAAAGCAGAGTGAGGTGATTGCCTCAAGCACCAGATGCAGTGGGTTGTGTGATGGAAGTGTGATGTTGAAGAACAGGTATGCAGCTACTTTGGGAAGCCTGCTGCTTTCACAGTGGTAGGCAATATTTTCACATCTTCAGTGTTGAAGTAAAATTATGTGGAGAGAGCAGTCAGCATTTGTAGATTGAATGGGGTCATACATGATGTATAATCCTGTTCTTTGTCTCCAGCAGCAAAATGTCTTGGAGTGGCTCCATCTAGCTCAGTGGGACCAGGGCCAGGAACCCACTGCCAGGACCCCAGGCTTTTGAGTATTTGGGGGACCCCACTGGAACCTGCTCAATGGATTTCTCCCTAGTCCCTGCGGGACCACAAGGCTTCAGCTTAGTCAGTCAGGCTTATGAATAATATTGATTGATTGATTGATTGAAAATATTTAAATCCCACCTTTCTTCCCAAATGGGCCCAAGGTGGCTTACAGCCCAGATTGGGGACCCAAGAAGAGACATGTTGAATCAAACTGAAAGGCTGTTTAGGACATGCCTCCTGTTCCCATTGTAGGATATCCAAATGCTTATGAGGAGTGGGCCAGCAGAAAAATTCAAGCAAAGTCTCTATTCCACAGTTCTTCTTTGGCATATGGTGTTCAGGCATATATAAATATTCTTCCTTGTTTGTGTGGAATAAAGTAATGATTGAAATCCTGTTGGTTAGCATAGCAAGTTGTGTTGAGTTTTTACAATATTTAATTTTGTTGGAGTTTTTACAACCTTGCATGTAGTTCAGATAAGGTATGGCTGGGAGGGACCTTTCTGGGTTGGGACAACAGCACTAATCATTCCTTCCCTGTCTTGGAATTCAAAGAAAGACCCACCTCTCTTTCTACTACGAATCTCTCCAAGTACATTACTGAGAATGCAAATGGCAGTTAACGAGAAAAGAGGTGGTCTAATTTGAGGATGCTGAATCTATTTCACTCTGTGAATCCATGCACTTCTGTGAAGCTAGAGGGGCTGAATCAGAAATTCATAACTCTGCAGCAAGGTGCGCCAGAGTAGGCTCATTGAATCAGCAAGGATTTGGTGAGTCAATTCTATATGTTCCTTTTATTTAAATGGGGCTACTTTAACCAACTTCCTTTAACAGAGGGCCTTTTCACACGACCCCTAAGATCCGCTGGTCCCTTAAATTCGGACCAGAGATCTTGGGGGTTCATTTCTGTTCCTGCGTCCCCACCCCTCAGCACTTCCTGCTCCTGTCGGCGTGAGGGGAGGGAGGGAAAAAAGGACAAAAGAAGCCTTTACTAACCTGCCGGTGCCGGTTGAAGTTGCCACGAGCCCCATTACTTCCTGGTTCCTTCTCAAGGGGCTCTTAAAGGGGCAGGAGGCAAAAAAACAACAGACAAGCGAGGAGAGCCCAGCACTCTTATCCGCATCAAATATTTTTCAGAGAGAAGGTACAAGAAAAGTGCGCTGTGTCGTGCTAAAGTGGGCGGGGTCGCACTTAATTGTCTGCAAACTCTGGAGCTGGTGGGGAAACATTTCTAAGCTCTGGAACTGGGAGCATTTGCAGCGCAGCTTAGGGGTCGTGTATAAACGCCCATAGTAAGCTGCAATTAGAATAGGCCCATTTGAATCAATGGAATGTAAAGAGTATACAGTACCTAGAAAATCCTCATGGATATAGTTCAGATACTCTTGTGCAATTTATTATTCTAAACAAGTATCAACAATCTTATTCACATGTTCCATTAAGGTAAAGGAAGACAATAAATGGGTTTACAAAAAGAGGGCCTTGATCTATTTTCAGTAGAGATGGGCACGAAATGAATTTTTTTATTTTGTTTTTTTGTTTTTCATTTATTTAAAAAATAAAACAAAGTGAAATGGAAATGTTTGCTTGGTTTTGTTGCAGGGGACTTTTAGCCACCGAGACAAGCACTTGGGTCGGTGGCTAAAAGTCATTTTAAACATCACTCACCACTCTCCCAGTTCACAAAGGAGGAGCTGCCAGGCCCTGCTGCATTTCCCGCCTTAGACTTATACTCGAGTCAATAAGTTTTCCCCATTTGGGGGGGTTAAATTAGGGGCCTCGACTTATACTCAGGTCAATTTATACTCAAGTATATATGGTATATATACATACTGTGTATCCTCTGCATAATATATCTAGTGATCACCTTATTGGGAAAGCTGTTTGAGAGCAATAGCTTCAGCCTTGGTGAGCTGTTATTTCCCACCCACCCCTCCCTTGTGAGAAAGGTTCAGCAGCTAATCCTGCCAGGGGAAAACAAAACAATGCTACAGCTTAATACCTGGAATGAGGTTAAAGCGGAACATTTTCAGTTTTATTGATGAGCCACTTTCAGATTTGCAGTGGCAATGAATGAGGATTTGGATTTAAGACAGAGATTTGCAGTGCTAATTCGAAATGGCTTGAATGTGTATTTATGGAAAAGGAACAATTAAGAGGAGAGTTTTAATAAAACCTACTCCCTCATAAGCACTGCCATACATGGTATATACTCCTCAAAGAAAATGGGTTGTGCAATACTGCTGGAGCCAAATTATATGTTAAAAATATGCATACTCCATCTAAATAAAACCCATTTTCATATTAAAATGAAACTGAAAAATTAAGAAAAAGATAACAACAGGTCCTGAAGTCAGTCGTAATTTTGATGCCAATGAGTCATGTACATTTTCTGCACATATTTACTTTACTGTTAAATTTTTAAACATCTTGCAGACAAAAGTGGCTCTGTAAAGTGATGCTTTACAGAAATATACCATCCCATACTCTATCATTCTGAAAAGGAGGTGGTAAGCCTTTGGCACGTTTAATTTTTATCTTAAATGCCCCTTTAAGCCTCTTCTCCCAGAAATGTTGAATGGCACAGCATCACAAAAATCACATAACCGAGCCTTTCGTTAGGAGAGATTACTTTCATAGGATTGGTCCTAGGGCAAATTTAAAACACAGGTGCAATCTAGAGATAGACAAACAGAAGTCCTATTGAAATAAACAGCAAAACAAAAACAACACAGTTCCTGGGCTGAATTCACATTTATTGCCATTGTATGTGTCGCCTAGTCCTAGGCAGCTTTACGTCCAGGCAAATCCTACATCTGTTTTTCCATCAGATCCATGAGTTTTCTTAGAAGACTTGAATATTATTCAGCATCTTTAACACAGTGATCTAACTCATAAGGCATTGTTGCAGAGGAGAGTTGTACGCTATCCCAAAGCTGGTCAGCATGAGTTTAAAAAATACTAGTATTTGGAACTGTTTAGGTGATGGCAAGGATCACAAAACATAGCAGACAGGTCCAGTTTAAGGAGGTGTGCCATTAATAAGAGGAGTCAGCATCCATGTACTTCTATTTATAATTTATTTAGTTATTTATTTAATATCATTTGTAGGCTGCCTTTCTCCAGCTTTAAGTGAGAGGTAAGTGAGTGGTGCCATTTTCATTCCCCTGGTTTCCCATCTTTAACCAAATTGTAAAATCAGAGTTACTAAGCAAAGAAAACACCCTGAAAAAATGTTCTTTTCAAACCTATACATAGACAGCATGCCCCAGAAAGTAAAATGTTTGCTCAGCATCTACAGCCTCCCACATAGGTCCCAGCGGAAGCCCTCCGCAAGCTTGGTTCAACCAATCAAGTCTGCACATTTTGAATTCCAGCAAGTACTGTGGTGGGTTAGAGTGTCTATGGATAGAACATGAAAAGAGCAAGAGGCTGCTTTACATTTAGGAACATATGGTGTCATTAAGAGAGTTTTTCACACTTCTCTCCCACTCCCATCTCATTCCAATTAGACTGTATCCACTTGAAGTATCCAAAAGATACTTGAAATTGTACATCAACTGGAACTGCGTAGATGGTCCTGGCAAGTGTACGCCACATATGCCTATATTTCTTCCCAAGTCCAAAAAGGGATGCAAGAAAGAAAAGTCCAATGTATCCATCTGTTTTAACTCTGCAAACAACAATCACCACTAAACATTCAATCTGAAATACTGTGAATGCCAGCTTGCTGAACCACTTGGGTTCACATTTGGTGTTCTATCTCTTAGCATGTTTTACACCATCCATTTCCCATCTGTTCCATATTTTTGAAAGCATTTGGTGACATAGGGGAGATGGGATGTGAAAGCCAAAAATAATCATACTAGGCGTTGATGTGTTCGTTTCTCAAAATAGACTTTATTAGGCCAACTTGTTTATAGAAGTGGTGGCAAAGAAATCTGCTTGTGCCTTCAATTGCTCTTTCAGTGGAGATAGAAAGGATGATTAGGGGACTAAAAACCAAGTCCTATGAGGAAAGACTGAAAGAAACGGGCATGTTTAGCCTTGAGAAAAGACTGGTGGGGCGGGGGAGAGATAGAATAGCACTCTTAAAATACTTGAAAGATGGTCGTACAGAGGAGAGGCAGATCGTGTTCTCAATCATCCCAGAGATCCAGATGCATAATGATGGGCTTGAGTTACAGAAAGCCAGATTTAGGTTGAATAACAGGAAAAACATCTTAACTGTTAGAGTAGTAGCATAGTGGAATCAATCATCTTGGAGGTGGTGAGCGCTCCAACACCAGAGGCATCCAAGGTCGGGGTGGGGATGGACAACCATCTGTCAGATCTGCTTTGATTTGGGTCCCTGCATTGAACAGGAGGTTGGACTTGATACGGCTTTATAGGCCCCCTTCCCAATTCAATTATTCCATGATTTGATGATTCTTTGAAAGAAGCAACAGAACCAGCCTTAACATTAGGCAGAGCGACAGGGCTACCTTGAATGGAAGATGCTATGAAATATGGCCAGGGAAAGGCAGCAAGGGACCATGCTACAGGACAGCATATTGTATACCATGCATGAATTTCCTGATGCCTTGAAAGGCACCTTAGTCCTTTCCTGTGCAATGGAAGTTATCATCCTATCTCCATCATTGTCAAGGAATATAGTTTTGACAAAGTGTCTATAATATATATTTAACAGATTACAAAATGGATTCTGTATAAAAATGCCATGTCATGTGCTAGACAAGGATGTGTATTAGGTCTAGGACACAGGTGCAAGGAATAATTAGCACTGGAAGGTCAGGGTGATTAGGCCAGGTGGTATAGCATGATCACCTCATCTCATGCAATATGTGACCTGTCCACACCATGTTGCTTTGTGTATAAAAGTCTCAGGCAAACCAATGTATAATTGGGATTGTCTAGGTGAGAGACAGATCTCCACACTCTGTTGTTTCTCTGTTATATTCTGTATATGCTGTGCTTTGTGTATATGTTGTTATTGTTTATTTATCTTGCCATGTGTACATATGTAATATGTAAGTTTTATACTAAGTTCTATTGTCTTATTTCTCTTCTAGCTCCATAATCACTAAGAACATTTATTTTTCCACACCGCTGCTACTCTCTGCTGGTTTACTCTTCCCTGAATATAATTAATCCCTATCAGTCACAATAGGGCTATGTTTTAATAATCATTGGTTTAATCACTTACCCGTTAAACATATAATTCATGAGGGCAAGAGCCTGGAAAAGCTATTTTCTGGAATAAAAATTTAAGAAAGAATCACTCGGCTAGCAAGCTCTCCAGTTGACCTATAATGTGGTGGAATATGCTGTCCTGCCAGACATGTTGAAGCATGACACAACTATTAGTCTGATCAGTTTCTCTCCTTGAAATAATCTGTCCACAATCAGAAAAACACTCAGTCCTAGCAGTTTAAAAATAGTTCAGTACAGTTAAATAAATGAAGCTGCCTTTTTAAAAAAAGTGATGCAATTCATGCTCTTCCATCGACAGCTCTGCAAAATGTCTGGCAGGAATATCCAGGAGAGATCTTGGCTTTTATTGGACAATGTAGCTGCCCCTTACCTTCTGTGGCACCACTAACACAGTCTACTGCCTTTCTTTTTTATTGCCCTTCCTTTTATTCAATTTGCTGACAGCCTTTTAAACCTATATATAGAACATGAAGGATCCATCATGGTGTTGTGGTGCCCAGCTGGTCGACGCGATAGGGGAAAAAAATAAATACATGCCGACCTGGCTGGTTGGTGCGAGTTAAAAAAAAAATGAAAAATGAAAAATGAAAAATAACACAAACAAAAAATGAAAAAATTTTTAAAAATATTCATTTTGTAAATAAAACAAAGAAAAAACAAAACGAAAAATGAAACAAAACACCATTTTGGCATTTCATGCCCATCTCTAGTTTGATTACACTGTGCCTGTCTATTAACAAATTATAAACTAGCAAGTTATATTCTAGATTCTCAGCAATGTTCACTAATACTGGCTGAAATCCAGTAGAAGACCACCCGTAAAGTATTAGGCTGATTGAATCAGAGGGGATTGATGAGTCAACTCTTCTACATGGCCCAACGATTAAAATAGGCCAGCAATGACAGAGTTTATTTTCTTGGGCTCCTTGAACAATGCAGATGGTGACTGCAGCAACGAAATTAAAAGACGGCTGCTTCTTAGGAGGAAAGTGATGGCAAACCTAGGCAGCATCTTAAAAAGCAGAGACATCACTTTGCCAACAAAGATCTGGATATTCAAAACTATTGTTCTTCCAGTAGTGATGTATGGAAGTGAGAGCTGGACTATAAAGAAGGCTGATCACCACAGAAGTAACGGTTTTGAGCTGTGGTGCTGGAGGAGACTCTTGAGAGTCCCCTGGATTGCAAGGAGATCAAACCTATCTAATAAATCAGCCCTGAATGTTCACTGGAAGGACAGATTTAGAAGCTGAGGCTCCACTACTTTGGACACCTTGGAAAAGTCCCTGATGTTGGGAAAAATTGAAGGCAAAAGGAAAAAGGGACGGCGGAGAATAAGATGGTTGGATTGTGTCATCGATGCAACCAACATGGATTTGACCACTCCGGGAGGCAGTGGAAGACAGAAGGGTCTGCCATGCTCTGGTCAATGGGGTCATGAAGAGACAGACATGACTAAACGACTGAACAACAGCAACAACTTTAGGTGCAATGTACAACTGGATTTCAGCCAATGTCTCATTCAGAACATCCTATGTTCAGTGAGGCAACTCACACACATATACACACTACCCTGAATGTTGTGCACTGGGAAGCTGTTCCATCACAAGGATCATCTACCATCTAGTTGAATTGGACAACACAATATATCTTGAGCTTAATGTGAGCTGGAGAGAAAAGGTATAAGAGAAAAGGGAATGGAAAGTAAGAGGTTATTACTTACATAAAGGGGACCCGGTCTGTATATATAAATAACATTCTGCCAGAAAGGGTACAGTCGGTTTTGATAATCATCCCCACCCATCAGGGAAAGGGGATGTCTATGCTTTTAAATGAACACAAAATGCTGTAGTGATAATAAACTGGCAATAAAGTCCTCACGATATTAAGGCCACTTTGCTTTCAGCTGTTAAAAATGTAGCATGAATATTGTGAGATTGCTATACTTTTGCTCAAGTAAAGGTTAATTTGTAATAAACAGATTAATTCTATCATCAGATGGAGAAGTGATGAAGGAATGCTGAAATATCACTGAATCCAATGCTTCAGAAGCACCACTTATACATTGAAGAGCAACAGTGACCCCTGCAGGGGGAATCCTTATTTTTATTCTCTCTCCATGGCAGTATTAGTTGTCTTCCTCAGGTGGGTGCCTGGCTTCTTATGAATTACCAACTTCTCATCTGTCCACAGTAAATGTTAAGATGATTTCATTTCAAAATACATTATGGAGAAAATAGGCATGTACTTAAGAAAGGGCATAATGATATGATTGTATGATGATCATTCAGTCCCCTTCCATTAAGATTTTACCCATAAGATTAAAATTCTCTGTGTGTGTGTGTGTGTGTGTGTGTGTTGTGCCATTACATTCATGACCGATTCTTCGTGACTCCATGTCCGTAGTGTTTTCTTGGCAGGAATACTGGAGTGGCTTGTGATAAATAATTATGCCATGTGGTTTGGATGATATAAATACCAAATACTTCTAAACTGGGAATTTTAACTGAAATTGGAACTCACATTCTATAAAAGGCCCCCAGGCATAGACAAATTCCCCACAGGGAAACATAACAGGATTCTCTCTCTCACGCACACAACCCAACAAACGTGTGAGAGATTTGCCAGCTTTTCTTGGCTTGTCCCATCCTAGTGGCTGCCAGTGACCATGCTCCCATCACCCCACGGACAGGCTAATCCTGACTGGCCCAGCATTCTTTCTCACCTGCAGGAACCATTGAACCATTCAGGCATTAAGATGTGGTCAAATCATCCCATGAGGAAAGGTATATGTCAGAACAGTCTCCTCCACATTTGCTTTGCTCACATGGATAGAGCTATTGCTGAAGAGGCTACCTCTGCCCTGGCGAAGTCCAGCGGCGGGGGTGCTTTGCCCTCCCTCCCAGGGAGGCGTCATCAGGCAGTGCCGGAGCACGTGGGCTGGGGAGCATAAAAGCCCCCGGCTCCCTGGCCCCGGCCTCTTTCCGGTGCTGCTGCTCGACCCCACCCTCCCGTCCTTGTTTGATGATGACATTAGCTGGTCGCTTCGGGGCCGGATGGGAATTTTTGACTGCTTCCCAGATTGGCCGTGGGGAAGCAGTGTGTTTTCGCCCATCCCGTCATCAACGAAGAGGGCTGTGGAGGTTGTCACCTTGGCCACGACAGCGGGTAGTGAATAGGTCTGTTAGGTTGTGGAGATCCGGATGGCATCCAACGGGTGCTTGGTAGCCCTCTTGCTATAAATAGGACATGCCCAAACTTTACAATCATAAAGTCAAACAGCTAGGGGGCAGAGGGCTGCCCGGAAGTAATTTTATCTGGGGTTGGAGGCGCACTGATCAGATGGACAGTGCGCTTCCAACCGGGATCCCACAAAGGATTTTGGGAACATAGAACTCCATAGGGTTCTGGTTCTCAACCTATTCACTACGTAGGCCTCCTCTTGGTCCTTTAAAGTTATGTTAATGTTAATAAAGTTGTGGCCCTATTTAACCCAATGTCATTGTACGCCTCGTTATACCTGGGGCTGGGAGGGCAAGGACCCTTCTACATATGCAGAGTCTTCATGTGAACCAGAAAAATCAAGGTTTGGGCTGACAGGGTGAGCCATGGAAGAGATGACCCTCTCCTTTGCAGACTCATCACTTTTCAAGTGAAATAACAGGCATGGACAAGTCTTAAACAACTCTTCCTCTGCACACACACCCAACTTTGGGGTCATTGGTGAGGCACCTTCTCTTGTAACTCTAGGCACATTTATCATCAACAACAACAACTAAGAAGTACAGAGCTGGAAAGGACCATATGGATCACTGAAGCCAGCCCCTTTCAAGGAGGCACACTAGGGAATCAAACTCCACAGCCAGATACTGTATGTAAACCACTGAGCTATCTAGCAGTTGTCAAGGCCTCAAGTCATTTTCATGAGGCTAGGCTGCCCCGCCCATTTACAATCCTTCCATTGCCAGGATTGGAGTTCTAAAGAACTTTGCAGGGTTCTGATGTTCTTTTTAGTAGGGGGATGCAGCATGTGTTTATCAGCATATTTTATTAGGAATTTTAATTTTCTTGTAACATGTTTAATGATGTTGCAAACACTTTTTTTAGTGTAATCATATTTTAATGTCAATGCCTTATTTGACGGTGATTTGAAATATATTGTATGTCTCTTTCACCTGTTGTATACTACCTGGTGTCCCTTTATTGGGAGAAAGGTTGTTATAGTATATAATAAGTAAACAAATAGTTTGTTCTGTTTGCCGTGTGATACTTACATCCATTTCTCAATGCTTGAGTAAAGTCTACTGTCAAAAGCAACCCTTAAGATACAGCCTTCTGCTGATGCAAGAAATTCATGACACAGTGCTGTTAACCCATCTTCACAACTTCAGTCTAATTGAAAAACAGAATTGCATCTTCTAAGACAGCCTTTCCTAATGTTTAACAGCTTGTGTTTCCTAGAGGTATCTCTTAAAAATAAGTCTACATCCCTGCTCTTGAAATGTGAGGCCACTTGTTCAAGTGCTACCCTTTAGAAGAAGAGGGGGAAAATCAATGCCATGAGTTGCTTCTAGAAGAGAAAAAGGACAAAACTCAGGCTATTAAACGTTGGCCATATCACAAAAAGATAAGACCCATTGGAAAAGACAAACATGCTGGGAAAAGTGGAAGGAAGCAGGAAAAAAGGAATATCGTCTATAAGCAGATTGAATTTGAAAGACTAGAACAGAGGTTGGAACTGCTGAATGTTACTGCTTCATAGGGTCAGCTTAAGTCAGAAAAAGCAAAGCAAAGCAAAGTGTTCTGCTTATATACCGCCCCATACCACTTCAAGTAGTCTCTGGGCAGTTTACAGGTTTTAATTACAGTCTGCAGGCTACACATCCCCTCCCCCCAGCAAGCTGGGTACTCATTTTACCGACCTCAGAAGGACGGAAGGTGAATCAACCACGAGCCTGGTACCTGGGACTGAACCACAGGTCATGAGCAGTTTTACCTGCAGTACAGGGATTTAACCACTGTGCCATGGGGCTACTGTACTAACCCTACCCCCCCCCCCCCGAATTGTTCACATTTCAGCTAAATTAGTGATCTCTTATTCATGACACAATGCATCAAAATGTGAAGATGATGAAGAATAACAAATGCATTATAATAACACATATTTGTGTTATTTGACTGGATGAATCAATTGAGTTGTTGGCATATAGTAACAACAGTTCATGCACATAAAAACTTTTCCTATATATGCTGAATATGTGATGGGAACATGGAATGTAAGCTTGTTCCTCTGTTATGAACTGGAAATAACATCCAAGAAAAACAGGTCCTACTAACTCATTCCCACAGTCTTGGGGCGCTTTTACATAACCCCTAAGATCTGCTGTAGGCACCTGGAGCAGGAACTGGCAAACCACTCCAGTATTCCTGTCAAGAAAACTCCATGGACATGGGGTCACAAAGGGTCGGACATGACTGTAATGATGCACAGACAGACAGAAGATCCGCTGGCAACTTTAATTCAGACCAGAGATCATGGGGCTTTGTTCTGCTTCCTGTGTTCCCACCCTTCTGCACTCCATTGCTCCTGTCTGCATGAGGGGAGGGAGAAAAAAAGGGAGAAAAGAATGCAGGCTCACCTCTGCTTTCCTCTGTCTGCCGGTCAGAGCAGCCCCATAGGCATTCCAGGCTGTTAAAGGGGTGGGAGGACAACACAAGGTGAGGAGAGCCCAGCATCCACAGCTTTATAGTCTGCACCGGAAATTTTTTTACCTCCGGAGACCAGGTACCTGGAAAATGCGCTGGGGCGCACTTAGGTGGGCATGGTTGTACTTAATTTTGTTTAAAGTCTGGAGCTGCTGGTGGGAAAACAATTTTGGTCTGCATCTGGGAGCCCTTTGCCTCAGATTTTAGGGGTTGTGTAAAAGTGCCCTTGGTTACTGAATATGTAGGGAAAGTAATGAGATCAGAAAATCCTGTTGACTGTTTTCTGATTCTATAAATGCTGCAAAGCAGTGACCCTGGTGCAGTAGCACCAAAGTTTGAGAACTCTGTTTTACTTATTTATTGACTTTCTTATGCTTCTTGTTCTGTGAGATCAACATTGCTGTGAGGAAAAAGTTCCATGTTGCTTCTTTCAGTATGCTAGACACTTGTTTGTCCAAATACACATACAGTGGTACCTTGTATAAAGGAATTAATTCTTTCCAAATGAAATTCTGTTAAGCAAATTTTCCTTTCCACAAATTTCCCTTAGGAATGCATTGAAAATGCAACCATTTTTCTGTTGTACGGATTCGCCACATAGGTGATTCTGTTATTTTTCCCCCTATTTCTGGCATTTTTTTCCTTAAGCAGATTTTCTGTTAAACAAACTGCTTGTTATACAAGGGTCCACTGTACTGTAATATAACGTGTATGTACTTCCTGTATGTATTTCTCATTGACAAAAAGTGAGTCATGAAATTTGCAGCATGACTGTGTGGCCATGCACATTTTAAAAAGGCATCCATGGTTCTGTGCATATGTTTCTACTCCCAGACCCCACAAGGCTCACTAATATGCAAATTTATGACGCGGGGTGAGTTGTGCCCTCCCGAGTGTCTCCAAAGGCGCATAATGATTATTTAGAATTTGACTGCAATGACTTTCCATATACCTCAATTAGAAAACCACAATATTTAGATTAAAATTGATCAGGTGTTTTGAATAATATGTATTTACTTTGGATGTTGTGCATCTTTAAAAGCTTAATCCTCCATTATCTTAATGAGAATTCTATTGTTTCATTTCACAAGCTTTATTGCCTTTATTGCAATGAATTTAATTCTTCATTAGGTGTAGAAACAAATCCCATTTGCTTCCCCAGCTAAACTAGTGAGCCAGTAGCCAGCTGCATTTCACAGCCCAAGACCTAGTGCTTAATAAACATCTTACAAGAACTACCTGTTGTATGTTTCAAATCATCTAATGACCAGACCTGTCATGTTTCATGTTTTGGCGGGAAATTCACAGATCAAACACTCTTTCCCACCGTCTTCCCGAAAAATTATTTTTCCCTGAAATGTTCCGCATTTCCAGTGGTGGGCGGTTGAGCTCCGGATGCTGCTGGGCAGCCGTGTGACTGGCCACCAAGTGGCCTGCCAGAGAGCACTTCTCCCTGTGCAACCCTTAACCCACATGCCACCAGCTGCCCGGATTGGTATATATATCCCCTAGAAAGACGAGACACCTAGGTCACAGTGAGCATTTTGAAACTACCACAAGGGATTCTGGGAACCCTGTATGCAAATGAGGCTCCACTCCCTAGCTGAAGGGCTCGGCTGCCAGCACCCCACTTCCCTGGAGCTCCCAGTCCCAGGCGGCCATGGGGAACACATGACAGCTATGCTAATGACTCATCCTGGGAAGCCTAATTTGTAAAATTCAATATTTGTCACTGAATTATTGCACTTTTAACTCTAGTTAACAAAGATCTCCTAAAATGCTAGGAAGCATATTCCTCTTTGTATGTAAATTAAATATTTTGGTCATATTAACTGTAAATATTTATAATTGACATCTACAGGTGAAAAAATCACTCCAGGACTTATTACTGGCAGATCATGAAGGGTTTGTGCCTTATAAACCCCAACTATTCTGCATAAAAAGTGCAGCAACCTGTAGAGCAGAATTTGCTTCTAGTCTCCCACGGTAGACTTATGGCTTTCTTCACAAATGGCACTTTCTGACTCAATAATTCACTCAGAGACACCGTTATGAGAAAAGAATATAATATTTATTCATAGTTCTTCATGGATTCACACAAACAGAATTTTGCAGAAAAATACTGATAATGATATATGGATCCAAAAACATGGTCATTGGGAGCAAGAGGGCACAGACCGGCCACACAGGTTGCTAGATGCCCTCTTCCATTCCACCTTAAAAAGCTCTGCACAGCCCACAATTGGGTCCACCCATGGCTTGGAGCCAGAGATCCCAGGAGACTTTGCTTTTGGATCCAAAGGATTGCCAGTTGGGAGCAAGAGGGCACAGATTGGCTGCACAGGTTGCTAGTTGCCCTCCTCCAGTCCACCTTAAAAAGCTCTGCAGAGCCCTGAGAGATGGAGATCTCAAAAGGAGGAGGCGGGCAGCGGCAGCAGTGGCAGCAGCAGTGGCAATGCGGGGTTCAACTCCCTGCTGGGAAGGCAGGGGCATCTGGGCA
Source organism: Phrynocephalus forsythii (assembly GCA_029282475.1). NCBI lineage: Eukaryota > Metazoa > Chordata > Lepidosauria > Squamata > Agamidae > Phrynocephalus > Phrynocephalus forsythii. The sequence goes on along the minus strand of JAPFRF010000006.1, from coordinate 49,441,765 downwards.
GAGATAAGCCCTTGGTACAGCACCAGCCAAGGGCAAGGATCTCTACAGGAACATGCCATGGAAGGAGTCAGAAGTGGTGACTAGGCATGGGGTCTGGAGAGGTTGTCTGGAGAGGTTTTGAACTTCCCACTCAGGTGGCAGACTGAGCAGGAAGTTCAAAACTTCCAGGGCAGTGGACCCAATCTGCAACTCTGCCCAGCTCCAGGGCATGGTGGCTTGCCAGTGACAAAAGGGCTAGGCCGTGAGGTGCAGATTTCACTCCCAGCACCCCATGCCCACCCCACTGATCACCAAATGCAGATCACTGAACCTGCGGTTGGTGAATCAGCAGATACGGGGGTGCTACTGTATATGTAAGTGTATACTGGTTCCATTTAGTTATATTGTTCTGTACTGCTATTTGGTATTGATTTTGTTTTGAAGATGGATATTGTATAACAATAATGGAAACTCTTTTAGCACAAAGGTCAGATTCAATCCTCCATCATTGTTTGCAGATGTGTTTGTGAATTAGCTCATGCATTGTACTTGTCCCCTGCACAGGCAGAAAAGATGCTAGCAAAAATGGAGTTAAAATACATTCATCAAATGGTAGAGCTTTTAGAGCCCCTAAAGGTCACCAGGTCCAATCCCTAAGATCATCATGTCCAGACTGAAATGTTATTAGATCCCAAATGCCATAAGCCTCAGCTAGCACTGTCAACAGTATTTAGAATTATACTGTGAATTATACTGCGATGACATCCGGAGGACCAGAGCTTCTCCACTCCTACAAGAGTTTCTGTAGGTTGAATCACCAGGGACATCTCACCTGAGAGACAGACTCCCCATATGTTACATCCAGCCAGTAAATGCCACTGGAGAGAGAATGTTTAAAATTATTTGAAGCTCTGGATCAGAGAGGTATCTCTGAAAACCCATTCAGAGGACAATTAAGGCAAAACTAGCAACCAATAAACCAAACAATTCCCCTTGTTCTCTTTCCAACATCCATATTTGAACATTATGCGCAGACAAGGACAAGTTGACCCATGTGATGTATTTCAAGAACTTGAATATCAATAGCATATCCATTGTCTGGACATTGCTGCAGCCAGACAATTCCCACAAATAAATGCTCCTTTAAAACCACTGACAGTGCAAAGTCTAGGGGCGTACAGCCTCATTCTCTGGATATATGGAGAACAACAACCCTACTGTCTAGACTACATATTGATGTGTGGTTTTATTGGTTTTACAACTAGATATCACTATGTAACTTCTTTATTTAGTTCCTCTTTGGTACATGCTAAATGGACTAAATAAAAACAGCACTGGCGATCTTATATTGTCTAATATGAAAAAAATCCCCCATGCAGAAGGCTGTGTGATGATATTTTTGCTGTGTGAGTTAAAATAAATATTGAAGGTACTCACCTTTGTTCTGTGTACAGAAACCAAAATACACCCCAGTTAAGTTTCTCCTTCACAATGGCAAAAAGACAATATATTCCATGGCATCCACTGGTACCAAGTTAGATTCGTGAGTGCAAGATAGATTGCATGACAAGACAACTCTGCCTTCCAAGAGGAGGAGTTGGGCATTGGGCTCACCAAGGCAGTCACTTCAGGTGGCAGATCAATGGAGCAGCAAATGGATTGCCTCACCTTTCCCAGCCACTACCGCCACCCCCCAGATGACTCTGTTGTCCCTTGGAGAGTTGTTGTTACAGGCAGCTTTCTGCCACTGTTGTACCAACCAGCCACACAAAGGGCGGCACCCAACCCCAATCCCTAATCAGAAGTAAAAAGCACTTCATAAACATTCCTATATGTGACCGCCAATGAAGGAGAAATAAGGGACATGTGATATGTTGATGGGTTCCGCAGTTACTTTTTGAATTAGAGATTATGGGAAGGGTGCCTTAGGGTTGTCTGTTGGATACATAGCAGATGAGCAACAGCAATAGGATATAAAACAAAACACACTCTTCCATTATGCCTTGGTTTCAAGGGGTTGTTAGAATCAGGCATAACAGACAGACAGACAGACAGACAGACAGACAGACAGACAGACAGACAGACAGACAGACACAATTTAACTAAAGCTGCTCACCCTTTGCTTCTTCCTTCTTCTTTAGTGGTAGCCGCTTAGAAGAATGATAATGGAGGCATCTCTGCCTACAACAAGAGACAACATGCTGCATTGGACAGCAGGGCATGAGGATTTGCCTGGGGCAGTTTTGTCATCACCACCAATGCTGTAGGATCATGTAATACAGTGGTTCTCAACCTGTGGGTCCCCAGATGTCCCTGGACTACAACTCTCAGAAGTCTTCATCACTAGCTGCACTGGCCAGGATTTTGGGCGTTGCAGACCAGGAAGATCTGGGGACCCACAGGTTGAGAACCACTGATGTGTAATACATGTGAGCAGCTGCAGTACAGACTGGGGTGTGGCAGGATCCACGTTGTTGCCCATTTAAAGTAGCAGGAGAGTTTGAGTTACTCCTGGCCAGTGGGCTACTATATAGGAAGGTTGTCTGCATGAGGTAGTTCTTTCCCTCTGTGGATTGGTGGGGCATTTCCGGAGCAGTTGATACAGAGCAAACTATCCAGTATGAACATTTGAAGCTACTTGAATCTTTTGGGCACCGAATTCTGGAAGTTATACAAATACATGTGTAAATGAGTTATTTCCAACAGATTTCTAAATGAGTATAAATTGTATGAAATTTATATCCTTCACTAGAAATGCTTATAGGCCATGTGAAAATAGGTATTTCACAAAGGTAGTTGTCTCCAAAAACACTATATATTGGCATTTCACAGTTTAATGTAGGGGTTTTGATTTTGTTTTTAAAATCGTGTTAATATTTTCAAGCATTTTGAAATGTTTCTCTTCTCTGTAATGCCGGTGAATATGTTGCAAACCATCAACTACTTTCTTGGCATGCAGCAAATTTTCCAGTCAGTCTATTTATATCTCAAACAACATCAGGTATATAAACTTTACATTAAAATGTAATATCCAGTCCAGCTGTGATTCCTGCATAAAATGGACTGCTAGCATCTCCATTAGAAACCCAATTAAAATGTGCATTTCCTGACCTTTGCCAGGGAAACTAATCTGCCTGATGCTCATTAAATGTGGTGCAAGAGAGTTTGTGGTCAGCTCGATTATAAAAGAAATTAAAGCTGATTCAGCAACTGTGTTTCTAAGACTTCCCTACAATGCCCTGACTTCTTGTTCATATTCTCCTCTTGCTCCTTTAAAACCACTGACAGTGCAAAGTCTAGGGGTGTACAGCCTCATTCTCTGGATGAGCCAATCCTTTTCCTAAGCAATGCACTGTTGCTTCAGGCACTGCTCAGGCAGCGGAGCACTGAGTGTGGCAAAGGTGCCCTTCTTTTCTGTCATGCTACACCCTCTGCTTGGAAGAGCTTCCCTGTCGTGTCTCCCAGGCCCAGAGAGAAAAGTGCTCAACCTTCCTCCATTGAAGGCTCTGTACTACCACAACCTTCCCCATCTCCTACTGCCAGAGATAAGTCTGGGGCACAGCTAGTGTATTAATTAGAGTCACATTTAAACAAATTTTAAAAAAGCAAAGCAAAGCAAATGACCTATCTTCTTTAAAATGCATACAAGGTACTATCTAATATGGTTAAGGTTAAAACTATTTATTGCATAATCGTCAGATCATTGCAAACAAGCCATATTAACATGCCATATTAATCTGTATTTATACAATAAAATAAACATTTTAATATTAATGCTTTAAAATATAATATAAAATATTGTTTACTAGTAAGCCAATTTACTAAAATCCCCTAAAAAGTATTTACTTTACAATTTTAAAACCTTTACATAAAACATTTAATTTGCATTCTAAGAGGCTGTCTTCAAACTTCTAAATCTTTATAGCACTTTACACCTATACCATCCAAATATTTAGCTCTGCATATAGTGGCTTTAAAAGCAAATATTGCAACTCTGTTTATTATATCTAGATTGGATGTTTGTAATAAAAACTCAGTTTCTCTGAGATGCTTCTGTTTTCCACTTTCTTTAAAATGTGCTGTAAATATTTTTCTCTTATATTGCTATATAGGGGACAGTCTAATACATAATGAGCTAAGTCCTCGAGGGCAGGGTTTCCACAAACACATAAACGATTATCTATAGGGATACCCTGAAACCTACCCCATTTCATCATAGTATCCATTTGTTCAAATCGTAAGTGAGTATATGCTTTCCTATATTGCATTTTCATTGGGACAGTTAAATATTGTTCATAATGATGCAGCTGTTTTGTATTAGCCAACCATTTTGTTGTTGTTGTAGATGCAACAGCAGATATATCCATCTGTGCCTCAACATCAAAAACTCTTTGCTTAAAAATATGAGTTGTATCTTCATGTGAAGGATTTAAAGCCTGAGCTGAAAAACCAAATTTTGGAAAGAGCTTAAACAGGTTATTTAACCATGAATTTTCATACCTAGAAACACACTGCTCCTCCAAACAAATCTTGGGCAATCTTTCTTCACTTAAGCTACTTATTCTGCACCAATACTTTACCATTCTTACAAGAATCAGACCTGAAATTGTTTTTGCACCAAGTTCTGCTCTTATTACATGTGCAGGGGTAGAACGTGAAACTCCCATGATAGCCCTGTAAAATTGTGTTTGAATCTGTTCAATTTTCTTAAGGTTTGCAAAACCCCATATTTCAGCACCATAAATTAACATAGGAATTATCTTAGCTTTAAAAATTTTTAAAATTGGGATTAAAGTGCCTGGGTAACTGTAGTTTAAGAGTTTGTTAACCGATTGTAAACTGGCCCGTGCTTTTAATGTATTTTTCTTTATTTGCGATGCCCAGGATCCAGATGCCTCAAAGTTAATGCCCAGGTAGCAGTAACATTTAACCTGCTGTAAGTCTTTAGAATTTATAGACCACTTATGAGTTTTTCTTTTTTGCGAATACCACCACTTTGGATTTATCATTATTAATGCATAAATCATTTTCTTGGCAATAGATATTAAACCTTTTCAAAAGTCTTCTCATACCCACTTGGGTTGTTGATAGCAATATCATATCATCAGCATATAATAATATATTTACTTCTCTGTTTAGAATCTTAGGCATATGATAACTCTGATTGTGTATAAATGGCACCACATCATTTATATAAAAATTAAATAAAAATGGAGATAGGATGCATCCTTGGCGGACCCCCTTATATGTTGGAACAGAGTCTGTCAATGCAAAATTTAAACCTGTTCTCACCTTCAGTGTGGTTTCTGTATACAGTGCTTTCAGCAATAGCAATAATCTTGGATCTATATTTCTCATTGCCAATTTTTCCCAGAGGCGTCCTCTATTTATCGAATCAAATGCTCCACTTAGATCAATAAAGGCTGCAAAAAGCTGCCCCCCCTTAAAGGTATATTTATTTATTAGGTGTTGTAATATAAAGCAATTGTCTAGGGTTGAGCGTCCTTTCCTAAAACCTGACTGTTCCTCAACAAAGAAGGAATTTTCTGCTTCCCAGTCCTCTAATTTGTTCAAGAGATGTCTTGCATAAATTTTTGCTGGAATATCAATTAGGCTAATAGGCCTGTAATTACTGGGATCATATTGATTGCCTTTCTTAAATAGTGGGATGATGATACTCATTTTCCAGCCTATAGGTATACAGCCTGTCTTATTTATATGAGTAAACAATCCAGACAATATAGGGGCCCACCAGTCTAAATAGTTCTTAAATAATTCAGGGGGTAGGAAATCCTCTCCTGGGGCTTTATTGGTTCTCAGTGTCTGGATAAGCGTTTTAATCTCAGTCATTGTTACAGGTGACCACTGAGGAATTAGACTTGGCTCTTCATTTTCTAAAAGTTTGTCAGTCTGCTTTACATCTTTCACTTCCTTAAATAGTTCTCTATAATATAATTCCCATGTGGCAGCTGGGATAGGAATATCCATGACAGACTTTGCCTCATTGATTCTATCAGCCACTAAGTGCCAAAAATGTGTTACATTTATCCCTGTTGCGGCTACTTCTAGCTCTGCCCACATATTTTCCTGATACTGCCTTTTCTTTGATTTAATCAATTGTTTATATTCACGTCTGAGTTTTAACATATTATTATGTGTCTCCTGATCATACATTGTTTGAGTTTTCCTCATCTGTCTCCTCAATACCTTTCTCCGCAATCTGCATTCCCTATCAAACCATGGGGACCTTGTATCTTCTGGTGGCTTTAGATGTGAATCTGCTGTTAAAAAGGTCTTATGTTCTCACAGATTTGATAATATGCTTCCATAGCTGTGTTTATGTTATCATCTGGGGTTAGAATTATATTTCTTAATTTTAAGCAGTAGCTTGAATTTTGAAATTCTGAAATTTTGTTTACATCCACTTTTTGCCATTTCAGTCTCCTCTCCTTGTATAGTTAAATTTTGAGCTAGCCATTTATCATGTGGACTTACTTTCCTCTGGTCTGATTTAGCTTTTACTTCCACTATTATAGGCTGATGATCACTGTCTGACATAGGGTGTACAGTTATGCCAGAGAATAAATGAACCTTTATTCTTGGAATACATACATAATCTAGCACACTCCCTGCCCTTTGGGAAAAATAAGTATATGGATATGGGGAATTGCTATTGTTATTTCCTAATATTTGCATATCAAACATATATAACAGCTTAAACAGGTTTACCCCAGCATAATTTATCTTCTCATCCTGGGAATTCCAATATTTTAAATCTAAATCTAAAATATCTTCATCAAAAATTCCACATTTCTCCGCAATTTTCGACAGGTCATTTCCAATTCTTGCATTGAAATCACCCAATATTATAGGCAACGCATTTGGGAATCTTATTCTAAGATCTTCTAACAATAGTTCCAAATGTAACCATATATCAGGAGCATAATACTGGGATGAGACAGGTGGAATATACACATTTACCAGAATAATCATCAGATCTTGAGTCTGCATCTTAACTGTCAACACATTTTTGTCAGAGGTAAGTGACTCAACCATACTACTCTCCCAACCTAAATCTTGCTTCACAAGAACAGCTAACCCCCCTATGGCTCTTCCTTTCCCATTTATTTTCTGTGCTGGATTTACCCATGCTTTGAAACCTGGCACTACTAGGTTTTCAGTTTCAAGGAGCCATGTTTCTTGAAGTGCTAATATTGAGTAGTTGGATAGAAAAGACTTTACCCTCATATTATTTCCACTTGCCTTCCACCCAGCTATGTTCCATGAAACAATACCGACTGGTATGTTTAATTGTTCTGCTTTGGAATTGATCCAGGACAAACATTTAATTACAGATCTCTTATGATGAAAAGTAGGGTGTGGCAGAGCTGTTAATTGAGTAAGAGGAGAAACATTACCAAAGCCATGGGATGAAGTGGGATCTAACTGAGTGGGAGATAACAATCTATCTATTTTAAAATAACTCTGCATGTTAACATCAATTCCTGTGTCACTAGTTGCAATGAGCTCAGCATCACAAAGCTCAGCCTCACAGAGTCTCTCTCCAGCACCTTCGCACACAGGGACCACTGGAACATCCTTCCCCTGAGAGCATCTCCCATCTCCATGTCAAACTGAACTGTAATCATATACCATGCCAGGGATGTGGGTCTGACGTCCACAGGAGTTAACTCGACCTGAAATTCATTGTTCCACCTACTTCTCCTCTTGTTAAATCTTACATTCGTACTCCTTTTCCTTATGATGACTGGAATTGGGTTCCCTACTGTCGAGTTGGAGATCGAACTGGATTGAATGGTGGATAATTTCCTTGTGGATTGTGGCTGTAATGAACCCCAGTCAGAGGGTTGGGACCCCTGAGTAGAGGATTGGATGGGAGTTGAAATGGTGGGGTCCGTGAGCTGTTTGATACCACTATCCATAGGGAACCTTGCCTTCTTGGTTCTAGAATTGTCCTTTGATGATGCTGGAATTTGACTATCAGCTTGCTGAACATTAGCCCCAGAGGACTTCCCTTTCACTGTATGCTCAGAAGATTCTAATAATTTAAATAAGGGTTTGAAGTTCATGCTTCTTCTTTTCTTGGATGTTTGTTTCGGATCCCCTTTGTCTTCTTTGTCTTCACATGTTTCAACTTGTCTTCCACTGGGGGATGGGCAGGAGCCTTCTCACAGATCTTTGAAGGGGCCTTCCCCAAAGGTATGTGCTTTAAGCTTGGAGAGACAGTTACAAGTGGAGGCTTGAAAAAGTCAACTGTGTTTGGTACAGAGACATTAGGGTTCCCCTGCGCCCTGTCTGAGGACCTACACATAGAAGTAGTTCTTCCAGTGAAAGTTTGTCAATTTTGTCAATGGTTTTGGGTGACAGACTATAATAATTCATCTTATCGGATGGACAGTGTGGATGTACGGTCTGTCTCTGGTTCAACAGGTCTTCTGGCTTTCCTTCTGGGCACATCTTATTTTCTTTCAGGTAACCTTCTATGGTAGACACGGACTGCTTTACTTCCTTTAATATATCTCTAATTTCTGTTAAAAAGCACTGTATTCTGCAACTGTCTGATACCTTTGGTGTGGTTGATTTAGCAGAGGCCAAGGAGACTAGTGTGCAGGAATGAAAAGAATCATGGTTCCCTGTTATAAATGTGGTATCTATAATTTCCGGCTTCTTAACATTTGTACAGTTTACCTCCCTTGGACCAAAGATTGGCTCATTCGATTGCATCGGACCCTCTAGGCCCAAAACTGGATCAGACACAAAATCTGACATGTTTAACTTGCCAAAGTCTGCATTCACTGTGCTGCTTAGCAGGCTACCAATTGACTGATGTCCTTCCAGTAGCTGATCATTCATCAAAAGGCTATCAGATAAGTCAATGTGAGGAGAAATAGGATTCTCTTTGCCAATTGTTAAGACTTTCTGGGAGGTAATATAGTCAGTCATCTTAACTTGCCTCAGTTTCCTTGGATGCACAGGGTAGAGTCCTGCTTTACTGCCATGTTTAGCAGAATGCATGTTAAAATTAAATGGGAAAGACAAATCACTGTGGTCACACTCTGAAGACTGCATAGGCTTGGAAAACTGATTACTGCTGTGTATTCTGCTGGTTCCCAGATCAGAAATGGGCGTAATTGAAATTGGAGTATTGCACTGCAGCTGCAGCTGCCTTAACACTGGAGGTGATAGGGTGAGATCGAAGATTTCCATATCATACAGTGTAAATAAATATGTAGTATTCACTCAGGTTTGTTTAAAACAACACTTCAGCAGATGTTAGAGTTGTATTTGAGTTCCTCATAAGAAAGCTCTCAGTGAGCTGCAGAATTCACAGAGAGGGCAGTTCAAAATCACCGGAGCTTTATCACAATTAAGTAAGTAAACAAAGCAGCCGGCACCTTAGTTGCAAGCAGCCTCCAAGCACAGCTCCCAAGGTCAGTTTTCTGCTGCTAATAACGTTATCAACAAGGTCAGCCGAAAAATGTTGTTAAAGCAGTAAAAAGCCCAATAAATAATGAGAAAAAAAATGCTTCAGACTCACAAACGCTTGCTGACCGCACCCAAGCCGGAACCGGAAGTCTATCTAATATGTGTACATCATCATCTCTTTTGAAGACAAAGATGTCTAAACAGAGACGATACCTTGAAAGCCATTTTAGGGTCACTGTAAGCTGATTCCAAATTGACAGTACATAACAAAGTTAAAAATATGGCCTATGATTTCAATTGCATAAAGGTAAAATTAGTATTGATATATTATGATCTTGGTGCCAAAATGAAGGTGACTAAGGGCTTTTTCACACGACCCCTAAGATCCGCTGGCCACTTAAATTCGGACCAGAGATCTTAGAGGTTTGTCGCTGTTCCTGCCTTCCCACCCCCTCTGCACTCCTGGCTGCTGGCTGCGTGAGGGGAGGGAGAAAAAAAAGGAAGAAAGGAATGCCGCTCACCTCCATTCTGCCGTCCCCGCACTGCATTCAGATCTCTTAAAGGGGCGGGGGGCAATAAAAGAGCAAACAGAAGCAAGGAGAGCCGGGCAGTCACTACGTTATATCCGCATCAGGAATTTTCACCTCCGGAGAGCAGGTATCTGAAAAGTGTGCTGGGACGCGCTTAGGTGGGTGTGGTAGCACTTAATTATCTGTAAACTCCGGAGCTGGTGGGGAAACAATTTTAAGCTCCGGAGCTGGGAGCCATTTGCGGTGGAGTTTAGGGGTCATGTGAAAAGGCCCAAAAAGGTGAAAGCTCCCAGCAAACCCATTAGCTTCTCTGGAAACTTCAAGCACAGAGGTGCTAAGGAAATCTCAGATAAGATTTGGGGAAGGATGCAATTTGTACACAATGTGATGGAGTCATATGCACCCCCATATTGCCTGGAAGTCCTTAACCAGAGTCAATTGTCTCATGACGTTGATGTCATTGCTTCTGTGCACAAGGAGCTGCACAACAGAATTTCAGCCCAGGTGTAGTACATGAACGAAACTACCCAGGTGTAGTACTACCTGTCAGAGCATATTGTCCAGTGATCAACCTCGGCCCGTCCAGTTCGGCAGTTGCGAGCGCACTCGCTGCGGGTCACCACCCTATAGAGGCCCAAAAATCCTCCACCCATAATCGGGCCTTCTCAGTGGCCGGCCCCTCTCTCTGGAACAGCTTACCAAGCGAAGTGCGCTCTGCAGAGTCCCTGCTGGCCTTTCACCGAGCATTAAAAACTCTGCTCTTTTGCGAGGCCTTTGGCAGTTCTGTTTAGGTGTGTTTTTTTTTGTTTGTTTTTTGCTCGCCACCTACATGATGCCCAAGCTATTTTACTATGATGTTTTTATACTGTTGTTGTTGTCCCCTACCTATTGTTCTAATTTGTTTGTTGCCCTTATTGTATTGTTCACTGACTCGCTCAGCTTTGGAAGCCGCCCAGAGTTCCGTTTCAGAAGATAGGCGGGGTAAAAATCTAATAAATAAATAAATAAATAAATAAATAAATAAATAAATAAATAAATAAATAAATAAATAATGAACAAAACCTGTCTGCATACTCACAATTTTGAGAGCCTTGTGCAGTGTCTTGTATTCTCTTTAAGGCCCTCAAGTCTACAGTTTGCTGTGGATTAATTGACTGTGAAATTACAGTTTAAACAGCAAAATCTCTTTAATGTGTCAGGACTGTAAAAGTGTAGCCAAATAAATTGAGTTTGCTTGCTTTGAAAATAGAGAGAGGTGTACCACTTCCACTCTAAGTTTGGACTTAACACTTTTAGACTCAGAGAAAGAGAGCCAAATAAATAAATAAATAAATAAATAAATAAATAAATAAATAAATAAATAAATAAATAAATGTTAAAGCCCTTAAGCAAGTTTAATCTGATGCATAAGTCCTCAGGGAGGAATGCTGATACAGTATTATGAGCAACTTTTAAATAATAGACCAGCTGATGACACTTACATGGAAACACCAAAATATCTTAAACATAAGAAGAGTTCAAACCAATCCTGTCCAGCATTCTGCTACAGTGGACCCTTGTATAACAAACAGTTTGTATAACATAAAATTGGTACAACATAAAAAATTCTGGCGATAGGGGAAATTTGCTTAACATAATCGCCTATGGGGCGAATCTGTACAACATAAAATGGGATTACTCTGTTTTCAATGCATTACTATGGGAAATTTGTATAAAGGAAAACTTGCTTAACATATTTTCATTTGGAATGAATTAATTCCTTTATACAAGGTACCACTGTACTACAGAGGCCAGCTTGTGGGAAATTCACAAATCAAGCTCAAAAATTTTCTTCCACTTTTATCCCTGAAACTGAAAAACAGACTGTTTCAGATAGTAGAGGCAATACTTGGCCATCATGACTCCTAACTATTGATATAGGGTTATCATCTACGAAGTCTTCAATGAGCTATCAAACAGACTCATTTCTATTTCAATTGAAAGGTTTAATTATGTCATTTTAAAAAATGCTAGTAAGAGCCAAAACTAGAACCAATAATTCCACTTTCTGTTTCTACTGTTTCCCTTCTGTTATTTTGCTTTTCTGATGTAATATTCTTTCTTGGAGCTAAGGGAGGAATCGTGACTATTAGAGCAATGCTCAGCCAGGATCATTTACTTCAGTTTGTGTAAAGCAGGTAACATCCAAATAGAGTAAGAGCATAAAAAATAAAGGATGCCACTAAAATTCAAGCATTCTTGTCTCAACCTTAGAGGAAAAAGATAGTCTGTTTTGATCAGCCAATTGGAGTCTCTAATTTTAAAGGAACTGATAGCAGAGAACATTCTTCGCAACTTGAGCGCTATTAGAAGGCTTATATGTTCTTAAAATATGGAAATGGTGGTGGTGGTGTGCCTAGCTATGTGCGTGTGGGTGTTTTCACTGTATTTCAATCACTTCTGTCCTAAGTAAACAAGAGGTGGATTATTATTACTATATATAAACCAGAGCTGTAACTAGGATGGAACTGCTGGGGCTTTGTCCCAGGGCACCAAACTATAGATGACAGCAACATCTAGAAGTAAATCTATCAATGAAAGATTGGAAAATAAATGGTTTCTTTTAAACAAAATTAAGTTCAAACTTTATTTTTGGAAGAAAACATCCCATTGTCTCATTTTTTATTCAGGGAGTCCCCACCTATGCCTCAGTACAAGGTTGGTATTATATGGTGGCCATAATCCTGGATAACAAAATCACAACCTCACAGTTTTTGAAAATGGCAGTATTTTAAAATGACTGCTACTTCTAGCCAGTGCTTAGAAGATTACTTTTTAGACTACTGAATCCCTAGCCATAGGTTATATCAGCTGAAAACTCTGTGTGCTGGGGGCCCAAAAGAAGCATCTCCAAACTTGGCTTCTGCTTACTTCTCTAGCATGCTGTCACAATCTAGAAGGAGTGGCCCTTCCAGAGTTGTTCTATTCTCCTTGCAGAGAATATATGTTTGTTTTTTTAATTATCAAAATTTGCAAACATCTTAATACACAGGGTGTAAAAAAAAAACAACCTCGAGGTTTTAGACTTTCCAGTGCTGAAGACAATAAAATCAACATATTTTCTCGACCCTGCAGACCTGTTATTCATATTTTCACACAGGGTAGGAAGCCATTTTAATCATTTGCTACCCCCCCAAAAGCACCAAAGAACCTTGAAGCACCTTAAACATAACAAATTTAATGATGTAGAAGGAAGCAAAACTGTCATTTTCCCATCCATAGTCCAATAGAACTGGAATGCAAAGTAATCTTTGTTCCTTCCTTCCTTCTTCTACAGTCAGGAGGTATCAATTTCAAATGACTCAACAAACCATGCTCAGGCCTTCTTCAACACTTTCAAAGGGAATCCAAGTGCAGGCAATGGGACTAGCTAGCAGGAAACTCTCCCTGATGCACAAGTGAAGGGGAAAACAGGATTCACTTACTCACTGGCCTTTATTAAAGGGCAAAGATTTGCTTATTATTGGATTCCTTGCAGGGATTACTGTATGAAGGGCGAAGCCAGAAGCTGTGCTTTATGAGTATGCAAAGCTTCATTACAGCACACATTCAAGGTGACACCAGAATGTATTGTATAAAAGAAAAACACAAACATTTATAATGCTGCAGCTACATTTCTAATATGAAAGATGCATTCCACTTTTTTGTAACCTTTCAGGGGTTTGTATGAGATAACATACAACATATGAACCCAACGAACAATCTGCAAACAGTTCTTAGATTTTTCACAGAGAATCACACTTGCTGCCTCAACAGCTAACACACTGCCCCTTCCACGCTCAGTTTCTCTAACATCTACTCTAATGAAGAATTCTGGAGAACTGGAAGATTCGCACACTGAGTTGTGACTTTTACATTGGCCTAATAAAAATATGGTTGACTTTGGCTGTTGAAATTTTGTTTACAGTGCCCACAGGGAGTGCAGTTCTAATTCAAATATGCACTGGCTGAAAGGGGCTAGACATAGAAACAATACCCTTCTTCAAGAGAAATACCTTTTTGCTACCCCCAGAAATATAGCAGTGGAACAATCTGCCTGCTGAACTGCTGTGCCCTCTGAGACTTCTAGCTGAAGGGCCCCAAAGGGTGCAGAGAACATCTAATGTCAAGGTAGAACCAGGTAATTCAAGAGCCAATGTTCAACACAGACACAATCCTGAAAGGTAAATCAGGGTAGAGATTAAATAATTTCTGGTATTTCTATGCTGAAAAGTGAAACCCCCCCCCCAGCAATGGCCCTTGACCATTATGTAACCAGGGTTAGAGAACCAACAGTTGACTTTTTTTTTTAAGGGTGAAGGGTGGTGGAGAAAAGGTACTGAGATACTTTATATTGGCTACATAACAACATTTTTTCTGCATTAAATTTTCTTTGGGAAGAATATGTCTGTTTATTCCATATAATGTTTATATCCATACTCACATGTAAACTCATCATTTAACACAATCGCTTTAAATTGTTGACAGTTACTTAAGGTGTTGAACTCAGGTACTCAAACTCAATTTATTGAGTCAATTGCTTCAGTTTTTTTGATGACAATTTGTCTTTTAAAAGGATAGCTTGATGATATTAACATAATCTACAATATCCCAGAGCCTTCAAACAATTCTCTTAATCATTGGTAATTAACACAGGGATACAGTAGAGATGTCTCTGTTCTCTGTACAGATTTCTGTGCAATTCACCCTGATAAGGATATGAGTGACTGAAATGCTAGTTTTCATTTTTTTCTAGAATCCTGATGTAGTTGCCTACTAATGACACGAAATGAGATTTTCCTGGGTGCCTGATTGTGTTTTTTTCATAAGAAGGATGTGTATAAGTTTAGATGACAGCATGTAGTGGTTGGCTGTGTGCTAGCTTCTACTTTCCATGCATCCATCAAATAGAGGCATTGGATTAAATCTATATTCTACAAGGTAATTCTGAAAATGAAGGTAGCCTAATGAAAAAATTAAAACTTTGAAACTGGACTTCACGTCATCATCAAATCTGACACAGATGTATCAGGCGGGGTGCTCTTGCTCCCAATCACACTAAGAAATGCTGTCAGTTTAGGAGAGGTTAACCAATGCATGAAGGATTCTGCTTCTGAGATCTCCCTGGCTTGGCATCTCTTTGTGAATGGTACTGAGCACAAGAAGGTATTCTGATTAGGATAATGGATCCTGCCATTGGCTGACTTTTGAAAGAGATGTAAACATGTTCTTCAGTGCTTCTGACCTGTAGAGGTCCATGCAGCAGAGGAGCAGCGCTTATCATTTTCTGCATTATCAGGGCTCTTTGAGTTTATTTATGCAATATTATGAACATATGAAAGAAAGAAAGAAGAAAAAGTCAAAGTATTTTAGCACTTCAAAGACTGACAGTTTTATTATCAAAGTTCACTTCCTCAGACATTACCTGTCTTGTTCTCTTTCCCTGATGTGAGTGCCTAAAGCGCCTCACTGTCTCAGAGGGCAAGCCAAACAATTTTATAGATTCTTTTTAAAATATTTTTTTATTTTCTAAAGGTAACAAATTAAAACAAATACATTGCTTGTTTCCTGCCATGTTACATAGCTCAAAAACGATTATTTCTCAATATTTTGCCCCAAATGTTTCATATTTCCCTTCTTAGCTTGAGTGAGATTATTTTCATATTTTCATATTTGCTTGGTTTCCCCCCATCAATATTATGTTCATGTTTACTTATTTCTATCTTCATCTAATACAAAAAACAAAAATAACAAAATACAGTGTTGAGCTAGCCCAGAGGTTCCCAAAATTTTTGTCCCATAGACCACTTGCCTGTCTAATATTGAATTTTTCTAAACTTATGAACTTCAAATGTGTTTTGACCACTGAAACAGTGCTATTCATTTTGATAGGGGTTTTTTTGTAATGTGGACAATTATAAGAAAGAAAAACATGTACAATGTTTATTCATACCTTTATTGAAAAGACACAAAATGCAAGTAAATATTTGGATTTGGAATGAAACAAATCAGAACCTAGTAAAATTCTTGCATAAAATTAATACACAAATAATGCTGTTAATGGGAGGGATGAGCCTGATGCTCTGATAACAATTGTTCAATATTTGGCTTCAAATTAGTGAGATATAGACTTAAATCTCCACGCTCAGTGATTTGCAATCAATTTCCTTTTTCCGTAAGAAGTTTGGCAACTGCACTAACTCCCTTTCAATGAGGTATGAAGATAAAAAAGCTATCAAAAACTTTTTTGTCCATAATGCAGGATAAGCAACAGGTATATATTTTTTCTGAAGCCAGAACTGCTGACAACACTTTCTGAACTGTGCCTTAAGTTCTTCCTTAGTGCTGATTCCAATCAGTTCTTGTAATACAACACCCGACTCTTCAATTTCACCGTATGGATTGATAATTCATAATTCCTCATAAGGGAGATCCCCCAGCCCAGTAATCATTTTAATTGCTCTCTTCTGCACCTTTTCCAGTTCCACTATGTATTTTTTTGAGATGAGAGGCAACTGGTAACTTGCATCCCTAACCTTGACCATTGGTTGGGCTGCTTAAACCCAATGAAAATTACTGTACAACAGCCTGTAGCTTCTATCAATGTTTTTTACTGGTGCCATTGTGTTCTGGTGCTTAATATAGAGGTTACATCACATTGTTATAAGCCTGAATTAATTGTCCTCTTTAACCTAGTAAGCAAAAACTGACCATCTCAATATTTGGATAATATCCTCATTTAAATATTATTTTGCATTTTTTAAAAATCTGAAAAATCTGATTAATGATTTCTACTGGCCCCAAAAATATTTGTTCAAAAGGAACTGGGGATTAGCAGAAGGTATTGTGAAGAGTTCTTTTGAACAAATTAGGAGTAAAAAACTAGATCGTAGATTCAAAAGCTCCTTTGCCTTGCCACTGCATGGTGATTTTCCTTTTATTGTGATCCATTCATCTGAACAAAAGAGACAATCCTAACCTGGCTTTGTTCGCTGCAACCGGGATGATACAGTCACATCTGTATTCAGCCCAGTTTTCAATATCAATTATTTTGACTTTAAAATGCTTTCAAAGAGTAGGAGGATTCTTTTTGTTTCCCTTGATGAAAAATAAAATGACTGTTTTAAAAGGAATATGGCTAGTCTGGTTGTTCTTAAGCCTCAGTGGTATGGAGTCTGTAATTGAAAAAGTTGTGAACAATGGAGCATAGAACTTGCGGATCTGCTTGGAGGAGGGGAGGGACAGATTGAAAAGCTAACTGTGCTATATAAAGAATTGCAATGGCTAGTGAAAGCTTTGGGTTTCACCCCCTTTTTTGTTCTTTATGACCCATACTTTTCCCACACGGGGAGTTTCTCATGAGTACTGATTACGTTTTTCTCCATTTCTACCCTCTTGCCTGGATAGATTCACTGAGTGCTGTCATTCATGCTGTTCATAAAACACAATTAAATGAACCATGGAACTTCAGTCCACCTCTAAACACTGATGGATGTACCGCATCAAAGCTACAATGCTTTTTCTCCAAAGAAGCCAACAAATGTGGACCATTGTTGTATGTCTTTGTTTTGAAACCCCACACCTCCCTGAAGACTCTCTGGAGATCGATCACTGACCATCAGAGGAAGCCCTTGACACCCCTTCTAAATCCCTTTTGCGTGGGGGTGTAAGCTTCCAGCATCCTTAACACTGAGTAAGATTCCTTGGTGGAATCTTGCTCCCTCACTTGCCAAAAAGTTTGATATTGCGGATTCCCAGATGTCCTTTAAAGCCTTCTAGAGGAAAACCTGCTGTAGAGCTGCAAAAGTGCAAAGTATGACAATATCAATATCAGCAAATTACTACTGATTCTCCCTTTCTCAAGTCAAGTCTTCATCACATTGTATACAAGTGATGTGCATGCTGAGATTACTATTAATTAGCAATGATCTGCCAGCATTTTAAAGATCTCTGTTGACTCCCATCCTTTGCAGAAACAATAATTCTTTCTATGAAAGCAGTTAGAGTTGTGCTGTCCTCCGGATGCGGAGGAAGGAGTAGAGCCAGCACAAGGCTAGGCCACCAATCCCTACTTCTGACAGCCTGCCCAGGAGGATACTGTGGTTGATAGTATCAAAGGCCGTGGACAAGCCGAGGAGGACCGGCAGGGTTGAGTAACCACTCCGCAGATCTTCTTGCAATGCAACCAGGGCTGATTCAGACCCATGATGTGGCCTGAATCCAGACTGGAATAGATCAAGAATGCAGTCCTCCTCCAGGAATGACTGGAGCTGAATGGTGGTGACCCACTCAACCTCCTTGCCCAAAAAGGGTGCACTGGCTATCGGATGATAGTTGTTCAGCTTGTCCATAGCCAGGCCAGGTTTTTTAAGGACAGGACTTATTACCATCTCCCTCAGGTGAGGGAGACACATTCTGGCATGTTCCCCCCAGAACTCTTAATTAACCAGGAAGGGCAAGGGTTGAGCAGAGAGGCCACTGGCTGGCAATGGACCAGCACCCTGGAGGCCTCCGCAGCTGTTACAGTGCCAAACTCAACAAAATGAGGAGAGCAAGAGGGTGAAGCACCGGCAATACTAGGGGACAGATTTGTGGAACTGGAATCCAGCCCAGCATGGATAGCCTCTATTTTAGATTTAAAGTGGGTTGCAAATTACTCACTAGTGCAGTGGTGGCCAAACTTTGGCCCTCCAGATGTTTTACAACACAACTCCCAGAATTCCAAGTCTGCATTGCTAATGACAAAGGACTGTGCAAGCTGTGGTCCAAAACATCTGGAGGGCTGACGTTTGGCCATCACTGCACTAGTTAAATCACTGGGAGGAAGCCCAGGTTGTGAACCACCTGGAACAATTCCTCCTGGTGGTTCGAGGCCCCTCAAATACGCAGGGACACATAAGATCTTTTAGTGTCTTTAAATGCTCGAACATAGCACCTGGTCAGCAAGCGAACTGCAGCCCGATTAAACACCATCCAACCTTTCCTCCATCTGCACTCAAGCCTCCTCTGAACTCCTGCTTCATCACCCACAATTCAGCCATGAACCATGGCAAAGGGTGGGCTAGGCATTGGAAGAGGTGCTCGGGGGCAATCTGGTCAATAGCCCAGGTAGCCTCACCATACCACCATATGTTGTTAGCAGCATCTTCTGCCTAATCCTTTTAATTAGAAGTGTGAGCCATTTGACATCACCTTCTAGAGTGCAGTGTATTAAAGGGTCACCGTAAGTCAGAAGCAACCTTATGGCATACTACCTCAGCAATTATACACTGAATCTGGGACTTTAAACATAGGTATATACTATACTACTGTGTGATGGTCCCTCGGTAGTGTACTATATTTACTATAGTAAATGGGATTTTTAGGGGCAAATAAAAGCACAGCAGGGGATAATTTGGGGAATGAACCTGGCCATCTTCCCAAATTTGGATAAGGGTCACATTCTGGCCATTTTAGGCAGGCTTTTTAAAAATTGTGGATAACATATTATGACTCTTAATTTATTTATTTCCATCTATTTCCCACCCTTTCTTGTGAAAGCCCACCCAGAGTGTGACAAGCAGTGTGGTCTTTTTGTTCTTCCTGACATGGTGGTCTGTATTTTCCTAATGACCCAAAAGTCTGTTTTCTTCATCATCCTTGTACCAGTCAATCTTCAAGTGGAGAGGGTTCACCCCCTCCCCCTTGTTTTTGATTGTGTGGGGGGGAGATAATCAGAGAGGGGCCTTCAAGCAAACAACCATTAATCTGGAATTAAAAAAGAATTTTCTGTGAAAGCAAGTCTCCTATCCCATCTCTTGGGTTGTCTCTCCTAATAACCTGTGTCTCAAACATAAATGAATGCATTAAAGATCTTAACTGCTCTTTGATGGACTACAAATGGACACAGGACAGGGCAATATTTGAACAGTAATGATTTGTAAGCTGATGGCAAAGGCGCCTAGACCACAGAGTAAATAGCTAAGGGGGTCATGAATCTTAATAGCTTCCAAATCAGAAAGATCTGCAACTTATATGCTTTGACTGGGATGTGTATGGAATGAATAAATATTAGTAGGGCTGGCAAGGACTTGGTGTACAAGAGCTGTCTAAATTTTCACAGTGGGAAAACTGAAGCTTCGGGGCTGAAAAGAACGGCTCCCCCCTGAATATGAACTGTGAGCATTTGCATAAATACTAAAATGTGTCTCTTTAGGCTGAAGTGATATTTAAGATTTTTGAGCCACCCTGAAACCCTGTAGTATGATTATGAACCTCTCCATTGCTCTAGTTTTCTTAGGATACTTAGTATGGCATCAGGTTCATGCCCATTACATGCCACATTTTAAGGACTTGGTTGTTATCCCGTATCTTAGTCATTGTTTTAAGGAGCCGCTCCAAGTCTCCACAGCCTCCTAACCTGACCTGTTGCTGCTGGAGCTGGCCATTTATTTTTTCTTGGTTTCTTTACTTTATGACTTCAATTGGATACCACTCTGTTTCCCCAGATTCTTCCCTATCTGTAGCCTCTTGTCCATAGGACAAGTTATGCAGCCTTGATCAGTACACAGAGAACTTTACAAAACACAAAAGACAGTCCTTTTGCTTGAGGTAAAAAAGGTGCTAGTCATGTCTGACTCTAGGGGTGGTGCTCATCTCCATATTCAAGCCAAAGAACCAGTGTTGTGCAAGTCCATGGCAATGTGGCCAGCATGGCTGCAATGAAACACTGTGTTACCTTCCCGCTTTTTATGGCGGTACCTATTTATCTACTTGCATTTACATGCTTTCGATCTGCTAGGTTGGCAGGAGCTGGGGTTATCAGTGGGAGCTCGCTCTGCTGTGTGGCACCTGGGATTCAAACCACTGAGCTGCCCACTTTGTAGCCAACAGTTTTTAGTGCTCTAGGCTGCTGAGCCACCATGCCCCATTTGCTTGAGGAGAGTACAGTAAAACAATGGGGGGGGGGACAGAAAAGGAAAGGAAGATGGAGCCAGATATAAACACTGAAGCAAAATGTGGCTGTTTCAGTCCAACATACAAGTGGAAGAAAGGCAGACTCTCTCCTTTTACTATAGTCCACAGAAACCAATTACAATTTAAATATGAAGTTGAGAGACCTCATGCTGACAATAGTATATAATACTGCTTCCAGTGTTGTTTACTTTATGGACCTGGATATGATTTCTCCTCAATAACAAACATGTTGCTTCAAATATGGGGCAGTGCTCGGTTCAAATATTGCAAGGATAGCTAAGAAACATTAATTTGTAGCTGCATGGTGAAACCAAGCAAAATGTGTTAATTTTCCTGCCAATCTATTTTCTATCATTACTGAAAAGTCAGAAAATACAAAAGGACATTTGTATTGAATTGTTCTGAGCCTCCTGAAAATACCAATGAAAGTGTTCTCATTATTGCAATAATTAAAGAAAATTGGTGTGACTGGCTAAGAAGAGCAGCCGGAATACTAATAGGCAAGAGATGTTTTTCAGCGGAGAGGTCCTTGCCTTTTCCTTGCCTTGCCATGGCTTCTTTCTTCCCACAAAAGATATTCAGTGGAAAAAGAAAACAGATCAGGGATTGCCATCAGTATACAGAGAAAGAAAGGAAGCCAGTAGCACAACTGTGGAATCAGCATCTTAAAAAGAACAGCATGAATCAATATCTTACAGGGTTGACCATACTGACTATTACTGAAGCTTTTTGGCACCACATGCGGCTTCAGTTATTCACTGCTATGTTTAAATTATACATTGCACAGCAAGAAAGTGGGACAGGGAGGAACACATCTCATAGCATTCCAACATGTAAGTTCTTTACCTAGAGCAGAGTCCTTTGGCTTTTTCCACTGAGTTACTTTTGCTCGGTTCTCTCATATTGCAGCATGAGCTGGGGAGTCTCTGGGGCCCTGCGTGTATGTGCATTTTAAGTGAATTCAGACTTCACAGGTTCCATCTTATCCTCTTTTGTACACTAATTTAGCTTTGCAGTGTCTCATCAAAGCACAAAGAACTCCCGAAATATCCACTGGTTCCAAATGTCTCACATGTTGTATATTTCCTCTCTGTAATGTCCAGATCAAGAGCCTTCGGTCTTCCAAATAATATTGGACTACAAATCCCACAGTCCCTTACTATTAGACATTCTGTCTGGTTGTTCTGAGATTGAAGTTCAAAGTAGCTAAGAAAGGTAGAGGATCCATAGACATACTATAACCTGAATTCCATTCTTCTTCTTTCTTCTTTAAGTGCCATATCCTCATAGAACATTGGTGATCAGTAGCATAATCTATTTTTATCTAAAGCTATTCTAAATAGAGAAGCTGTGCTCACTGTGAACCATTGGCTTAAATTCTTAAGCCAGAATGTTCTTCTATGCCCCGGGCCACACTTCCCATCTAATTTTCCTTTAAGGATAACCTGCAGCAGATGGTATCTGTTAGTGCACATTATGTGACCGCAATATTGGAATTTTATTCTCTTTATGGTATTGAGAATTTCTAGCTTTTTATTCATGTGCTGTAATACAGCAACATAAGTGACTCTGGCTGTCCAAGGCATCTTCAAAATGTGTCTGTACGTCCACATTTCAAATGCTTCCAATTTCCTTTCCTGCTTAATGCATCTGTAAGGGTCCAAGTTCCAACACCATTCCCTACCCTCATTTATTTCCCCAATATTCTGTCTGCCTGACCACTGCAAACTGTCAAGAAGACCCTCTTCTGTCTGGGAATAAAACAATATCTTCAGACATGGAAGATGGTCATCTCTGCCATGGTATTTGAATTGTGAAATGCCTTCCCAGTTCCTGAGGGCCAAAATGTTGGCCTCTTTTCAACGTCAGAATGTGGTTCTTCACCCAGACCTCTGACCAACTAGGTTATGTATTTTGTATATTGTTTTATTTTATTCTGATTTTGTATGTTTTTAATTACTGTAATTTTAATGTCAATGTGTTAACAGCGTTTCATCTAGCGCCCCACTCTATTTTCTAATTTTATTTAAAATATATTTATTCTGTCTTTCTCGTTGAAAAGGAACCCAGGTGGCTTACAACATTGAAAGACAATATTTAAATTTGAAAACAGCTGCCAAGAAACATAAAGATAATATTTAAACCTAAGAAAAATGAAGAGGCATTTTACATCATTAAAAGGCAATATTAAAGCTAGGAACAACAAGTAAACAAATATAGAAAGAACATGTAGATGTTAAATAGTAGGGCTGGAGGAGCTCAGGTGGTGTTCGGAAGCCTCCGACACACAAGCAGCCAATCACTTACCTTGTTCTGTGCCCACATGGAGCTAAGCTCCAGCAAGGAAGCAGGCTCCAATGTCATCTTTCCTTCTCCATGGTGCTGGCCAATCAGACAGGGAGGCCTAATGATGCTTGCCCCTGCACAGCTCCTGATTGGCCAGCACCACGGAACAAGCAAAGATGATGTTGCAGCCTGATTCCTGGTTGGAGCTCAGCTCCTTGCAGGGTCAGAACAAGGTAAGTGATTGGGTGTTTGTGTGTCGGAGGCTTCTGAACACCACCTGGGATCGCATGGGTCATTTAGGAACCAATAGGTTCCACAACAAATTGCTCATCCCTATTATAGTGTAGGAGATAAAACATAACCCTGAAGGAACCCACAGGTCAGTGGCCAGGGTGTCAAACATTAATCCCTAGCATCACCTTCTTTATACTGTTTATTCTTTATTAAACAATGTATGAAGTCCTGTCCCAGAGAGGATACTATGGTCAATAGTATCAAAAGCTCCAGATAATTTCAGTAAAACAACCAGGGAACAGAAATATCCTATCCAGTTCCCAGGGCAAGTAATCGACCAAGTAGGTGTGGCTATTGTCAGTACCCTTCACTACTATATAATGCTGATTTTAGTAGATTCTGACACTCAATATAATAAAGCAGAAATACTCCTTTTAATACTGGGACACTGAATAGCCACTAAAATATATACCTGTTGGTTATCTTGTACCTAGAATAAAGGTTATTTCAAAAGCTTTTGAAGTGAATCTGAAATCCTGTCTATGTGAATGCTGTCTGTGAAAGTTTACCAGTGTCACAGTTATTTAAAGTACATTTATGGTCCTAATGTGAACAAAACCTCTGTTTGCAAGCATGAATTATCCAAATTGCAATCCAATATCCATGTTAATTATTGTGATTTAATTATGCCAGTTTTCTTATTGCAGGCTTATTTAGAAATCATTCTTCTGTGTAACCACAAGAAACATTATTAGTACACATCAAGGAACACGGTAAAACCCTGAATGAATGTTAATGACCCATGCAAACCAAAGTAAAACATAAAATTACATGAGGTAGTAGGTTTATTTATTAATCCCATTTAGTGCATGATTATAGTTGGGCTGTGATTAGTTACTCTTTCATCCATGCTGTGCTGATCTTTAGAAGTACTGGAAATGAGTGAGTGCATGACCATAGAATTATAGAACTTGAGGACCATATTCAAGTTAAATGACATTAGGAAATGGTGCTGCTTTAGGCAATTCACAATTGGCATCTTAACATTGTTATTTCAGTCTCCAAGAGGGTTTGTCAGTAGGCTCCTTTTTCCTTCAAACTTTCATCCCTCCCAGATGTTTTATGGTGGAAAGAGGAACCCCTGCTGCAACCCATAAAATGCAACCAAGCAAATAAAATCTCCTGTTGACTTCCATTGTCCCCATGCGCCTTATGATAAACACTGTATTGAATCTAGTGAAAGAAATGTACAGGCAATATCTATAGTCTGGACCACACCCACTTTTATTGATTTAGAATGTATTCAAAATTCAAACATTTCATCATTTTCAGATGGAATTAAGATGATGTATAGAGATGGGCACGACTAGGGGAAATGACGTTTTCGAGTTGTCGTGTGTCGGAGGCAGTCCGTTTCGGCTCGTTTCCGTTTTTCGCGAAATTTCACAAAAATTAGTCGGTTCGTTTTTTTGTTTTTTGTTGTCGTTAGTACTGGTTTGGGGGGGGTAGAGGGCTCCTGGAGGGAGCTGCAGGAGTCAGCCAGAGCCACAAGTGACGGACTGGCAGACTCTTTGCACCCGCTGTGTCTCACGTACTTGCATGTAGTGCAATGCAAGTAGATCTGGCTTAGGGTTAAGACGGGTTAGCGCAAGGGCTAGGGTTAGGCTAGTTACGGGTGAGGTTAGGGTGAGTATTGGGGTGCACCTCTGGGTGCCTCTCTGACCCACTTAGAAGGACAGTGTACTGGCGTATGGGTTAGGCTTAGGCTTAGGGTTCGGGTTTGGGCTACAATTAGTGGGCTGTTTATGCCCGATTGGCACATCCCAGAAGTCTCTGTGGTCAACCTGGCCAAGTGGCCATGCGATTGGTGGAAAATTTGCATGGTCCACTCCCATGGGTGAGCCCATCATTGCAAATGTGCAGGTGTAAAAAAATAAAATAAAATAAAATAAAATAAAATAAAATAAAATCAACGGAGACTCTTTTTTTTGCAAGAAAAACCCACTGCTGCTACTGTAAAAATTCAAGCATTTAAAATAGCTAATTTTCGCATGTTTCTGTGGTGCTTTGGTGGGGTTTTGGGCAACGATTTCAAAAACAATATTGCGGTCGCCATTTTGGATCCCCCGCACTGCATGGCAAATGGATGCGCCCTCCCAGCCTGGTACAGTCAGCAAAACCTGGCCATGCGATTGGTGGAATGGCTCCAAAACTTTGCATGGTCCACTCCCATGGGCGAGCCCATCATTGCGAATGCGCAGGTGTAAAAAATAAAATAAAATAAAATAAAATAAAATCAACGGAGACTTTTTTTGCAAGAAAAACCCACTGCTGCTACTGTAAAAATTCAAGCATTTAAAATAGCTAATTTTCGCATGATTCTGTGGTGCTTTGGTGGGGTTTTGGGCAACGATTTTAAAAAAAAATATTGTGGTCGCCATTTTGGATCCCCCGCACTGCATGGCAAATGGATGCGCCCTCCCAGCCTGGTACCAGCAGCGCAGCAGTAGCAATAGCCAAGGAGAGGGTGGCGGGGAAACCCCCCCCAAATAAAACACCCTTCTGGCCTGGTAGGTGCCCTCAGACAGTTTTCGCCTACTTTTAGGGCCGGGAATCTTTTTTTTTTTTTTTTACTTTTAAAAACTTTTTTTCTGTGCCGCTTGGCATTGCGCGATCACCGCGATGCAAGTAACGAGCACGACAAATCAGACCAAATTGTTCGTTCGTCAGTTCGAGCTTGAATTCTGGTGGAGTAATTCCCGTTACCGTTTCCATAGAGTAATGGATACGAGTAACAGAAACGGAAACGGGAATACCGCTAAATCGTGCCCATCTCTAATGATGTATTTAAAACTTTGATTGTTAACTATCCAAACCATCTGAACCCATTCATTGACTTAAGAAGTTTATTTAACAATGAAAAAAAATCAATTATGGTTGTTATCTCTTTTTCTAAAAGGCTCCTTATCTTCATAGGAAGCAGGAAAAAATGGCCCCCTAGGGCTATGCACTAGCTCCCTAGTTCAGTCTCTCTTCAAATGGGGGGAGGTGTCACAGAGTTGCCAATATGCCCTTCTAGAGATACTAGATGTTAGTATTTCTGCTTTATCAATTCTTCAGGGGGAAAGTACTATTCCCACAAGTGCAAATAGCTATAACTTGGAATGGGCACACCCACAGCAGTGCGCGGTAGTAGGTTGAGTGTTGGATTAGGTTTCAGGTGACCTTGGTTCAAATACCTATTCAGCCTTGGAAACTCACTGGCCATGGAAACACACAACAACTTGAGAATTATTTCTGGCAAAATTATTTGTCTACTTGCAGCCCATAGAAAACAAAAGAGAAACGGGATAAACCAGGTTAAATTCACATACACACAAACCCACATACACACCAGTAGTGCAAGACCCAGGTTGAATATCTGTATTGATACACTTCTGCTAGACCAAATACTAGGAAGAGCTACAAAGGAAGATACAGAATGGTGAACTTACTGAGATACTTTCTGTCATTTAGGTGGTTAGTGAGTAGAGATGGGCATGAAATGGTTTTTTGTTTCATTTTTCATTTTGGTATGGAATGAAATAAAAAACAAAAAGTGACAAAAAACTGCCGACCCGTCCCACGGGCCAAGCACCAACATGGCCCATGGGCCAGCTGGTCAGCACTAGCTAAAAAAAGAAAAGAAAAGAAATGTAAAAAAAATGAAACCAAATGAAAAATAAAATGACTTTTTTAAAAAAATTGTTTCATTCCAAACCAAATGGATAAAATAAACAAAATGAAAAATGAAACTCTATTACTGAGTGCAGATGAGTTCCACTTAGAGCATAAAGCTGTTAAACTTCTCTCCTGGTGCCAGAATGATATCTTCTGTGTAAGATTTCCCTTCCCCCAAGTCTTTACTTTAAAAAATGAAACCCCATAAATATCAGGTTTCACAAGAAAAATCATTGAGGGTGCCACCTCATCCTGTTACTGACTCATCTTTCCCCTCTGGTCCCCATGAAAATGCACAAATCATGCAGATTCAGGCAATGTTTTAACACATTTAGCTAAATACAATACATAGTCCTACTAGGCCAGCTGGAAATAGCTAGATGGATCATATTTGGCTGAGAATTTCCATTTCCTTTTGTGGCGGTGGTGAAGAGCTGTTCTTTTGATGAATATGCCAATGTTTTCAAATTTCTTCATGTGCAGAATGGAAAGAACTTTGCAAGAAACCAAAACTGTCAGAATTCCCTCATTTAAATGACATAACTGCTGCTAGGGTTTGTAAGGGTGAAAATGTTAATATATACACTGCTAAAATTTATTATCTGAAAATCTCTCTGGCAGATTTTCTAACAATATTACACTGAGGAGTGTAACTGTGCATCACAATTGCAGAAGTCTGATCCCACTGTAACCATCATGACTCCACCATATTGAATCCAAGGACTTGCAGTTTGACAAGGTAATTAGAATTATTTGCTAGAGACTTCTAGTTTCTCCCTGAATAACAATGCTAACTCCCCATATTTCCTCCAAATAGCATATGACTCATCATGCTGGCTGAATGCTACAAGGTGTGGCCCAGCTTTCTGCTTGGTATTAACTGGGCTTGCTGTTAACAAGTTTACTGTATTAATAATGTCAATGGCAAAGGGCTAGTTTTCTGATTTAACTTCCTGACTTGTTACCTCGCTGGGGTTAATGGCGTTCATTTTTCTTGTAATAGTGCTCATTGTGTGCCTTCATCAGCATCATGACCTGGGACCATGTTTCACATTATTTAAGAATATAAGGAAACCAGATTGATGAATAGTATCAGCATCATTTTAGAAATGAAGAGCTAGACACCCAAATTTTCATCAGTCCATTAAATGTGTAACAAGGGGAGAAAACACTTTTGATAAGGTGCATACGAACTTTAAACAGGCATAGATGTTTAAGCCCTTGGCACATATGGGCAGGTCAGATCATGTCTCTCTGCTTTTGACAGCAGCATACATACCCCTTAGGAAATGAGCTCTGATACCAACACGGACTGTTACAGTGTGGCCTGAGGGAACCTCTCAACAGTTGCATAACTGTTTTTGGGAGACTGATTGGAATGTGTTTGGCCATCAAGATCTGGAGAGTACACAACAACGCTCCTGGATTATATCAGATTGTGTATAGCTAATGTCACCAGGGAGAAGCATGTAAAGGTGTATCCAAATAGGAAGCCCTGGATGACAGGGGAAGTTTGGAGACTGTTGAAGGCCAGAAATTTTGCTTTCAGAACTGGAGTCTGGATATTGTATGCATTAGAGATGGGCACGACTCAAAAAATGGTGTTTCGTTTGTCTTGTTGTTTAGGGGGTCCGTTTCGGTTCGTTTTCGTTTTTCATGAATTTTTTGCAAAAAAATTCATTTTTGTTTCATTACGTACCGAAACAAAAAAACGAAAACAAAAATGAAAAATTGCTGTTTGGTTAGCATTCATTACAGTTCAATGTATTTGCCGCAACGAAAACAAAATGCATGACAAAATTTCTGTTGTTTCGGTTCATTTCGTTTCATTTTGGAGACAAAATTCGTTTTTTGTTTCGTTACATAACGAAACAAAAAATGAAAATGAAAACGAAAAATTGCTCGTTTCGTGCCCATCTCTAGTATGCATAGAAAGAGTGACGTTGAAGAACATTGTAATTAGCTTATATGAAGAAATTCTACAACACAATACTTGTTATAAGTCCTGATGCCTTTCATTTGTTAAACTCTCATTTTTAAGGGTTCATCTGGTAATTCTCCCAAGACCATCCGGCTCTTTTGTAAATCACTGACACTCACACTTGTATGTTCTTGGAACATGATTTCTTCCTTTTTCTGTGGAGTTTTTGAAGTTCCTTCTTCCCTCTAAATTTCCCATGAAGTGCTTCAAGTGCATTTCACTAGTAATTACTGTGGGAGATCAGCTATTGTTACTCTCAGTAGAGTGTTAATTCTAGTGGCCTACTTTTGCTGGACTGTATTCAAGAAAACCATGATTTACTGCTGAGGGCAGCCTCTATTTTCTGGTCCCTTTGGA
This sequence comes from Phrynocephalus forsythii, assembly GCA_029282475.1. Taxonomy (NCBI): domain Eukaryota; kingdom Metazoa; phylum Chordata; class Lepidosauria; order Squamata; family Agamidae; genus Phrynocephalus; species Phrynocephalus forsythii. The sequence continues at coordinate 49,412,257 of JAPFRF010000006.1, read as the reverse complement.
TTTACCCTGATAACTTCCATCCCTGAACTCTTGCCCCATATTCAAACACAGCAGAAAAGGAGGATAAATTTTGTTCCTCCTTGCCTTTCTTTCTGCCTGCTTTTTAGACATTAGCCGTGTTCTTCCCTCTGGCTCCTCTGGAGGCAAAGTCACACTTCGGTGGTTGGATTAATCACATCATAATTCTTCCTTCTCTTCCTCATTCTATTCATGTAAAGTCTTCAAAGGTCCACTGTTCATTTATTTTATTTTATTTTTTATAAAGAAAATGATTGCTATCATAGGACCCACAGGGAAATGCAATGCTGAAATTACAAACAGCAATAGTGAATTACCTCTGCAGTGGTCATTAGCAAAGGATGACCTGGATGGTAACACAGACATCTCTGAGTAGCTGAGCTGATTAAGACATATAGGTTGAAAATCCTGTTGCTTGGTGTGTGTGTGTGCGTGTGTTCTGATGTTACAGTTGTGACCAACTCTTTGTGACTCCATGTCCATGGAGTTTTATTGGCAGGAATACTGGAGTGGTTTGCCAGTTCCTACTCCAGGCGCCTACAGCACCTGGTATTCTCTGGTGGTCTCCCATTCAAGTACAGTGGACACTTGTATAACAAACGGTTTGTATAACATAAAATCTGTACACATAAAAAAAATCAGAGATAGGGAAATTTACTTAACAGAATTGCCTATGGGGCGAATCCATACAACATAAAAATGGTCATAATTAGGGATTACTCTGTATTCAATGCATTCCTATGGGAAATTTGTATAAAGGAAAATTTGCTTAACATAATTTCATTTGGAATGAATTAATTCCTTTATATAAGGTACCAGTGTACTAACCAGAGCCGACCATGCTTAGCTTTCGAAATCAGGTGAGATCGGTAAGTAGCAACTAAAGTAAGACGAATCAACCAGAGGAGTTGTCTCATCAAATCCCCACTGATTCAATGGACTAGTTGTGGCTTACTATACTGAGTTACAGAATTTCAATCATTAAAAATAAGTGTTGGTTTCTATTCAAGAGAAAGAAGATAAAGCTGAACTATTTCTTGAATTTTGATCTAGCTCTTTTACATTGGAATGAATTTGGACACGCCTCCCTGCCTGCAAAAACATGGCAAAATTTAAAATAATTGTCAGAAAACATATTGTTTTCCACAAGAAGAAAGGTAGAATATAAATATTTAAAATAAATGATTCAAATAAATTGGGAAACCAAAGTGGTTGTATGATTCTGCATTGATGCATGAGACATTTGAGCTATCATCAAGAAGGGGGGTATGCCTGCCCAATTTCATTTTGCTAGCATTAGTTGTATCTCAACTAACCACCTTTGAAAAACTAGCAAAAGGAAAAGGCTATCCTAATTCAGAACCATGAATATAGTTCTGAAAACTTTTAATAGTTAATCACTCATAAGCACTGGGTGGATGGATTTTTGAGTTCTGCCTTTTGAATGGTTTCACTTCAAGTTGTTTGTGTGGGTTTTAAAGAGGTTTATAAATTTTGGGAAGGACCGGGGGAAGAAAACAAAAGTTTTCTCTATGCAGAAGGATCTCCAAACTGCAAATGAACGCTACAGACCCTTTGGCCAGTTCCTCTGAGCCAAGAGAAGCTTTATGCCCCTATTAATTTTGCTAATGATTTTGGATCCTTTCACATCACTTCCTGCAGATGCAGTATCTGCTACGCTCCATCATGAGTGCCACGGGTGCTTTGTTCACTGTCCCATCAGTCATCTTTGCTCTCTGATTGGCCAACAGAACTCTGAGCCAAAGTTGGCCAGTTTGGCTCACATCCTTTTGGTCTGAAGAGCATAAGCAGTTTTATAGTCATCTGTGCAACTACAAGATGTCTACACCTGCTTTTAAAGCTTGCATTTAATAAATATTAAACAATTGCATGAGTGGTCCCAGTTTAGACCACTCCACCCAGATTTACTAACAAGTGTAACACTGTAAGCCTGAGAAATGTCAGTCACATGCATGAATGCAGAGACACCCATGATTTTGTTTGTTGCATCCTGTGACTCTTCAGGTAACCATCCAGATGAAAATGAGAGGAGTACAACCTCCATTCCTGGAGGGGAAAACCTCCATACAACCTCCATTCCTGGAGGGGAAAACCACCCTTCATCCAGAGATTTGGTCCCAGAGAATTGTGTGGCTAATGCTACCTGGTCCTGGGAAATTGTCTGATCTAAAACACTCCCTTTGTGACAAAGTACTTAAAAGAGTAGAATTTTCCCTTCCAGTAAGTCTTGGCAGAAGGTGATTCTCTTCACTCATTTCCATATGGGTTCAGGCTTGATTTTGGAAGTCTCAATCACAGGGAAATGCCAGAGATTGGACACAGTCTTTTATTATATCCATATGAGTAGGTTGTGAAAAAGAAGTCTGTAAAATTTATTTTATCTGTGTAACAGATCTGTGTGACATTATTTTTTCTTTTCTGCTTGTGAGGGTTCATTCATATTACATTTTCTGCTTGTAAGGGTTCATTCTTCATTCATATTACATTTTCTGTTTGTAAGGGTTCATTCATATTACATTTTCTGTTTGTGAGGGTTCATTCACATTACATATTTAGATTAAGCCATCAAATTAATAAATGAAGGATATTATTCAAGAAAAGAATTTTTATTCTATTTTATTCCAAGATTTCTGTCTTTTGCAAACATAGAAAAATGGGCTGAATGTACAGGAAGCCCGCTTTTGGCACTGAGCAGGGTATTGGACTCAGTGGTCTTTTAGGTTCCTTCCAACACAATTATTCCATGATTCCATGATTCTATGATTCTATGATTCTAAATCACAACATACCACAGAAAGACACAGAAAAAAATCTCTACTTGCTTTCCTGCTGATAGGATACAATCACATTTATTTAGATTTTGTAAAAAGCTTATTCAGCCCTAAGTGGTCCTGAGTGTCAGAGTTAAGTAACCAATCAGATTCAACAACTGTTAGGGTAGTGTGGCTGAAAGCATCAACTGGACAAATGTCAGAAAGTCAAATTGTGCTTCTATGGATGATTAATACCAATATATTATAAAATGAACATTCTTCATGCCAGGGGCAGGAGTCTGATGCGGAAGGCTTTCTATATCTTCAATTGTTTCTATAAAGAATCTGGAAATGTAACATTTAGATTTGAAAAGTCACTTAGAAGCATTTTCTGGCAGATGGGATATTTATGAGTTGTTTGTCTCTGTATACCAGCCTTGTTAAGGAGCAGTCGTTTTCTGCTTCATTACACAGAGATAGCTCTGTTTAGGGTTCCACTCAACTGTGAAATGACTTTAAAATTTCTATAAGGAATAGGGATAGGATTTTTATAATAAAAAGAAGGCTGACAAAGTGTACTAAAGTAGAAGGAAAATGATCCAACATACTGTTTTTCAGGATGAAGAGACGGTATAGATCCATGGTATCTTATATATAATATGCTGGTACACAGAGATGGAGATATCCCTCTTATGCCATTATTTTACTCACTAAAAGCATGGTAACATGAAGTCATATAAAGAAAAGAAGACTGTTTTCCTGCAGAAAGATGACTAAGTAAAATAATTTGGGTTCATAATGTCTTTGTACTACTACTATTGTTTTAATCTTTATTTGGGGGGGGACTACTGGATTGGCATATAAGAAACTACTTTTTGATTGCCGAGTGTCTACACTATGTTAGACCCACACGACTAATTGAGAATTACATATCTTTATTATTTTATTTATTTGACTTATTTATGCACTTCCTTTCTACTGATGCACTATGGGGCAGAATGTGTATGGGTTTCTTTAATCATGTACCTGGCATATAGAAGTGTAACTTATAATAATGTTAGTATAATTCAGTTTTAGAATATCTGAGAGATTTTGTACCCAGATGGATAGGATTGATCAATTTAAAAGTGCCCCTGAGAAGGTACCTCTCTGAATAATCATCCACCTTTGATAAAGAAGCAGGGCTTCTTGGTCAAATGATGTGACTGTTCTATCAGCACTGAACCCCAACATATGTTGTGAGTACAATCAAAGGACATTTCCCAAATGTGTAATAATGAGGTGTTTGCACACTCTATTGTCATTTAATATATTCATTAGCTGTTATGTGAAGTAGAGATGGGCAGGAAATGGGTTTTTTTGTTCCGTTATTCGTTATTTGTTTCATTAGTTAATGAAACGAATAACAAACCTGGCAATGACATTGGAACGAAGCGAATAGAACCACGAAAATTAGGTTTGTTACATTTCCCGCATTTCATTGCGATGCGCGATGAAAAGAGCTATTTAAAATGTTAAAAAACGTCCTGAAATCTGTAAAAACCCAGCGATAATTATTTATTCAGCCTGATAATACCTACCGGGGGGGTTGGGGTCCTTAAAACGTGCATTTATGTCTTTTCTCAGATCGCTGCATTTTTTTCCTTTAAGGGGAGTTAGGGGACATTGACTCAAAATGGCTGCCAGATGCCTAATATTGATTTCTTGGGTATAAAACACCATGGACATCCGTAAAAATGCAGCAATAATTATTTATTCTGCCTGATAATACCTACCCGGGGGTACTTAAAACATTTGTTTTTGTCTTTCTCCCATCACGATGTATTTTTCTTTTCCCTTTAAGGATGACACAAAATGGATGCAAGCCATGTGATAGGATCATGCAAATTATTGGAAAACTTCAACCAATAGCATGCCCAGGTTGCAGACTGGGCGGGCAGGTCTGGCAGCAGAGGGCATAAAAAGCTCTGGCAGCCTCTGTCCTCCTTGCAGTCTACGGTGGGAGTTAGGGTGGGACTGCTGTCTCTGCGACTCATTATGTTCACTTTAGGCCAGGCAGGCAGGTGTGTGTGTGTGTCTCTGTGTTCCTGCTGGCTACAGCCAGGCTCTTACGGGAGAGAAAGAAGAGATTTCTCTCTAGCTTCAGACTTGCAGCCTCCCTGTGTGCGTGCGTATATACCTCTCGGTGAGTACCCTCCCGTGCCCTGCAGTGCAGTCACTCTGTGGCTGCCTTGTGCCCTGGACAATGCCCGCCACTGCCTTTGCAGCCTCCCTGTGTACCTAGTCTATACTGTGTCTCTGCCAGCATCATTTTTTTTAGTGTTTTGGGGGGATGTCCATGCGCGGAAATGCTTTAAATCGCGCAAAAAGCGGGTAAAAACAAAAAATGAAAAACAAACCAATGAAATGAAATTTTTTCAAAAAATTCATGAAAAACAAAAATGAACCAAAACAGGACCCACAACAAAAAATGAAAAACTAAAACGTCATTTTTTCAATTCGTGCCCATCTCTAATGTGAAGTCTAAAAGTTCAAGATTTTAATTTTCTAATTCTAAATCTAATTTGTGCCCACGGACAGGTGCAGAAAAAAATTGTGTCCACTACAGATTAAATCAGACGGAGTCCCAAAGCTGCCTGTGTTGTGTAGACTTTGGTCTATGACTTCCAGAATCACACAGCCAAAGTGGTTCCAAAACTAGGTGTGTGACCAGTCATACAAAGGACAGACCATGTGAGGGAACTGCATGTGCAATTGTTCTTGATTGTGCAGTTTTCTCAACAGGATGCTGATAATGAAGAATAATCTGTCAGGAAATGCAGAACAAAACATTGTGTTCCGTGCAAACTGTGGCTTGCAGTGGAACAAAGTGGGGATTACCCCACAGAAACCAAAGGGGCCTTCAAATGTGTGCAAATATAATAAACACTCCCTTACTCAAATGGCAACATAAGAACTATTGTGTGTACAATAGACTGTTTCCAGTGCAGTAAAAGCAAAGAGGACTCCGCTCTTGTTTGGCCATTCAGACTTAATGTGAAACTGTTTTGTTTTGTTTTGGCTAAACAAAAACCTTGGAATTGAACCCCACACAAGAGCTGGAAGCTTGCAATCTCCACAGACCCACATGTTCAGCACCAATGCTGATTTCTGTCTCGTTCTGCTCTGCACCTAGTTACATATACCATTCATGTGACAGTGGACTTTTGCCATTGTTGACATTTGGTTCTGCCATGTGTATTTTAGAAACTGAAATCTGTAGGATTGGTTTGTACATGCCCTGTGCAATTTATTGGAAAAGGACAAACAAACAAAAAATACTGAGTGGCTGATTCATTTTGTATTGGCAGAGCCTTGTCCTAAAAGGCCATTTTAAAAAAGCTGCTGTATTCTGTACTAAGTCTCCAATGATTTCATGGAAAGGCTGTTTGACCGTATGGTCAGGTAAAATAATATTTTATCAGCCTTTCCTCAAGATTTTTTTTTAAAGAAATGGTCCCATCTCAGAATCTAAAATGCACTCAAATTTCAAGAAAGCTCTACTACTGAAAGCAGTTATTTAGTTTGACAATTACAGCATACACCATGCTTATTATAGTGCATTGTATTAAAAATTTTATGCCAAGGAGGATATTTATTGAAAGATGCAATGTGAGTTTAGTTCTGAATAAATGCGGACAGGAAGAGATATGATAGAACTAAGAACAATAAGTGGGAAAGGAAGGTGTTTTTTCCCCTTTCCTAGCTGGTATTGGAACAGTAACTTTGTTCTTATGGTGTACAGTACTTTGCTATCCCACACAAGTTGGCTAGGAATATACTTCCTTCACCCTTTATGCTACAGCCATGCCATGGTTCTTAAAAAAAAAAAAAAACCCTTCCTTAAAGGGTTTCTTAGCCTTTTGCAGAAGGTTTTTAGGGAACACAGAGAACTGGAGGAGGGGAAAGGAGTTATTAATCCTAGAAATATGATGGGGTCCAGCAGAAGTATATCACTGGATTCTTGACTCATTCTGCTTTCAGGTATGTAATAATTCCCTCTAGATGATTACATTTGCTCCTGCAGCATAGTGTATGGTTCTATGCTTCTTTGAAAGATGGCCATCAATAATTAGAACCTGAAAAGCAGAATGGAAAGGCATCAAAACCATGTAGGCACAGTCTTCATCCTCATTATGGTGAGATGTATTTTTGTCTAAAATCCTGTTATTATTTCCATATTTGCAAAATAAACTTACATGTGTATGACATTAGCATTTCTATTTTAATGCCAATCTGTGTCTTCATTTGTGTTCTTTTTGTAATTCAGATCCTCTTTTTCAGAATTTTTTTAAAAAAGAACTGAAAGGGAACTGTGTCTCTTCTCCCAGATGTTAAAAGTTAATATACAAAATACACAACCACAAATCCCCCCCAGAAAAATGTGTTAGCTGCTCCTGCTGTCATGCACCTAAATTCATCTAACGTTAAATTTCCCCACTGTAACATAAAAGAGAGTGACAGATCTCTAGAAAGAAGCAGTAGATAAAATAGTCCCAGCCATCCAAGGGGGGGAGCCATTTCCCATAATCATGTTGTTCATTGTCAGCATGCATGGGACAGGCATACAATGAATTATTTGAAGTAAAATATGTTGTTTATGTATGAATAATCATAGAAACATTCAAACTTTTCTGAGAAGTGAAGAAAAATATCAAGTATCTTGATAGATAGATAGATAGATAGATAGATAGATAGATAGATAGATAGATAGATAGATAGATAGATAGATAGATAGATAGATAGATAAAACATTATTGTCATTCATTTCAAAAGAAAAATGAATTTAAAATATCTACATTAGGAACATCCATACAGAAGAATTTTGGATAGCATTACCCTTTCCCTTGCTGTACAACTCCCAAACCACACAGAGAGACCATAGATTAACACTCTCTCTATGGTGCAATGGTAGAAAGTCAGCAGCAGATCTTTTGAAAGATTATTCCTTCTGAGAATTCTAAAAAAGTACAATCTCTGCTGTGCTGTCTTCAGCAGATCTACCTAAGTTTTCTACCTAAGTTTTCTATCTAAGGCTTCTTTGTGCATAAGCTGAAAGAAGAGGGAGGTGACTCACAGTTTGACCCAGGAGATGGGATAGTATCCACCACCACACTCAAGGGCAGAAGGAGTACACAGAAGGTAGAAGACAAAGTTCATGGCACATAAAGCCCCATCCACCAACACCTTACTACTCTTCCTTATCGCTCTGCAACTGCTACTCTATTGTGTTGATTAATTGTTGTTGACCACCAAGAGTGGCCTTGTTGCCAAATGGGTGGTATAAAAATCCAATAAATAAATAAATATTTAGGTGTTTTTTTACTTATTCCTACAATAGAACTGGTCCTGAGGAGACAGGATAGGAAATTTAATTTCACATCACAGCAATTTGCCAAGAGTATTGCTGTGATGTGAAATATTTCCACAGTAGGTACAAATTAAATGGATTCAGTGTAAATGAGTCGCAAACAGAGGATAGCCCTAAAGTTTCACAAATAAGCTCATCTGCAGGAATATGAACAGAAATCTGTATCAGTTTTCTCACTTCTGAGGCCATCAACCTAGTTCATCTGGTGAAGTCATCTTGGTTCAGAGGATGTTTTAAACTGGTTTGGTCTTCTACAGTTGTATACTGTTGTATATAGATATTGATATATGCCAAGTACCCCATAAGGTTTGACTTTGTGATTAAAAATAGGAATTTTCTTGAGTACATGAAAAGAGGCGGGTTAGTTCAGACCATCCTTTTCTCTCTATTTTTTCCTTTTCTTTTCTTTCCGTTAAGTAATTTTCTTTGAGAAGGGTCCTTTTCCAAGGAGAAAGGCAGGGTAAAATATTTTAAAGAAAGAAAGAAAGAAAGAAAGAAAGAAAGAAAGAAAGAAAGAAAGAAAGAAAGAAAGAAAGAAAGAAAGAAAGAAAGAAAGAAAGACAGTTTCCACCATTCCTGATTGGCTGAGTCTTAGAGGAGTTCCAATCCAACAACATCTGGAATGGTACATAAACTAGGTCATTCTTGTTTTTCGGATTTCACCAGTGCTTAGCCCAGAAAAGAACCAAGTGTGGCTGCCCAGAGGCTGTTCAACTCCCTGTATTCCTCAATATTAGTTATTCTGTGTTGGAATAATGGGAATTTCAGTCCAGGACAATCTCAGTGATCCTGCTTTGTTTTCCCAGTTTGACTGCCCATGAAGCCAGCTGGATAGTGATTGTTCCAAAGCAGATATAAATCCCTTGCCACCTCCAAGGTCAGTAGGGGCTAAACCAGTGGAAAATCCAGGTGTTCTTGGGACTGCAACTCCCAGAAGCCTTCACAACCAGCTGTGCTGCCTGGGGTTTCTGGGAGTTACAGTCCCAAGAACACCTGGATTAGTCCAAAAACACTTGCAAGGTTCTAAAGTCCATCATTGAGGCAGTTCTGAAGTATCTCATGCAGCCTTGACCATGAGAGCAGTCTAAATAAATAAATAAATATTTAACCCCAGAGATTCCTCTTGTCCCCCAAATGGCAAAATAAACAGCTGAGAATGGGAATGGAATTAACACTGACCACACTTTATTGAATTCCAACCAATAACTTGGGTAATGTAAACTCAGGAGGGGATTGGTGTAGTGCAGATCAATGATTGAAATCCCAAGGTCTCCCAAGACCCCTCCAACCAGTCAGCATTCGGTGAGTCACTACGCCCTGTTAGCGCAGTCCATAAGACGGCGCCCCCAAGGCCAGTAACATATGCACTAAATCCCCCCTGGGTCCCCTGGTGACTCTTGGCCTGGGGGTGCCTCCCAGAGCATTCTTCCCCCATTGTGGTGACCTGAGGTTGGACAGGCTAGGATCAGATACTTTTGTCCCTGACCCACCAGCTGCATTGAATTACTGCAATACCTCCAAGTGTGACCAATGCAGAACAACCCTAACAGAAACACACCCTGGTACCAGTATGGGATAGGCAAAAAAAATCCAATCCACACAAGCCAATCTGTGAACAGGATGAAAATTTCCTATCCGACCCAATAAAGTTACAGTTAGACTCATACTCGTACCAATCAATGCGGTGGGTGGGTGGGGAATGCTCGATGCAGCAAGAGGCTGCTACCTGGGAGGACTCCTATTATATACAGGAATCCTCTGCCCCTCCCCTCCGGATCTGTGGCTGTCTCACTGCATGTCTCATGCTGCCTTCACCGGGATGAGACAAAACCACCCATCCTTCAGATGACCCGGCATGTGAGTGGCATCTTAGCCAAACAGACTACAGGCAACATGTGAGGTTGTACAAAAAACTCCAGCAGAATATCCTCTTTCAAACATGCTGGGAACTGTAGATAGATAGATAGATAGATAGATAGATAGATAGATAGATAGATAGATAGATAGATAGATAGATAGATAGATAGATAGATAGATAGATAGATAGATAGATAGATAGATCTGCCAGCATATTTGAAGAAGAGTGTTCAGTATTGCTCCTGAATTTTAGAATGGAGTCCCTTTGGGTCTACATTCTGTTTCCCTGGTCATGACTCTTAGATAAAGAGTAAAGTCATGTCTCTTAAACCAGGCCACCATCCAAATGCAGGGAGGGGACTCTTACAAATTCTTAAGCAGGAAATCAGTCAAAGAATGTCTCTCTTATAACCCCCTGATTTTTTAAAAATTTATTTGTTTATTTGTTTATATTTACAAACTCCCCTATTGAGGTATCTGGGGGGGAGTGCATTTTGCCATGTAAAGGTACTTTGTTCTTCTGGGGCAGTTTTTCTCCTTTCAATGCCTTTATAAGAAACTGAAAGTGACCAACTAGGGGCCTGGGGAGACATGATGAGGATCTTGGGGTGCATTTTGCCCACAGGGTGCAAAGTGCAGAAATATGGGTTAGAGGCCAGCACAAATTATGAGAAAATAAGGGTGATTTGCATACACATCTACCCATCATGGTTTATCACAGTTAAGAATTCCCAGGCAATTCTTAAACTATATCACATTGAATGGCACTCTCAAGTAAATATGTCTTGTATTCTCTTTCACAGAAAGCATCTAAAAATATTTCCCACAAAGATGCAGAAACTGCAGGTAAACACATGGAGCTGAAAAATCTAGCCTCTTTGAAAAGACAGGTGGTGATATTGTATTTTCATACATTTAAAAGAGCAAACTTCTTTCAAAAGTGTGGGTTACCTGTGCCTGCTGTTTCACCAGTGTTTCTTTCCTTCCCCCCTTTGCATTTCCATCGGATGTTTTTCGACTGCACCTTCCACACATTTTTGAAGAAGAAAACAACAACAACACCTCAGCTTTCCCTCTATGCCACATGTTCTGCAGTGCACATGATTGGTTTTGTTTTTCCATCTGTGGCCTGCTTTGTTATGGATATACAATTTTCTTGGCTCCAACATGAAATGTTTCCCGTGATGTCCTGTGAAGCTGTTTTGACAGGACTTCCTAGGACTGGAAGGCTTTCCATTTCCTCCCCTGCCGAGAACAGCAATGATCATGTATCAAGTACTGAGAGATCAGGAGAGGTTTGCTTGGGTCTTGGCAGTTTTCGCACTTGGCATTTACATACTCAAAAGCCACTGTCCAGAACATAATGAGTTTCTCGTGTATCTTTCAGTTTCCAATCACAAATGGATAGGTTGAAGAAACTTCATATCAGACAGACATTATTAGCAACGATCAACAGAATATATATATATATATACACACACACAGAGAGAGAGAGAGAGAGAGAGAAGGGGGGGAATGCTACTGGTATTTGTGTATTAGAAGCAATTTAGAAGGAACATTGACTTTTCCTGGGCACATGTCAATCAATCCAGTGTTTTCTATGGCAGCTGAAAAAAATAAGTGTACATTTGGATTTAGAGACCATAAAGTATACAGATATGGATATAAACAGCCAAACTGTGGTAAGGACTCATGAAGACATGTATGCTGGCTACATTAGCATAAGAAGAATGGCAGAGATATATTTCATAAAGTGTATGAATTGTGCTGTGACGTAACATTGCTCATGCTCAGCGTATATGGTTAAGGTATGCATGTCATTTTTTTCTTTAGTGCTCAACCCTCTTGATTTGTAAAATGTTCCCGTTTGTATAGCATATGCTTTGCTATTCATAGTTTTAAGCAAAGTTCTTTGCAAGGGACAGACACTTTGGAAAGTGACAAATTGCAGCCTATTGGAAATGCCTTACATAAATTTGGGCCTTGTCTAGATGTCTCTTAGTGATGAGGAAATGTTATCAAGATACAGTAAAGTAGCTGTGTGTGAATTAACTTTTTTGTCAGCTGGGTGCCACCCATAATTTTTAGTGAGCTTTTGTTTTTAGGAAATAATATAAGTAAAAGACTTGTGGCCGAGTATGAATTCTTAGGATGCTGGCCCAAAAACATTCCTTTGGTGGCAGGCCACAGTAATTGCATTGGATCTCCTAGTTGCTATGATATAGCTGGCTAAATAGCTCAGTGGCTTAGATATCAGGCTGAGGCATCAGAGATTGGGAATTTGATCCCCCCCTCCATACACACACTGTGCCTTCTGGGAAAAGAAACAGCCTATGTAGCTGTGGGCAAGCTGCACAGTCTCAAGACCCCCCTCCCCAAGAAAACAATGATAAAGTCTTCTGAGTATTCTCTACCTTTAATATCCTGGAAAGGGTCACCATTAGGGATGGGCACCAAACAAAAAAAATGAAACGCTGATTTGTCAGTTCATTATGTAACAAAACAAAACAAAATGAAACAGTGTTTCTTTAGTAACAAAATGAACTGGCGGGTTTTTAGATTAAAATGAACATATTTGTTTCTCAGTAAAATGGCTCCCCTGGGTCCTCAAGGCACCAAACGTGGTGTGAACCTTCCATGGACTCTCCCCTTTAAACCCTCCAAATTTGGAGAGATTTGGGGTTCAGGGGGCCAAGTTATTCAACTTCAAAGGGGGTGTCCCCAGAAAAAAACGTTTAGAATTGCAATGTTATCAGGCAGCTAGCAGCGTGGAAATTACAGTGGAGCTTCCTCAAACTCTTCCCTTGAAGCACCCCCAATTTGGAGAAGTGTGGGGTAAAAAGAGCAGAGTTATTGAGCTCCAAAGGGGCTGTGGGTGGGTGGGACTTAATTGAAGGAGTGTGGCTGTGGATTGGCACCATGAAGGGAAGCTGTCAATTAACTATATATTTAAACTTATTATGATAAAGCATGCCGAAGACATTGACTCCTTCCATTAAGCATCTCCCCACCTCCTTTGGAGCTTAATATCTCTGCCCCCAGAAACCCTAACTTTTCCAAATTTCATGGAATCCCCTAAAATCACTTGGGGAAGAGAAACCTGCCATTTGCATGCCTCAGATAAGTAATTTTCCAGTGAATTTAAAAATATTTTAAAATGTTTTTTCTGGGGTGCCTCTAAGACCCAGGGGACCTGTTTTATAGAGTAATGAATCAGTTTGTTACTGCTTTGTTATGTATGGTTTTTTAAAAGAAAAATTGTTTCTAGTGAAATGAAATGAATAATGGGGGAATGAAATGAAATGAAACAAATCTCAATTTTTCCATTTTGTGCCCGTCCCTAGTCACCATAAGTCAGAATTGACTTGATGGCTCATGATAATGGTGGTGGTGGTGGTGGTGGTGGCAGCGGCTATAGCTTCAGCAAATAATGGGGAACCTGAAGTCCCCCAAATATTCTGCGACTATTTACTTTTGTGTGGTGTGTTAGACAATGAGCCCTATAAATGCTAGTATAAAAACCAATCAGTCATGAAACTTTGATTTACTGCAAGGGTGGTGCACATAGAGGTCCATGGGTTCTATGTGCCTCCCCCTGAAGCTGAGGTTCCCCAGCACCAGTGCAATATTTTGGGAAGGGGGTTAATATTCAGAAAGTATATTTGTGCCCTCTAAAGGTCAGTTTTGCATATTTTGCAAGAAAAAACTTAAATGATTGTGGCATCCTGGAGACATGAGGAGACTTTTCCAGGAAAACAAATTTCTGTCTTAATTATGTTAATCATCTTTAGAAGTGATCTTTCAGTTGAATTTTGCTTCTTGGAATCTCATTTTCCTCTTCAGTTCTCTAAAATTTTCTTCTTTTGCAAGATTCATGGTTAAGCATCACAGAATCACAGCTTAAATTTTAAGGCCACATCAGCTGACAGGTGCCAACATCTTCTACACATTCTAATTGTGCCACTATCATTACATTTGAAAATAATCACTTGAAGAAGAGTCCTAAGGATGAATGTAGCTGTGTGATGTTAAAGTCTCTTTCATTTAGATCCCCCTTGCCACTGGCTAAATGGTATTTGTTCATACTTTCCTATTTTTCCTACTTTAGCTACTCACATTTGTTAACCCATGCATGATTAGATGCATCATTAGATTTGAAAAGTATTGCAAGTCTCACATGTGTGTAAAGTTCTGACACAAGGGTCATTTTACCTTGCATCCACTCTTAGGGATGCAGGAAATGAGTAATTTCAGCACAAATCTCAAAACCATTGAACACTTCTATTCCTGCTTTTGTGTGTGTTGGGGGGATTGGTCCCAGTTCATCCAGTGAAAAGGGCCATGTGCTTTATTACAAATATGTAGCCAACAAGCAATTTATTTCCTCTTGTATGTTTGCAACCACCTGCTTTTCCTTTTGACTGACATGACAAGTGAAAATGTTCTAACTCAGAACTAGGGCATATCCAAGACTTATGATGCACCTTATCTGTCACTCAGTTTCCCTAGCTTGTATTTTTCATGTACTGGCAACATTAACATCTACTATGACCCACATTTCCATGGAAATGTGTGCATAACTTGCTTAGTATATTTTGATCCCCTTACCCAGTTTAGCGGGTATTGCCATCTAGTTGAATGCATGAGCATTGTCTGGAAGAGCTAAAATAAACCAAAACAAATGACATGTTTGACAGCGTGAGGATCTTTCCCCTCCACTAATGTGGATCAACCCCCCCCAGTGGCCTTCCTTTCAATCAGTTCTTTAAAATGAAATTGGGTAATTCTTCTTTAAATCATAAATTTGTAATGTAATCATAATTTTGCAACTATAGGCTGAATTAATGTCAACTTTGTAAAACAGAGTATTTCAGTATGATATTTGGCTAAGTGACTTGCCCTGGAAGGAGTTGCAGATCCCATATGGGAGGTAGCACATATGCTGCAATAAGCCAATCAGCATGGACACAAGTCTTCTTCCATGTCACCTTGGCCGGCTGCAAGTCCCTGCCAAGGATATGTGACACACATGAGGTGGATTCCTCCTCTGGTGCAACTGAGCTGCAGAATGGACCAGAAGAGGTGGGAAGGTGGTGTGAGAGAGAAAATAAGAACCTGCAAAGGAATTTTCCCACAAAAATGAGGATTAAACAATGACTGAGGAGGAATTTGGGGCAGTTTGCAGAGAAGAAGAAGATATGAAGCACAAAAGCTGGGTGGATGCTCATAATGGAGAGGAGAAGAGCTGGAAGTACTACCCTTGCTTCGGCTCTGATGAAGCAACTAACCATAGAGAATCTCAGGAAACTGAGGAACCTGGATCCAGACTGAGGGTCAGGTCTTTCAGCAAGAGTAAACCGCCCAGAGTTCCCATTGGGAAAATTGGTTGTGGTAAATAAATAAATAAATAAATAAATAAATAAATAAATAAATAAATAAATAAATAAATAGGAAAGACCTGATTCCTCGTGACAGACCCCATTATGCCCTTCATGCTGGAGGAAAAAACAGCTTAAATGCTTGTTGTGACAGCTGGCCAAAGATATCCATGAAGGAGGGCACAAGCATATAAACAATGACTTATTTGGGACCTCAGTATGTGACAGAATGGCTCCTCCCAAAAAGAACTGCCAGAATCACTCATTCAAGTCAGGCAGGCTGTCTGCAGGTACCGACCCCAAGGGACTCCTGGAAAGCATCGACAAGGAAACGAGCCTTCTCAGTGGTTGCACCTCACCTGTGGAATGAGGTTCCCCAACAAATTTGCCTGGCGCCCTCACTACAAGCCTTCAAGAAACTACTGAAAACCTGGCTTTATAGGTTGGCCTTCCCTGATCATTCTGTTTCAACCAACTTATATAAATAGGACACTGTCATTTCCCCCGCCTTATGATAATTTTCTACTAGTTATTTTTTTCCATTTGTTCTTATTTTGAATTGTCAAACCATTTTGATTTATTGTATTTGTGCTTATTTGCTTATTTGTTCTTTTTGTTATGATGATTTGATTATTTGGTTTGATTGATTAATTTTTATTTACTATTTTAAGTTGTTTAATCTGTTTTTGTATTTTGTATATGTTTGTAAACCACCCAGAGTAGCTTTTTTGCTACATGGTTGCAGTATATAAATCAAATAAATAAATAAATAAATAAATAAATAAATAAATAAATAAATAAATAAATAAATAAATAAATTTGGACTGTTTGTGTATAAAGTGGGGTAAAGTCAGACCAGTGGGATAAAGTTAGACCCTATCTCATTGCTTTATGGACTTGGTGGACTGAAGATAATTCCTCCTCTGGGATATGGTGACAGCAACTGTGCAGCAAAGAGAAACCTGGAACTGGTTTAAAATAAATATTTGTTACTTAATTTAAATACTGTTTCAGTCCTCTTCTGTGTGACATATGACACTGGGGTGTCTTTCATGGTCCCCATGCCATCACTGTTTTATGCTTGCACTTCTTCATGGTAGGGCAGTTTCAGACATTTTGCCTGGTCCCCAAGGAAACATAAACATGTTTGCCATAAAATCATAAAACTATAGCAAAACAAGAGCTTAAAGTCAGCAGTGATAAAACAGAACAACCAATGGTTCATAAGACTTCAAAGGATCAATAAACACCCAATGACTAATGCATGACTTGCTGTGACAGGGCTATTTTTTAAATGGCAGGCCAACTGAAACCCCCAAGTATATCAAGATACTGAGGCTACTTGGGCCCCAAGTGACGACCACAAATGTAGTTGCCCTCCCAACTATGAAAGGATATTTGAAATCACTAATATGGACAGGGAGGTCAATAACAAAGATAGTGCAATCATATATTTCTTGAACTAATTTGAGGCAACTGGTCATTACTTACTTAACTTTTGCATAATTTTAACTTCTGTGACTTCTCCTTACTGGTTTTGTTTTCTTATACCTAAAAATATTCAGCTTCTTGATTGTAGAAGATATTTCTTTATTTGACTATTTTTTTGACAAATGAGAGTCTTTAATGGAACCTTAAATTACTGGTGCTTATTCACAAAGTAATTTAAGGTTCTTCCAAAAGGCAACTAGAGAGCAGCCCCAAACTTAAACCATGTACCATTTTAGTCGAAATTATTGAACTTTTATACATACGTTTTGTGCAACCAAACAATTTTTTTAGCTAAATCCAAATAGAAGACACCAAATGAAATAGATGGGACTGGAAGTTATGGTGTGATTATACAGGAAGGCTGTCCCAGGTTGACTTGGGGGCAATTTGAAGCTTCCTGTGGTAGTTAAATATTTTGTCCTTCACATAGAATGCTGAATTGTTCTTGGCAATTTGGTGGGCAATAGTCCATATTGCACCCTCATATGTTACAGTTCTCACCAGGATGACATGTTGCTCATCATCTTCTATCATTAATATGTCTTCTTACCCAACTCTTTTTTAAAAATAATAATAATGGCTAAGTGGTATATAACAACATGTAAAACTGCAGCACTTATCTGACATAGCGCTAAATTGGAAAAGCCTAATTGAAAAAAAATGTTCAGAGGAAAAACAAGAGGTGCTCACTAGAAGGGATGTCCTCGGTTTATTGATATACCATGCCATGCTGAAGGCACAGTTTGCCAGTACTCTGGGGACATCCCCCCCCTCCTCAGGTCAGCACCTTTTGTCTTTATTCCAAACAATTTATTATGCAGTGGTGATTGTCAGAATTAAAGACTCATCTCCCCGATTCTACAGTCAACAGCTTCTGTGATTCTAAATGGGATTCTAAAGTAGACTTGGGACCTTTGGAAAATAAATGGAAAATACTTTATTAAAAAAAACATATGGTGTAGCTATAGGAACAGGAATTCAAGCAAAGTATTGTAGTGCTGCATCCTATGCATGTCAATTATGCAAATCTACCATTATGCAGCTCTACCCCCCCTCCAAATATATATATTCCTACAGGCACTTTTGTTGGCAGGCACAAAGAAGTGTGAAAAGCTGACATGGTTAAATTAAGACTTGCTTAGCGGATCTTTTTTTATTATTTTTCTGTTTCAGTAAACTGTGAAAAACATAGAGGCTTTTCTCTTTCAAAATCATCATAGGTGAGGCACATATGGCATGGCCTAAAAACAAATATCTTTGAGCCTGGGAGCTGATACCATACACTTCATGCTTGTTTGCTATTGTTAGGAGAGGAAGCAGTCCAAGATGTGTCTGAGCATGTATAAGTGTGACTTAATACCATCACACTCATCACAACCTCTGAGAGGTCATGAGCATAAATGGGATGTGGCCCAGACTCTAAGCATCTGTGTTTATCTTGGCTGTGTGCTTCTGTCAGCTAGTGCAGATGGTCAGTAAATATGAATAATGAAGCCAGTTCCTGCCATTGCTACTTGGGCATTTACATGCTCAGTATACTTCAGAATTATGATAAACACATAGTAAACTAAATCAAGCATCATTTCCTTCCACCACCTCTAGTCAAATATTGAACATTAGTTTTAGAAGCACAGATGTTTCTGGAGATAAATTCTAGTCCTGTCTCTGCCAAGGCAATAAATAAGAAATTGGATGGCTGAGACGTTTTAGACACTGATTTATATTTCTGAGGTACCCTTCTATGCAAACTTTAGAGTCAATTAACAGGTGAAATTCAAATATGAGATTCCTTAAGACAGAGCTTCCCAATCTTGGGTAACCCAAGTGGTTTTGGACTAAATCCCCAAAGTCTTCACCATTAGGTGTGCTGGCTGGGATTTCTGTTCGTTGCAGTCCACGAACCTGGTTTTAACTCTGCCCTTTGGGTGATGTTTTACTCCAAGCTGTGTTGGAGTGTTCAGGGGGAAAGAAACAAACTGCACAAGGTCATCAGAATTATTTGCCCATTTCCAGTCTAGAAAAACCAAGAAAATGTTATAAGATAAAACTGTTTGGCAATGAGACCACAACTCCACCAAGAAAAGAGAAAAGAAAGAGATGGACAGGCAGACTGTAATGTCCTAAAGTAATGTCCTGTCCTATTTAAAACCCACAAAAAAGCTCATCATAGGCTTCCAAGAGAGGGAAAATGGATCTCTCTCTCTCTCTCTCTCTCTCTCTCTCTCTCTCTCTCTCTCTCTCTCTCTCTCTCTGGTTGTCTAATTTTCTCTTGAATACCCCCAGTGCTGGAGCACTCACCACCTCACAAGATAATTGATTGTATTGTCTTGTTGCTGCAAATTGAAGCTGGGTGGCTTTGGAAGTGATTTTTTTCCTTCTCTGTTTCTTTGGATATTATTTCAGGCATGCAGCCCCCAACAACAACAACAACAAACACAAGGGGAGCACCAAATTTGTCTCCCTGTATTTCTCCCTGATAGTATCTTATTTACTTGAGACACACACCGCCAATTCACCAGCATGAGATAATCAGGGCCAGTGTGTCCATTAAGGTGAACTAGACAGTTGCCTAGGGTGCCTAAATGGACAGGGGACACTGGCCAGCCTGCTGCCCCCACCGTCCCCCCACCGCTGGCCACCGCTGTCAGCCCCCCGCACCTGCCGCCACCCCCCGTGCCCCCCGCTGCCGCCCCCTGACGCCCGTCCCCCTGCTGCCACCACCCACCCGCTGCCCCACCCCACCGCCACCGCCGCCACCGCCGCCACCTCCCACTCGCCGCCCAGCCCCCCTGCTGCCGCCCAGCCCCCACCGCCATTGCCCCACCTCCCCCGCTGCTGCTGCCGCTGCCTCCCGCTTGCCCACCTCCCCACCCCCGCCGCCGCCATGCCCCCCACCGCCCGCTGCCCCCGCCGCCACCCACCCCTCGCCTAGGGCTCAAAAAACCCTAGCACCGGCCCTGGAGATAATCCGGAGCCTGTCTCTGTTCCCATCACTTTGCCTCCTTGTCCTCTAGTGCTTTGGCATTTTTAAGGAAACAAAAATAAAAGCAGCAAAGGAAATTAAATATCTAAGTAAGGCAAGATAAATTGATACTGCTGCTTTTGTAGGCATTTCCCTTGCAGCCTGTACTGCTCCTTTTCCTTTGCATTGACTTTTGGGGAGGTGAGTGCAGATCTCCCCCACCAACAACCCCCGCCCCCAGTTAAAAATTAGCCCTCAGTTTTCTAAGTAGCACACACCCCTGATGCATATGATTATTAAAATGTGGGATAAGACAGACACTAATAAGTCTTACAAGGCAAGACTTACAGAGTTAAAGAGGAATCTCCTGATACTATGGTCTGAGCGCATTCTTCCAAGAAAGACCAAAGCCACTCCATAACCACATCTCCAAGTCCCATTTCAGAGAGGCTCTGAAAAGACACAATGGTTAATAGGATCAAAAGCTGTTGAAAGGTCCACTAGAAATGGACATACACCCTCATCCAGTTCCTGCCAAGGCAATCAAAGCTTTTTTCTATCCCATAACCAGGTTTGAAAATAGATTGGAATGAACCTAGATAACCCATCTTTTCACAGAATCCAGGGAGCTGAAAGGCTATCACTGCAGCACTTTAATCCGTAATGAAATACTGGAGATTATTTAGTAATTTTCATTATAGTAGGATTCAGGGAAGTCTTTTGCAACAATAATCTTACAATTGCCTATTTTAGACAGGTTGTAACCCTGCTTTCTTAGAGAAAGACATTCACCATTCATCATTATCCACTTCTTATCCTCTTGGGCAGATGTTCCAACTACTTTTATGAGTAAAGGGTCATCTAGTAGCTATCATTTCTACGAGAATCCTGCTCGTATCTTGTTGTTGTATAGCCTGCAAGGTATTGGACAGAGAGGAAAAGAACAACTACAGGGTCCATGTCAGAATACATCTGAGCAACTTTACCTGCAAAGTGCTCTAACACTTGTCCACAGAAAACTGTCAAGTGGTCTACATTTTTATTTCATGATTAAGATCACAACAGGCCCTTGACCATTCAGAACAGCTTCACTGAATGACTCTGAGAAGATGCAGCAGTGGTAAAGGTAAATTATTTCTTCACTGCCAACAACATCCCAGAGTAAGCCTTGCAGCAATGTTTGCTTATATATGCTCTGAATTTTCCACGGTTATTGACTCTGTCCTTCTTGTTTCATCTCTGTCAGTTTTTTTAATGAGCCAGGAATCTATTCTAGGCTCACTCCATGGGAGGGAATGATGAAAAGTACTTGTGTCCACTATCCTAGCTGTTTCCCCATTTTAGAGGTTAACCAGGGCTTCAAATAAATCACCTACTAAGACACCAGGAAATTCCTCAGTTGCTGGCAGGGAACCATCCATACCAAACCAGCCTTTTGCAGCAGATTTTCTTAATTGCTTATCTAGATATACATTGTTGCATAAACTGTGCATCCCAGTGAATTGAAATACAGTGGTACCTCAACTTACGAATTTAATCAGTTCCAAATGCATGCTCTGAAGTCAAACTACTCTTAAGTCGGGGTACCTATCTAGATAATTGAAAAAATAAGTTAAATTTTTTTAAAAAATGAAAACAAATTATGTGTAAGTCGAGCAGACCATATCTAAAATGTGTAAGGTGACAGTTAAAATGCCAACAGTTTTCTGCTCTTGAGTCGAATTGCTCTTAAGTCGAGCTGCTCTTAGGTCGGGGTACCACTGTACTACCAGAAAGTAATATGACCATGTCAACAGAACCACAGAGAATTCCCTCACATCTAGATCACCCTTATCTCATCCTCCCTAAAAGACAAGGTTCAATATGTCTCCGGCATTGTTGGCAGAGCCACATACCACTTGGAATAAAGCATGGAGGACATGAAGTCCTCAAGCAGTGCATCACTATGGATATTAAAGTTTTGCAGCAAAGCAGTCTGAGGAGATACCACAACCACCAAAAACAGTTTGTCTACCTAAGTTATTTATTTGAACACTAAACTGGAAGATTGCACCAAGAGAATCTATCTCAGGCCTGATGTGGAAGAAAGAAAGATTGAAAGAACATTTCAACTCTGTCTCCCCATCCACCGGGTCTCCCTTGGTATTTCCCAGAGACCCTTCAATGGCGGACTTCAGTGAGACTGGACTTTTCTATGTCACACTGGCCAAAGTCTGGCAGATTTGCAATAACTATTGGATTCTGTTGCTCCAGAAAGCAATGCCAGGGGATTGCGACTTAATAGGAAGAAGAAGAGATGGATGGGTATCAGTAAAAAACCAAAGATGGTACACAGAACCTTCTCAAGACTGAAACTGATATAACTGAGAGTACCATATGTCAAGTACAACTGGGATTTTTCATGCAAAATCTGTTGTAGAATTGAAATTCATTCCAGAAAATGAAAAAGTCTTGACAAGCTAAAATATATCTATCAGATTTCCTATCTGAATACGTTGATCTTATGTATTTAGTATACTTCTCTAGTGTGGAATTACAGATGCATTAGGCAGGAAGCTGGAAGCATTAGAGATGTGAACATACAGCTGAATTCTGAAGATACCTTGGACACTAATGTGGCCGCATTACAGCATTTGGATAAAAAGCTAGAATGTACTATAAAGAGAAGGAAATTACAATATTTCAGTCACATAATGCACACTAACAAATACCATCTGCTGCATGTTATCCTTCAAGGAAAAATAAATGGGAAGCGTGGCTTGGGGTGTAGAAGAACATCCTGGCTTAAGAATTTAAGCCAATGGTTTGCAGTGAGCACAGCTTCTTTATTTCCAATAGCTTTAAAAACCAGTTCATGCTACTGATCACCAATGTTCTACGAGGACATGACACTTGAAGAAGAAGACTGGCCAAAAAGGCCTGATTCTATAGGGTGATACCACTTAAGAGATCTAAGTCTCTACTTGACAAAATTGCAGGCAGCAGTGAGAGTTGGGTGCTACCCTTGCCTTCCTTCACCTTGAAGATGTGAAGTTGTACCTCTTTGCCAGGGTGTGATAGGTTAGGCTCAGTTGGATTGCACAAAACTAGCAAGCATTTATATCTTAGCAGCATGCTAAGGTATAAATACATCCTATAGAATCTACTCATCCTACTGAATCAACAAATTTATACATCTACGTAGGAGGGTAGCAGTCTAAATCTCTTGTTCTCCTTTCTCCACAGTTATATGAGACAGAGAAAGGGAGCGAGGCACGGCTCATCTAACCCACATTCTCCCTCCTCTTTGGCGCTCCACTTTCCAACTTTATATTGATATATTCATGTTGCTTCTGAAGAACCTTTGGTATTCTGTTTGATGCTGTCTATAGACTGCTATTTTCTAGCAGAGACCCCAAAAAAGCATTAATAATTCACGCCTGTTTCCACACTGAAAATGTCTTGGAAAGTAAATCTCACAGT
Source organism: Phrynocephalus forsythii (assembly GCA_029282475.1). NCBI lineage: Eukaryota > Metazoa > Chordata > Lepidosauria > Squamata > Agamidae > Phrynocephalus > Phrynocephalus forsythii. Next base: position 49,388,905 of record JAPFRF010000006.1, on the reverse strand, counting down.
TAAAAAAATGAGAATATAAGAAACCCAAATCAGTCCTGCATCATTTTGCCACAATTTTATGGACCACGAATTACTGTGGTTTGATCGTCTGTGTGTCTCAAAAATAAATCCTGATTTTGAAAATCCAGACTTGAACCACACCACCCCTTCCCCTTTCTCACGCACTTCCAGTCACTTTTCAGAAAGGCTTGTCTGATCTGTTTCTTTAGTGGTATATAGTTGCTTCCTAAATGGCACAAGGATTTTGTTTTGGTGAAAACCCCTGTGTCCTATAGTCACTGAGATGTTTAACCATTACAGCCAGCTATGGAGACATGCCTGAAGTAGTAAGGTAAATGTAAAGGTTCCCCCCCAAAAAAAAACATGCAGGCTAGTCATGTCCAACTCTAGGGGTGGTGTTCATCTCCGTATTCAAGCTGAATAACCAGTGTTATGCAAGTCCATGGCCATGTGGCTATGGCATGGCTGCAAGGAAACACTGTTGTACCTTCCTGCTTTTTTATAGTGGTACCTATTTATCTACTAGGGTGTGTGGTGGCTCAGTGGACTAAGGCACCGAAACTGTAGACTGCAAAGTTGGCAGCTCAGCGGTTCGAATCCCGGGTGCCACACAGCGGAGTGAGCTCCTGCTGATAACCCCAGCTCCTGCCAACCTAGCAGCTCGAAAGCATGTAAATGCAAGTAGATAAATAGGTACCACTGTAAAAAGCAGGAAGGAAAAACAGTGTTTCCTTGCAGCCATGCCGGCCACATGGCCATGGACTTGCACAGCACTGGCTCTTCTGGCAGTTGGACACGACTAGCATGCATATGCGGGGGGAACCTTTACCTTTTTTACCTTATTTATCTACTTGCATTTACATGTTGTTGAACTGTTAGGTTGGCAAGAGCTGGGGTGAACAGCGAGAGCTCGCTCCACTCCCGGGATTCGAACTGCTGAGCTGCCGACCTTGCAGCCGAAGCCTTAGTCCACTAAGCCACCACACTGACATAAAAGAAGGCACCCTTTTATCTTATTCATATTCATTGGGCTTTTTTATCTTGTTTTCTCTTAAGAGAATTAAAATGTGAATGTATATATAGTGCCCCAAAATAGATAGAATGACTCTGGGGACTGAAGAAGGGTTGATTTATGTTACCAAACAGACAAACAGTTATGTGCACATATGTGCATGGACACACATATAAACATCACAGGACACATTAACTAGCATTTTCCTATCTAAGCATTCTCTGGAAGTAGGGGTTTCTTCCTCTTCTCCTTTGAATACATAAATTATGGGATTTTGTTTCTACAATAATTTTTCTTATACAATTATTATCTACTTGACTCAAAATAGTTTTAAGAAGGGGGAAAGAGAGAAAAACATAGCAAGACTCAATAGATTAATGGGTGCATTGCTGCAATATAATTACTATTTCTTACACCTACCAAGATTAATGTCTGAAATTAAGCTTTAGAATTTAATATGAAGCAAGAGATCAGTTCTTAATCTGATTTTCTTTTCCATGCACCCAAACCAAATTGATTGGTAGCACTATCAAGACTACAGGCAAGATTTTATGAAGGACATTCCAGTCACCTAAAATATACTGTAAAGTTATAGATTGCCATGCTTTTGTTAATATCAAAGACATTATCTATCTATATTTATTTTTGAATGCCATTTATACCAACTTTTGTGGTACATTTTTACTTTGTGTTTGTTTATTTGTTTAAATTATTTCTATCTCATCTTTCTCCTCAAAAGGACCCAAGGGGGCTTACATAATCTAAAACTAAACTCAACTAAAAGAAAAAGAAAAAGAAACACCCCCTCCAAAACTCCTCCTCTCTGCCCTATGTATATCGGTGACCCGTGACTGAGCAGTCCTTCACATTTGTGCAAGCAGACTTCAAAGGAATCACATACTCAAACCATTGACAACAATCACAAAAAGTGCAAAATAATGTACAAGTTCCAGGAGGTGAGCAAAGCTCCAGCTCTGACACTTATACACAAGTAGATTTTAAGGATTATTCTCTTCTCCTCATGAGCTTCCGTTTCTTTCCAGGGGTTGGGACTTGAGTCACAGGACTTACTCTCAAGTTTGCCTTAAGCCACACTGGTGTGTTGATTTGGACTCAACTCATGGTGTTTTTTCCCCAATGACTTGGACTCAACTTGTGGTTTGGAACCCACCTAAGGGTGTTTATACACGACCCCTAAGCTCCGATGCAAATGGCTGCAAGCTCCGGAGCTTAAATATGTTTCCCCACCAGCTCCGGAGTTTGCAGACAATTAAGTGCGACCACGCCCACTTTAGCGCGACCCAGCACACTTTTCTTGTACCTTCTCTCTGGAGGTGAAAAATCTTTGATGGCAGTGCAACGACAGTGAGTGCGGGGCTCTCCTCACTTCTGTTTGCTGCTTTTTGGCTCCCACCCCTTTAAGAGCTACTTAAGAGTTACTTAAGAGCTACTGGAATGTTGCAGGGGGGAAGAGCTGGCAAGAGTGAGAGGCAGAACGGGGAGGTGAGCCACGGTCTTTCTTCCTTTTTTTCTCCCTCCCCTCACACAGCCAGCAGCCAGGGTGGGGACACAGGAAGAGTGACAAGCCCCTAAGATTCTCTGATCCAAATTTAAGGGACCAGCGGATCTTAGGGGTCATGTAAAAGTGCCCTTAATCTTCTCTTTCTTCTGAGGAAAAGAGCTTGTTTTTAGTCAGGACTCAGGACTTGGTACCAAAGATATGGACTCAAATTGGGATTCAGAACATCCCTTTTTGTTTCTGGACTCAACTCCAGCATCTTTAATAATGGGGAGGTTTTAATTTCTTCTTAAACAGCATTTAAGTAAGATATGTGTGTCAGTCCCCCCCCCCCCCCGTGAAAAAGAATGCAGTGTATTTGCATAGAAATAACTACGGCAAACTAAAATCTTAACTTTCAGCTATTTTAATCAGTCTCTCGGACATCATGATAATTACTTCTCATTGACACGTTTGAAGAGCCTCCTGGCAGCAGCTGAATACATTCACGTCAATTGATGTTTTCCCTGAAGTAAGATGAGATGCACACGATACCACAGAGTGGGCAAATCATATTTTTCATCGCTGCCTAATAATTAGTAGAAATTCATTATTCTGTGTTTGCTGGAGACCTAACAAAATAAGCTTGTAATTAGTTGTAGCTCTCGGCAAGGTAAATATTTGATGTGATGCTGGTGAATCAGATTCTAGTGATAGAACCAGTCAGCTGATTCAATCTTTCTTTATCTGTTAATAGGATTCTAAACATTAACAATGAAGACAAGGACAAATTTGTCTTCCATTGTCATGCCACACTGTCAACACACAGCACAAGATACAGTGTTGAAGGGCAGAAAAAACCCTGCTAATGAACTCTCTAGGCCAATGGTTCCCAACCCCTTGGTCTCCAGATGTTCTTTGGCTGCAATACCCAGCAATTCTTGTCAGCGCTATTAGTGATGAAGGCTTCTGGCAGTTTTAGTCCAAGAACATCTGAGGACCCTAGGTTGTGAACTATTTAGAGCATGGATCTCCACTGGCTATTGCTTTAGGCAAAAGATTAATGCACCACCCATCTATACTTTGAACTGGAAATACTTTGTTTTGAACCAGCCAAATTTAAATCTTGAATGTGTTTTAATGCAGAATTAAGAGATATTTCAGATTGAGCATGTGTTCAATCTCCCTTTTCGACACTTGATGCCAAACGAACATTGGCTCTATCCAGATTTGTATCCAAATTTCTCTCTGAAAAAGTCTTCTTTTCATCAAGTCACCTGCTTCTCTTTAAGAAATCTTTGAAAAATATCTAAGATCTGTATTAGGGATCAGCACAAAACAAAAAACAAAATGAAATGACGACACAGCATTTCATTACAGATTAAACAAAATGGTGGGTTGCTTTTTTTGTTTGTTTAAACAGTTTCATTTCTCTGTAAAAGGGAATCTTCTGCCTTGTGTCATTCTAGAGCAGTGTTTTTCAACCACTGTTCCGCGGCACACTAGTGTGCCGTGAGATGTTGCCTGGTGTGCCGCTGGAAAAGCTGACGAATATCAGCTTTGTGTTCAGCCAAACAGGCCCAGGTTGCGCACTGAATAAAGTATTTTATAATTTTTCATATTTCTGTTTACTATTTCATAATAAAGTAATTATAAAATACTTTATTTGTGTTTATTTGATTCCTATTCAAGAGAATTACTTTATATATAGTCAATATAGGCACAGAGTTAATTTTTTTAACATTTTCTAATGGTGGTGTGCCTCGTGATTTTTTTCATGAAACAAGTGTGCCTTTGCCCAAAAAAGGTCGAAAAACACTGTTCTAGAGGACAATGTAGAGGCAGTTAGGACCTGGCCGCCATTTGCTCACAGTTGCAGGTGCCATTTTAGGCTTGTCTCACTGGCTGCTGGAGGTGGTTGGATCACTGTAATCAGTGAACCAATCAGTGTTCCACTCCAGTGCCTTCCTCCCCAACCAGATTGCAAGCTCTGCAAGGCTGCAGCCTGTCAGATGTTGATGCTGCTGGCTGAGATTGGCTCGCTATAATTAGTGATCCAATCAGTGTTTTGAGTGGATCTCCCCCAGTTCTGGTATTTTGTGAGAGGGAGAGAGAGTGTCCCTCTATCCACTTTACTCTTGCCCTGCATAATTTTGTATGTCTCAATCATATCCCCCCTCAGGCGCCTTGTCACTGGAGGTCTTGGAAGAACCAATTCTCAATGTTTGCCTTAAAAAATATGAAAGCAAAGTTCTCAGGGGAAATACAGAGAAGGACTCTGGCCTGGATATGTCATGGGTGCCAGAAAATACCCCACCCCAGTTCTGGTTTCTCAAGTTGTGGCTATAGTACAGTAAATGTTTTGTGAAGTGCAGGACTTGCAATGAAGTGTCATTGCAGGAAGAGCTGAAAGTCCACACCTGAGACCGATCACAGCAAAGGTGTACACAGCCATCAGAATTCACAGTGACCTCGTGCATATGGGGTATCTTTCATGTTCATCAATCTGTCCAAGATGCTTGAAAGAAATTTACAGCAAGCCATTTCCTCTCTTGTTCTCTAAGGATAGCATAAGGTGTTGCCTTCCTGTGAATGAGACTAATAGCCCATTAAACCAATAACTCTCTAAGAGCAGGTGGCCAAGGTAACAAGCAGAACTTTCAGGCTGTCTGAGATTTTGGACATTAATCCTGAGACACTGTGTCTTTGAAACTGTAAATGCTGCACTGAGATCAGGGATGTTTTTGAAACATTGTTAAGAAGATGCAGAATATATCTCAAAATGGCAATTTTTAAAGTCATAAGAACATAAGAACATAAGAAGAGGCATGCTGGATCAGGCCAAAGGCTAGTCCAGCTTCCTGTATCTCACAGTGGCCCCACCAGATGCGTCTGGGAGTGCACGAGACTAGATATCTCTCTCCTGATACCACTCCCCTGCATCTGGTCCTTGAGGTACCCCAGTTTTAAGCTTGGAGATGATACATCTCCCTCATCGTTTGTAACCTGTGATGGACTTTTCCTCCAGGAATCTGTCCAATCCCCTTTTGAAGGCATCCAGGCCAGAGGCCATCACCACATCCTATGGCAGGGAGTTTCACAGACTAACTGTCAATGTGATGTTTAACTTGAGGAGGACTTCAGTGTTCAAGACGCAGGCATGTTTCTTGAAGCTGAGATGAGGTTTGTTTGCTTCTAGATTTATCTGGAACCCTGGCTGTCTGTGCTTGTCTGAGTTATTCTGAGAATTCCATTCCAGAAAAGGAACTTGAAGGAACTTCAAAATAAATACAAATATCACCCTGGAATAGACATGGGCACGACTTGGCAAAATTGTCGTTTCCGTTTTCGGATATTGTTTCCATTACGTAACGGAAATGGTAACGACAAGCTGTCAGAACTCAAACTCGAACCGAAAAAAAGAAAAATTGGGTCTGATCGCGCGGTGATCACGCAATGCCAAGCGGCACAGAAAAAAAGTTTTAAAAATAAAAAACCCCGATTCCCGGCCAAAAAAAAGGCGAAAATAAAAGGGCACCCCAGAGGGGTGGTTTCAAAAAAGCCCCAGGCTTCCCCCTCCTGTCCTGGGCTGCTGGTACCAGGCTGAGAGGGGGCATCCTCGGCGTCTCCATTTGCCATGCGGTGCGGGGGGTCCAAAATGGCATCCGCAATATTTTTTTTTGAAATCGTGGTCCAAAAAAACCACCAAAGCACCACAGAATAGAGATGGGCACGACCAGAAAAAAAATTTCGAGTTGTCGTTTTTCAGGACGGGTCCGTTTCGGGTCGTTTCCGTTTTTGCAAATTTTTCAAAAATTTGTCATTTCGTTGTGTCATTTGTCGTTTGTCATTACCGCCACAATTTACCGTGACTTGACTTCCCAGAGCATGGGGTTAGGAGGTAAGGGCTAGGCTTAGGGTAACGGTTAAGGTTAGGGTGGGTTAGTGGGCTGTACCTCTGGGTGCCTCTGGCCCACTAAGAACACAGTGTACTGGCGTATGGGTTAGGGTTAGGGTTAGGATTAGTCTTAGGGTTGGTGGGCTTTTTATGCCCTCTCTGGCACATCCAGAACTCTCAGCAAAACCTGGCCATGCGATTGGTGGAATGGCTCCAAAAATTTGCATGGTCCCATCCCATGGCCAGCCCATCATTGCGCATGCGCAGGTGTAAAAAAATAAAAATAAAATAAAATAAAATAAAATCAATGGAGATGTTTTATTGCAAGAAAAACCCACTGCTGCTACTGTAAAAATTCAAGCATTTCAAATAGCTAATTTTCGCATGTTTCTGTGTTGCTTTGGTGGGTTTTTGGACCACAATTTCAAAAAAAAAATTGTGGTTGCCATTTTGGATCCCCCTGCACCGCATGGCAAATGGAGACGCCGAGGATGCCCCCTCCCAGCCCGGTACCAGCAGCCCAGGACAGGACGGGGGGAAGGCTGGAGTGGGGACCCCCCCCCAGAAACCACCCCTCTGGTAGGTGCCCTCAGGCAGGCATATTTTCGCCTGCTTTTTTGGCCGGGAATCAGGGGGGGGTTATTTCTAAAACTTTTTTTCTGTGCCGCTTGGCATCGCGCGATCACTGCGATGCCAGGAACGACAACGACAAATCAGACCCAATTTTTCTTTTGTCGGTTCGAGTTCGAGTTCTGGGGGAGTAATTGTCGTTACCGTTTCCGTTGTGTAACGGAAACGGAAACGAGAATTTCGCCAAGTCGTGCCCATGTCTACCACAGAAACATGTGAAAATTAGCTATTTTAAATGCTTGAATTTTTACAGTAGCAGCAGTGGGTTTTTTATAGCAGTAAAAGGTTGCACTGATTTTATTTTATTTTATTTTTATTTTTATTTTTTTACACCTGCGCAATGATGGGCTGGCCACGGGACGGGACCATGCAAATTTTTGGACCCATTCTACCAATCGCATGGCCAGGTTTTGACTGACACTTCTTGATGTGTAAGAGGGCATAAAAAGCCGAGGCACTCCCAGAAGAGTCGCAGTCCGGGCTTGGATATGGGTGGGAGAGGGCTGTGTGTAGCTGGCTGCTGTGCTAGACTAGTTTCAATTTCGCGGAGCCTTTAGATTTCAGTTAGGCAGGCAGGGAGGGAATTGATTCAATTGAATTTTTAGGAAATAATAATAATTCCTTTCATTCTCTGTCTGCTGTGGGGAATAGCAATGCAGTTTATTCTTTTTTATTCTCCTGCAGTTTGTTGGGATTTCTTTTCTGATAGTGCTTCAAAGGGGGGGGGAGTTTTGAGTGGGAGGGGAGGTGTGGGTTTATTTTAAAATTTTCATTTGCTTGGTGGCAAGCCAAGGTCCTTTCATACCCTGCCTGCAGCTCTGCTGTGGGTGCACAGCCCACTTTGTTTGCAATAAAAATTGCAATTGCTTTATTCGATGCAGTCTTGTGCAGCAAGTCAGTTTAAAGTGTTTTCAGCCTGCTCTGGGTCATTGCGGGACCCGCGCCCCCCCGCCCGTGTGCCCACGCGCCTGCGCACCCTCCCCTCCCTTCTGCCGCTGCCGCCACCCGCCCATGGCCCCCCGCCACCCCACCTGCCGCCTAGGGCACAAAAACACCTAGCGCCGGCAAGACGCCACTCGCTGGGACGTCAAATTGTGTGAAATCGCGGCGGCGGTAACAAGAAACAACAAACGACACAACGAAATGACAAATTTTTGAAAAATTTCACGAAAAATGGAAACGACCCGAAACAGACCCGTCCTGAAAAACGACAACTTGAAAAACAATTTTTTCTGGTCATGCCCATCTCTACCCTGGAAACCTCTGCCAGAAAGACATTGTAGAAGCATTTGTCCAAGTGAACCATGAAACTAGTGAAACAACTATGTTATTATTCTGATAGAACTGCTCTAATACAGGTGAAAAAAGAACAGAAATAGTATAACTGTGGATCAGAGAAGGCAGAGGGTCAAACCCCGGAGGTTACCTAATATTGTTAAATAGATAGGCCTTATGTCACCATGTTTCTATTCATTCTTATTTCCTACTTGTCCTGCTTCTTGCCACTCAAAAACAGTTATCCTTATTCATGAATCATCTCACATTAAAGGTCAGGCAGCTCCAAATATATTGTATATTGTATCACAGGCTCAGAGGTAAAGTGATAAAATATTTAATGGAAAAATAAGAATCGGGTAGGGTGAGCACATTTTGAAAGTTTAGCAACCAGATGAGGAGGCAACTTTATGTCATCCAGGTCTGCCACAGAAGCAGCTTTACCAGAAAACATCATCATTTTGGTTTTTTAACAAAGCTATATTTTTAAATTTTAAAGATGTAATCAGTTGTGACCCTACAATCCAGTGGAAGTGTATGGTGGTATTTGTTCAACAACCATGACCAGCTACATACCGGGGGTGGGGGTGGGGAGTGTTCCTTGTATCAAATTCTTGCTTCTTATGAAACAGTTTTAGTTTGTTTTTATTGGAGGCTGCTAGAAATGCAGCTAAACAAACAAGCTTGGCTGGCGAAGTGCTAAATTGTAAAAGTATATGGAGTCATGAAGAGTCGGTAACGACTGTAATGACACAACACACACATATCTACACTACCTTCTTTGACTCGGACTTATACATAAGAATCTCATAATAAGTCCATTAAATTCAATAGAACTTACTTCCAAGCACGTTTACCACTGATGGTTTTCCAGATGTTGGGCTGTGCTTACCCGCCATTGCCTTTTGGCCATTCCTGGACTCATGGTCATCCATCAGGGTGCTGAATGGCCCCACTTTTCTCACTGTTAACACTGCAACTTTCTATTAACTTACCTTAAAGGAGACCCAGATGAACTCAGGGGATTTACTTTCAAATATCTGGCTGGATATCTTATTGGAAGTTCAGTTCCCCATTTTGCCGCACATGAAAAGAACCAGCCTGTATAGCCTTGGACATGGTTGCACAGCCTGCAATACCTACAGCAGAACAGAACCTGGAACCATTTGCAAGTATTCTGTACCTAAAACACCCCGAAAAAGGTTGCCGTAAGTTAATAATTGACTTAGGGCCTTTTTAACGACCCCTAAGATCCACTGGCCACTTAAATTCGGACCAGAGATCTTAGGGGTTCCTCGCTCTTCCTCTGTCCCCACCCCCCTCCGCACTTCCTGGTTGCTGGCTGCCTGAGGGAGGGAGAAAAAAGAAAGAAAAGAATGCCGGTTTACCTCCATTTTGTTCCCAACAGCATACAGATCTCTTAAAGGGGCGGGGCGCAAAAAAAGAACAAACAGAAGCCAGGAGAGCCCTGCACTCACTATCAAATATTTGGATCAAATATTTGTCACATCCAAAAAGCAGGTACAAGAAAACTGCTGTTTGGTCGCGCTAAAGTGGGCGGGGTCGCTCTTAATTGTCTGTAAAGTCCGGAGCTGGTGGGTAAACATTTTTAAGGTCTGGACCTTGCAGCCATTTGCGGCGGAGCTTAGGGGTCGTGTATAAACGCCCATAATGTGGCTCAGTTATTGTGGACATGTATAAAGGTTCACTCAGCCTTCCATCCTTCCGAGGTAGGTAAAATGAGTACCCACCCAGCTTGCTGGGGGGGCAATGTGTAGCCTGCACACTGTAATTAAAATTGTAAACCGCCCAGAGACGACTTGTAGTGGTATGGGGCGGTATATGAGCAGAACACTTTTACATAAAAACCATAAGAAACAGACACAGCAAATAGAGGTTTACAGAATAAATTTTGCAAATAGAAACTTTGATTCAGTGACAGGTTGAGTATAATGGAAGCCAAGAGTTAATTTTAAATGCTCCTGTTTTGAATTTTGGGTAAAACTGCTCTCCCAAATCAAAAAGATTACATTAAAATTTGGGATCAATTGTTTTCTGTATTTAAAAGGGAAAAATAGTTATTAACATTCACTTTCATTGTGAAATTAGTCTGTCTCTGTTATTTAATTCCGCAGCAGCATGCATTATACATAAAATGGGCTAAAATGTGCATTTACTAGCAAGCCAGCTTCATAATCAGCATGAGAGTTACTGTTGGCATGACAAGTGCTTATGAATTATGGCATTGCTGCCGGCAAAACTATTTATCTGTGTGACACTGTGTGTCACTTTTGAACTTGGACTTGACATCCTTAGAATTATATTTTCATCAATCTGAAAGATCAAGCTTCCTGTGCTGACTCACTTGGGTCAACCTTTTGCAAGCAACTGGATTTACCACTTGAACTATAAACCCTTTGTGAATAATTTTGGGCATTGATGTCTGATAGCCTAGAGCACAGATCACGGTTTTGGAGCCAAAGAAAAGATGTCAAAGGGAAATTATCTCTCTTTCTGCATACAGAATGATCTATCCCAAATAGATTCTTCATATGGTTGATTTCACCTCGCTCAATGAAGTATTATATTTGTTGAGTTTCATTGTAGGGAGAACATAAGAATATAAGAACATAAGAAGAGCCATGCTGGATCAGGCCAAAGGCCCATCTAGTCCAGCTTCCTGTATCTCACAGTGGCCCCACCAGATGCTTTTGGAAGCGCATGAGATTAGATATCTGTCTCCTGATACCACTCCCCTGCATCTGGCCCTTGAAGTACCCTGGTTTTAAGCCTGGAGATTACACATCTCCATCATGGTTTGTAACCTGTGATGGACTTTTCCTCCAGGAATCTGTCCAATTCCCTTTTGAAGGCATCCAAGCCAGATGCCATCACCACATCCTGTGGCAGGGAGTTCCATAGACAAACAACACGCTGGGTGAAAAAATATTTTCTTTTGTCTGTTCTTACTCTCCCAGCCCTCAATTTGAGTGCATGTCCCCTAGTTCTGGTATTTTGTGAGAGGGAAAAGAGAACATTGCCATGCCCTATAAAGCTAATTTTTAAAGTACTTAGGCCATAATTCAAAAGACTCAAGATGCCTCTTTTGCCCAAAGGACTTAATTGATACCAAAGATAATTTTTCAGTGGGGAAGCTTCAGTGGGGTAGAACTGTTTATAGCCTCAGCAACAGGAATTTCAGATGAAGAAGCAAAATAGAATAACAGCTGCTTGCAATGGCTGACTGCAGTGATTAGTAAATTTCACCTGTTTCTGAACCCCTCTTAAAGATGGATAGAAGCTAAGACATAGCTGGATAGTTGATCTTAAAAATTGTGATGTCCTGGTTGTGCATTAGTGCAATATTAAGTTCTTCACTAGATCTTTACCACTTTTCCAAGGACCAAATGGGAATGCTCAGATGTATTTAAACTAATTGTTTTCAAATTAGAATGAGGCTATTGAGGCAACTTCATATAACTACTGGAGGATATGGTGAGTGTGACTGATACTCTTGAATTGAAACTGAGGTGAGGATCATTCAGTCTGTTTAGCTATCTTTTTCAACACACAGCTCGGGCCAAAGGGCCCATTACAAGGGGGTGGGCTAAACACTTACACAAAATGGTTGCCAGTCCTGGTTATGTTCAAGAAATAATTCTGCAACTTCTAGGGCAGGGATGGCGAACCTATGGCACGGGTGCCAAAGGTGGCACTCGGAGCCCTTTCTGTGGGCACCCAACATTGCCCCTTCATAGTCACCTGTATACAGGTTAAATTACTGTATTGGCACTTTGCAAAAAAAAATTAGTGGGTTTTTAATTGCAGTTTGGGCACTTGCTCTCTAAAAGGTTTGCCATCACTGTTCTAGGGATGCGTGAAGACTTGCTTATCAATTCCCCATACTCTAAAAACTCTTATAAAAGCCCTCATTCACCCATAGTTTCTGAGTTGTGGGACTGCTGTAAGAGAAAGGATCCATGCATTTAAGACCTTAACAAAACTTATGAGGGGTGTGTCCTGTCCCAGACCAGTCATAAGACACTCTCAAGCTCTCCACTGTTTATTGAATCAGACTCAGCTTTCTAAATTTTTAAATAAGATTTTTTAAATAAGAATTTTTAAATAAGAATAAGAATTTCTTTGGATTGTTTGCCCCTTTGGGGGCAAGAAACAGTATATGTTATTCTTAATTAACATTTCCAGTTCCTTCAGGATGTATAATGCTATGTCTAATGCATTTGATTGTATCAATATTATATATATTATCAATAGAGATGGGCACAACTCAAAAAATGGTGTTTCGTTTGTCGTTTGGTCGTTTAGGGGTCCGTTTCGGTTCATTTTTGTTTTCGTGACATTTTTTGCAAAAAAATTCGTTTTCATTTTGTTAGGTAATGAAATGAAAAAATGAAAACCAAAATGAAAAATTGCTGTTTCATTAACATTCTTTTTAGTTCAATGCATCTGCTGCAACGAAAATGAAAAACACGGCAAATTTGGTCATTTCATTTTCATTTTTGTTTTGTTTAAAAAAAATTCATTTCGTTTTTGTTGCATAACGAAATGAAAAAATGAAAACGAAAATGAAAAATCGCTCATTTCATGCCCATCTCTAATTATCAATATTATATATTGATACAATCAGCATGCACATTTTGAAATCAGTCTGATATCAGGCAAAGACTTTCCACCTCCATCAATTTGGCCTTTCACACTATGTGGCTTGTTTATACAGTCCACTGCTTGCTGCTTGTTTTACTCCTGCTGATAAAGAGATGAAGAGAGAGACCATGCAACCCAACACATATTTACTTGGAATTAACTTTCCTTGTATACATACATAATCATCAATCCATTTTTATTTACAGTCATTGACCAACATGATGACAAAATTAATATAAAATACAGTTTGAATAAAACAATGAAGTAAAATATCATAGAAATCCAAAAGCCATCTGGATTGAACCCTATAAATGTTACAGTTCAAAAAGCCATTTGCAGGATATTGCAATTATGTAACATAAAACCTGGTGTTAATCCCCCATCATGATAGTCTTAAAAGTATTAGGTTTAGAACTATGGGGTTGGCTTAAAATGGAAGCAAAAATGGGAGCATTCAAAGGGCCATCCGTGGTCAGTACCCTACAGCAAGTTATAGCTGATGCACAGAATTTAGCCACTATCCAAAAGTAGCAGGGAAATATAAAATTCAGTGGATCTCCCCAGGAACTTTTGGAAAAATGGGTACAAAGCAAAGCAAAGCAAAGCGTTCTGCTTATATACCGCCCCATAACACTTCAAGTAGTCTCTGGGTGGTTTACAGTTTTTTAAAGAACAGTATGCAGGCTACACATTCCCCCACCCCCTGCAAGCTGGGTACTCTTTTTACTGATCTCAGAAGGATGGAAGGCTGAGTCAACCATGAGCCAGCTACCTGGGAACGAACCCCACATCATGAGCACAGTTTTACCTGCAGTACAGGCATTTAACCACTGCGCCACAAGGCTCAGAAGAATATCTTTATGTAAATCCCTATAAAACAGGCAGTGTAAAAGGACATGTCCTACAATTTCCACTTCACCATAATTACAGGGGCACAAATGGTCAGAGTTTGTTTTGGACCAAATTCTCAAGCAGCAGGATTTGGATAAGAACACAAATATAATTAGTCCAAAGGACTATTTTGTTGAATACTCAGTTCAGATAGTGGTCAAACTATAAGAGGCATGCCAGCAGGATAAAAATCCTTCTGTGCCCTCCATCTTAGGTTTCTTAAGTTTGCAGTGGCTTTTCTTTAGGATGACTAAAGGACTGCTTCTGTTTTGCCCTGGCCCCAGCCTGATATGCACCAGCTGCACTAAAGCATGAATCATAAATATCATTCAAAGCAAAATGAATCATAAAAGAGAGGTATTAATCAGTAGTAGACATTCCTGGCATCGCAGCGATCTGCCAGAACTCGAACTCGAACCGACTAAAGAAAAATTGGGTCTGATTTTTTCCAAGCGGGCATCAGGAAAAAAGTTTTAAAAAAAAGTTTTAAAAAAAAAAAAAAAATTCCCGGCAAAAAGCAGGCGAAAATATGCCTGCCTGAGGGCACCTACCAGAGGGGTGGTTTCTGGGGGGGTCCCCACTCCAGTCTCCCCCCTCCCCATCCTGGGCTGCTTGTACCAGGCTGGGAGGGGGCATCCTCGGCGGCGTCTCCATGCGCGGTGCGGGGGATCCAAAATGGCGACTGCAATATTTTTTTAAATTAAATGGTGGTCCAAAACCCACCAAAGCACCACAGAAACATGCGAAAATTAGCTATTTTAAATGCCTGATTTTTATAGTAGCAGCAGTGGGTTTTTCTTGCAACAAAACGTCTCCATTGATTTTATTTTATTTTATTTTTATTTTTATTTTTTTACACCTCCGCAATGATGGGCTGGCCATGGGATGGGACCATGCAAATTTTTGGACCCATTCCACCAATCGCAATCTGACACTTCTGGATGTGCCAGAGGGTATAAAAAGGTGAGGGTATAAAAAGGCGAGGCACCGCATCTCAAGAAAGACATAGTGGAACTGGAAAAGGTGCAGAAGAGAGCGACTAAAATGATTACTGGGCTGGGGCACCTCCCTTATGAAGAAAGGCTAAAACATTTGGGCCTCTTTAGTCTGGAAAAAAGGCGATTGAGGGGGGATATGATTGAGACATACAAAATAATGCAGGGTATGAGTAAAGTGGATAGAGGGAAGCTCTTCTCCCTCTCCCAAAATACCAGAACTAGGGGACATACGCTCAAATTGAGGGCTGGGAGAGTAAGAACTGACAAAAGAAAATATTTTTTCACCCAGCGCGTTGTAAGTCTATGGAACTCCCTGCCACACAATGTGGTGATGGCATCTGACCTGGATGCCTGCAAAAGGGGATTGGACAGATTCCTTGTGGAAAAGTCCATCACAGGTTACAAACCATGATGGAGATGTGTAACCTCCAGGGTTTAAACCAGGGTACTTCAAGGGCCAGATGCAGGAGACTGGTATCAGGAGACAGATATTGTCTCATGCGCTCCCAAACACATCTGGGGGGCCGCTGGAGATACAGGAAGCTGGACTAGATGGGCCTTTGGCCTGATCCAGCATGGCTCTTCTTATGTTCTTATGTTCTTATGAGAACACTCGCAGTCCGGGTTTGGATTTGGGTGGAGAGAGGGCTGTAGCTGGCTGGCTGCTGTGCTAGACTAGTTTCGATTTTGCGGACGCGGAGCCTTTAGATTTCAGTTGGGCAGGCAGGGAGGGAATAATTGATTCAATTGAATTATTAGGAAATATTTCATTCCCTGTCTGCTGTGGGGAATAGCAACGCGCAGTTTATTCCTTTTTATGCTCCTGCAGTTTGTCTGGACTCAGGAGGATTTTTTTTCTGATATTGGTTTAGGTTTGACTGGGGGGGGGGAGGTGTGGATTTATTTTAAAAAATATATACTACCCGTATCATTCCATACTTATTTTCTATTTTACAAAGTTCATTTTCATTTCATTGCTAGCAATTTTCTTTATTCTCTCCTCTCCTTTTTGTGTGAGAGAGAGGATTTTCATTTAGTGCCACTGCTTCAAGTTCAAAGGGGAGCTTTTTGGAGGCGAGGTGTGGATTTATTTTAAAAATATATTAAATATACTTTACTTACTACCATTTATTTTATAATCTATTTTCAAAAGTTCATTTGGTGGCTGGCAACTAGTTCCTTTACCCTGCCTATAGCACAGTGCTGTGGCTTCTGGGAATAGCAAGACTACCAGTTTTCTTTAATCTCTCCTCCTCTCCTTTTTGTGTGTGAGAGAGGATTTATTTCATTTAGTGCCACTGCTTCAAAGTTCAAAGGGGAGCTTTTTGGAAGGCGAGTTGTGGATTTATTTTAAAAATATACTAGCCTAGTATATTTTAGATTTCCCCCCAACCAGTGCACTCAAACACATTTGTTGGCATTGGCAAGCCAAGGGCACCTCTGAGGGAGAATAATATTTTACATTTTAGAAATACATTACAATATTATTTGTGTACTTTACTTTTACTTTTGTTTGTTTGCTAAACTTTTTGTGTGGACACTACAGTTAAACAACACAGGCCCATTCAGTTTACTTTGCTCACAGTGTACAACACAGTCCTACTCCTGTAGCAGTGTGCTGGCTTGTTCATTTATTTACAACAAGTTACAACTCAAGGCACACCCTTGGTGGGTGCCTGCGCAAGTTTACTTTGCTCACAGTGTACAACACAGTCCTACTCCTCTAGCAGTGTGCTAGCTCGTCCATTTATTTAAAACAAGTTACAAGGCACACCCTTGGTGGGTGCCTGCGCAAGTTTACTTTGCTCACAGTGACAACACAGTCCTACTCCTGTAGCAGTGTGCTAGCTCGTTCATTTATTTACAACAAGTTACAACTCAAGGCACACCCTTGGTGGGTGCCTGCGCAAGTTTACTTTGCTCACAGTGTACAACACAGTTTCCTGTAGCAGTTTGCTTGTTCATTTATTTACAACAAGTTACAACTCAAGGCAGTGTACAACAACAGTCCTACTCCTGTAGCAGTGTGCTAGCTCGTTCATTTATTTACAACAAGTTACAACTCAAGGCACACCCTTGGTAGGTGGCAGCGCAAGTTTACTTTGCTCACAGTGTACAACACAGTCCTACTCCTGTAGCAGTATAGTGTGCTTGCTCGTTCATTTATTTACAACAAGTTACAACAAGGCACACCCTTGGTGGGTGCCAGCGCAAGTTTACTTTGCTCACAGTGACAACACAGTCCTACTCCTGTAGCAGTGTGCTAGCTCGTTCATTTATTTACAACAAGTTACAACTCAAGGCACACCCTTGGTGGGTGCCAGCGCAAGTTTACTTTGCTCACAGTGTACAAGACAGTCCTACTCCTCTAGCAGTGTAGTGTGCTTGCTCGTTCATTTATTTACAACAAGTTACAAGGCACACCCTTGGTGGGTGCCTGCGCAAGTTTACTTTGCTCACAGTGACAACACAATCCTACTCCTGTAGCAGTGTGCTAGCTTGTTCATTTATTTACAACAAATTACAACTCAAGGCACACCCTTGGTGGGTGCCTGCGCAAGTTTACTTTGCTCACAGTGTACAACACAGTCCTACTCCTCTAGCAGTGTGCTGTGCTTGCTCGTTCCATTTATTTAAAACAAGTTACAAGGCACACCCTTGGTGGGTGCCTGCGCAAGTTTACTTTGCTCACAGTGACAACACAGTCCTACTCCTGTAGCAGTGTGCTAGCTCGTTCATTTATTTACAACAAGTTACAACAAGGCACACCCTTGGTGGGTGCCAGCGCAAGTTTACTTTGCTCACTTGTCCTACTGTGTAGAACACAGTGCCATTATAATACTTTGAGAAATGAAAAAAATAAGGAGGGGTGCCACAGCCAGAGGGAAGGGGAGGGGGACCCCCACTAAGATAAATCGGGCTGCATTTCTGAAGGAAGGCACAGGAAGTAGTGCAGATAGTACTCCCTTGCCAAGCAGCTCCACAACCAGTACCGTACCATCCTCTGTCACTGAGGGAAGCTCTGTCACTGAGGGAAGCATGGATGAGGCGATAAAAATCCCTTCAGCGATACTTGACCCCGACCTCATTTATCAGGAAGAAAACGAGGACTCAGAGTCGGAAATGGCATCAGAATCAGAAACGGGCACTTTGAATCTAGAAGTTCCAGATTCTGAGGACCTGATGGCAGGAACTGACGAAAGGCAGGCTTCAGACAGTGATGGAAGGAGCAGCCCTCCTTCCTCCCAGAGTACTGCCAGTGACAGCAGTAGTACTCTACTTTCCAGGCAGGGCAAAGGCCACACCACCACCACAGCAGTGGCAGCAGGCAATATCAGAGGGGCCGGTACTTTCATTAAGCCACGCGGGTGTCTCTGGGAGCATTTTGAGAACAGCCCGCAAGACGCAAGGATGACAGTGTGCAAGAAATGCGGGGTGGTGGTGGCAGGGGGAATGACCCCAAACACCTCTCCTCAAGTGGGTTGCACAGCCACCTGATGCGAAAGCACCCTGGGACTCTTCCTGGAACCCTGTCAGGCCCTGTTTCCTCAGGGAGGAAGAGAGTGGAAGAAGGGTTAGTGAAAGAAAAACACAGCTCCGCTAGTGCTGAGAGTGGGAAGAGGCAGGCCACTCTGCAGGAAATGGGGCCGTTGTGTGGGAGTTTTGTCAGCCAGCAAAATAGGGCTAAGGCACAGGAGAACACCACTCGCGTGGTGGGTGAAATGGTGGCCATGAACGTGTTGCCTCTCTCCTTTCTGGAGTCATCAGGCTTCAGGCACCTGATGAAGCACGTGGCTCCATGGTACGAGCCTCCATCCCGGCATACCTTCAGCAGGTGGGTGATTCCCTCCCTTTATGAGTCCGTCAGGAACATGATCCAGGCCCTGCTGCAGGCGGCCAGAGGAAGGAAGATCCACTTCACTTCCGACCTCTGGACCGGTGGGCACCACGGATACCTCTCTCTGACGGCTCATTGGTGGCAACCCAAGGAGGTCCTGGAGCCCAGGACATCCCAAGAACAGCTGCAGGGGGAGCCACAAGGCAGCACCCCAAGAGGGTATAGGGTGGTGCTTCTCCAGGCACAAAGCATGGAGGACAACGCCACAGGGTTCAACATTTCAGAGGTCCTCAAGACAGCAATGCGAGAGTGGGGATTGGGGACTGAGGGGCAGGTCAATCTCGGATTCATGGTTACTGACGCGGGCCGTAACATGACCAACACGGTTGAAAGGGCAGGGTTGCAGGGCATCGTGTGCGCAGCACACAAACTGCATCTGGTGGTGGTCGATGCCATTGGGGTGGGAGCACCGAAGGACTCCTGGGGTGAGGGAAACCTGGAGACCAAGGCCTTGCTGGACAAGTGCCGGAAAATCGTCGGGCACTTCTCTCACAGCGTCAAGGCATCCAGGATGATGCGTGATAGGCAGGCAGAGACGGGCCGACCAGAGCATGTCCTGATCCAGGACGTGACCACCCGGTGGAACTCCACCTACAAAATGGTCAAGCGCCTGGTGGAGCAGAGGGAAGTGGTGGAATACGTCATGTCAACCACCCCAGTCCTGCATGAGTGGAGGGAGATGGACCTTGGTGCTACCGAGTGGCTCGCCCTCTCCCAGATGGTGGGTATCCTGCAGCCTTTTGAGGAGACCACCCACGTGCTCAGCAGCTACAATGCCAGCCTGGGCCACGTACTCCCCCTGGTCAATGCCCTTCGCCAACGCCTAGAGGCCACTATCCGGGAAGAAGCCAATCTTCTCCCAAAGAGCAGGGCCTTGGCAGACAGGCTGCTGACCGGCGTGGATACCCGCCTTGGCCCACTAAGGAGGGAAAAGGTGTACCAGATGGCATGCCTGTGCGACCCTCACGTCAAGGGTTCCCTTGGCGGGCAGCGCTGCCAACCTGAACTCCTGGAAGACGGAGCTATGCCGTCAAGTCAGGGCTCTCTCCAATCAGGGCCAGGCATTTCCGAGGGCGCACAGAAGCCAGAGCGATGCAGAAGAGGGATCCTCGCAAGGATCCTCATCCTCTGTACTCCAGGAGTATACACCCAGAGGCCAGGTTCCATGCCAGCAGCCAACTACCTGGCCTCTGCCCTAGCCATGGCAGTCTCCTCCTCAGTGGAGGCATGGGAGGAAGAAGAACCGGACCCCGCTCTGACCATGGTGAAGGAGTACATGGCCGAGCCCCTCCAATCCCTCACCTTGGACCCACTCCACTGCTGGGCCAGAAAGGCAGACCTCTGGCCTGCTCTTTTGACTCTGGCGTTGGACCTCTTGTCCATCCCACCCACCAGTGTCCAGAGTGAGCGTGTCTTCTCCCACATGGGAGATGTCCTGAGACCGCGCCGCTCCCGACTGGACCCGGAGACCGTGGAAAGGTTGACTTTCATCCGCTTCAACCTTTCCATGTTGGGATTACCCCAACACTCCAAGACCTAAGTCCCAAGTCATTCTGCCATGGGTTCCTTAAACGGCCCTCCCTTGCCCTAACATCAACTACCAGGGCAACATTTATGCCGGTCCGCCTGCCTGTCTGCCTACCAGCCTGCCGGCCTGACTACAAGGCTACCTGCCTGGCTGGCCCTGTGACTACCTGCCTAGTGCCTAAATGCCTGCTTGCCTGTCTGCCTGACTGACTGACTGACTGTATTCACACACACACAATTGGAAGGGTCTGTATTGGCCCAATTTTTGCAGCCCTTGCCTGGGTCCAATCCAGCAAGGACCATTCTCAAAGTGTCATTTGAAAGGGTCTGTATTGGCCCAATTTTTGCAGCCCTTTCCTGGGTCCAATCCAGCAAGGACCATTCTCAAAGTGTCATTTGAAAGGGTCTGTATTGGCCCAATTTTTGCAGCCCTTGCCTGGGTCCAATCCAGCAAGGACCATTCTCAAAGTGTCTTTTGAAAGGGTCTGTATTGGCCCAATTTCTGCAGCCCTTGCCTGGGTCCAAACCAGCAAGGACCATTCTCAAAGTGTCATTTGAGAGGGTCTGTAATCTGTATTGGCCCAATGTTTCCCCGTTGGGCATGGCTGGTCTGAGTGAGACCCTAAAACCTGCCTTCCTTGGTGCTTCCTCCCTTCCCTGGGGTTTAGGCGCCAATCTGCTTACAAAGTGGTCAGGAAACACTTTACAACAACCTACCTCAAAGACTGAGTAGCAGGGGGCTAGCTCTCCTCCTTACAGCCTTAAAGAAATAGCCCAGTTCTCCTGCTTCTACTCTGTCTCCTTGGTTGATGAAACTCGGTCTCCTGGGGTGGAGAGAGAAACTCTGCCTCCCAAGGCAGAAACAATCCTTCCTTTTTGGCTTTGTGCCTTCCCAATCCCTAGCCTGGGTGGCTGGTATCCTGCAAGCCTGCCTAGCCTACATACCTGTAAACCGGACTGCCTGCTTCCCTGCCTGCCTGCCCACCCCTCTGCCAACCTGCCCTTCCTGTCAGACTCCCAGCTTTGAGCATGCCTTCCAGCTGCTTCTCATTCAACCTCCTCTAGTCTGGCCTTCTGGCCTCCCCTACTTTGTCCTCTGGGCTGGTCTGTGACCCACTAAGAAGGACTCTGGGTTTGTGGTCTGGTCTCCTTTAGAGGTAGTGGTGGTGAATGATCACCCGAGAGAGGAACTCAATCAGGAATACTGGGAAGGGGGTTAGGGTTAGGCAAGGGGGATGGGCTGCAGAACACTGTGACTCACTAAGGACTGGAGTGGAATGTACTTGCGCATACTGTGTGCTGTGTATACTGTACTGCACATAACCGTGTGTTGTCCATTTCTTAGAAATAGAAGAGCCTGTCAGGAGGAACTTCCAGGGTGTGTTCATGGTGGATCTGTGAGTCTGTGTGACTCATTAAGAAGGGCATTGCCCTTGCCTATTGGCAGTTTGCTACTTGCCAGAGTAACAGCACATGGGAAGGAAGAGTCAGACAGAACTCTTCCTTGCTGTCCTTTTGGCAGCATCAAGACTCAGGCCTTTGGGTCTCCGCCACTCTTTCCTCTGGGCTGCATGGCACTGTGGCTCACTAAGAAGGACATCTTACTGGCATGCTGGTGGCACTCTGTCACCATTTACAAATAGAAGATTTGCCCGAAAGTTCCAGGCTTGGCTTTTGGAGCTGTAGGAACTGTGACTGACTGACTACTCAGACTCACTCAAGCTATGTGGCCTCCGCCACTCTTTCCTCTGGGCTGCAAGACACTGTGGCTCACTAAGAAGGGAATTGTACTTGCGTACGACTACGTACGTACTGTCACTCGTCACCACACCACCACCAAGAGTATGTCAGAAAGTGCCATGTGTGGTTCATGGTGGTACTACTAGTACTCACAGTCACAAAGAAGGGCTGAAAACCTGTGGCCTCCGGTTCGCAGCCCTGTGGCCTCAGACTCACGCTATGTGTCCTCCGCTACTCTTCACTCTTGGCTGCAAAACACTGTGACTCACTAAGAAGAACAACATTTTGCCTGCGTACTGGGAGTTTGCTGGGATAATAGCACACACACACACCTTGGACTTTGTGGCCTTGTGGCCTCCCTTTCGCAGGGCCCTGTGGTCTCAGATTCAGCCCTTTTGGGTTCCCCTACTCTGTCCTCTGGGCTGCAAGACACTGTGACCCACTAAGAAGGACACATTTTACTGTTAACACAGCCCTGTGATGATAAGGCAAAAATCTGCCATGCTGGCCTTGCTGGCACCCTTACTCTGGCCTTGTGGCCTCAGGTACTCAGGCTCTGTGTGGTGGTCTCATACTCTGGCCTTGTGGACGCCCTTACTCTGGCCTTGGACTGTGGACATGGATGCCCATAGTCCTCCTTGTATAGCCTAGTGGGATCTGGGCTGTAGTTAGAGTTCTTCTGCCTAATCCAAGCTGTGTGCCCGTACGCCAGCACGTTGTCTTCCTTAAGAGCAACCCAGAGCCCAATCCCTACCTATTCCAAGTTCCTAACCCTAACCCTAACCCTAATATCAGATTCTAATCGCTAGATGACAAGGGTTGCATTGGCTTGGCTTTACAGTGTGATGTGAAGCCAGAACCTTGGAGATGGGGGGGCCATTGAGAGGAGTAGACCCTCATCCAGATTTGGGGAGGAACTGAATGTCTGTGTCTTCTGCTGCCTCTGAGAGGTGGAGGGGAGATGAGATGGATAAAAGCTTCAAAACAAAACAACAAAAAAAGTATAACAGGCAGCAAGACCAAGTAGGGTGGCCAGCCGGTTCAGCGCTGAGCTGACCAAGAGAAAATAAAGAATATTGCATTTCTGGCCACTTTGTTTGCTTTATTGCATAGGATGCAGTCTTATGCTACGATATATTTATTAATATTATTCATCACCACCCAGTTTAAAGTGTTTTCCGCCTGCTCTGGGTCATTTCGGGATGCCCCCATGCTCTGGGTGGGAATGGGAAGTCAAATCACGCTAATTGCGGTAGAAACGACAAACGACAAATGAAATGACAAAACGACAATTTTTAAAAAAATTTCGCAAAAAACGGAAATGACCCAAAATGGACCCATCCCGAAAAATGACAACTCGAAAAAAAAATTTTCTGGTCGTGCCCATCTCTAATCAGTAGGTTTCCAGATGTTAAACAGTCACTGTTCGTACTGTCCCTTGGCCAAGCACATGCTCAATTCTATGTGAAAAATGTCTCAGAATTGCATGGAAACAAGTTAGCTCCAGGTTTGTTCATAAGGAGACAGGTTATTGGGGAACTTGCAAACACTAAGATATACGCAAGAGATGACAGTGGGGTCACAAGAAGCCTGAAAGCTCATTAAGAAGGCCGAGCAAAAGCAAAGCAAAGCTTTCTGCTTATATGCTGTTCTGTAGGCTTCAAGCACTTTCTTATACAGTTTTGGTATTTCCATCTATAGGCTGCAGCTAGCCAATATATCATCCTTAGGATTCGCTCTAATGAGCGGCACATAAATGTGATGTATGCCCTATCCCATCATGATCAACTAAACTACATGTGTTGATATGAAAAAGCACAAACAACTTCACTAGCAGTGTTTGATAAGCATATATGTTGTCTCTGGCCTGCCTGCCTTGCTAACAGCTTGTCAAGGCAGCCTGATTATCCTTTGATCCATCCTCATGCCAGAAGAACACTGAAGCAGCTCCACACAGCCCAGGAAAATGGAAGACAGCAGATCAAAGGGGAAGATTCCAAGTCCAACACCAGGAGGGGTGAGGCTGATGGGTACCAAAGTCAAACAATACCTAAATTGTTACAGTTCTGTTTCAAGTCCTTAATGACACCCTGTAAGAAATGATATCTTAAGTCTACAACCATAAACAAGAAACATGCACTAGTTTCCCCCGCAAAATAGGCTCTGAATAGGTGTTTAGTGTACTTACACAAGAAGTTGAAGTAGGTAGTTCAGTGGCTGAGATATTTTGCTGCAGAACTAGAGATTGGGAGTTCAATTCCCCACTGTGGCTCTTATGAGTACTGCCAGCCTATGTAGTCTTGGTCAAGTTGCACAATCCCAGGATCCCTCCAGAAGAAGAGAATGATACATACATCAGAATTGACTTGATGGCATTTCATTATATTATTAAGCAAGTGAGCCTTTATTCACAATGTTGACTTTTCTATCCCTACTGATGATGTACCTTTTTCAAAATTGGATTGGAATGAGTTAACCCCTATCTCCACCCCAAAACACTGTCAACTATGTTTCAGAGAATTAGGATGTTTGATAGTCTTTGTTAGTGAAGGAGAAAATGGCTAGTGTACATCCTATCAGTGTGTGTGTGTTGTGTCGTTACAGTCATGACCGACTCTTCGTGACCCCATGTCCATGGAGTTTTCTTGGCAGGAATACTGGAGTGGTTTGCCAGTTCCTACTCCAACAGAGAAAAACCCTATTAACATTGCTATGACTTTTCAGTGCAATAGTACAGTCATTTGGTTTTAATGTTTTAGTAAAATATTTATACAAAGCACAATATTCTGAAATGTAAGAAGCTATAAGAAACAATGAGGGAGCGCCTGCACTGTGAAATTGAGGGTACATTTTGCCAGTTCTTGCACCATCTATGTTCAAATAACATCTAGAATCCTCTAGAAATCCCAGGAAGGTTAAATTTGCTAGTGACTAACTCAGCACTTTATATATATAAGAGCCTGGGTTTGCATGCTCCTCTGCAAACCCCAGCTCAGCTCAACGCTCCATTATAAAATGGAAATGAATGGAAACGGACAGGAAAAAGCAAGGAAACATCAGCTTCTTACCTTTCAAAGTTCAAAAGGTCCGAATCCCTCCACAAAACATGCTCCAAATGGCTCCTAAAAACCATAAAAATGCTCTAACTCATCCCAATCCTCCACAAACTACCGGGACTGCAATGCATCCTGGGTACACTTTTCTTAAAGTTATCTGAGGTGGCCCATGGGGAACATTTGTTCCAAGGCAGACCTATACCTAGAAATTTCCATTTGTTATAAAAAAAAATGTTATCGGAGCATTCATTATCCGAGTATTACTCTGTGTGTGTGTGTGTGTGTGTGTGTGTGTGTGTGTGTGTGTGTGTGTGTGTGTGTGTGTGTGTGTGTGTCACACACATACATACTGTGGTACAGATACACTGGTAACTCAACTTACAAATTTAATCCATTCTGAATGCATGCTCTTAAGTTGAACAACTCTTAAGTAGAGGTACCGTATCTAAAAAAATGAAAAATTAAATAAAAAATTGAAAAATTAATAGATAGATAGATAGATAGATAGATAGATAGATAGATAGATAGATAGATAGATAGATAGATAGATAGATAGATAGATATTTGTAAGTAGAGCAGACTGCATCTAAAATTTGTAAGGCGGCAGTTAAAACATCACCGGTTTTCTGCTCAATATGTTCACATATTTCTGGACTATTGCCAGGTTCTGTCAAAATGAAGGCAAAAAAAGGCTTTCTACATTGCGTGGGAAATGATGTGTTTATAGAACAAGGTGAGGGCGGGAGAAAAGATTGCTCATCATGCCATCATGGAAGCCTTGCTAATACCAAATATGATTCAAGGAGATGAGGAACAGTCATTTGCTTTTAATGTTTTAGTAAGCTGCCACTTAATAAATATACAATCATTGCACCATTTTTTTAAAGATCCAGTGATCAATCTAACTATAAATTGCTTTGATGGCGGTCATCAATATTCCATGCCCTGAAACAACAAATATCCTGGCTATGTATTCGTTGTTTTATAAGCACTAATGGATGCAATATAACATTTCAAGAAATAATCTGATCGCATTTGCTTGTGGTAAATCAGAGTTATAACCTTGGTGCTTTACTATACAGTATTCAGAACAGACACAGCCATACTGAAGAATGGGTTTTTCCTTCCTGCCCACACTCAGCACCTCTGACATTTAGTAGAAATAGAAGAACCCTTCCTGTCTTTGCAAGGAAAATGTGTCCTGGGTTGTTACTATATAATTAAACAATTATCATTAATTTAATTAGGGCACATTTATATCCAGGCCTCTGATTCTCAGAAGTGGTTTGAAAAAGGTTGTCTTGTTTTTTCTGTCTCAATTTCTTTGCTAAATTGCTTCCATAATGGCTGATTTTACTGAAATGGTCCAGCAGTGTTATTTTCATTAGTGGTCATTAGTATATTATTTCCTTTTATTGCTTTAAAATATTGAAGCAAATTAGGAGTTCCTCTCATTACCTATTGATTTGACTATATGAAAATATAGTTTTCTGCCACAATAAAGTATTAAAATTAAACTAAGCAACAGTTATCGCAAACCAGAGATCAAGATACACTGTAATGCTGGTGGAGCAAAAACAAGCAAACAAACAAACAAACCTCTCTAGGATGCTTTAACTCATTATTTCAGGCTATAGAGGCGAATGCAGATAACCATCAGCAGCCAGAACAGCTGGAGCCAAGTCAGGTGTGACTGGGGCCTCCAACACACCCAATACCATGGATTTTTCTCATTCTGGAAGCCCTGAGTGCCCATCCCAGTCTTATTCAGAAGCCAGGAGACTCAAGGGAACATCATGGAAAATACTGATGTCTGTAGAGCATGTAAAGGTAAAGGTCCCCCCGACGCTTGTGTGCTAGTCATATCTGACTATAAGGGTAGTGTTCATCTCCATTTATAACCCAAGAGCCAGTGTTGTGCAAGTCTGTGGCCATGTGGCCAGCACAGCTGAAAAAATTTCTGCACGCAGAACACTATTTACCTGGCATGGCTGCAAGGAAACACGTTTTTACCTTCCCACTTTTTACGGTGGCGGTACCTATTTATCTACTTGCATTTACATGCTTTCGTACGGCTAGCTTGAGATGAGCTGAGGTTAACAGCAGGAGCTCATTCTACTGTGTGGCACCTGGGATTTGAACCACTGAGCTGCCCACTTTGCAGCAGACAGTTTTCAGTGCTCTAGCCCATGGGCACAAATTAAAAACCGAATTGCAAAATTCATATTAAAAATTGCTACTTCAACCAGTTGTGTTCATCAGAAGCAACAACCCCAACAAATACAAAATGATGAATGAAAATTAAATGTTTGATTAATTGATTTGACAGGCTGTAAAAGGGTAGCCC
This sequence comes from Phrynocephalus forsythii, assembly GCA_029282475.1. NCBI lineage: Eukaryota > Metazoa > Chordata > Lepidosauria > Squamata > Agamidae > Phrynocephalus > Phrynocephalus forsythii. The sequence continues at coordinate 49,361,470 of JAPFRF010000006.1, read as the reverse complement.
CCAGCACCTAGAGATACCAAAATTGCAGAGAAGATTGTCCCAACTCTCATCTACAATCCCTCTAAGTTTGGTGAAGATTGGGGTTTGGACATCCAGGCTACACACCCACAAATTGGATCCTCCCAGATTCTCAGTGATTTTGTTGTCTCTGGGTGCCTGGGGGGCACTTTCCTGGGTGAGCTTCTTAAGGGGTGCATAGGTTGGACATCCAAAACCCAAATGTCACCAAACTTGCTGAGCTTGTAGAAAAGAGCTGGGGAAATTTCTGGTGATTCTTGTGTCCCTAGGCGCCTGGAGGAGCATTTTATAGGCAAAATGAATCAACAAATCAATTTGTCAAATCATCAGGGGGAATCATAAATTCATTATTTGTGATTCATTGACCTTGATGAATCATTAATCAAATTAATCTCCATTTTTATGATTTGTGCATATCTCTATTGTAGAGATAGGGGTATAATTAAAACATATGCCTTTCATCCCCCATTACCAAAAACCTCTGCTATACAGAAGGCCACTGAATGGAAAGGCGGCAGTGTACCCAACACTGAAACTGAAATTGTTCCACAATACTATATTCCAACATTGGCAAGGCTGACCTTGAACATTTTTCTGTCTTCTGCTCTCAAAAGACTCTTCAATATCTGATATTTATTGATGACATCTTTATTATCTGGAGGTAGTAAAGAATTCAATCTCCCCACACACGCATCATCAACCTCAGCCTAGATCAATCTCTACAACATGTCCACTTTATCAACACCTCTGTGAATACCCAGGGAGGAAACAAGCATCAATGCATACTGGAAACTAATAGACAGCTGTGTATATTTACATGCTTTCACCTCCCACTCAAAAATGTTGTAAATTCTATTGTCTGCATCCAAACCTGTCAAAAAAAGTAGATCTGCTCAGACCCCCCAGAGATGCTATACCTGAGAATAGAGATGGGCACGACTCAGCAAAATTTTTGTTTTTGTTTTCGTTTTTTCATTTCATTTCCTAATGAAAACAAAAACAAAAAATTTTCAAAAACCAAAACGGAAACGGAAACAAAACTACCAATTTTGCCATGTTTTTCATTTTCGTTGAGGCAAATCCATTGAACTTAAAAGAATGCTAACGAAACAGCATTTTTTCATTTTCGTTTTCATTTTTCATTTCGTTACAAACCAAAAATGAAACGAAAAATTTTTCAAAAACAAAACGAAAAATGAAAACAAACCAAAACAGATCCCCAAACGACCAAACGAAAAACAAAACACAATTTTTTTGAGTCGTGCCCATCTCTACCTGAGAATTTAAATAAGCAGTTATTTAGAATGCAAAACAAACCCAACAAAGGAGGGGAGAAATCAATGGGGCAAGCTGGTACCAAGGAATAATCTCCTATAAGAAAATCAACAGCAGTTCACAGCTAAAACCACACAAGATGTATCTTCATCAATCTACAGCCTATCTTAAACACTGATCATTAACTTCCAGGGATTCTCCGTGGGAAGCCTGTACTTGCATAAAGACAGCCACCTAAGAAGATCTCTTGAACAATAGACCTCACATCAGAAGTATTAACAGGAATCAGATAATGAAGTAGATCAAAAAAAAAAAAAAAAAAAAACTTTATCTGCTCTGCAAACATGAATACAGGACTAGAGATGGGCGCAAAATGCCAAAATGGCATTTCGTTTCATTTTTCATTTTCTTTTTCATTGTTTTATTTCATTTAAAATGAAATGAATTTTTAAAACATTCATTTCGTTTTTCATTTGTGTCTTTTTTCATTTTTAGTTTTTAATGTTTCTTTTTAATCTTGTGCCAGCAGCCTGGCCCTCAGGTCGGGTCGGCACTTTTTTTTAAATTGTTTATTTTTTTATTCTCACACCAACCAGGTGGCCTGCAGGCTGGGTCGGCACGTTTTTTATTTTATTTATTTTTAAAAAATATTTTTATTCCCCTTCCTGATTGTGCCTGATCAGGTGGAGGAAAGGGTGGATTTTAAAACTTTTCACCCCACAAAAGCTGATTGGCAGTGGCTTTGGTGGGGGGAAATGCCTGCTGATTCCCCCGCATTGGGGGACCGCAGCTTTTCCCCTTAGGAATGCATTGCTTCAATGCATTCCTATGGGAAAATGAAAAACAAAGCTAATGAAATCGAACTTTCCATTTTATTTCATTTTTCTTTGATTGATCCATTCTTTATTTGTTTCATTCTGTAACAAAATTAATAATGAATAACAAAACAAATAAAAATTGTTTCATGCCCATCTCTGTACAGGACCCAATAATGTCATCCAGAACATTAGAGGCTCATAGACCTGCTCATCCTCCAATGTGACACACATTGCCTTTTTCCCAGCGATGCCTTAAAGTGTTTTAAATAGGAGAAAAAAGCCATTATCTGCCGAAAAGAATAAATAAACACCAATCTAACATCTGATGTGATATCATTTTTTAAAAAATGGGAGAATAACTCAGTCTCACATAACATTAGGGATCTGGGAATGTTTAGCCTTACAAAAAGAAGAAGATAAGAGGGGATAAGATAGCTATGTTTAAATATTTGAAATGATGTCATATTGAAGAGGCGACTGGTTTGTTTTCCATGTCTTCAGAGACTAGTACTCGGGGCAATAGTTTCAAACTAGAGGGAAAGAGATTCCATTTAAAGATTAGGAAGAACTTAATGATTGTTAGAGCTGTTTGGCAGTGGAATATGCTGCCACAGAGGGTGATGGAGTCTCCTTCTTTGGAGGTTTTTAAGCAGAGGTTGGATGGCCATTTGTCAGGGTTACTTTTCTGGGGGTTCCTGCATGGCAGGGGGTTGGACTGGATGGCCCTTGAGGTATCTTCCAACTCTATGATTCTATGATTCTAACACCCTGTCTCTGACTTCAGGGTGGATACCAATAAAATTGCACCAATAAAATAAAATAAAATAAAAACCAAAGATGAATTCCACATGGAAACAGTTAAACAAGGGTTCAGCATGAGGCTTCCTTCCCACCTCAACTGCCCTTCAAAATTCCTTGCATTGCCTCTGCTTTTCCAGGCAAGCTGGCGTCTCCCACTTGGGTTTTTTATTATTATTTTAAAACACTCCACTTACTACCCCACCAGCTCCAAAATAACCAACCCGGATGGATAAAACCTCGGGCGTGAGGATAGCTGCACCCCACCACAACTCCTCTTCGCTACCGGCTTCCCTGCAGCTCCAACAAGTCACACAGCGTCTGCAAAAGCAAAACCGCCAGCGTCTTCACTGCAAGCTCCCTGCCTGCACAACGATCAATGACAAAGAGCTAGGCTCTAGACCATTAGGAGCTCCCTTATAAAGATAAGCTCCATCCTGGCCTGAACGGGCCACCGTAAGGCCTCTTCACTTGTTGCCGCCCTGGGCAGGTGGGCAAAATAGCTCCTGTGCCACATTCACAGCTCTGGTAGAGCAATGTCAAGGTTTGCTGCTGAACCCAGGGAACCTAATCACCAACTACAGGTGCTTTTTATGTCAACTTGACCTTCAGCTATTTATTAGAAAGCTGTTTCTTCATATTATGCTCTATAATTATAATCAGTTCATCGCTATGATTATGATGAAAAGGAGAAATTGGTGTGAACTTTGTCTTTCTGAGACTATGATTTTTGTTCCCTCCTGTGCAAAAGCCAACAGAGTCATAGAACAAGACAAACAGATTGCATTGCCTTAATTGCATGAAGTTTTACTAGTAGGCCACCCCTTTTTGGATATAGTCATTGACCGAGGCTATGCAACATTTTTATTGTGATCATCTTAGAAGTAGGGTCCTTAGATGTTTTAGTACTTGTTCTTAAGGGTCATTATACAGTCTTAGATAGACGAAAATAATGCCTAACGTGTTAATATTATGCACCATGAAGTTGCTTCCAACTAATGGATTGGCAATCCTATGAATTAGGGGCCTGTGGGCATATCCAGATAGGAAGGCAGTTTCTTATCTGTGGCAGGGTTTTTGTTGGGGGTTCTATATTCCTATGCAGTGGGTTCGGAGAGCAAAGCAGTCCAAGAATTTCATATCCATCATTGGGATGGAGCATGTGGTTAGGGCTAAAATCCAGAAGGTGGTCAAGGAAGGCCAGGTGTTGGGTCCACTTCTGGACCCACCAGTGCCAGCATTTAGGGAGTCACCATTAGGGGTTGTGCCAAATAAGGTGGCTGGTGAATTTCGTTTAATTCACCAACAGATTGGACGGTTCAGGGTGTTATTTGTTTGTTTGTTTGTTTGTTTGTTTCATTTTTATACTGCACCATTTTCCTTCAGGAACTTTAGGCAGTTTACAGAATGAAAAAGGTAAAAAATCAAGTTAAACTTACAATATAAGCAAGAAAGAGGGGAAATACCCTCAGCAAGATGAAGCAGTACATACTAGAGAAAAAAAAGTGAGAACAGAAATAAATAAACAGAAACTTTGGGCAATTGCTATGCAGAAGCATAGCAATTGCCCAAAGTTTTGCCAGAGGAAGTGTGGCCCCTTGGCAGGTGAAAGTAAACAATGCCATTGCTTCAGCAGTGGTGCCTAGCACTCAATGCGCTTACGCAACTGTATGTGAGGAATTTTTCTCCTTTTGGGCCAAAAAAGGGTTGAAGCTTATTTGGATGGCACTAGTGGATTATCTGTTACAATTTGGTCTATATTTACATGAGAATGGGTTGGCACATACATATATTAGGGGAAGGAGTTTGCCTTGGCTTTTTATAGCAAAGCCAGGTGTTTGCCCAAATGTACATCTGACTTCCAGGTACGTAAAATGATTGAGGGTTGGAGCAGGCAGCATGGGGTAGTTCCAGACCAGAGTAGTCCCATATTCCCATCCATGCTAAAAACATTAGTTCAAGTTTGGCAGGTTGTTTGTAGGGACACCTACGAGGTGGCTTTGTTCAAAGCTGCAACCGTAGTGGCATTTTAGGCGGCATTTTGGGTTAGTGAGTTGTTGGTGATAGGAAAATCTGACATGTCTAGAATGGCATTGCAGGTTCAGGATTTGGAGATCTTAGATTGCATAGTCCTGAGGCTGCATAGGTCTAAGATTGATCCTATGGGGAAAGGATGTTTTGTTTCTTTGGGGAAATGCTCCATGGGGGGAGGGGTTGAGTCCTGTAGAGGCTGTGAAAGGTCATCTGGCAGTGAAGGGTTCAGCAACAGGGGAGCTGTTTCGACACAAGAATGGTCTGCTGTTGACACAATACCAGTTTTGGAAGGTCACCTCGGTAGCACTGAAGGAGGCAGGTATTCAGGGCTGAAGGTTTGGGACACATTCTTTCCAAATTGGAGCGGCATCTACATCTGCCGCCATGGGGTATACCATTGAGACCATAAAAAGCATGGGTCGTTGGAAGTCCACCAGGTACTGTTCCTATATGCACAACTTGCCCATGCAGTAGGTTCTGGCACTGTGGTTTTTCTTTTCGAATGCAGCTGAAGTTGGGCCTGTTGCCTGAGCTCATGTTTTGAGTGCGGGCCAGAGCTTTATAGTTTGGTCAGCCAAGTTTGCAGCGTGTTCAGCGTGGGGATTGAACCTTGGCCTCAGAGTGCAGGCAGTGATTGAATGGAGAGGATGACAAGGCTGGACATGGGGCAGGTTTATGGACCTGGTTTTGCAGGGCTGCGGTCAGTTTTGGTTCCCCATTTGGGTGGCAATGACTTAGGGGAAAAGATGGGCAAGGCCTTGATTCGACAGATAACTGCAGATTTGAGTTCGTTGAAGAAGCAGTTTCCGCAATTGCAGATTTTGTGGCCAGTGATGTTACCAAGGAAGGATTGGTGAGCATTGTGTGATCTGCCATTCATTGATAGAACTCTCAGAGGAGTTGCAGTGGCAGTGGGTTTGGGGGTGGTGCAGTGAACACCCTGCAATCAGGGTGGAATGCACTGAGCTCTATAATAATGAGGGAGTGCATTTATCAGAAATGGGCCTGGAGTTGTTCTTGAGGGATATTAACGGGGGCCTCAGATATGTGTTATTGGCCTGTGTGACGGGCTCTGGGCATACAGAGTAGCCCCAGTTCCATGGCGGGTAGTGGCAGAAGGCAGGTAAGGGTAGGAGTTAATGGACACCTGAGGCTGGAGTAAGCTGGCACACCTCGCATCATTGAAGGCCCTGAGGACTCGGCGCTGGGAGGGGGGAAAGGCTGGGTCCCACAGGTAGCAGTCATTCAGAGCCAGGAGCCTCAGGTGGTTGCGACCTGCAGGGTATTCCTGAATTCTATTCCATCTCCTAACATAATCCATCTGGGGCGGGTCCAGCCTTGGATGGATCAGCCTTCTGTCCTACTATTGCACCCCTTTTGAATGTGTTTATTGTTGTGTTAATAAAGCATGACCCATATTCTATCCAAACTTCATGTCTTGCCTCTTTACTCAGGGCTGTGAATGTGGTGCAGGAGCCATTTTGCCTGCTTGCCCTGGGGGGACACAAACAAAGAGGCCTTACGGTGGTCCATTTGGGCCAGGAGGGAGCTTACCTTTATAAGGCAGCTCCTAAAGGTCAGCCTGCCTCTTCATCGTTGATTGTCATCCCACCTGCTCATCCTGTATTAAGGACGAGTGCTCACTGGTCGCTTTGGGGCTGAATGGAATTTTTTTGGCTTGCCCCAATTGACGTGAAATGGAGCAGGTGAGTTTTCACCCATCCCATTACTCTAGTGTGGTGATAATGTAATGACTGGTGAAAAGATGGATAAAAATCATAGACAATCAAAGCAAAATTCATGGCAAGTGAATAGTGCTCCATTAAAATAAATTCATTTCATATGGCACAACAGAATGTAGCATTATTGCACAAGACTCCACAAACACAATATAAAATATGTATAAAAGTTTTGAATGGAGCCATTGTTTTCCCTTTTGGTGCTCCTGCTGATTCTTCTTGCTGGGAAATCCTTGTGAAGTCCAGCAACCAAAATATGTAAACATTTTAGCTGTGACAAGTCACATTGGCCAGGATGCATCATGAGGAGACTCATCTATATTACACTCCATTAAAATAACTAAACCTTTAGAACAGCATTATACTTATGAATCTTCAGTAACTGGAGATAGGAAGGCAAACTAATTGTACCAAAGTTTCTGTTACCATGCCATTCCACCAGCAAGGAAAACAAAGGTTGTTTGCTGATCAGTGGAAGTAAAAGAGAGACAGATTGAGCAGCAAATGAAGATGACAGATACCCCGCCTGAAACTGATTTGTACACTTGAATCAAAGTAGAAATACACTTCCAGGGGAGATGAGGGAACCAGTCACAGTTTAATTAAGTTTGTATATGATTGAAGAACAGCTCTGTGTGTACCAGCAGAGATTATGGTGCTTTGCACCACAGGAATAAATAGGAATAAAGCGGTACCTCGACTTATGACGTTAATCCATTCTGAAGGCATCTTTGGAAGTCAAAAAACTCATATGTTGAAGAGTGGTTTCCCATAGGAATGCATTGAAAATCAATTAATCCAATTAATAGATTTTCAATGCATTCCTATGGAAAGGCTGTCGGACCTGTCAAAGTCAGCTGTCATGTGGAGCAGAGAGCAGCGCTCGTAAGACAAGTAATTGGGTTGTCAAAGCACTTGTAAATTGAGGTACCACTGTAAATTAAGCCAAGCCCCTGAAGATGAGACTTTCTAGTCCCACAAGATGGCCACCAACAAGTCTCAGAACTGGATTGTCTTATTTGACTCCTGCAAACCAGGAGACCATAGTAAAGTTTGCAGTGGGTATATAAGACTATATACTCTTCATAACATGCTTGAAGTTATTAAGTGAAACAGCAGCTCTACTATAATGGCACCTGTAGACAACCTTGCTTTACTGATATATAACTGTTTCATAATGTATTGTCTGTAAGCAGCAGAAAATTATGTGTCTCTTAAAACCTGCTATACAGACCTTCACTTTCCCAAAGCAGTTCTAGCTTACTTCAGAGTGTCAGAGGAAACAACAGATGCCTACAAGAGATTGTCTTTCATCTTTTATGATTTATTCATACAAGACCCAGTTTTCTCAGTTCTTTTCACCTAATTACACCAACTATGGTTTTTAAATGCCTGGTTGTTTCACATAATGGCTAGAGCAAACAAGGGTTGATAATTGGTCTCAGTTGTGGAACAGGGGTGGGCAACATGTGGTCCTTTACATACTTTTCTATAGTAGTGAATATCCAATGATTCCAAAAGCCAGGGATACTGTCAGTTTTTTTAAAAGAAAAATAAGAACTGTGTTCCCAGAACATCTAGGAAGCATGCCTCACCTTCAAAACAAGTTGTGCATTCCCCTTGTGCCCTGCTTTATTGTGGATGGAATAGACCCAGATGTTAGAAGCATTCTGTTATATAGCATAAATCCCAGTGAGAATCCAGCTCCCAACATGGTGGTTGTACATACTGGATGGGGGATTCTACAAATTTCTGACCAAAAATTGAATACTTCCAATTTCATGTTAAATTAGAAGTGGATTGACCTCCAAACTCACTAGGAGAAGGCCTGAACCTTGCTGGGGGTACTGAATAGGCAAAATTAACCCAAGGCCCTCATTGACTGTTCATTAATTATGATGATTATATCCTTTACTGTATATAATGGATTGTAGTTGGTAGGGTGTGTCAATCAAAAACATTTTTTCTAACACTTCAGTTTCCAAAAGGCATTTAAAAACAGAATTGGGTCATACATTATAAAGTAGCACTGGCTTTAGAAAAAGAAATGTAAAGTTAAAGTCCCTGAATTTCCCCGATGATCCTCAGATAGAATACAAAAAATATTATCATCACTTAAATTTGGAAAAGTCTCAGAAGCTCTAAAAGACAATTTAGATTGTTGTTATTATTGCTGTTGTTTTTGTTGTTATTGCTGCTGCTGCTACTGCTGCATGCTTTAACAGTATATATGAGCTTCAGGATTCTGAGCTTGTTGTCGAGTCAATCTTCAGGAAAGAACAGTCTTTTTCATCCCAACACCAAAATGGAACTAACATTTTTCCATCTCCATGAATCCATGCTACAAGAGAGCTTAGTAGTTTGCAAATAGTTTTTCAATGTCACATTTCAGTTACAGTGTTATGGAACAAAACTAATTGCCGTATGCAGTGGCTGCAATTCTGTTCACAGCAAGATAAATTGGATTTCTGAACTGTGATTTCCATTGTGTTACCTCCATGTATCTAGAAAGTTATCCTGATGTGCACAGCAGTGGGCCTTCTTACTTATGCAGTGAGATACAGCTTCATGTTCAATCCATCATTGGCTCTGGACTTACCAGATGCCAAATGAAAAACCATAACTTTAACTGGAGACTGCCATCTATTGGAGGAGGGCAACGAGAACACACCTGTCCTTCAAAACAAAGCTCAGCATGTGAAAAAGAGAAAGAAACTTTTTTTTGTATTTCTGATGATACAAGATAGGGCAATAAAACACCTATTTTAAGGATTTAAGTAGCAATCGAAGCAATCTGTGCAATTGCTGGATTTCAGCTATTGTGGATTAAGATTTCAACTGGGATTTATTCTGTAGGAAAGTATGCAATAAAACAAAATCTTCAGTTTGGGGATACTTTTAAATATACTTCCACATAATACCAGCTAGAAAAGAAGCCAAAGAGTCAGCATTCACTCTTGCAGGTTGTTCTAGTGCTAATGCAATAAAATAAGCCTTTTCAATAATTTTGAAAGGGTAATTAATTATAAGATTATTACCGAATTTTCAGTCTCTAAGATGCCCCCTGTGACAACACCCTGGATTCAGGAGAAATACATATGTAAATTAACAGCCAATCCCAGCAGGAGGGCGGGGAATTGTATGGTATAAAAAGGGTGGAGCCTGGTCTGTTGGGGGTTGTTGTTGAGAGTGAGTGCTGAGAGAGCACAGCTCTGTTAGAGTTCAGTCAGGCAGGTTATGTGTGAGGGCTTTACTGTTTACTGGTTATTAAAGACAGGGAGTCTGGAAGAGTTGATTTAATCTATTTTATGTTTAAAGCAACACATACCAACTTCAGTCATTAGTGTATTTATTTATCTTCTCAATAACTGTGCTCACGACCTGGGGTTCAATCCCTGGTAGCAGGCTCAAGGTTCACTCAGCCTTCCATCCTTCTGAGGTTGGGAAAAAAGTACCCAGCTTGCTGGGGGCAATGTGTAGCCTGCACACTGTAATTAAAATTGTAAACCGCCCAGAGACTACTTGTAGTGGTATGGGGCGGTATATAAGCAAAACACTTTGCTATTATTTTTATATTATACATCTGAGTCTGTCCCAGTTCATAAGGCGACAATTTAAAAGGTGGCAGCATTACCAAGAGGATCCTGTGAAGATTAATAACTTGATTCTTTACACTTCACGTTTTCATCACAATCACACAGTTAAAAGGGAGGTGTCGTCACACCCCCAATGTACAAGGCCACCCTCATTTTCCAATTCAAAATTACAGTTTCGCAAATCTGCAGTTGTGTCTTCGGCTTACTTCCGTGTATAAGACCACCCTCAATTTTTAGTCTAACAAAATTAAACGAAAAAACTTATACACAGATAAATACTGTATGTAAGTGTTAGAGGGTTGCAAACAGGTACCTCTAGTAGGGCGTCTGCTCCTGCCCCACAGCCTCCAGCAGGCCCCGAGGAAGCTGCTGCTCCCGGGTCACGAAAGTGTGCAAACATGGGAGGACAGCCAAGTGTAATCACAACAAGAAGAGGTCCAAATGGGAGAGAAGGCAGACCCTAGGAAAGGAGAGTCAGGAACAAAGAGGGAGAAGGGGAAAGAAGGGGGGCTGCTACATGGAGGGCTCATCAGATTCAAGTGGTGAGGAATGGTGCAAGGCTAAGGAGGAGTTGGACCCTGTCTTTTGTGCCATCAGGACCATGGACTATAATTATGGGCAGAATCCCTGGACAGGGTTCTGGGTGGAAATTTCAGAGACCAAAGAGAGAGGGCACAGGGGAGGACCCTCCATCTCCAGCACACTAGCATTTCTTACCTCTGCACTGGCCCTGCAAAAACCTCAGCACCGGGCAGGATACCCAGTACCCACCACATTCAGTGAAGGAGCTGGGGGCACAAAAGCAAAAAAGAGTACCAGAGGTGAAATCGAGAGGGGGCTGGATACCCATCTCCTTTGGCAGCCACTGCTAAAAGTCTTCCCGATGGGATGTAGGGTGGCTCAGGGCTATACTGAAGACCCAACACCACGCTCAGACTATGGGTCATCCAAAGGCTATGAACCACTCAGACCCAGTGAAGGAAATATGGGGCCTGGAAAAGACTGAACATACTAAGGGGCTAGGATCAGAAGCTCAGCTCCTGTGTGGATGGTGAGAACAGAATGTGTGCTAAGGAAAGGGGAGGATTTGCCATGCCAGACCTGCGATTGTATTATGAAGTGGCCTGTCTCGGTTGGATAAAAGAATGGATTACTCTAGTTGATGGGGATCTTTTGGATTTAGAAGGTCATGATAATAGATTTGGTTGGCACGCTTATCTTTGGTATGATAAATTGAAAGTACATAAAAGTTTTACGAATCATGTAATTAGAAAGTCACTACTTCAGGACTGGGAACGGTTGAAACCCTTATTAGAGAGACACACCCCGAGGTGGTTATCCCCAATTGAAGCATCGGCGATCAAGAGGAAAGATATAGAAGGAGTGGGGATCACATATGGGGATGTGTTATTCTTCTCAGAAAAAGGTCCCAGACTGAAGTCTTATGAACTGTTAAAAGAGAGGTTAACAGGTTGGTTTCAGTACCATCAGTTACATGACATTTTTCAGAAAGACAGAAGGATGTTTGGGTTTGGAGAGAAGGAATCCAAGTTTCAATCCATAATCATGGGCCCAAAAAAGAAATTGTTGACTAGATTATATAATTTCTTGTTGGAGTTGAACCTAAAAGATGAACAAGTCAAAGAATGTATGATAAAATGGGCTATGGATCTGGGTCACAATATTGAGTTAGATGTGTGGGAAAGATTGTGGAAAAAGAACAATAAGTTTACCGCATGTACTTTGATAAAAGAAAATCTGTTGAAAATGATGTATAGATGGTATATTACTCCAACGAAATTAGCAAAGATGTATAGGATGAAAGATGATTATTGTTGGAAATGTAAAGAGAAACAAGGTGATTTTTATCATATGTGGTGGACCTGTGAGAAAGTGAAAGAATATTGGGCATTGATATATGATGAACTCAAAAAGATGTTAAAGTGTACATTCCCAAAACGACCTGAACTTTTTTTGTTAGGGTTGGTGGATAATGAAATTAAAGGAGCAGACAAGACGCTATTTTTATATGCAACAGCAGCGGAACGAATGCTCCTGGCACAGAACTGGAAGACAACGTATATACCGTCTTTGGATGAATGGAGGGCGAAATTACTGGACTTTGCAGAGATGGCCAGACTGACATGCAGACTGAGGGATCAAGACAACCAGAGGTTCCAAAAAGACTGGCAAAAATTTAAGAACTACATGGAGACTAATTGTAAGGAATTAAAGACTCTTACCTGATTAGGGTAGAACTCGAAGGACTATTATCCATTTTTAGAACCTTTTTTATAAGTATATAAAAGGGGTTCGTTTGAAAGGAAGGCTGGGAGATGAATAATGTTAAAACCGTGCGAAGAACAGAGGGAAGCCGAACTTTAGTGATAGATTGACTCTGTATGGTTAATGTTTTGAATTTGTTTTTCTTTTGTATATTAAAATTTTCTAATAAAAAATAATAAAAAAAGAGAACAGAATGTGACTGACACCTATCAATACTTTGTATTCTGTGCCTCTGTTCTAATAAATTGTAGCTTTCGTAGTCCTAGCAGACTTGAGCTTATGGAGACCATCACCTGTGTTGGCCTGCCTGTCACTACCACCTGAGGCCAGAGGGGTGGGAGTGGCAGCAGCACTCAAAATAAGCCATAGCCCAATTAACTCAAATTCCAAAGTGCCTCCTTGAGGAGGAGCCGACATGATCACTGGGCACATGTGAGGCTGATAAGATAACATGCCCTTCCACTTGTGTGCCCTTGGACAACCTGCAAGGTCACGAAGTACCTTCAAAAGGAAGGACTGCTAAGCCACTTATGAATATTTTATCTCTAGAAAATTCCAGGAGAGTCACCATAATTTAATATAGACTTTTTGCTTTTGATTCTTAAGCATACCAACAAGTGCTTATTTTTTACAATCCAAGATGTTGATAAATCCTTCCATGCCAAGACCCCATTCTTTCAGGAAAGGTATGCATTCCTACTCTGAAGTAAGTCCTACCATGTTCAATAGGCTTTAATGCCAGGGAATGACTGCAGCCTTAGAATTGTTGCCTCTAGTCTGCTGATATGTTTAAGGCTTCTGAAATCCTGGTTAAGTCAAGGGAAGGAACAACATTAGAAATTATCTAGCACCATAAACTTTAAAGAACTGTAACACATTATTTAGGGCCATGTGATGGAAGTTTAGGGGCTTCCATTTTAAATGATTAGTTGGGTAGTAAATCAGGAAAAAAAGATGCTGCATAAAAGGAGAGATATAGATTCAGTCCTGTGGGCTGAAAAATGTGCATCAAGGATATATTTCATGCTATAAATTGCAATGAAACTCTAGTGGTTTAAAAGAGTAAGGGACTATCATTGAGTTTGAAGCCAAATAGTGTGTCAAAGCATAATAATAGTTTGATTATCAGCACAAAGGGTGACGTGTTTAGAATGGCATAGCTCAAAGCATTATTTAGCAGCAAAGATAATAGAAGCTAGTTTGGACAAACAAAAGTTGCCATAACTGTATGGCAGCTGTTGATAGCCTGTAGCCAGTAAAACAGTAGCAACTTTCCAATTCAGTTTATCTGATTCACTGATATACTGCAGTTCATTTCTGTTTTAGACATGTGAAGGATTTATCTATAATCAGAGCAGTAAATTGCTTTCACAAAAAGGAAATCCCTAAGTAATTGGCAATTTGTCTAATAAAAGAGCTAAAAAAAGGAAACAACTCCATTACAAATTTGAATTATACAGCTACTGTGAGAGCTTGGAAGAACTAGTTACAACTACTGTACTGTAGTTATTTGCAATGGAATGGCTTTGGGGCCAAGTGATAACTTAGGAACTGTAACCTAAAAGGGTAATCACAGATGTTGGGAATACTTGACTGCCTGTCTGGCCACATAAAGAACACTTTTTCTTTTCCAGCTCTTGCTTGTCATATTACTTAATTATGCAGGTAATATGGGGTCTGGACCAACTGACCTGGATTCATTTATTTGCCACTATGTGCTGTCCCAGAAGCTGCTCCATTCTGCTCTCCTTACCAATCCTAACTCTGTGACAACACAAATACCTACTCCCAGTTTCTGCTTTTAACCTCGATTCTCAGGGAATTATAGTGCAACCATACTTTCTTACTTTATTAAACCCACTAATACTCCTTGAATCATGTGAAAAAAGAGGGAGGAAGTGTTGGTATCTGTCAGAGTCAAATTGTTCTGCAAGGAGATACAGAGAAGGACACCTGACGACTATGATGAAGAGCAATCAAGCTACTACCTGTATGTAGCAATGTGACTGGTGGATGTTAATATATAAGTCCTTCAGTCTCTGTATTCATTCTCTCTCTCTCTCTCTCTCTCTCTCAATTGATGTTGTTACAAAGCTGGAAGTTACGCTGGTATGTAACTATGTATATATTGTAAATAGAGCTACACAAAGACATCCAAGTAGAGATGGGCACGACTTGAAAAAAAAATTTTTCAAGTTGTCGTTAGTCGGGCCGGTTCCGTTTCGGGTCATTTCCGTTTTTCGCGAAAATTCACAAAAATTAGTTCGTTTTTTCGTTTTTTTGTTGTCGTTAGTACTGGGTTTTTTGGGGGGGAGCGGGCTCCTGGAGGCACCTCTGTGGGGTGGGTGTCTCCTCTGGCCCGCTATAAAGGGAAAGTGGGCTCCTGGAGGCACCCGTGGGTGCCTCCTATCCTCACCCACTAGGAAGGGGAAGCAGGCTCCAAGAGACCCCTCTACATGGGGTCTCCCCTCCTCACCTGCTGCTGCTGGGTGGTATGCAATAGCCATATGGATATTGCATACCAGTTGTGCAGACAGTGACTGTGAAGACTAGTGGATGGCACTGAACCCAGAGCCATAGGTGAGATGCCTAACTAAGGCTCTAGCACCACCATGTCTCACACAGAAGGGAATTGTACTTGTGTGTAGTGCAATGCAAGTACATCTGGCTTAGGGTTAAAGTGGGTTAGGTTTAGGGCTAGGGTTAGGCTAGTGACGGGTAAGGTTACGGTGGGCTAGTGGGTTGCACCTCTGGGTGCCTCTCTGACCCACTGAAGACAGTCTGTGACGTGGGTACGGAGTCAAGGGTTAGGGTTAGGGTTAGGGGGCTAGGGCAGGTTTTAGGGGGCTTTTTGGCACATCCCAGAAGTCTCCATGGCCAAGTGGCCATGCGATTGGTGGGATGGCTCCAAAAATTTGCATGGTCGTCCACTCTCACATGGCTGGCCACTCGGCCAGCCCATCATTGCGCAGGTGTAAATAAAATAAAATAAAATAAAATCAATGGAGGACAGAGGAGGAGAGGAGAGACATTTTGTTGCAAGAAAAAACCCACTGCTACTGTGAAAAATCTGGCCGTTTATAAATTTTCGCGTGTTTCTGTTGTGCTTGTGTGTTTTTGGACCACGATTTCAAAAACAATATTGCGTTCGCCGCCCCATTTTGGATCCCCCGCCTGCACCGCATGGCATGGCGACTCGAGTCCGGCTGCCCAGGACAGGGGGGAGGCAGGACCCCCCCTCCAGAAACCACCCCTCCGGTAGGTGCCCTGCGCCCTTAGTAAAGCAGGCATTTTTCCGCCTGCTTTTTTGGCCCGGGGATGGGTGGAGGGAGAGTTTAAAAGTTTTTTCCTGTGCTGTCCGTACTGCTTGCTTGCGCTTTAATTGCAGCGGCCGGCGGCCGGTGAGACTGGGCTTTTTGCTGGCTGCCTGCGAGCCTGCGGCGAGTCCCACCAGAGCAGCCCAGGACGGGGGATGGGGGGGGAGGCCGGGGACCTCCAGAAACAACCCCTCTGGTAGGTGCCCTGAGGCACGGCAGGCATTTTTCCGCCTGCTTTTCGGCCGGGAACCGGGTTTTTTTAACTTTTAAAAACTTTTTTTCTCTGCTGCGTGGCATCGCGCGATCGCGCGATGCAAGGAACGAGCACAACAAATCAGACCAAAATTGTTCGTTCGTCGGTTCGAGCTCAAAGTCTGGCAGAGTAATTCCTGTTACCGTTTCCGTAGAGTAATGGAAACGAGTAATGGAAACGGAAACGGGAATACCGCTAAGTCGTGCCCATCTCTACATCCAAGTCTGAGTCTGGTTCTTCATGTGTGGTCTTGCTGCTGGGGCAGTCTCTGGACTGTCAGTCAGTACCAGAGCCCCAACAGGAAGATGTACTAATAACATGGAAGGTCTACTTGTGTGGGGAGACTGCCAGAGGTCCATGCCAAGGTCCCACCTATTTTCTGTTCCAAAAAAGAGGCACTCAAAACAGCTTTTATATATCCACAACATCTAAAACAGGTATGTCCAAAGTATGGCCTGCTAAATGTGGCCCACTTTCAAATTTTGAGTGGCTCGCAGCCTCTTTTCCCTGCTGGCTCAGCCTTGTCAGCCCTCCCTGCCTCTGTCCATCACCCCAGCCAACCACCAAGCTTACCTGTCCCTGGCTCTGTTTCTGCAGTGCCTGCCCTTTTCCCAAAACTGGGAGCATGCAAGCAGAAATTCTACGCCTTCCCCATCAAGGCCCTTCCACCTGGCACACCCAGCCCCTGCCTCCCTTCGCTGCTTAGCATGCTCTGCTTCCTCTGCCTCTCACCCCTGAGGGAAAGATGGCAATGCCACACAGGCACATTGCACACCCATCTCCTCCATCCCACCCCTCCAAAGGCTGCCAGGAAGTGACGTGCTCTCCCTCAGAGGTGGGAAGACAGCAGGGCTGAGCAGCCGCTGTGTGCAATGCTGGCAAGTTCAGTGGCCAGCTGTTCCGCCGGCTCCGCCTATCCATCCGGTGATTCCGCACCTTCAAGATTGTGGGCTTTGTCTGGGACCAGTGCGTCATTGAAGCAGCTTGTTTCTCCCCTGGGTAAGACTGGCACACAAATAGAGGAGCTTTCAGATATGAAGTGTGCCGTGAGCTCTGTTGGCTTGTTTTGCTCCTTCCTGAAAGAGCATGAGCCTTCATTCCAGGAGAGAGATGAAAACCCTCGTAATGAAGATTTTCCCCTCCAAGAGAATGGAAGAAATGCCTCCAGGGAGTTCTGTTCTCATTTTCAACTAAGTTTTCAGCCAAATGCACCGCCTTTGAAAACAAAAGAGTCCAAGATTTAATACAGACGGTCACCTTTATTTTTAGTCAGGAATACAAATAATGCAGGTTTTCCTAACCAGAAAGCAACTTTCCACCTATGAGGAGTGCTAGGAAATTTCAACTAGGTAGGCAAAGCTTTACTCTTCTTATACTTTTAACCGAAATGCATATGGAATATCTCAACAGTGCTATTATGACTGCGACATAAAAAGTCACTGTTTTTTGCAGCGTAACTATTCTTCATAAATTCTTAATTACTTTTAAGCCATGAAGTGGTTGTGGCCTCATTGCTTAGATGGGGTTCATACCAGAAGCCAGCAACGTATAGCATTCTGATGCTTTTAAAGTATGTAAAGTAGTTGCTTTTGATTAATAGTCACTTTAAGAGTATAATTGTACCATTAGCTACTTTTGGGGCTTGGAACTGTGAATATACATAAATGGTTACTTTGAATGTAACTTTCCACCCTCAGATTTCATTACATGCATGAAACTCTATTCACCTTTCTCTGGATATCAGCCTACCTCTTATATAGATACTGAATATCACTTGGGTTTTAAAACACATTAATAAGATATCGTAAGTAACTGGTGGGGGGAGGCTAAGTGGAGACATTGATTAAAAGTTTTAATATCTAAGATTTATTGGCCTATTACATTAGTCCTGAAAAAATATGCAAAAGAGTAAAAAAACTGGATTCAATCAAGAATACTGACAATTAAAAAAAACTATAGTCAAGGCCATGTATGTTCTACATGCATTAATCCTAATACACTACATTTTAAGATGACATGTAATTTTTAAGTACAGAAGTCTCTTACAGTTGCAATTCTGAGCATATTTATGTATAGACATGCACAGACTGTTGAGCATCACTAAGTAAACATGCAAATCATGCCATACATTTCTTGTTTACATGTGCAATAATGCCTTTAATAATAGTTAATTATCTTTATTGAAAGTAGAGTGGAACTTGTGAAAAACATTCAGTTCTTGTGGACAGATGTTTATTGAATTTGGAGGGTAAACTAGCAATTTTAATCAGGGCCATTTGTATCTGCTTATGTGTATTAAACTGCTTTTAAGCTGCTTCTCCTGTGTTTTCTGATTTTGATTTCCATTGTTAGCGTTTGATATCAAACATTCAAATAATGCATGTGACTGTGGTTTTTTTCTTGTTTATATTATAGAGTAAATTATCTTTATATTTTGCATCTCTGTGTGGTAATAAATATAAATCCCAAACTATAAAAATGCATAAATAGTTCAATTGATTCAATTGAATTTTTAGGAAATAATAATTCCTTTCATTCTCTGTCTGCTGTGGGGAATAAAAAAGTTTTAAAAATAAAAAAACCCGATTCCCGGCCAAAAAAGCAGGCGAAAATAAGCCTTATTCTTTTTCTGGGGCGTCCCCAGCCTTCTCCCATCCTGTCCTGTTTGTTGGGAGGGGCATCCTTTCTTTTGCTGAATAAAATGTGCTTTTTTTTGAAATCGGGGGCACCACAGAAACTTGCAAAAATTAGCTTTTTAAATGCTTGAATGTTTACAGGCAGCAATGGGTTTTTATAGGTAAAAGTGGATTTTATTTTATTTTATTTTTATTTTTATTTTTTTACACCTGCGCAATGATGGGCTGGCCATGGGATGGGACCATGCAAATTTTTGGACCCATTCTACCAATTGCATGGCCAGGTTTTGACTGACACTTCTGGATGTGCAAGAGGGCATAAAAGCCAAGGCACTCCCAGAAGAGTCGCAGCTGGGCTTGGATATGGGTGGGAGAGGCTGTGTGTAGCTGGCTGCTGTGCTAGACTAGTTTCGATGTTTTTAGATTTCAGTTAGGCAGGCAGGGAGGGAATTGATTCAATTGAATTTTTAGGAAATAATAATAATTTTTCATTCTCTGTCTGCTGTGGGGAATAGTAACACAGTTTGTTATTTTTTATTCTCCTGCAGTTTGTTAGGATTTCTTTTCTGATAGTGCTTCAAAGGGGGGGGAGGTTTGAGTGGGAGGGGAGGTGTGGATTTATTTTAAAAATTTCATTTGCCTGGTGGCAAGCCAAGGTCCTTTCACACCCTGCCTGCAGCTCTGCTGTGGGTGCACTGCCCACTTTGTTTGCAATAAAAATTGCAATTGCTTTATTCAATGCAGTCTTGTGCAGCAAGTCAGTTTAAAGTGTTTTCCGCCTGCTCTGGGTCATTGCGGGACCCGCGCCCGCTGCCCGCACGCCCACGTGCCCGCGTGCCTGCCCCTCCCCCCTGCCGCTGCCGCCGCCCGCCCATGCCTCCCCGCCACCCCGCCCGTCGCCTAGGGCGCAAAAACACATAGCGCCGGCGGGACGCCACTCGCTGGGACGTCAAATCGCGCGAAATCGCGGCAGCGGTAACAACAAACGACAAACGACATGACAAAATGACAAATTTTTAAAATTTTTTGCGAAAAACAGAAACGACCCGAAACGGACCCGTCCCGAAAAACGACAACTCGGGGGAAAAAAATTCTGGTCGTGCCCATCTCTAGTCAGAAGTAGAAATAGAAGGTTTGCGTTTGTATACTTCAGTAGTTTGGAGCACTTGTGGAGGTAGGGTCCAGGAGTTCAAATCCCCTCTGCACTGTCTTGGGCAATCTGCACTGTTCCAGAGCATCACCAGAAGGAAGGAAGGATAAATTACTTCTGAGTACTGTACCATACATCTAGAAAACCTGGGAGTGTCATCGTAAATTGGAATCAACATGGTAGCACATCATTATTCAATAAATATATTCATTGCGTTCCTCTTCCACTCCATGCCATGTGGCAGCTGCTGATAGCTTGAGCTTTGATGGCCTCAAAGAGTAGATAGCTTTTACAGTGAGCTGAGGGCACTATTTCCACCCAAGACAACCACTCTGCTGGGTTCTTTCCTCCCTACACCTTCTCAATCCCCTATTCTACTTTTGGAGTTACAGATTCTGTGAGCTCTTGTGTGAAAGAGCAAGTTCCAAATTTTGGTTCTGCCCTCCTGCCTCAGAACAATCGCATAAATAACACATCATCTCAAAAGCTATCCATCTTTAGATGACAGGTTTGTTTATGTGATCTTTTGGGGGCATTGGATACATTACAAACTGTGTATCATACTTGGTGTAAAACCGGCACACCTGATACAGAACAATGGACATGTTTGATTATTCTTCCTGCACAGAAATGCCAATGCAAGAATCCAAATGTCTGCAAAGTGCAATCAGAATTTAAAAACCAGGCACACATAATTATATTAAACAAGGAGCCCAAGATTCTGATACATGATCTTATCATCCTTACAGGAAAGAGCATTGCTCAGATGAAGAATGTGATCATGAATGTACACAACATGTTTCAAGGTTAGAAAAGGTCATGACTAATTGGGTTGAATTAATAAACCGAACTAAAGAGGCATGCAGTCCATCCCAGACTATGTCTGCAGGTAAATGTGATGTGACAGTTATGTTAATAATTTAATTAATGCCATGCATACAGTTAGCAATTGAAGATTATCACTGGCAAATATTAATTACAAAGAGATAAGATGCTGGTTCCTCACACCGAAAGCTATCTGTTTAACCCTATTTCAGTGAAATAACTCCCTTCATTTGTGATAATTCATTAACACACTACAGGGAAGCTGGAGCTTAACTCTTCATTTGCATAATACCTGGATTGTAGTTTGACAACCTCATCATATCCTTCAGATTACCTCCTTTTCTTGGGAGCCTGTTTAAACTGTTTCCATGTAAAATTTCCCAAGGAGAAACATACATATTTGAACTGAACTGGGTTCTCACAGGATGTGAAATCCACCTTGCCTTTACTGTTTTGATTGTAGATTTTTAAGGCTAAATTCTCTTGCTCCCTCCAGGTTGAGCAGGCCTACAAAATAAACAGGACTTACATAAGTGTTGACTTTGGAAGTGCAGTAACATTCCAAGGGTCTATACAGGGCCCAGACTCATGTGGATAGACAGCAGAGGCTGTCTTCAGATTCATCATTCGCCATATGTACTAATACTGATGGGATTATAAATAAAGGGGGCAGAACTGTAGCACTCCCCTCAGCCCATGGTATGCAAACGTTTTTTAGTAACAGCTAAACAGGGTGGCATCCAAAAGTGGATTCTATCACTCTCCATGATGCACCTTCCAGTTAAAATCACTGTCGCCCTTAACTGCTCATGGTTCTAAAATTGCTCTTACAGGGACCAACTAAGTTGGAAACAGTTTAGGGAGAGAAGCCAGGTGTCTGCTGTTTGGTCTGTTAGCCAAAACACATCAATCAAATACAGCCTATTGTCCATCTTTCTGTTTTCTGCATTGTATGGAATGGCTGCAAAAGGAGAAGTTTACTCTTAATCATGACTGTCATCATGAGAAAGAAACCCAGACCCTTAAAACTAACTGTGCACAGGTAGGGCTCCTACTCCTTAAAGGTGTGTGATCAGTACATGTGTTGGTATATGGTGATGGGAGCAGCCAATGCAGTCCTGATTCCCCTTTTCCCACTGTTTTTACTGTATATGCCATCAACTTCCTGCACGCTTATGATGACCTGACAGAGTTTTTCAGGCATGTGAGATGTTCAAGGAATGCTTTGCCATTGCCACCCCCACAGAGCTTCCATGACCAAGGAGAGATTTGAATTCAGACCACCTGTATCCTAACCGGGCACTCTACACTACACCAAGCTAGCTCTGTCACCCTTGCAGGTTCAGTGGATGTGTTTGAAGACAATGTCTGTGCATATTCTTTTATAGCATTTCACTTAAGCATCTACTGACCTGACGCTGGAATTCATGGCTCTCCACCTTCCCTCTTTCTGCTCACAAGAAGCCTCTGAAACAGGTGAGGCTAAATCCATTTTGGCTAGAAATCAATCATTGGGTTTCATGACCAGATGAGAATTTAAACTGCAGTCTACAGAGTCCTAGTCCAACAGTCAAACAGCAGCAGACATAATTAGCGTGCTGACTGGTATAATTAGTTGATGTACATTGTTTAATTATTTTGCTATAAATTTCTTACAAGGAGATTTTCATGGAATCATATTCCATGAACCTTCAACAGGATATTATTTTTAATATAAAAAGCTAGTCAAGCTGTTTCAAAAGCTTTTGTCTTCATCTAATATGATTAATAAAATTGGAACTTTAAACATTTCTGCTCCTCATTTCTTGGTGTGTGTGATTTTTTTACAAAAGTTTTCAAGCTGCCCTTTATAAATCAACAAGCAGCCTGTTTCATTTTCAGAATATAATTATGTAATTAGAACTAAGCTGGGATTCTAATGCAGTGCTCAATTGCTGTGTCTGTGTGTGTGTGTGTGTGTGTGTGTGTGTGTGTGTGTGTGTGTGTGTGTGTGTGTGTGTGTGTGTGTGTGTGTGTGTGTGTGTGTGTGTGTGGCGTTTGCATATGCTAACCTGTGTCTTCTTTTTTAATCTGGGGAATATCTATAAATATATATATTCCCCAGATAAAAAAGGAGGCACAGATTAGCATTCGCAAAATCCATTTTAAATTCTTTATGTATATTTTTGCAACTGAAGGCTGTTGGGAGTCTGAAGTTTGTTCAAGGCATGCTATTCCTAAATAAGAGTTCAAACCTGTGTACACTTTTTCAAGAGTACATCTAAAAAAATACAAAGAAACATACATTGTGGGAACTTTGTTTAGAATTTGGTTGTACAGGCTCTCTCATCACCTTGTATTTATAATAATCTGTACACCTTCTGTGCTGGCATGTTATTCATTATGGAAAAAAATCAATGTAAATATTAATTTTACCTTGCATATTTGAATGCTTTTGAAAACATTGCACAAGTATAAATACGTTCGAGAAAACATTAGGGGCCACATATTTGAAATTTTGTAAAAGGGATATTCTCAACAATGTAACTGCAATTGCAACTGATAATTATGCAAACAGGGAACCTGCAACAACAACAAAAATGGAATAGTAGAACTGGAAGGTGTCTGAAGAGTCATCTAATCAAACTTTCTGCCAATCCAGAATGCACAGAATAAATTGTATACTGAGGACATAGTCAATGATAAGGAGTGATGGGAGTTGTAATGCCATCCTGTTTCAATCCATCATTTTGCTGAAATCCATAGTAGGTCCTAATTAAAACAGGGCCACTGAATCTTTGGGGATTTGGTCAGTCCATGTCTCTGTACAGTCCATGGATTTGATGGGCTTACTTTAGTTGCAACAATGCTGAATTTCAGTCTCTGTTTCTCACCCTTGTGAAGTTACAAGCTGGACAGAGTTATTTTATTGTTGATGTGCAATGCCTAATAGTGAGATACACCTTGTCTCTGAAATCTGGTTTCTCCTCTTCTCTCCTTTCCCATGACTCTTGATCAGTGGGATAGAATGCTGAAATTGTCGGCTGCAAAATCTCCAGCTCAGCAGTTCGAATCCCAGGTGACATGCAGTAAACTGAGCTCCCATTGTTAACCCCAGCTCCTGTCAACCTAGCAGTTCTAAAGGAAGTAGATAAATAGATACCACTGTAAAAAAGCAGAAAGGTATATTCTGTACCATGCACAAAAATGTGTTCGGCCATGCTGGCCACATAGCCATGGACTTGCACCACTGGCTCTTTGGCTTAGAAACAGAGATGAGCACTGCCCCTAGAGTTGGACACGACTAACACACATATGTGGGGGTAACCTTCACCTTCACCTTAGCCTGAACTCTGCATAAAAGAGCTGCATTAGAATTATGAATAGGGTTGGGCACGAAATGGAAAAATTGTGCTTTGTTTTGTTTTGTTTCCCCGTAATTTGTTTCATTTTGTTAGAAATGAATTTTTATAAAAAAAATTGTACAAAATGAAACAAACCAATTTATTACTCTGTAAAATGGGTCCTCTGGGTCCTAGAGGCACCAAATTTGGTGCCTCTAGGACCCAGGGGAGCTGTTTTACAACGAAATGAATCGGTTCATTTTAAATAGGAGGAAAAACCTCAGTTTTATTTCATTACTAACGAAACACTGCTTCCCCATTTTGTTTTGTTTCATTTCGTTTTACTAACAAAATGATGAAACAGCATTTCATTTTTGTTTGGTGCCCATACCTAATATTGAGGAAGCTGATTCATATGGACTAAAGGGGGGGGGGGACAAAATGGACACATGTCTAATTACTTTCAAAGTAACTGAAATTGTTACAGTTATAGAACGAACTGAGTTCATTTACCCTACATTATATTAGACATGAAAATAATGTAGCTAATAATATATTTTGTTATCAGAAATAAATGATTACATTAACTATCTGTAACTAGGTATTATCAAATTAAAATTGAACAAATCAAGAACATATTAAGCTGTTTGTTAGAGAGCTCTTATTTTACAATGTCTATTGTCATGCATTGCTAGGATCTTTCCCCCATGCCAAAGTGTGCTCTGTATTGGTGGTAGACTGGAGGCAGGAAATTAATTATATTTTGTGCAAACAACATTTAATAAGCTCTTGTGTGCTATCAAGCCATATCTATCCTCTGGCAGTGCTATGGAATGGTGATCTCTAAAAGGTCCTATCACTAATAACTCAGGACAACAAAACTCAGTGCATGGAGCTCCAGACACATTGGATATTGGCTACATCAGTCGAATGGCCTGACTAGATTTACCAGAGCTTCGAAACATTATGTTGTTGGACTACAGCTCCCGGAATCCACCAGCAAGCATGGCCAGTATTATTTACAAAGAAATCCACCATTACACTTTCTACGGTCATTTTTTGAAAGTTCATTTGTTACCTGCTTTTTACATCTTTTCTTTTCTTTTTCATTACTTCTGCTCCTTGAGTAATGTTGTAGGTTTATTAACAATAAATTTTATTTCCCTTATGTCTGACTGGTTTAAAAGCTTGTACATATCTCATAAATCTTTCTTTCCACTCAATGTGCATTCATTATTCTTCTAATTCTGGTGTCACCCGTTTCCATTTAGTTCCTTTACTTTCAGTTCATTAAATTTATGTAGATTGGAAATCACAAAAGCAGACCCAAAAAGCTGCACCCATCTAAGCAGATACCCTGAATGGATGTGTTCCTTCTCTTGTATTTTTAACATTTCCATTTGAAGCACTTGTTTTATGTAATATCTAACATCAAAGTGAACCGTTAGTAAAGAACGCCACCATGGAATAATGTTCTGTGGGAGTAAATGTGGACATCAGTCTAATAAATGCATGCATACCAGCAGTGAAAAAGATACATTGATTCCCACAGATAGCGCAAATGTGATTGTTACAGCTGATCATTCAAAGGTAGAAATAAATGGGTGTAGAACTTGGGTGATGGTTTTGGAACATCCCCATTATGAGATGTTGTGTCTACAACTGATGTGGCCATAAAGAGGCTCATTCTCCAGTAGGAGAGGACCAAGAAAAGAATCTTGAACAAGTGCAGCAAGTCAAAACATAAGCAAGGCAAACATTGAGTTAAGGAAAGGCAAGATGGTGGATCCTGTTTCCTTCTTTCTCTTTAGTTTGGAACAGAAGAACAGGCTTAGTCTATAGATTAAGGCTCATCACTTGGCTCATTAAAAGCTGTTAGACTGGACTGAGCAAACACAACAGTTTGTGGGACCAACGTCTTGAATCATGCTATGGGGCTCATTTGGCCCAGGAATTGTTGGGAAGGGAGAGTTGGAATGGAAAATGCTCAAATAGGTACTTTTAGTTTTGTTTTCAGGTCAGTGGCTTAGGGACCTCAGAGACCTCCAAGGAATAGAAGTTGGGCCTTTTCCAACTCTCCCATATTTTGCATATAGGGGGCCTTCAGACAGAGTTAGAGGCCACAAAATGCCCCTGGCAGGCTGTATGATGCCATCCATGTGTTGGATGTTCAGACAAACAATACATTTGACATATCTGTGAAGATTCTCTGTCATCCTGGGAAGTTAATCTTGAGGTTGAGTCATGGGAACTGGACTTCTTTTCTTGAGAGATTGAAACATTTTGCTATTCATCCAAGCAGCTTCGTCAGTCTGAGGAAAGTTAGTGGCAAGTCCTCCATTTTATAGTTTGCCTTGATTTCATGTCATCCTGGTATGAATAGGCTCATAGGTTGGACAATGGTCTGAATAGGCTTGTTAGGTGGACAATGGCTTAATGTATTTGATGACTTATTCTTTTAAAGTATGATCTTAAGACCATATGCTGTCAAAAGAGCTGGGAAGAAACAATTTATAAGTACATAAATTGCCATTTTCTTATGAATCATAACTGTCTGGCCTTTTGGTTTTTTAAAGCAGTGGACAGTACAGAAACATAATATGCAGAGGAAGAAAGAATACAATGAGTAACTTTTCAACTACAAATGACCCAGAAACTGGAATGAACAAAAGGAACAAATTACTTTTTAAAAGTAACTTTCAAAATTCTGGTTACTAAAGGCCCCAAGATGTACAGAACTTTGTTCCTGGTAAAGCAGAAAACTGAGCTTGGCATTAAATACACACAGAAAGAGAGAGATTATATTTAATGACCACTTAAACAGTATAATTTGAAATAAACTAGAATCTGTTATATCCAGCAGGAGAACTGTGTCTTAAGAGAAGATATGACCTGCTGAAAGGCTTTGTGAGGCAGTCCTATAGCCATTGTTTAATAGGCTCATTTCTAATTCTATCAGCCTTTCTGCCTTTCTGTTTATTTTTGTTGATTCAGTGCATTGATGGCTCTTGTTTTCAGTAGATAATTACCTCTGCTTTATTTCCATCCCACCCTCCACCCCCAGTCTGTTACTGATATTGATTTTTGAAATGCAAAGCTAACTTTAATATTCCAAAAATACTAGCAGAGTCATAACTCAGCCTTCATTAGCAAACACATTATGGCCCTCTAACTCAGTTTTCTTTCCTCCTTATTAGTAATAGCTCAAGGGCAACACAGTCAAAAAGTAAGCAATCTATCTTCAGGTTCCCCCTGCTTTGATGGTGATGATGAGGCATATAAAGTCCCTTGTCTCGTTTGCATGTGAAAGGACACGGCTGGCAGGTGGCTCATTGAAGAGTTGAAGATCAGAAGCTGCCTCTTCTCATGTCAGCAAGGGCAAACTCTTCTCACTGACATGAATTGACAATCAGAAGTATATTAAATACAATTAAAGAAGCTTTTCAGTCTCTCCCTTTTCAATAAATTCTGGGGATGCCCATTAGATTAAGTAAGAATTTAGTATTTCTCACTGTGCCATTTTCTCACATCCCACGCACTCCCCATGTACCTTGAATTCCTTCTGGCACTTCGCTGCATTCTCGCTGTGGGGAAGAAATCTTCAAAGACATTTGGAGACTTCTAAACAGATTGACAGATAAGCTTATTACTATAATTATTATTATTATTTTGCATTCAGATTGTCCTTACATCTAAGATGGCCCTGCATCCTGCTGTACAGAGCTCAGTCCTCTTTTAAGTGACTACCAGAAGTATTCAAAATGCAATCTTCAATATAGTAAGTGGTATACCAATTGATTAAATCACTGAATGTGTCCATTAAGCCATCTTCTGTTTAAAGAGATGCCCAGTTTAAGTTGAGAGAACAATCAAAAAGGGAGAACAG
The DNA here is from genome assembly GCA_029282475.1 of Phrynocephalus forsythii. Classification (NCBI taxonomy): domain Eukaryota; kingdom Metazoa; phylum Chordata; class Lepidosauria; order Squamata; family Agamidae; genus Phrynocephalus; species Phrynocephalus forsythii. Next base: position 49,333,516 of record JAPFRF010000006.1, on the reverse strand, counting down.
GGGCTCATGCTGCAATGGTTAAATGCCTGTTCTGCAGGTAAAACTGTGCTCATGACCTGGGGTTCAATCCCAGGTAGCAGGCTCATGGTTGACTCATCCTTCCATCCTTCCGAGGTCAGTAAAATGAGTACCCAGTTTGTGGGGGGGGGGCTATTTATTTATTTATTTATTTATTTATTTATTTATTTATTTATTTATTTATTTATTATATTTATACCCCGCTTATTATCGTCAAGATCAATGTGTAGCCTGCATACTGTAATTAAACTGTAAGCTGCCCAGAGACTACTTGAAGTGGTATGGGGCGGTATATAAGCAGAACACTTTGCAGAACACTTTTTATAGAAGCTGGTCACTTAGTTACAGCCTTCACCACCAAGGCAAGATTTATATCTATTTAAAGCAGCAGAATGATCTCTAAATTTGCAATTATATATAGAAGTTAGAATATGCACCTTTTGTGCAGAATTGTTGCATTTTGCATTCATTCTTTTTGGTCAGTTCATAGATGCCCCCCAGGTAGGTGAAGTATCTTCTACATTTTTCTCACAGAATACAACCAAAGCATTTCAATTATGCTTTAAAGCTGAAGAAACTGTCACTTGCCATACAATGCTTTATATTATTGAAGCCGTGTTAAATTATTACCTTACATTGTTTTATCATGTAGCTCATTTTAAATGGTGCAGAATATTTTAATAGCAAAAATGTTTATATCTTAAAACAGGAGCTACATCTGTAATTTCTCTCCATTAAATATGCATGCGTGATTTTCAGCGCCATTTAACTAATGCGTTTTCGAAAGACGTTACAACAGCAAGTGCAACAAGCCTCTGTCAAAACAGAAAGTCATATATAAAGTGTGATTAATGGCAACTCTGAATGTTTTTGTGTATTTTTATTTTTTATTTTTAATTCTGCAACAGTATGAATTTTGAAGCGTGAATCACTTGAGGTAGATGGAGTTGGTATTACCATGCTGCTTAACAAAGCTGTATCCATTTAGAGGCTAGATGCAGAATTGAAAATTATGCTGGAGAATTAAACTGTCAAAACATCATAAACTACTCACAATGTATTTACCAAAAGAAGAAGAAGAAGAAGAAGAAGAAGAAGAAAGGAGAAATGCAACAGCTCTTTGAAATGCCTGGAAAAGCAATCAAAAATTGGATATCGTCTACTATGAAGATGCATTTTAATGTATGTCTTTCTCAGGTTGAAGGGGAGAATTGGAGAGGCTGCCTTGTGAAAGGAATGAGCCTTACTTATGCATAAGCAAGGCAACATCCCATAAATGCTGTCCTTCCATTTTCTTGTGCCCACAATAGAAAAAAAAAAGAAAGGTAGTTTGAATGTTTATCTTTCCCAGAGCTCTCAAAAATAATTTTGCAAAGAAGTTCACAAAACTTTAAAAGGAATAGAAGTAGTTGATTTAAACCAGTGGTTCTCAACCTGTGGCTCCCCAGATGCTCCTGGACTGCAACTCCCAGGAATCCCTTCCAGCACAGCGAGTGGTGGAGGCTCCTGGGAGTTGCATGTCAGGAACATTTGGGGACCCACAGGTTGAGAACCACTGATTGAGATGCTAGCAATTGTGGAAAGCAGAAGGTGGCAAAGTTTCTTTCTTTTGGTGTTGGGGTGGAGAACGACAACTCAAATCAGTCCTCCAGCCAGCATGGTAATAACGGAGACATTTATGGTTTAGAAATACTGTATTTATAAATACATCATGATATCCACTCTCAATTGGACATGCTGTTTTGCCCTAACTTGCTGCATGATCCTGATTCTTTCATCTAGAGAGAGCAGAATTTGAACCATGGATCTCTGTCATCCGAATTCAATACTCTGCTCTTCAGGAACAACGTCTTCCTGGCACCTTGGTTAGAAGCAGATTCCCTTGCTTCTCTCAGTCTAAAAGTAGATGCTTGCATGCTGCACAGCACTCTATAATCAGCCAGATTGTATTTGTGGCATTAGAGAATAGTTTAACTGTGAATGTCCCAACATTGCTTTTATTTCCTTTTTTTTTTTTTCAAAAGAAGAAAAGAAACAAAAAGAAAAAGAAAAGAAGAAAAAAGTGTATTCTTATTCAAACGCAAGAAGTGTATTGTTCAGAGAAGAATAGAGAGGGTCCCCCCCCACACATCTCTCTTTTGATTCCCAAAGGGTTTGACAGTTCTGTATTGTATTCAGCTGATTTACATTTAAATTTAGTCCAGAAAAAGAGTTCTCACATGTTGCTGTCTTATCATTTGAGTCATAATCAGTACTCTGATCGCTGTTTGCCAGAGATGCTGGTTCTATTGTCATACCATAAGACAGATAGTGAAATCTGGACTGGAGAGAAACAGTGAGCTGTGAGGAAACCCAAATAAGATCAAGGCAGGGTGAAGCTCTTCTTGTCCTCATTCACACATGGCCCTAGAAATTATGAGGATGAGTACCTGTGAAAACAGAAGCAGGATTAACAAGGCATTCATCAACACCATGCCTTTCACTGATTTGAGCATGCAGTTAAAGCCTTCATGAAGAACTTTCACAGTTAGTTACTGCCTGGGCCAAAGGAATCTCTCCTCCCCAATGCCTAGTTCTGCTTCTATTCTCCATGTTTCAAAGGGCCTTGTTTGGCTAGTACAGTGGTACCTTGTATAAAGGAATTAATTCATTCCAAATGAAAATATGTTAAGCAAATTTTCCTTTATACAAATTTCCCATAGGATTGCATTGAAAACAGAGTAATCCCTAATTGCGACCATTTTTATGTTGTACGGATTTGCCCCATAGGCAATTCTGTTAAGCAAATTTCCCCTATCTCCGGATTTTTTTATGTTGTACAGATTTTATGTTAGACAAAGCATTTGTCATGCAAGAGTCCACTGTACTTTGTCTATCATCACTGGAAGAGATGGCTCCTGTGTTCAGCATCTAGGTCAGGATGAAGTCATCCTCTTCTTGCCGAACTGAAAATTTAATCAGGAGGGTCAACGGCAGACAGTCACTGCTCTAAAATCAATTCATGCCATGATCCATTGGCAGTCCAAGACAAAAAGCTCTATAATTCCAACAAGTTAAAAACCTAAACTCTGAATCAAGGTGATAATACCTATATTCCCATCCTCTAGGGAACACCTGCTCCACCCTTTCAAAAATTTACAAGCAAGAACTCTTCCTTCATGATTCTTACCCACTGGATTAAACCAATTAGCCTGTACAGTTTTTACTGAATCCTGTTCTTCTCTTTCTTCAGTTCTGCCTATAGTATGCATTCATGACAAATGAGCAAAATCTGTGTATTTGCAATGCCCAAGTTTCCAGGTTTATAGCCATAGTGTGTAGCAGGGAGTATGAAGTCAGCAGTCTTCGGGTAGAGAAGTTTTCTGGCAAATAATGTACTGGAGAGAAAGAGCTTAGACCAGTGGTGGCAAACCTTCAGCACTCCAGATGTTTTGGACCACAACTCCCAGAATTCCGAGCCTAGATTGCCAATGACAAAGGAGTGTGGGAGTTATGGTCCAAAGCAGCTGGGGTGCTGAAGGTTCACCACCACTGGTTAGACAATCCTGGTTTCCCAGTGGTATTGGATATAATTGGGTTTTGAAAAATGGTTTGCTTTGGAAAGGCACATTGTTCAAGTGATGTGAATTTTGAACTGACAAATTTCAACACAATGCTGTACCAATAAAAACTTGGAAGGAGATAAAGCAACAACCACAGGAGGAGGGCAAGGCTGCATGGGCTTTAGGAAGCCATGCTGGACCAGTAAGTAGGTAGAGGCCAGCCGACAGAATAGAATGGCTGCTATTGGAGCCAAATGTGGAATTAAAGTGATGCATAGAATTCTAACTTTGGTGGGCAAAGGGAAGGAGGAAAAGAAAGGGTGTGGCAGAGATGATACAAGCCAGGTAGGGGGTTACAAGTGGGGAGAGTAGTGGAAGGAAAATTTCCATTTCCCAATATTATGACGTGGCTTAAGTAGACAGGTTTAGTCTTCTCTTTTGTTTCAGTACCAGGGATCACACATGTTGGGACGGAACCAAAAGGGAGTGATCTTATCTGCACTAAAAATGAAATAAAAACAGTAGCACCTGACAAGTACTCAATAGTTATGGGAGACATGGATCGGTGCCAGACTGGTTCACAGTGGCCCATACATCATGAGGTCAAGGGGGGGGGGGAAGCAAGCCAGCCTATTTCAAAACCAGATCAAACCACAGGACATATCCCTATCTAGTTGCACCCTCAACTGTTTACCTAATGTAGAAATAGCAGGTATCAGCAGTGGTGACTTGTTGGCTATTCCTCCAAGGCAAACTGGTTTTCTTTGCATTGGCATACAGATGTAGAGGTATATATGTATATACAACTTGAGTGTGGCTTTCTTAAATCAGGCTTCAACCCCAGGTAATTGTTATGATATGTTAATAAGAATCGACTGGGTCAACGAGAACAAGGAAAGATGGCACACGTTAAAACACAAGACTGTATATGTTTCATTGAGAAATAAAGTAGGGGGTTGCATCTCAAGATATCTTTGGAACAGCTTGGCTGAATACAATTCAAAACAGACTATAGTTCATGGCTTACTGATTTACAGTTATGTCCTCTGAATACACATAACAGTGCAGAACTCCCAGTGGCCCAAGCACAAAGAACAAAGATGCCATAATTCAGATTGTTGAATATTCAGTGACTTTGAGGATTTCCAGCCAAGAGCGGCTTCTGAAGCAGCCTGCCTGGTGAAACATTACACTGCTTCTTGCTCTTCTTCATAAGACTTCCTCGCAATGTAAATGTCAGGAATGTCCACTTACCCCCTTCTGCAGCAAATAGGAACACTATCAACATTCTGGGGACAGGCTAGCCCCATTTGATGTTCTCCCACTGGGTATCCCATTAGAAAGCCCTCTATGGTGATATATAAGCACAGGGAGGGGTGATCCATGATCAGAATACAGCTGACACCATCCTGGTTTTTGTCCGAGTGAAGTTTGATTCATGTCACTACTGAACCATGAAATCTCTTGGGCAAACTTGGATGAGTCAGCTTCTGCTTCAACCTATGCCGTGGGCGCCACCTTGAGTGCACTGAAGTGAAGGTGGGATGGGATGGAAGTACAAGAAATAAAGGAAAAGAAATCAATAGACAATATGTTCCAAAAGGAAGGTAGAAGACACAATCGCTAGTACATGCAGTGTTGTTTTTTTAAATAGAACACAACATATAAGTTCTGTTCTATACTGGGACACATTTTGACAGCATTGCACAGAAATGATGCCACCAAATCTTACTTCTCGCAGGGCTGCTAATGTATTTGCAATTTATGTGCACAAACTGGAGCCACAGAATTGCGCATCACTGCTAGGGACAGCCGTGTCTATATTCCTGGCAGTCAATTTTTAAAAAGAAAAATATATGAAAACAGGATGAGAAAGGAGGCAATATAGAAACAGAGAGTCGTTCTGGCAGTGTAAGAGAATCAATGCCATAGAATGTGCATGAACACATGCATGTTTTCTCTCTCTCCTTTAGACTGTAGCCTTTATCAGTTTGGATCTACAATAATTCAACACAGAAGAATCCTATATTTCTCATTTTATCAATGGGGAAATGAGGCCAGGTCATATAAGTACATTGGAAGAATGCATTCAAATAAATCAAGAACATATAAAATAACTTTAAGCTATGCATATGTATATAGCACTGCATTAAAGGTTACCTTTAGGTAAACAGAGGGGTTGGCAACACAGATCAGTTGCAGAAACATGGAATGGGCTAAATAGGGTTGCACAGGGTCCAGTACCCACATGGCATAGGTGCATCAAATGACTTCATTTGGCCTGGCTCCCTGAAGCAAAAAAAAAAAAAAAAGGAAGAAAAAAAAAAGAAACCCACCTTGGCCCTTCCTTCTGAAATCAAGCTTTCAACTTTTAAAATATTTTTTTCTGGAAGGTATAATGCATTGGCACTGTTCTAATAGGCTTTATAATGACAACTTTTGATTCCTTCTGCCAAGCAGAGGAAGTGTTTAATTTTTTTAATGTCATGAACTGGCTGACCTGTCATTAGCTACCTAATGTTGTTGGGAAAATGAAAGTGGATGAAAGTGGATGAAATATTGCAAACAGCGAGTTCCACTTTGGTTCATTCCCAGAGACTGCATGTGCTGGAAGCTAACCGAACTGGAATGAAGCTACTCGCACCTAAAAGTCACTAGCCTCTGACAGGGACCCAGAAGGGTGTGAGTAGAAACGTTCTGGGGATGGACTGGTTCACAATGGTACTTACATTGTCTGGGTGGCCAGAAAAAGGTATGAACCAGCTTGTTCCCACAGTGAACTGAACAGTGGGACCTGGGTAGCTAAAGGACTGCCTTCTTCTATATGAGCCTGGCCCGTGCTCTAAGATCATGCCAGGAGGTCCTGCTGAAGGTGCCATCCCTCAAAGAGGTGAGGGGGATGGCATGTAGAAACAGGGCCTTCTCGGTGGTTGCCCCCCAACTTTGGAATGTCCTCCCTACGGAGATCCGCCTGGCGCCGATACTTTTGGCTTTTCGGCACCAGGCAAAGACCCTCTTGTTCAGCCAATATTTTAATTAGACAGTGTTTTAGTTGGAGTCATGAGCAGCGGAGTTTTGTACCGTATGTCAATTGTTTTAACCTATATTGTATTTTATAGTTTAAATAGTCATGTCATTTTATTGTTTTATAGTTTTAACTTACTGTTGTACACCGCCCAGAGACCACCTGGTAGCGAGGCAGCTAAAAAAATCTTGTAAATAAATAAATAATAAATAAATTCCCATGTAGTCATCCCCTGAATTTACCACTGAGTGACTCCACATGCTTCTTCTTCAAGCAAGGAGCTTCAGAGCTCCTTGGCCCTAGGAAGCCATCCTGCATTTGCAACACACAACAAGGCAAACACATAATAATGGAACGGGTGATCCAGTGGCATAGCAGTAGGTGAGAATTGCCCTGGGGCAACTAGGAAAGGGTCTCAGTCTACTCCTTTAAAGGGACAGCTTAAGGCTTGCATTCAGCATCCCTGCTGTTCCACCACAACCCTTGCCTACTTGAGGGGTGTGCTAAGGATTGTGGAAGGAATGGGACTCTGCTCTTACCCACTGCAGTAACTCTAAAAGATCCCACGAGGTGGAACTGATTGCTTGTGTCAATTCTCACGCAATCCCCTGGTGCTCATTTAAAGAAATATATACTATTCAGTGGACTGAGGTGGCTACAGTTTCCTCTGTGTGAATAACAAAAATCTGTGCAATGATGCTTTTTCTAGTGCTTCCATGGAGAGGGACGCGGGGCCCACTCACAGCCATTAATAAAGAAAAGAGAGCTATGAGTCCTTTGAGCTAGCTGCAATCTACGACACGATAGACTCGATCAGCAGGAAAATAAATTTCCATACTTTGCAGAAATGGTTAATTCTACAAATAGTGTTGCATAAACCAGCAGTGTTAGTGAGTTGGTGTGTGGCAGCAGGTGAGCAGAGAGATGGCAAAAGGAAACAATTGTGATGGAGAGATAAATTAATTACAATGAAAGTCATGTCTTGGGTAATGCCTTGGATTCACATCACATATCTTTCCAGTCACAGTACAATTTCTCCAGCTCTGTTTATGGTAATCTATGGGATTATTTGACAGCAAGGTGACATTTTGACTTTGGTACAAATTTATTTCATAGACAGTGAAATTACTCACTGGTATTATGACATTCAATTAGGCACAGAGCTGCTATGCAATTTTTAAAAAATTAGAGGAGAATATTCAAATACTGGGCCTCTCATTAGTGCACCAGGGTCTTTGCTATTATAGTTTCCAGCCTTCTTATGCAAAAAGCAATGATCTTAGGGATATAGTGGTACTAATATGCATGAGAAATTACCATGCAAGTTTTGTTTAATGGATTGGACTTTGGTAAGTGGTGCATTTTTAAAAGACGACAATGAAGAAAGGAATACAGTATGTTTCAAAGACATAGTCATGTCAAGACTTAATACAGTAGGGCAAAAGTGCAATTTTTCTGTACCGTAAACTTAGAACAAATAAATTATGTACATAATTGGAAATACTATAGAAAAGAAAAACACACAACCTCTAAATTGGCAGACTTGGTTCCTGGGTCTCATCACAGTAATACCTGCATATTATATTGGGAATCTGACACAGATGTCTTCGTGGATGCATGCTGCATACCACAAATCTTTAGGTAGCACCAACAGGTTGGTGCCATTTTCTCTGTGCAATAAAAAAAGAGAGACAAATATATCAAAGGCAGGTAAATTTGTCCATGTATTCACCTGATTGTGCATGTATGTGTGAGAGAACATATATTGTGAAAGAATGTTAACATAACCAGTTTTTCTGGAACCAGTGAAGGGATAAATAGTATCATTTAGAGCAACCTTTAGGATATGAACATACATCACAAGGCTTATGTCTTGTTACACTCTGTCTACACACTCAGCTCTCCCACAAGGTTTGCAATGACAAAGCAACCAAGAAAAATGAGTTTGTACGTGCTAGTAGGTATCAGTTGCTATGGAGGTAGTGAAGAACAATGCCTCAAGGTACCAAAATGTCTTAATATGATAATGCAGCTTTCCATTTTAGCATGTGATATATCTAGAACAGTGGCTGGCTGGCTGGCTATTTCTTTGCTTTGTTGCTTGAATAGTACAAAACAAAACAAAACAAAACAATCTCAGGCTATTCCAGGACACAGACTGAACATTCTTAACCATGACTGCATCCATCAAGCCTTCTAGCAGAGTAGGCCTAATTTGGTTTATGTTTGGGGATTTCTGGAAAAGAGCTCAGATGAGTTTGAGCAAAAATGGAGCCCTTGAGATGTTGGACTGAAACTCCCAGCATTCATCACAATTGCCTTTGCTTGTTAGAGATGGAAGTTGCAGTCCAATCGCATCTGAAGGGCCACACATGCGGCCCACTTTTGCTCTAAAGGGAATATAGTTGTGCACTGACAGCAAGACTTAGAAATCAGAAAGCTGGTTACATCACACAGTTGCATCTACCTTGCACCAGCTTTACTCATTATGTCTCTTTTGTATACCTAGGTTACAATGACTCAGTATTACATACTGGACTCCATTTTACAAATCAATTAAATATACATATAAAACACCTGTAGACAAACCTACCTAATGCAACATTTTTTTCTAACAAATGTCTAACTAACCCTGACTAAGTTTTATAAAGCTAGAAGGAAAGTATGTCTGAAACACGAAAATGGTCTTACCACCCGTAACCTCATAAAAACAACTGATAAGATCTATTGGTGTGAGAAATTCACTATAAGGGAAAATGCATGCTCTCTAAACATTAGAAATAGGAAACCAAAACCACATGTGTGCAGTTTTGGCCACTGTTACCAGAGGGAGGACACTACTCCTTCACAGTTTTGACCAATATTTTTGCTGGACTTAGACATGGGCCCCAAATAAATTCAATATAGCAAAAATAATTGATTCAGGATTGCAGTGGTGGCAATGAATCCCATGTCATCAAATTGTTAAGTGCCATGATGACATGGAACATGTACAAACATGGCCATTGTCCATAAAACAAAGTAGTTGGAATGCTAGCAGCTCAGTTTTCATAATCCTTTCAAATTGGAATCAAGGTGCTTGAGGATCACACACAGGACTGCATGTGGTCTACCCTATTGTAAGAGAAGGGGACAGCTTGATTTGGAATTAAAATTTCAGAGACCTGAAGGAGAGAGGTTAATAGCAATAGCGAGTATCGTCTTTATGGGAGAATTAAATGATTCCTCCTTTTATCATGCAGTTCTTGGAGCTGGGAAGAAAGCGGAAGTTGCTGGTGATGAAAAGTGATCTTTGTATGTAATGGAGTGATAAAGCAAGCAATTCTAAACTTGTTCATCCACCAATAAGACCACAATCCTATGTATGGATTGCAGCTCAAATTCTCTTCAGCCCAATGATGCCTACTATTTAATAATGTATTCTTAGGATAGCAGTGTTTATTTAGTCCTCCCAAACTATAAAAGATAACTATAATTTTCCAATCTGTCCATCACTTTATGATAACAGATGCAGTTTTGGGGATAAGTGAACCTTTTTTGAGGCAATCCAAATTACAGTGAAAATAAAATTATGCTAAAATTGAAGCAAAACTAATAAAGTCTCCCATACTTACAAAAATAAACCCGTACACACAAACACAGAGAGAGGGGGGGAGGGAGAGGAAAAGGGAGAGAGAGAGAGAGAGAGAGAGAGAGAGAGAGAGAGAGAGAGAGAGAGAGAGAGAGAGAAGCATTCATCTGCAAAAGTTTTTCCCAAGGGAGGAAAAAAACCACATAAAAGTTTCCTCTTCAAAATATTTAGGTATGTGGTATATGATAAATAATCTGTAGAAAAAGATGTCAAAGCTTATTAATTATTTCCATATTATTCCTTCGATTGGTTCTTGATTTAAAGGACTAGACTGAAATCAGCTTCTGAAAAGTTGGTGTAGGTAACTTATTTATAGTCATGCTGTGGGAAAAGACAATTTTCTGTCAGTATCCCATTATTTCCACTTCTGTTCAGTAATTTGTGACCTGAATGTATAAAGCCAAAGGTTTTAATAGGATGCGAATGCTGAAAAGATTTATGAGACCTGGTTTGGATACCTTACTTATTTCCTCTCCAGAGTTCCAAGCTGCCCGTGATAATGATCTTACATTTATTTAGCGGCTTTCTCACCAAGAGAACACCAGATACTTTACAAATGTAGCAAATTATATACAGAAATCATCTGAACCAGTGACATAGTTGTCTCAAACCTCTGCTGTGAAATGATGTTTAACAACACCATGCAAAACTATACACCTCTTTCAGGTAGGAAGTGAATGACCAGGACATATTATATACAGGGCTCAGTTACAAATCACCAGAACGTTGCCATTATTTTCTGGAATTTTCTGGCTCTTTTTGTTCACAATATGGAGAAATTACCTCTTTGAACATATCCTCTTTCATGCCTTGAAGTAGGACTAGGGAACGTATTGCCCTCTACACAACTGGAACACTGGTTGCTGCCCATCCTGGCCAATTGTAAATTAACATGACTCTTGCAGATTGGGACTTTGAGAGTTGAAGTCGAAAGCATCTGGAAGCCAAAAGGTATACCACTCCTTGTTTTAGATCATCTTCAAATGTAGCCTGCTAACAATGCACTGTTAGATCCAAGACAAAGCCTTCAACTAGCAGACAATATCCTTTCATGGAAGGTCCCTCTGCCCAATGACGGCCTTTCCCCTCATATTCCATTCTGTTCTGTTCAGCAAGGTCCTGTGCTCTGTGAAAGAGACTGGTAACAGATGCATAAATGTGGATCTAGTCTCTGCTTTCTGTTTCCAAATGTTGCATTTGGAAGTTACATAGGAAGGTACCTCATGTTATAACTATAAATGTACCTGTGTTGGGGTTTGATGTCCCAGCATCTCTTATAAGATATAAATTACAGTACTTATTGGCTGAAATCAGTATTAATTTGCAACAAGAGTAAACCCATTTAACCAGTAGAACCTATGGAGAAGCTCACTCACAAAATCCCCACATCTACTGTGTCTCCAACTTGCTTTAGATTTAAGCCACTGGCAGCTATTTATAGCTGTCAATAATACAAATCAATGGTGGTTGTGGTTTTTTTGGCCTGTTTGGCCATGTTCTGGAAGTTTTTCTTCCTTCAAGCCTTCAAGAATACAATACAAATTCAGTGTTACCAGTTTTTGCCCCAGCTCCTTCACTCACACAACTCGCTCCTTTTATTCTCTGTCTTTCTCCCTTCCCTCAGTTCCCCCTTCCTATAGTGAGGTCCCAGCATTTAGCTCCCATAAAACAATCCCCTTGAAGTTATATCATCACTGTACAACCCATACAATTTCCCCATCGAGATTTCAACGGGTAACAAGCAAGTGCCATTGCTGATTTGGAAGATCCAAAAGATCAAGAAAAGCATGAAATCAACTAAAGGCAACAAATAGAATCAATCCCCTACACAAGAAAAGGACCAACCTCCCACCAACCCCCCCACCCCACCCCACCCCAAAAAAAAACCTCAGAGAGGAAGAATCACAAAGAAGGTGGTAGTGAGGTTCCGAATGACAATCCCAAGGTGGCAATACCTATTGGGGGGCAAGGGCAAACATCCCTCCATGAAACCAAGAAAAAAATACCAAAAAAAGGAAAATATCTGAGATGAAGGGAGGAAGGAATCCAAGATGGAAAGCATTAGGAGTTGCTTTCCATCTTGGATTAGTTTGTGAAGCAGTTCATACTATATTTTACACTTGAACAGACTGAGAACAAACAGTGGGGTCCAGCAAAAGCACGTTGAGCTTTTGAGAAAACTTCCTACGGATTGAGTCCTGCCGAATTCAGTGCCATGTGCTGAGGACTCTGTTGTATATCCCACTGATACGAGAGGACAACTGGACAAAGTATGCAGACTGTAGCTAGGAAGTAGTTACTGTATTTGAGGCAGGGTTATGTTAGTTCCCCCCCCCACTCTGATTGACTCCACTATAATCTGCAATCAAAGGCAATTAGAAATTTGGGTATGAGAGAGCCTAGTGGATCACCCAGACTGCAATATTGATAGAAACTCATTTGATGATGCCAGAGTCTTCAGCCTCTGCTGGAGCATCATGCCTTCTTAATCAACACATCCTCATTGCAAATTCAGCAGCAGCCACCACTAGCCAAATGTATTCCACTTGCATTCTCCAGATCATTATTATGAGGAAGTAAATATTTCATTTTTGAACTCTCTAGGAGCTGAACAATGCAGTAGAAGTGTGTTTAATTTCTAATCTATTTTAACATTAGAGTTATGTAAATTTGATTAAAATGCAGATTTAAATAAAAATGGAAATGCATGCTGAAGTCACTTCAGACTCCCTCTGCTCCCCACCATTGCAGTGTTTTTCAACGATGCTGCAGCACCATCTGCCGTCATGATCCTCTCTCTCCCCCACCCCAAATAAAATGCAAGAGAAGGAATCAAGCTAATTCTAGGGCTTTCCCTCCAATCCCCAGCAACCATTAGAAAAAATGCTTCAGTTAATATTCCACATAAATTGCTGCAGTATCTCCATGAGATAATGAACGCTAACAAATTACTTTCCACGATTGCCTTTGCTTTTCAGGTAGAAGAATGGAACAGTCAAATCAGTCCAATTTACAATCTGTTCTGGGGCTCAAGTACATCCTCAACAAAGGAGGCACATATATATCTCCCATAGATAACATATCTATGGGACCTCTGGCCCTGCTTTTCTTCTCTTTCCTCATGCTGGAAACCAAGTACAGACATTGGCTGTGAAGTCGGTAGGACTCCTTTCTCACTCTTCCACTGGTCAGGTTGCCATATGCTTGTACTTTCTGACTCTGAGAAACTGCTTTTTGGAAGGTCAGAGGGCTGTGAAGAAAGAGGGCAAGAAGAAAACCTCCCAGTTTTTTGCCATGGCCAGATATGTGCAAAATTTTATTCAAAACAACAAAACTGTGACTATAAGCGCTTACGCTTGTGCACATGCACACACATGCACACACATGCACATGCACTCTCTCACATGCACAAAATACATTTTTATTGGAGGGGTGCCTACATCACCATCCCTATAATTTATTCTACCCAGAGTATGTGCACTGGTACTTCTACTTATTTCTTTTACACGACAGAATTGTTGGACTTTAATCATCCATCTTATCAATTTTTACATACCTAATAAATTCATCTAAACTTAGAGTATGATTACACAGGGATTTGTCCTCCTGTTTAGTCCAGTACAATGATGGGCTTGTTAACTCTGCTTCCTGGAGACCATACAGCATGCAGAGCATTGCAAAATAAATAATTTCCCTGTGTGGAGTCAAGGGAGGCAGAAAAGCTAGATCCGGGATGTCTTCAGGATGCACTTGATTTCATCACCTTGTGTTAGTTGCACTCACTCCCAAATCACCGAGGAAGTTTTTATTCAGCAGCAATTTGCTGCTACTGATTCCATTCACATTGTGCATGCAGAACTGAGCAACAGGATTTTAGCCTCTGTTGAAACAGGGATTGAAATCTGGGAGAAGGTCACAACTAGTTTAGGCCCATTGACTCACTGGAGATTTAGTCAATCAACAGATAGAAAAGTTCAACTGAGTCAACAGTCCTATTCTAGTTTTGACTCACTCCTGGATTTCAATCACAGTCTTCTTTCTGGCACAATATTAAGTGGGCCACCAGGCTGGAGTGAACTACACTAACTTTGGCTAACAAATGCATGTTTTTATGTTGTTACGTTTCTTGACAACCAGGCAGCCAAATGATGAATGTCTAGACGCTTCAATTAGCTTTTGGCTGGCTTCACTGTTTTCTCTTTGCTTCCCTACAGCACTGAAATTTGGGCCTTAGACAGGAAAGTTTCCCCAGTTCCTAGATTCTACGCACAGTATCCTGATATGGTACATTGATATCTCTCCATACTCCCAGATCCTGGTATTTGTGGTTTGATCAGATACAGTACTTCACATTATTTGCTGTTGACCTCTAGTGAATGCCCCTGAACTATGTCAGAAAGGGTCACCAAACTATAAATTCCAGGATACCTTGGGATGAAGCCATGACAGCTACTGTGGTATCAAACTACTATAATTATGTAGTGAAAATACCCCATTCACCTATCACTTTTTGTGTCATCTTCTTATACCAAAAAGATGAGGGGGGAGGGGGGGTCATTGAAAGCCATGATAAATGTTGTGAGTGCCGAAGAAAAATTATTGTACTTCCTCCACGTGGGCAACAAAAGGGAAGATTACTTAAATGATCCATGACCAATTTCTTATCATAAATATAATATCATTCTTAGCAGCAGTAAAGTTTCTCAAGGAGTCAGATGAAGGACAGAGGCTCTATGTCTGACTTTTATATGCCTCCTGAAAAATGCAGGCTCATGCAAAACACCATCAAAATGGGGACCAGGAAAAGAAGCAAAGGTTAAAGGAATATTAACGAGCAAGATTATGCCATTCCAAGGCTAAGCTTATCCCCAGGGAATTTAGTAAATGCAAAAGGTCGGCTAGATTACATCAAAGGAAGGAACTTGCAGAATTTAGTGTGCAATTTTCTCCGTAGGTGTAGAAAGTATTTTTCTAACTGCTTTTGTTCTGATAGTCAGTCACTTTACAGCCAGCAGCTATGCAACAGAGGGTTGCTGATAAAATTACCTCTTGAAAACAAGATTAGAAAATTCTCCACATGAAATAAAGGGAGGAGGGGATAAGAAGCTGTGTATGGCAAGATAACTAAGAATGCAGCCCTGAGCACACTCACCTGGGCGTAATTGCCAGAAAACAGAGGGGGATTTGCTTCCAAGTGAGCTCATGGAGGTTTACCCTGTAAGATACTTGATCCCCAAAAGCTGGCACCATCCCCAAATCTCAGCAGTGCTAAAGAAAGTTACAACTCCAGCACTTCTATTACAATTCCATGAATCTTCCAGTTAGCATGTTCTTACTGGCTAGGTCATTATGGTAGTTGTCATAACAAGTAAATTTCCCAAAGCCACTCCAGCATGTATTTTACAAGTTGAATTCAAGTTGAAGTTAGAGAGGTCAGTTGAACCCAGTCATTAACAGACTGCATGGAGGTGAATAAACTGAAACTTAATCCAGGCAAGCCAGAGCAGCTCCTGGTTTGTTTGTTTGTTTGTTTGTTTGTTTGTTTGTTTTTTGTTTGTTTATTTAAAAACTTATATCCCGCACCATCTTCCCGAACGGGAACTTTGGGTGGCTAACAACGATAGAAAGCATAAAATGAGTAGCAGCCTCCAAGGAAAGGCAACGGAGGGCAAGATGGCGGCAAAATATAAGGACAAAGAAAAAAAACTAACTGGTAAGGTCACCATAAGCCTCTTTGAAGAGGAAGGTCTTCAAAGCCCTCTTAAAGGCGGGCAGGGACTCCAGCAGGCGCAGCTCAGAAGGAAGATGGTTCCAGAGCGAGGGCTCCACCACAGAGAAGGCGCGGTTTCGCGTGAGCGTTTTCCGCGCCTCTCTGGGTGTGGCCACTCTCAATGAACGCGCCTGCGACAATCTCGTGCGTCTGGATCCGGATTCCCTCTGGGAGATGCGCCCATGGAGGGCTTTGAAAATCAAAACCAGGACCTTGAACCTGATCCGGAAGACAACGGGAAGCCAATGCAGGCGGACCAGGACTGGGGTGATGTGCTCGTATTTACGAGCACCCACCACCAGCCTGGCCGCCACACTTTGCACCCGCTGTAACCTCCGGACCAGGGTCAAGGGCAACCCCATGTAGAGGGCATTGCAATAGTCGATCCTAGAGATCACCAGGGCCTGCACAACTGTCCTAAGGGAGGACTCGTCAAGGTACTGACGGATCTGGGTGATCCTGCGGAGGTGGAAAAAAGCGGCCCTGGAGACGGCCATCACCTGGGCTTCCAGGGAGAGGGCCGAGTCCAGGACCATGCCCAGATTCCTGGCCCTGTCTGTAGGCTGGAGGGAGATACCCCCAGCCTAGGGAGGGGGCCATTGTACCGAGACGAGGACGCCCCGAAGAACAGAACCTCCGTCTTCTCCGGATTAAGCTTGAGCCGGTTATCTCTGGTCCATTCCAGTACAGCCTCCAGGCACTGATCGAGGGAGTGAACCGCCTCCTCTGCAGATGAAGAAAAGGAGATATAGAGCTGTGTGTCATCAGCGTACTGATGACAGCGAACTCCATATCTCCTGATGACCTCCCCCAGCGGCCTCATATAAACATTGAACAGCACGGGGGAGATTGCCGACCCCTGGGGCACCCCACAAGGGAGAGTCCAAGGAGCCGACAAGACATCCCCCAGCTGTACCCGCTGAGTCCGGCCGCGGAGGAAGGAACGGAGCCAGGCCAAAGCCTGACCAGCAATTCCCGCCTCAGCGAGCCGGACCAGAAGGTTACCGTGGTCGACGGTATCAAAGGCAGCTGAGAGATCAAGGAGGACGAGCAGGGAGGAACTCCCCCTGTCGGCCTCCCTGAGGAGGTCATCCTGCAGAGTGACCAGGGTGGTCTCGGTCCTGCGAAGAGGCCTGAATCCAGACTGGAAGGGATCCAGGATATGATTTACCTCCAGGTATGACTGGAGTCGGACAGCGGCCACCCCCTCGACAACCTTGCCCAGGAAGGGAACAATGGCGATCGGATGAAAGTTGGAAAGAGTTGGTTTGTCCAAAGAGAGATCAAAGAACATGGATGAGGTTGCACACCCTTTGAGAACAAAGCTGTGCAGTTTAAGATTGCTCCTGAATATTTCCCTGAACATAAATGATTAAGTTTTGTGCTGGCCAGGAGTGTCTTTCCACAATTAAAACAAGTGTACAAGCTGCACCAATTTCTTGAGAGGTCTAAACTGGCCACAGTAACACATGTCAGCTCAGATAGTGTAATTTACTCTATGTGGGGATGTAGAAACACTACAGACTGTTAAACAGAGCTGGTTATAGAAATCATATAAAACCCCTGCTAATCCATTTCTGAGCACAATTCAAAGTGATGGTTTCAGCCTACAAAGCCATCCCATAAACAGCTTGGGTCCAAGCTATCTCCCTGTATGAGCCATTTAAGATCACCAGGGGAGGCCTTTCCCTTGGTCCTCCTCCTCACAGGTATGTTTGTTGGGGACACGGGAGAAGTCCTTCTCTGTTGCTGCTTCCAAACTCCGGAACTCAGGAACTCTTTCCCACAGGAGGGCAGAATGGCTTACCTTTGTAGGTGAAGACCTTTCTTTTCAGGCAGACTCTCCCTTCGTGACCAGGCTTCTATCCATTTCAATTAAATATTCTTGCTTCATTACTTTTATCTATTATTTGTCTCTTTAACCAACCACTAAGGTACTAACTACTACTAATAAACAAATTTCAAACACAGCTAATTCATGTGAACATGTGTATCATGTGAACATGTTGTCTTAATTAAGATAACCCCTGTGGTGTCATTGATACAGTAACAGACTAGGACTCAGGAAGCCTGGATATGAATCTGCACTCAGCCCTGGAAAGGGGCGAGGGGATGATAACACTCCCTAAATGTCTCACTTAATATTAATGAAAGCCATTAGGGTTGCTGTAAGTCGGTTCCCACTTAAAGGCATATAAGAATAAAGTAACAAAACATTTCAAGTCCAATAACAGGCACTATAACTAGTTTCTAAAGCATGCCTGTTTAATTTATCAAGTTGCTTTTTACATCCTTGTGGTTGTAGTTTCTAGTCAAAACAAACCTGCTTATTGCAGTTTGTTTAGCAAGATACACCATCAAAACAAGTTGCTTTAAGGTACTTATGGTCAATTGCAAAAGAATCAAGCGATCATTTTTATGTGCTACACGGGGTTCTTCACTGTAACTCTCCAAGCATGGGAATCTTGCAGCCTCTTGCTGAGAGGAATAGAGGAAGAACTCTCTTTTCTCTCCACAGTGTGATTTCTACATGCAAGTTGTTTTTTTCTTCAAGAAGTTTCACAGTGAATCTTGCAGGTCTTCTCTCAGGGTTTTTAAAAATCATTTTTCTAGAAGAAATGTCAAGCTACAAATGATTATTAATGATTCCTGCATAGAAGAGCATACTTCCCATGCAGGATTCGCTGAAAATGGCATTAAGATGTATAGGATTTAGACAGAACAGGGGAGGGCGGGATGAAAACAAAATACAGTAATACCTCAGATAACAAATGCCCCTGATAACGAATTTTTCAGATAATGAATTGCAATTTCCAGGTATAGGGCTGCCTCGGACAACAAATTTTTCTTATGGGCTGCCTCGGATAATGAATCGCAATTTCTAGGTATAGGTCTGCCTCAGATAATGAATTTTCCTATGGGCTGCCTCGGATAATGAATTTCCGGCATGCATCAGTAAAAAAGAGTTATCCCAGATGTCCTTTAAAGTGCACTTTATAAAGAATTTTGAGCAAAAAAACAGGTGTCTGTGTCATTTTCGTAGGCTCTGGAATGGATTAATTGGTTTTCCATTCATTCCTATGGGAAACTGTGTTTCGGATAAAATTTTTTTTCGGATAACAAATTGCCTCGGAGAACGAATTAAATTCGTTATCCAAGGTACAACTTTAAAACAAATTGTGAGCTGAAAAGTCTCACAGAAGCCAGGGAAACACAACAAGCACGTGTTCCATTTTTGCAAGCACGTGTTCCATTCTAGCTGTATGTTTGGGTTTTTAGCAACTTCTCAGAGATATTTTACCTCTCATTTTTTCAGCTTTCTCTTTACCAAACCTCATGTTTTTGTGGGCTTTATCTCTTCAAGTCAAACACAACTGTGTTGGATTGCCACATTTTTTTCTACTTATATATAAATGTATTTCTAGGCCAACTGTTACCAGCCATTCAACAACATGCATGGCTTATATTAAACCCCGGTACTACTTAGGATTAAAATCAGACCTATATCTCCTTTGGCTAGTTCTAGAATGGGCAGACTGCCTATCAAACAAGAAATCTTCATGGAGTTTTGCTTGCAGACCACAAATGAACACATCCTAAACAGAAATGGGCCATTTTGGACCTACAAGGAATTTGTGGTATGGTATAAGATAATGAATTTGGTAGTTTAATAATAATGAAGGCATGTCTGATAATATGTTTGCTCGTTATACCGAGATCTCCAAAAGATGGAAATTTTCTCATTACAACTTATTTCTGTGCTCCGTTCAAACTGTTTTGACCTAGAAAGCTTTACAAGATTTGGGACCTCCGTAAATAAGAGGCATGTTCCCCCTTCTATATACATTATGTACAGCCATCCAATGATAATCAGTCCATGCCGTTCTCTGGTGACTTCACAAGATCAAGCCTGGTAGATGGCCACAAAAGACAGAACTTTTCAGCTATGGTACCACTTGTGGAATGTTCTGCCAAGAGTTGATTGGCATCCACTCTACCATCTTTCTGATACCATGATTTAACATTTGTTTCTCTTGATGAGGGTCAATGCTAGATGTTTGCCTTTAACATGCTTACTTGCCTGAGTCATAGAACTGAATCATCCTCTCTCTTGTGAGATTTCTCTACCCTGCCTCTGTGGCATGTTCTCACCTCTGCCAGAGTAGTTAAGTCATAGGAAAGATATGCAATGTGTGCAGATCAAGGGGAAACTTTGGCAACTAAAGATCTGAAGTCCTTCTGGTTCCTGACCACATCTTCAACATGTGCTAGCTCTGGGTGTAATACTTATCATTAGGAAAAGTTGGAGGATGAGTTTTCCAGGGTTGCCAGTGCTCCATGGGGTCAAAAAAGTAGAAAAGTGACATTGTACGACAGAAATAGTGACAATATAGTGGCATTTTGACACATTAAGTGACCAAAAAGTGACTTTTCCCAACTCCATTTAGGTTAGTTTAAAGGGAAGTAGTGCAGTTTTTGCCACCATTTCAGAGCTCATTGGCAGGATTAGAGAGATTGTTGTAAGACACACCTAGTTTTTAGATAGGGGTAGGCAACCTTTTTGAGTCAGAGGCCGGATGACCTTCCCCCAGACTGGGGTGGGGGTGGGGATGAAATGCAATGTAAAGGAATGAGATTGAGCATAATCCTAGCAACTTAATGCAGACCCATGTGCAAACCAATGAAAATCAACAGAATTCAGGGCAAAGCAATTTAATTCAGCACAATCCTATGTAACTTAATGAAAATCCATGTAACTCAGTGCAAAGCAATCAAAATCAATACAATTCAATGTAGATCCCCCAAAAAAGGGGGAACAAAAAAACCCAACCAAAATTCAACTAAATTGCATTGGCATTGCAATGTGATTATATAATGCAATCCATGCAAGGGAAACCCACCCCCACCCCTAGTTCCAACTGCAGCCGTTAGGCCACAGTACACACACCCTGGATCCCTCCTACCTGCAACTAGAAGAGCCCCTCCCTGGTGTCCCCCCCCAACTAAGAAAGAGATACCTCCCTCCTCTTGATATTTTTTCTTGCTCCTGCTGCTATTCCTAGCCACTGCCAGATGCACAATGGCATTTTTTTGGCTATAGGGTCAATTTCAACTTCCTGCTCTGAGCCAGCCTTTCCTTGTACTCTGAGCCAGCCAATCAGAAAAGAGAGAAATATTGTCACTATTGTCACTACTTCAGAGCTCAAGGTGTTCCCTCCAAAAGAGGTGAAAAAAAAAAAAACAAAAACAAAAACCCTTAAAATGGCTGACTAGCCATAGCTAGGCGCCACCATCTTTGCTTTGGCCTGCCAGAGAGAAGACAGAATCCCACCAGGGTGCTGGATACACCAGGCAACCCATCATTGCAACTAAGAATACCCTGTCCTTGACATCCATCAATGTGTTTGTTTTATCCTTTCATGTTGAATTTTATTGTCACTGCTTTATGGTTTCAATTTTGTTTTATGTTTGATCCTATACATAACTTACGAGAATGGTATTTTAAACTAATTTTGTATATAAAACAATATTTTTGTCTAAAATTATTAGACTAAAAATTAAGGGTTGTCTTATTCACGGGAGTTAGCCAACGACAGAACAAACACAGTTGTGGAACTGTAGTTTTGGGATGGAAAAGTGGAGGTTGTCTTATACATGGGTGGGCCTTATATATGGAAAAATATGGTAGATGATGCAAAGTAATTTGTTAAATGAATTCATATATGTAAAATTGTGACTTATAGCATAATACTGGGCTAGATGGTGTTCAACATTGTTCTGACCACAACATCTAGTTAAGTGCCATAAACACATAAAACAACTAACATATAAGTACTAGTTTGGGCATACATATACACACAAATTGTTGACAAATTGTGATTTATTCAAGCAAGGAATAAAAAACAAAACATTGGCAAAACCTATCTGCAAAATAGTCACAAACGAATTTATATGTTTATTGAAAATGATTACTTCTAAGTCAAACCTTATGCTGAATGAGAGAACAGCAGTTTCACAACACGAGTTTCCTTCACCATGACCACCAATTGTCTTTACAGATCATCTTTTGCAAAATTGTCCACAAATATTATAGATTATAGCTAGAGATTAAGAGTTTTGTCTATAAATTTGTGTAATATCGGTCGCGGTTCTGGAAATCTTGATATACACGTTTTGCATCAGATTTGCTGTAAGGCACTCTGCCAAAAGGTTCCTGATCATTGAAACAAGAGTCAAAGACTTCATCCACAGCTTTTTCGGCCGACTCTCTACTGATTTTTCTAACAGCCAAGATGGAGCGAATGGCTCTGTCTCTTACGCAGGTCTGAAAAAGTTGGAACGAACAGTCAGGACCCAAAACTATAGTTTAGTCAGCCGGCATATTTATATTAACCAAATAAATATTAAAATGATAAGCCACAGGAACTGTTTCCAAAAAAATATTCTAACTAAAAAGACTGAAGTAATTAACTTTTGAATTTAGGCCTAACTCTATAGTTTCATCGGAAACTCTGGCATGACAGTATAGAAGACAGATTCCCAGGTAAGGACACCTGCTTATCTACTGATATCACTTGCCATGGTTAATCATCAACGTCTTGCTTATTGGGAAAGTTACTTTTGCTGGCATTTTTCTGAAAAACTAGATATATGTTCTCCAAAGTTCTCATCTTCATAATTTCTGATACATCAGGAATACACCATATGTCAGACATACAAAAGCTTTTAAAGTCCCTTGCTTAATATTTTCATTTTCTTCATAGTTCTTGGGATGGATGCTGTGCAATCTAAGTAATACACTACTTTGTGCAGTGCTTAAGTTAGTACTCAGGGCATATTGGTTTTGTGATTTTGTCCTTTCTGTATTCTCTGGGTTCTCAACTGGTTTATTATTACATGTATTTAATTTGACTTTTTTTTCCTTTTTTTTAAAAAAGCTTCCTCCATGGAATGGGTGGGTGGGTAGGAGTGAGCACATGCACACCTTGGTGTATTCCAGATACTATATCCTACATTACTTGACCTTAAATATTTGAATTTCCTAATGATATGGATTCAATGCATTGTAAACTGGTTTAAACAGTATCTAAAGGAAACAAGTAAAACAAAAGTTGTAAGGGGGGAACTATGGCACATTTAAAATTAACAATTTATTTCGGCATGAACTTCTGTGGACTGCATTCTACTTCTTCGGCCACATAAAACACAGTATTTGGGCTGCAAATTCATATTTGTAATTTCTAAATAGAGCTCCTCTTTTTGCCCCCACAAGTTAGCATCAACTCACTTGCTGATGCTGCTTCAACCCAAATTTAAACCGGCCAAGTTCATTTAGAAGAGAACAGTCTCCACTGAGGTTAGCAGCTCGAATCTGTAAGGAAAACAAAAATCAGTAAAAATGAACAGATCAGGCCACAAATTTGAAAAATCACACAATTTCAAAGCTCCTAAGACTTCTCTAGCTGAAATACCACCAACTAGCAGTCATGCCATCAAACCTTCCACCTCACGACTCTGTAATCCTTTTCCAGTCTGGCTCCTAACAACTAAAAATAGATTACTTGTGGTAACAATGGAATAAAAATCCTTGAATCTGATTGTTCACACTGTCACCTACTCCTACTGTGCTAAGAAATTGTGTTTTTGATTCCATGCATAAAACAAAGAGCAATAAATTGAGCTTATAGGAACTGTGCTCCCCCCTGTATTCCATGGGGAGAAGTCACAATCTTCATTTTTAACTTGTGTTAAATGACAATCATTCTGTTTTGCTATACAAGTGAATAGTTATATTGGATAATTTTGGGAACACTCTTAGTATTGCACTGGAACAAAAAAAATAGCCATTTAAAATTAGTTTAAAAGGGTGCTGGCAGCTGCAATAGCTCTCCTTATCTGTTTAAAGAGTTCAATGACCCTGCAGAGTAAAGTGGCAGATAGAGTTGCCTTGAGGCTCTCTCAAGACTCCATCACCATGAAAGGGTAAAAATTTCAATCGGTAACACATATAATTAACTACATATAATTGATTTTCTAGATATAATCATAGGGTACGTGTCCCCATAGCATCTCTAGCATGCACATCACATTTCAAGTGCTTAAAACTCAAGGGTCTTAGAGCTATTAAGCACATAAGATTAGACATAGGCACATCATCTTCATATCCTTATGATCCTTAGGATACGAATATGAACCAAGGCACCACAAATGCCATAGCAATCCAGTATTCCAGCCCCCCTGAAATGGACTGGTCACAAACTGGGCTCAGCACAGTGCACGGCTCCCGCATCTTTGTCGCTGGGCCATTTGCAGAGGCATCCTGGTTGGCTCTTCCTCACCTCCCCAGACAACCTACCACTCATGGACAGAACATGGAGAGTACAAGTACAAAGTGCCCAAGACTACATAAGGCTCATTTGCAAAGGCATGGGTTTTTCTGTTACATAAATTCAGCCAACATTTCAAAGATGCTCTGTTTTCCTGATGGCTACATGTTCCCTTCCCAGCAAAAAAGTATTTGAGAACACCTCAATCGGATGCGTTCTCTCTTTTTTTTAAAAAAACTAGTCCATTAAAAAGTCACCTGATCAATTTCTCAACCAGAAATAATTAAATTTCAAAATTGTCAAAAGACTGTGACCCATCGTATATATACAGTGGTTTGCAAAAGTATTCGGCACCCTTGAACTTTTCCACATTTTGTCACATTACAGCCACAAACAGGAATCAATTTTAATTGCATGTGAAAGACCAATACAAAGTGGTGTACACGTGAGAAGTGGAACAAAAATCATACATGATTCCAAACAATTTTTACAAATAAATAACTGCAAAGTGGGGTGTGCGTAATTATTCAGCCCCCTTTGGTTTGAGTGCAAAATTGCCTGATGAGTGCTAATGACTAGAGTGCACCTGTGTGTAATCTAATCTCAGTACAAATGCAGCTGCTCTGTGACAGCCTCAGAGGTTGTCTAAGAGAATACTGTATTGGGAGCAACAACACCATGAAGTGCAAAGAACACACCAGACAAGTCCGGGATAAAGTTATTGAGAAATATAAAGCAGACTTAGGCTACAAAAAGATTTCCAAAGCCTGGAACATTCCACGGAGCAGTGTTCAAGCAATCATTCAAAAATGGAAGGAGTATGGCACAACTGCAAACCTACCCAGACAAGGCCGTCCACCTAAACTCACAGGCCGAACAAGGAGAGCGCTGATCAGAAATGCAGCCAAGAGGCCCATGGTGACTCTGGACATGCTCTGCAGCTCAGGTGGGGGAATCTGTCCATAGAACAACTATCAGTCATGCACTGCACAAAGTTCGCCTTCATGGAAGAGTGGCAAGAAGAAAACCTTTGTTAACAGACAAGCATAAAAAGTCCTGTTTGCAGTTTGCCACAAGTCATGTGGGGGACACAGCAAACATGTGGAAGAATATGCTCTGGTCAGATGAGACCAAAATTGAACTTTTTGGCCAAAATGCAAAACGCTATGTGTGGCAGAAAACTAACACTGCACATCACTCTGAACACACCGTCCCTACTGTCAAATATGGTGGTGGCAGCATCATGCTATGGGGGTGCTTCTCTTCAGCAGGGACAGGGAAGCTGGTCAGAATTGATGGGAAGATGGATGGAGCCAAATACAGGGCAATCTTGGAAGAAAACCTCTTGGAAAGACTTGAGACTGGGGCGGAGGTTCACCTTCCAGCAGGACAACGACCCTAAACATAAAGCCAGGGCAACAATGGAATGGTTTAAAACAAAACATATCCATGTGTTAGAATGGCCCAGTCAAAGTCCAGATCTAAATTTCTGTGGCAAGATCTGAAAACTGCTGTTCACAAATGCTGTCCATCTAATCTGACTGAGCTGGAGCTGTTTTGCAAAGAAGAATGGGCAAGGATTTCAGTCTCTAGATGTGCAAAGCTGGTAGAGACATAACCTAAAAGACTGGCAGCTGTAATTGCTGCAAAAGGTGGTTCTACAAAGTATTGACTCAGCGGGCTGAATAATTACGCACACCCCACTTTGCAGTTATTTATTTGTAAAAAATGTTTGGAATCATGTATGATTTTTGTTCCACTTCTCACGTGTACACCACTTTGTATTGGTCTTTCACGTGCAATTCCAATAAAATTGATTCCTGTTTGTGGCTGTAATGTGACAAAATGTGGAAAAGTTCAAGGGTGCCGAATACTTTTGCAAACCACTGTATGAAATTTCTAAGTGCATGTGTAGAATTTCTAGTTAAATCAGTGAATCAAAATTGAGGAAAAACAAGCTAGGAACAAAGCAAAAATAAGGAGCGGAATACATTTAGTGGAGTTGTGCGGGTAAGAATATATTCAGGTTATATACAAATTGTGTTCCTGGCGGCACTTTTAATCCACATCTGTGAATGAAACATTTAACTTACCTCTGAACAAGCTAAGTGTCTGACATTATGGAACCAGTCTACTTGTGCACGGCAGTGATCAAAAGCATGAATAAGCTCATGTATCACCACTCTGTTCATATGACCCTGGCGATGTATATTGTTTTGGCATAAAACAATCTGAAAAAGAATATAAAACATTCACAAGAAAATTCAGACATTATTTTTATTGACATATTGCAGGACTGTCCAACTTTGGACAGCCCGCGGACTACCTGATGCTTTCGTAGGCCCTCCGCGGTTGATGTGGTATGTGTGCGTGTGCAAAATTCACAGCCGCAGTTGGTGGGGGGGTGGCAGTGGCAATACCAAGGGCAGGGGCAGGAGTGGCGGGGGGCAACGGGGTGGTGGCGGCAGGGACGGCAGTGGGGGGCAGGAGCGGCAGAGGGTAACAGTGGTGGCGGCAGCAGGGACAGTAGCGGGGGCAAGGGCAGGAGTGGCGAGGGCGACAGTGGTGGTGGCAGGGACAGCAGCGGGAGGCAGGGGCAGGAGTGGCGGGGCAATGGTGCAGCTGGGGCAGCAGTGAGGGCGGGGGCAGGAGCAGCGGGGGGAGATGATGGGGGGGCGGTGAGGGCACCAGGGCAGCGACAATGGCGGTGGGGCAACTGCAATGGTGTGGCATTGTGAGTGGGGTCGCAGTGGCGGAGCCGCCGCCACCGCTAGAGAGGGTGAGTGAGTGGAGGAGAATTCCCCTCCCCAACACAGGGATCTGGTGGGTGACCCCTGAAGGCACCGCGGGTGACTGGTCGCCCACAGTCGATGTGTTGGGCAGGCCTGATATATTGTATGCATTTCTCTTTTATACACCTAAGCAACAATGCTAGTAAATGTTCATTGCTCTTTAAAAATCTCTGCAGACCACTAGCCAGTTCTCAGAAGGAACCATGCTGGATATGAGGACTTGGATATAAAAGTGAGCCCTGCCTCTGAACATCATGATATCTTTGATACTTTCCATATCTTCACACATTGACTACAAAGATGTGTGGAAGGCTTTTTACCTGGGTTCAGCTAAATGCATTATAGAGGTACCCTGATCCTACCTTATCAAGGTTCTCAAGCACACAAGTATTTCATCATGAGAGTTGGCATATCTGATAATAGCTTGCTTATTTATTTAATCATTCATTCATTCATCCATCCATCCATCCATAAAACAGATTAGTGCCAAAGCACAATTCTGGGCTGTTTACAAACAGCTTAAACAAACTACAGAGAACAATAAAAGCTAAATCTAATATAAAAGCATAAACTTAAAACCAGTGGCACAATTCAAATTTTGGGGAAAAATAAGACTAGAGGTGAAACATTCAACTAAGGTCAACATGGAAGACTCTCTGAAAAGTAGTGTTTTTAACTACCAGCTAAATGAGTACAGGGAGGGAGCCAGGCATTGCTCCTCTGGGAGTTGATTCCATAGCATTCGTGCCACCTCTTGTAAGTGACTTCTGGGGTTCTCTTGGCCTGGCTTGAGAATACATGGTGTGTTGAGCATACGGCATTGGGAAAACACACTCTGATGGGTAACACGGTCCCAAATCAGGAAGGGCTTTATATGTGACTTCCAGAACCTTGAACCTTAAATGGAACCAGAGACTAACATTTCCATACAAGGAAAATGCCAGCCTGGGATACACATTAAAAGGCTGGGCCCTTCTGTCCCATGGCAGCATTAGGAGCCTCACAGCACAGTTGTCAAACTGCTATACTGCTGCCAAAACTATGCTCCACAACCTGGGGTTCAATCCAAGTAGCCAGCAAAAAGATGACTCAGCCATTTATCTTTCTAAGGTTGGTAAAATGAGTACCCAGCTCGCTGGAGGTGGGGGAGATGCATAGCCTGCATTATTAAACTGTAAGCTGTCCAGAGAGTGCTCTAGGTGCTGTGAGGTAGTTGATAAGCAGCACACTTTGTTTTTACATATAAAGTCTTGATAGCTGAGATACAGAATTACCACACTATCTTCTTATAGGCTTGAGGAAATGACAAATCAGTACCTGATAGAAATTTGAAAATATAACCTCCAGTAAACATTATTCCAATATGTTATAGGCAGCCTGAAAGTTTAAATATTGTTTTAAAATATTCCAAACCATGATAACATATTTATCTCTTGTTGATCTGCAGTGTCCAGTTTTGCCTATAAAATTAGGCAGCAAAATTCATTTTTATTCAACAAATGCTATATTTTATTTAGACAGGACCTAAGTTCCTTATGTGCCTTTTTTACAGGTAAATTATGGTTTAGAGGTAAATTATTTATACAGTGGAACCTTTTTTTTTTAATTTTTTTTTAATTATTATTTTGCATACTATATACAAACAAAATTCAATAGTATTAAGGGTCACATTAGACTACTAATACAGACCAGAATCTAGAGTAGACAGCTCCTGTCCCCTTATCTATTACTAATACAGAGGTATTGGTGATTCCACCTTTGAACAGCCATCTACAAGACTTCCAGACTTAGTGTCACTTTTTAACGTCTTTATGACTATTTTGCCCTTTATTCCTTTAACTGCTTCTGGGCCCAGCTGTATATCATCTTCCAGCTCTCCTTTACATAATGCCTTGGGTGGTCTCGCAGCGTCTCTGAGAGCATATCCAGTTCTGCAATGTCCAGTAACTTTTTCAAGAGTTCAGCCTTCGTTGGTATTTCGGTTATTTTCCATTTCTGGGCCCAGAGCAGTCTAGCTGCCGTATATATATACAAGAGAATATATTTTATTTTTTTATCAGTAGTCTCTGGCATTATATTCAACAGTAACGTTTCCGGTCTGAAATTTAATTTAATTTGTACAATTTCTTGTGCCACTTTCCAAGTCTGCCGCCAGAATATCTGAGCTTGGTCACATGACCACCATGCATGATAATAAGTCCCTGGATTCTTTCTACATTTCCAACAAACATTATTAGACCCTTTTGACATTTTGGCTAGTTTTACCGAGTCAGATGCCACCTGTGAAACATTTTAAATATATTTTCTTTGAGACTAACAGGTTTAATTAATTTGTGACTGTCTTTCCACATTTTAGTCCAGTCATCAATATCAATATTATATTTAAAATTTTGAGCCCATTTAATCATTCCCTCCTTCACTCTTTCATCCTCCAGTTCATATTCTAATAAATATGTGTACATTTTTTTGATGATTCCCTCATTTGTGTATATCCAGAGTTCATCCACCCGTGTTTTCCCTTCAAAAAAACCCATACATTTATCTTTTTTGTATCTTGATTCTAGTTTTGCCATAGACCACCAATCTGTTGCCAAGCCCAATTTCTCCAATTCTGTTTTCTCTTTCATCTCCTTCTCTTTAGTCAGCAATTCTTGATACGTAAGTAGTAAACCCTTTTGGTTTATTGTTTTTAGAGTAAAGGCCTCTATAGGTGCAACCCATTCTGGAATTTTTTTATAGTTCTGTGTTTGAAATTTTTGCCAAACTAAGGAGAGTGCTTTCCTTATTATATGGTTTGAGAAGTGTGCCTGCTCCTTGATTCTCCCATACCACACATATGCGTGCCAGCCCATTCTTAAATCCTGGCCTTCTAATTTTAGCATTCTTTGGTTCCCAAGTGTTATCCACTCTTTTATCCAAACCAAGGCGCATGCTTTATAATATAGTAACCAGTTTGGTAGCCCCGCCCCTCCTCTTTCTCTTAAATCTTGTAATGTTTTGAGTTTTATTCTTGGTCTTTTCCCTTTCCAGATAAATTTTGAGATCAGTGTGTCTAGTTCTTTGAAATATTTAAAGTTTAGTATAATTGGTAGATTTTGGAAGAGGAATAGCAATTTTGGGAGGACTGACATCTTGATTGTTGCGATTCTTCCCATCATTGATATTTGCAACTTGTTCCAATCGTCCAAATCTCTCTTTATTTCTTTCTGCATTAAGAGATAGTTTTCCTTCATTAGATTGCTTGTTTTTTTGGTGATCATAATCCCCAAGTATCTTATTTTTTTGACTTCCTGAAATTTTGTTTTAAGGCTGAGTTCCTCCACATCTTTTTTGTGCATGTTTTTAGTCATGAATTTTGTTTTGCTGTAGTTTATTTTTAGGCCTGCCACTGCTCCAAATTCTTTTATTTCTCCTAATACTTGTTCAATGCTGTGCAGGGGATTATCCAATATTACTACCAGGTCGCCTGCATAGGCTTGCAGTTTATACTCCTCCCCTTTGATTTCCAGACCTCTAATTTCCCTATTCCCTCTTATTTGTCTATTCAGAGACTCAAGGATTAGAACAAATAGTAGAGGGGAAAGTGGGCACCCTGTCTCGTGCCTTGCATGATTTGGATACTTTCCGTCATTTGATTATTGACTTTGATCTTCGCTTTCTGCTCGGTATAAATATTTTTAATTGTTTGTAAAAAGAGTCCATGTGCCCCCATCTTCTTTAACTGTAGAATCATAAACTCCCAATTCAGATTATCGAAGGCCTTTTCGCGTCTAGAAAAATCAACATCATTTGTTTCTCTGGGTGTTGTTCATAAAATTCCAGGATGTTTATTATTGTTCTTATATTAGATGTCAGTTTTCGTTTGGGGATAAATCCTGTTTGGTCATCATGTATCATTTCTTCAAGCACCTTCTTTAGTCTTGTAGCCCAGATAGTTGCATATATCTTATAATCGACATTTAAAAGAGAGATTGGCCTGTAATTTTTAATTTTTTTTTCTGTTCCTGCTTTATGTACCAGTGATATATGTGCTTCCTTCCATGAGTCTGGAATTTTGCCGTTTTTTCCAATATATTCCACTAGTTTTTTGAACTGTGGAGCTAGAATTCCCTCCAATCCTTGGTAAAATTCCATCGGGATCCCGTCCGGTCCCGCGCCTTCCCCTTCTTCTGTTTTTTCCATGCCTCCATAATTTCATAGGTTGTTATTGGATTGTTTAGCCTCTCTAAATGTTGGTGACTAAATTTCCAGCTCCCGATCTTATCTAGATATTTCCACTGATCTTCCTGCTCAATTTCTTTTTTTTTTATATAAGTTTGTGTAGTAATCTTGTATTATTTTCTCAATTTCTTTCTGCTTATATATTCCCTGCCTATTTTGTTTTCTAGTGTGCCAATTCTCATTTTTTCTCTCTCTTTTTAATTTTGTAAGCTAACCATCTTCCTGGTTTGTTCGCATTTTCAAAGAAGTTTTGCCTTGCAAATTTGATTTTTTGCCATTTCTTCTTGTTCCAGCAAATGGATTTCATGTTGTAAAATATTTATTTTATTTTTAAAGTTGGAGGCTGAGGGTCTTTTTTAAGCTCCTGTTCATTCTCCTTTAAAGCTGTTAGAAGATCTTGATATTGTTTCTTCTTTTCTTTCCTTTTTTGTGCATTATATTGTATTGCTAACCCTCTAAGATAGGCCTTCCCTGCGTCCCAGATTGTTGTCATTTCTGTATCTTGGGGTTTATTTGTTTGGAAGAAGAAATCTATTTCCTTTTTCATTTTGGTTATAAAATTTTCATCCCTCATCAGATAAGTATTTAATCTCCATCCTCCTTTCCTTCTTGCTTGTCCTAACGTCATTATTATTGGGTTGTGGTCTGCATACGTATTTGGCAATATTTCAATTTCTTCCACTTGATGTATCAAATCTGCTGAGATCCAACAGTTGTCAATCCTCGACCAGGACTTGTGTCTGCATGAGTAAAATGTGTAGTCTTATATGGGTTTCGGGTTCTCCAAATGTCAATTAAGTTCAGCTCTTTTGCCATTTCTAAAAAAAGTTTTAGGGATCATATTTCTTTTCTTTTTCTTCCTGCCCCATCTGTCGTTGAGGTATCTTTTGTTTTGTCCACTACTGCGTTAAAGTCCCCCATGATGCATATTTTTTTCTCCGGTTCTCTTATTAGGAGTTCTTTTAATTGTATGAAAAACTTATCTTGCGCTTCATTTGGTGCATAAATATTTATTAGCAATATTTCTTCGCCCTCTGTTGTTATCTCTGCTGCTACCACTCTTCCATCCTTTGAGGTGTGGATTAGTTTTGGATTAAGGTCTTTCTGTATATACATTGCCACACCCCTTTTCTTTTGTTTATCTGCTGCTATAAACATTTGTCCTAATTTGTCATTCTTTAGCATGTTCTTGTCTGATTCTTTAATGTGGGTTTCTTGAATTAATATGACATCCGCTTTGGTTTTGTATAATTTATTGAAGATTAAATTTCTCTTCTGGGGTAGTTCATCCCTCTAACGTTAACTGATAGAAACTTGAGTTCTCTTGACATTTTACCGGTTTTTACTGTCTGATTTATCTGCTTTGTCTTTGTTCTTATTCCAGTTCCTTGTCTTCCTGGGTGAGGGGGGTGTTAAAGTTCTCTGTGGTTTCCATGCTCTGTCCTCCTTCCCTTCTGTCTCCCCTTCTGATTCTTCACTGGAAAGCTGCAATTCTTCTTCCGTTAACTTGAGTTTGTATCTCATCTCTTCCAGGAAGTTCCTTGCCTTCATTTTGCTATTTAGATTGTATCTTCTCGACTCCCAGTTAAATAGGACGCCTTCTGGGGTTAACCATTTGAAGGGGATTTTCCTATCTATAAGCACTTTTGTGAGGAACGCATATTCCTGTCTTTTTTTCGCATGCTCCATGGGACCTGTTTCAAAATATTGACTTTAGCCCCCCTTATCATTAGATCTTTCTCTTGGTTAAATTTCAATATTTTCTCTTTTGTTGATCTCTTTATAAACTTTATGTGCACTTCTTTTGGCAATTTGTTCTTCCTTGTGTATGCATTGCCTACTCTATATATTCTGTCTATGGATTGTTGTAGTTCTTCTTTGGTTAATCCTATTTGTGCGGCCCATTCTTCAGTTATTAATTGCTCTAGATCTTCTCCTTCCTGTTCTTCTAAGTTTTGGATTCTCAGAAAGTATGATGCTCTATCCATCTCTATCAATGTCAGTCTGTCTTGATCCTTACTCTTTTCTTCCTTTATAATTTCTAATTCTTTTTCAATTTTAGTGACTTTGTGTTCCACCTCTTTAATTGCCTGTGTGAAGGTGTCAATTTTCGCATTATTGCTATCTATTCCGGCTTTAAGCTCAGTCTTGACCTCTTGCATCTGATCTAGGATTTGCTTTACAATGTTTGCTTGAAGGTCTTGAAGGGCATTCTTAAATGGATCTTGGGCTATGAGTCTCAATAAATTTGCTGTTTGGTTGGGGATTCCTCTTTCTTTCGAGTTGCCATCTTCCTGGAGCTCAATTTGACCCCAAGGTTAGTTTATATAAATATGAGCCCCTTTTTCAATTGCCTTTTGTCCTTCTCCTTCCTTCGCCACTTATTTCAATATAAAACTTAACCATTAATCTAGCCTATAACATACAACTCATACCCACCAAATTGATAAACAAAACAAGTATCAACGATGAGGATTAAAGTAATGATTCACAACTGTCTAATATAGGTTGTTCTTAACCAAAGGTCTGTTCAGGGCTTGTCCATCTAAATAACAGCCATTTATCAGCGCTTAAGAAAACTCATCTACTACCAAGTTCAGTCTATAACCTTATGCTGTGATTTCAGTTTAGTTAAAGTTAGACACCTATACCCTCTTGAGTTAGGGATATCTTCGCCCGATATGCAGGCACCTGTAAACAAGAAACCAGATTCTTCGTGCTGTGGAGACGGCTATGCCAAAGGCTCCAACAGCACCTTGCGTGCTCTTAATTGTATCCAACTGCAACGTGCCCCACTCTTCGTGCTAAGAAGCTGGCAATGCCCAAGGCTTCGAATAGCACTTGATGTCTTTATAAATCCACAGCTTTTAGGGATGACGAAAGAAGGCTAAGATTCAGGTGGTCTGGCTCAGTTTTAAATCACCAGCAACAAGAGTCAAGCAGTTAAAGTGTAATTCAGGCTATCAAAGGGTTAAAGGCTTGGAACAGTCTCCCTGTGTAATGGCTTCTGGCCAGACTTAGCAGGTTAATTGCCCTTGATCTCCATTCTTGTTTTGATGTTGCTTGTCTGTTAACTGAGCGCTAACAGCTCTGCTTGTGGAGATAAAGCAGCTATTCAAGGCTTTACAACCAGTCAGTGATTTATTTCAGGTCACTCTGCCTCTGTCCGATAAATTTAGCCAAGGCGGACAAAGTGAAAGAGAGCTCCAGAAAGGGAGGGGAGGGTCTTCTATGCCGCTTTCCCTCTTTCAGTCCCAAAGAAATGTTTGTGGAAATGGCTTATTTACTCCAATCCACTCTTGCTGCCAATTCTCTGTACACACTTCTCGGGTTGGCATTCCTTATTCTTCGATGCATTCGGATTACCTTAAAGTGGAATCCTGGCGTGGTTCAGCAGCTGAGTCGCCATCATGGCGCCGGACCAGATCGCTCGCCTCGGGAGAGAAATGCTTCGGGGGCGAGTTGCTGCTCAGCCCCCCACACTTCTTTGATCCCTATCGGCCCAGGAGTGTGCTCTCCTGCACAACCCCCCTGCTCCTGATTTCTTCAGGAGATCTCGATCTGTCGTAACAGCAGTCTCTTCTCGGAGCCCCGAAAAACGCTGCTGCTCCGCTGCTCTTCCAGCCACGCCCCCCCATACAGTGGAACCTTGACTTACGTCATTAATCCGTTCCAGTGGTCTAGACTTAAGTCAAACATGACTTAAGTCAAATGAATGTTTCCCATAGAAAGTAAGGGGAAAGTGGATTAATCCGTTCCAGATGATGAAAAAGACCCCCCAAAAACAGCAATTTAACACAAATTTGACTGGGATAGGAGATTCCTTCTGGGGATGTAAATGAAATGTCTCTTCAAAGAGAGGAGGAGGCAGTGGAATTATAGTCCACAAGTTATATGCCTCCACTTTTTAATGTTCATAGCAACAATGTCTAACATTTAAGTTTTACTGATTTTAAACCTGAAGTTCCAAGTTCTGAACAACTCTATGCTTACCATTAGAGTCCCACAACTTTACAGCTCCCCAACTAAAATGCTTCCATTGTGGACCAGACTTCTGCGGCCAGATTTTTTACAAGACTGAGCCGGCTGTCTAACCAGCAAGGCCAGCCCCGAGTTCCCGGCCCTTCTTCTCCTCCGGCGGCAGCGGCGGCTTCGGTGAGGCCGAGGACCAGCTCCAGGTGCTCTGAGCTGGCCTCGCCGAAGCCGCCGCTGCCAGAGGAGGGGAAGAAGGCAGGAGCAGTTTGGAGGTGGCAGCCGCGATGCTGGGTTGTGGCTGCCGCCCAATTCCAGTGCCTTGCGCCGGGGCTCCGAGATGTAAGTCAAAGCCTGCGACTCAAGTCAAACAGGCCCCTTCTTGCTGCAAGTCAAATATGATGCAAGTCAAGCAGTATGTAAGTCAAGGTTCCACTGTACTTCCAAAAGCATGAATCTACTTACAGTGCTCACGGGACACATGATATTTAAAAGTGAATGCAATTGTTTGTTTGGTTTGCAATGGCACTTCTAAATATTACTGTAAGCCGCCTTGGGTCCTTTTCCAAGGAGAAAGGAGGGGTAAAAATACTCTAAAATAAATAAATAAATAAAATAAAATTGACATTTTGTGACCTGAAGTGAATTCTTCTCATTACACAAATCAGTAGAATGCATAATTTCCTTTTACTCTAAAAATGAAATCCTGTGACCTCTTAGGAGCCCTGTGGCCAAAGGGTTCACTTATAGCAGGCATGTCCAAACTTCAGCCCTCCAGATGTTTTGGACCACAACTCCCAGAATTCTAAGCTTAGACTGCCAATGACAAAGGACTGTGGAAGTTGTGGTCCAAAACCTCCGGAGGGCTGAAGTTTGGACATGCCTGATTTATAGTGAGCAGGCAGCAGAACAGGTCCATCTGTGGCACTATAATTCAGGCAGCAAAAGTTCTATATAGATGGTGGTGGAAATTTCCATTACTATGGTTGCTCTGGCGGTACCACCCCAGAAATATATGAAAGTCATGGGTGAAGATATGCTCCTGAAATGGGAGAAAATTATACCAGTTCTGAGCTGGTGCTGTCATTCCTCCACACACACCCAGCTCTGTACAATACCAGAAGAATTTAGGAAATAGCATTTTTCCATTATGAAGACCTCCATGTCACGGGATTGTTCTCTTAATGTTTTTGTTTGTTCTTATTATCAAGTAAAGAAATGTGAATAGAAGTTCAGGAATTATGGGTAAACCCAAATATATATAAACAATCTTATAACTATGCAGCCATTTTATTTTTCTATCATGGGAACACATAAAATAATCTCATGCAACCAAGATCAGAATACATGCTCAGTGAGCTACCTGTGAGGTTGAAGAATCAAATCCCCCACCGACACACCCATCACAGTCTTCACATGAGAAGTGTCTGTCTCTGTAAACAGTGCTGTAATGTCAAAAGAGTCAAGTTAAAGAATTTTACCTGATTATATTTTTTCTGTTCAAGCCATAAAAATGATGATGAAAACACAGAGAGAAAACAAACAGAAAAAGAGCAAGGGAAAAATGGCAAACACTATAAGTCCTAAGGTCTGAAAAATGTGAATGTAAACTTTGATGCACAGGTACCTAA
This sequence comes from Phrynocephalus forsythii, assembly GCA_029282475.1. Lineage (NCBI taxonomy): Eukaryota > Metazoa > Chordata > Lepidosauria > Squamata > Agamidae > Phrynocephalus > Phrynocephalus forsythii. Next base: position 49,296,587 of record JAPFRF010000006.1, on the reverse strand, counting down.
CATTCAGGTGTGTGCACAGTTGTTGTCTATATGTAGCATATATGTGTTTCAAAATAATTATAAAAATTCTCAGTCAGAATGAATAAAGAACTTTTATATTTCTATTTCTGTGGTATCAATCCTTCAGCCACTATAAGGACTTTTCTAATTCCCATGAAACAAGTAATTTGACAAAAGTTTTAGCAAAAAAAAAAAAATTAAATACTGAAGAAGAATTACCATAAATATCCAATACGGTTGAAACCTAAGTGTTTCTTACCATCCAGAATTCTTCATAGCATCAAGCAGTACTTTAGCATAGGGATCTAGAACAGACATCAATGCAATCAGTTACTCCTGAACCAATATCGTTTATTGGGGGGGAGGGGGAGGCTAAAGATACCAGTGACAAAACCATAGTATGGCATGTAGTACATATATTTGTCTATTTATTTAAAGCTCAAACACTGTTTTACCTTCCCACTTTTTATGGTGGTACCTATTTATCTACTTGCATTTACATGCTATCGAACTGCTAGGTTGGCAGGGGCTGGGGTTAACAGCAGATCACTCCACTGTGTGGCACCCGGGATTCGAACTGCTGAGACTTTGCAGCAGACAGTTTCCGTGCTGTAGCTCGCTGAGCCACCACACCTATAGAACTATAGTGTTCTATGAATCTGTGCTGTGTATCTTCTGAAACTTACCACAAACAACTATATAAAGAAGGAAAACAGAGACCGTACAAGGTTTGTTATATCATAAAGGCAATAATCAGTTATTTTAGCGGAAGGGCTTGAAGAGTGTTTTCAGAATGCCCGCTCCTGGAACTGATCTCACAGATGAAATCCATACAGAACCAACCTGCCATATCCTTCCTTCCATTAATCAGCAGTTATATCCAAGTGTATGGTTAATAATTCCTCCCTAACAAATGAACTCTCTCTCCTCCACCCAAATTTTACTTCTAAAGTGTGAGAGGAGCGATTAGAGCAGTGGTGTCCAAACTCTGCCCCTCCAGATGTTTTGGACCAGAACTCCCACAGTCTCTTGTCATTGGCGATCTGGGCTTGGAATTCTGGGTGTTGTGGCCCAAAACATCAGGAGGGCCGAAGTTTGGACACTGTCTGGATTAGAGACATTTACTGGAGCCTCAAAATTTCCCTGGGTGGCCACTCACGATCCCCCCCCACTCCCTGGTGAGGTGGGGGTCCCTCCATGCCATCCAAAAGGCGGCCGGCCAGCTATTCCGATGGAGGCCCGTCCTCCCTCAAGGAGGGCAGGCAGCCATCCTAGTGACGGTCCCCTTAGGGAGGAGGGCCCGAGAAAGCACCCCGCTGCCCGGGTGGGCCAGGCCAGGCCAGGCCCCGGGGAAGAAGCCTCTCCAGCTCCTCCTGCCCGTCCCGCTCGCCCGGGAGACTTACTGGCGGTCAGGGCGATGGTCAGCATCGCTTGGCACTCTCTGTGTTTGGGGAAAAGGGTCTTATAGACGGAGGACCGCTCTCGCTTCCCTTCGGAGGGACGTCGCTCCGGGAAGAGGCCGTAGCCGTAGTCGTCCTCCTCTTCTCCACCTTCGGAGGCGCGGCTCTCGGGCCGCTCGGAAGCCATTGGAGGAGACACCCAACCCACCTCGCGCTCCCTCATTCAAGAACGAAGGGGCGAGGGAGACAAAACCACCGAGCCTTCCTCTTCTCCTGGCCGGCCACCGTACCTAAATCTCGCGCCGGGGCAAAGGTCGCCTCGCGAACCGACCATAGAGAGCAGAAAGCCCTCCCAGCGCTTCCCTTTATAGATTATGGGTCGAAGTACACTTTCGCCGCCTATGCTGGAAGGACGACTCGCCTCTTTGTTGTTTATGAGCCGCCCCTTTTTGGGGGGAAACGGGGAACATATGACCGACTGACCGCTAGCGGCCCATAACCAAACAGGGGAAGCGAGAGCGGAAGTGAGGCAGCCCCGCTTGCCGTCTCCATGACACCGGAGGCGGGGCCGATTTCAATGCGCATGCGTACCGCAGGTCTCTTTTTTTCTCCCCCACCCCCTCCGTTCTTCCTTCCCGCCACTATGTAGATAAATACACGGCGTTTTTGAATTTGTGCCCTAAGTCTTCTAGTAGGCCGTGCGCCTAATGTGTTAAAGGTTCCACAAGCTCTTCTCTCTTCTGCTCCAAGTTTACTTGAGTTACATTACACTAGCATCTCAGGAGGCCGTTTTTCCGCGGTCTATGGTTGCCCCGGAAACACTTCCGGCGGCGCTCTGCGCCCCCCCCGCCGTCGTTCCGTCGTCTGTCTCCTTGCGCAAAGCTTTCTGGGAAAGGAAAGTCCAGCGCGGCTGGAGGGCCAGAGGCGGCGTCGGCGGTTGGTTGGTTGGTTGGCTGGTGGGCTGCGCAGGTAACGGCGCGCGGGTGGGGTGGGGGGGGTGGGGGCCCCTTTCTGGTTTCTGAGGCGACTGCGGAAGAAACCGAAGGCTGGAACTGAAGGTGTTGGGAAAGCTATTCGCTTGGCTTCTTTCCCTCCATGAGAAGATCTGGCGTCTCTCCCCCTCCCCCGTCCAGAAACTCCGTGAAGCCTCTAGGGCGCCCAATGGGCTACTACCTTGTCCACTCGGAGGGGGGGGGTGTCCGCCCCTCCCCAAAGTCAAGGATCCTCTCCCCCCCACCCCCGTGCCTTTCCAATCGGAAAGAAACGGATCGTTATCTTTTTTTTTTTCTATATAGGAAAATTATACTTTGTTGGGAATGATATTTTCTTCCTGTTCCCTCAGGCTGGGCGCCCGCTCCCTCTGATCCCGACACGCCACTTGGCCCGATCGCCCGGGGTCTTCAAGGCGCAGGCCGGCTTGTTTGCATGACCTTAATGGACCGTGGCCTGCCATCTCTGTTTTACAGGTTGACCACGGCTTGGCCAGCGACTTCCAGGTGGCAAGCAGTTTTGACAAAGGTGAGAGGTTCCTTTCTGAGGACATCTCCCTACTAGCGAACCCTGCTTTCTCTCATCTTTTCCGTAATTGGTATCATACCTAGTATCTCTGTGTTCCCTCTCATACAGAAAGGATTTCTGATATATTTCCACATGTGCTTTTATCTCCACCACCACTCACACCCTATTCCCATTGAACCACCACCCAATTATAATTTATACTTATTTCTTTTACATCTGGAGGAAAGTAAAAGAAATCTCTCTCAGGGCAGGTCTAGAACTATATCTTTCTGTCTTGCTCTCTCATATTAGGGATGCCAATCATGCATTAAGAGTAAAGGGAATGTGTGGGCTCATTTTTTACATTTCCTCCCCTTATTTAGATTCAGGTCTCTGCTCTGGTCTGTGTTTTCTTTTTCTGTTTCAGATATAGTTAAAAACAAGTACAACTTCCATGCAGAAGGAAGGAGGGAGGATTTGGTGTCTTTCTGTTACACAATCTTTTTAGTGTGAGGTTGGGATTACCATAACGAATATAGAAGCAGACAACTTGATGTTTTGGAGACCTACCTCCACGCTTTATATGTTAGTTGGCCAGAGATACTGTATAATCCATTGTTGCATTTGATTTGAGTGCAAGTAATTAAATCTGATTGCATGATGTTTGTCAACAAACTACTCTTCAGATAACTCCCATTAAATGTATCAAGTTGTATCAAATCTTAAAGAACATTAAGATACAAATCACCCAAGTCTTGTATTGACAAATGTTTCTTGGCAGGTTGTTCCTTAAATACATTGGATCACCAGATGTCTTCACCAAATAAAGCAGTAGAGTTACAGATGCAAATACGACAAAATGCTGAAGAGTTGCAAGATTTTGTGAAAGACTTAGAAAATTGGGAAAAAGATATTAAAGAAACGGATTATAATCTGAGGCAGCAAAGTGGTGTCTCAGAAAAGGTGAGCTGGGTACTTGAATATACAGTGGAACCTTGAGATACAAATGCCTCTAAGCTATGAATAATTTGAGATATGAAGGGAAATCTTTTGAAATGGGGATGACCTGAGTGAAGAATTTTTTGCGACATTTCCAATGACAGTTTCAGTAGAAAATACACCACAGTACTGAATCTCTTTAAGGCAGGACTCTGTCCCTTTGGGGTAGAACCTCTGTCTAGAATCACTGTACAGCAGGCCTGCCCAAAGTCCGGCCCGGGGGCCAAATATGGCCCATCAGGCCATTCTGAGTGGCCCGCGGCTGAGTGGCCCGCCCCTCCCTCCCCCTCCTTCACCCCATGTTTTTTTTTTAAAATCTTCCGTCAACACTGACACCGCTGGGAAGCTTGTGGGCTGCTGCCACCGGCACCGCTGGCAACCATGTGAGGCTGGGAGCTTGCGCAGGGGGTGGCGTGTGGGCGGGCCGCCGCCACCAGCACCGCTGGGAACCTTGTGAAGCTTGGGAACACTGGCACCGCTGGGAAGCTTGGGCGGACAGGTGGTCTGCTGCCACTGGCACCGCAGGGGAATGTGTGGGGGTGGGCAGGCCAGTGGGCCTCTGCCACCGCCAAGGAGCTTTGGGGTGGGCTGGCAGGCGAGATTGCCTCTTCCAAGGGGTGACCTGTGGCCACCTCCCTCCCTCCCTCCCTCCCTTGTTCCCCACTTTCCTTCCTTCCTCTCTTGGTTTTCACCTCCCTCCCTCCATCCCTTGGTCCCCGCCTTCCTTCCTGCAGGTGGGGTTGCAAGAGGTCAGTGGGTGGGGCTTATGGGTCAGTGGGTGGGGCTTGCAGTGGAGTGGCAGTGTCAGGGAGCAACCGGCCCCTGACACATTCTCAGCCATCAAATCTCCTTACAAATCTCCTTACAAAAGTTTGGGCACCCCTGCTGTACAGTATGCCAATTTTCCATCCAGAATGAACCCACCCACATTTATTTCACCAGAGAAAAGAATTATTGTACCTGATGCAGCACAGCTGTAGAGTAATCCTGTTGAAGAGATTGGCCATAGAAACAGACAGCCACATTTGTATAGGGTCATCCAGATGTTGCGTAAGTGTAGTTGCATGTAGCAGCCACACATCAGAACCAAAATGAAGTTGAATTCCTGTTTGCTTCACATGAGCCAATGTGCTGATTTCCTCCGACTTGTTTTGAAGGTGGAACCCCCTAAAAATAGCACTTTAGTTCAAACAACATGATAAATGAGTACAGCAAGAGTTGTCTCCTTGACTTATCTCTTCCCTAATAGGCCAGAGAGATAAATTCTAGGTTTCTGTGATGCTGAGGGGAGGGAAAAGCTTCATCAGGGAGGTTTGCCAGAACAATCAGGCAGTGTATAGAAGCGCATAATGCACTATCACAGTTATCCTGCATTGCTGTGATATCAGAATGTAACCAAGAGAATTATATCAAGGGCAATACTGGTTCTGTACTGTTATTCCTCTTTTTAAAATTATAATATCTCAGATGTTCTAATTGGATAACAGTATAATCTGCTACTTAGGATTTGCCACCAATTAGAAATGAAGCCTATAGGAGGAAGAAGAAGAAAACCAAAATGAAAGCAGTGTCCAAAAAGACTACCGAAGAAAACAAAAAGAACAAAATAAAATCATATGACTATGAGGCATGGGGAAAGCTTGATGTGGTAAGTTTTAAAAAAACATGCATAGTTCAAAGTGTTATTCAAAAAGAGTGTGCATATGGGTCATTATGACACAGTGTTTTCCATCCTCCAGTAGACCCTGTGTCATAACTGATCTTGCAGTCACTGTGGGACCAGTTGTGCAAAGGGAGATCTCTTCAGGATGGGAATTCTTATGTTATTACCTCTTCGCTCCTCCTTCCCTCAGTAGAATTCTGGTCAGTGTACTTACTTCCCAAAAACAAAAACACAGGAGAACCATTGGATTTCTGAATATGTAGCCTTTAGATTCTGATAAAACAAATATGCCTTCTGATAAGTCTAAATCTCGGAAATGGCATTTATTGCTACAGCAAGTTGTTCCCATGCAAAAGAAATTGTGTGTTTCAGCAACACTTAAGGTTCCTTTTGTTTGTCTGTCATTTTGACATGTTCCTTTGTTTTAATTTGGGTCAGACAAAATAAGCTTTTACTGATGTGATGTGGCCAGACTTAAAGAAAACTTTGCTATAAAAAGAAGATAGCAGAATTCATGACGTAAATACATCCCCATGATTGGACTCTGACTCTTGAGCTAGTCAAGATGCAATACAGTGACACCCCCCCCCGCCTATTGCGAGGGTTAGGGACACAACCCGACCTTTGATAATTGAAAATCTGCAATATGCAGATGCAGGTCCAGTCAGTCTTGGGGGCCCTTGTACTTACCCCCAGCCTGGCGCTGCCCTGAACAGGCCTGCAAGACCCTTCTCGGGCCTTCTCGAGGCCCCAAAAGGGCCTTCCTGCAAGCCGGAAGTGACTTCTGGATCACTGAAAATCATTTCTGAGGCCTCAGGAATGATTTTCTGCAAACCAGAAGTGTGACTTCCGGTTCGCAGGGAAACCCTTTTGGGCCCTCCAAAGGCCCGGGAAGGCCCTCGCAAGCCTGTTCGGGGCAGCCCCAGTCCTGGGGTAAGTAAGGGAGGCCTGAAATAGGCCTTTCCCCCTTACCCTGGGGGAGGGGCTTTTTTTCATATACTGCGGTCCTGCAATATAGCGGGATCGCAGTATATGAACCGTGAATGGGCGAGGGACCACTGTAAGACGAGAAGTGAAGAGAATTGCATTCACTGTTAGATGGAGTGGATTTGATTTGAAGCAAATTTATTTTAATAACCACTTAAATAAAGAAATTTATATTTTACAATTTAAATTTAAAAAGCAAATTTTAGATTTTTAAATCATGATTTAAATAAATTTGTGGTTTTTATCCACCTTACCAAAGGGTCTATCATTGGTATCAACATGTCCTTGCTTTTTTGCTCATACAGTCATCCCCCACTGTTTCACGTTTCATATACAGCGGTCCCGGTATATTGCAGGACTGCAGTACAGTGGACCCTTGTATAACAAACAGCTTGTATAACATAAACTTTGTACAACATTAAAAATTCTGGAGATAGTGGAAATTTGCTTAACATAATCGCCTATGGGGAGAATCCATACAACATAAAAATGGGATCACTCTGTTATCAATGCATTCCTATGGGAATTTGTATAAAGGAAAATTTGCTTAACATAATTTCATTTGGAACGGATTAATTCCTTTATACAAGGTACCACTGTATATGAAACAAAGGGCTCCTGACATAAGCTGCATGGGCCTGTTTGAGGCCTCTTGCACTTACCTCAAGCCTGGTGCTGCCTTCAATGGGCCTCTGATGGGCTTCCTGGGCCTGTTGGAGGCCCCATCAATGTATTCTGGTGAACCAGGAAAACAGGAAGTGATTTCTGGATCACTGAAAACCACTTCGGGGGCCTCCGACAGGCCCGTCAGCACCAGGCCTCAGTTAAGTGTAGGAGGCCCCAGATAGCGCCCCCAGTCCCGACCCAACCCAGCATCTGCATATTGCGGATTTTCTATTATTGCGAGCTGGGTCAGGCCCCTAACCCCCATGATAGTTGGGGGATTACTGTATCTTACCTTCATCAGGGCTCTTTCTGTGTGCCATTATCTTCACTTACGTTTACTGTTTTCCTACCATTTTGTTTGTCAGATATATTTACTTGAACCTGTAAGAATTGTTCCATTTATGCAATTTCAGGACAAAATACTTGAAGAGCTCGATAAGGAGGATAGCACCCATGATTCAGTGTCTCAAGATTCAGATTCTGAAGAAGATGGAATCCGTATAGATAAAGAAAAAGCTCTTGCTGAGAAAGAAAAGGTTATTTTGGGACACTCTTCTTTTATCTTCTAATCATAATGTACAAACACTGCCATCAAATTTTTGCTGAGGTGAGGAATGCAACTCTCCAGCTATTGTTGGACTGCAGCTTCTGTTAGCCCAGGCTAGTCTTGCTAACAGTACGAGTTGCAGTTGAACAACTTCTGGGAGATCACGCATTCCCTAATCCTGATTTACATTCTTAGATACTGTGATCCAGAAAGGACCCAAGTTTTTAATTCCCTATTGCCTCAAGATCAAATTTGAAAATAGTTTTGCATCTATAATAGGTTTTGCATTACTGCTGTTGTTCTAATTTGCACTTGACAATAACAATATACAACAATATTCTGAAGGTACAGGTTTGTAAAATAATGAGTATTTTGCCTTTATAGAAAAGTCAATGAATTACGTGTTTGGAAGTTTTGCCATTTTTGTGCCTTATATTCCTTTTCAATTTTTAGCAAACTTAAGTAGTGATGTTGGGAGCAAATATGATTTGGTCTGGCTAAATAAATACTGTGCCCCTTATTTTGGCTTGTTTAAGACTGGGGTATTAGGCATGGTATTATTCTAAACCAGTTGAGGTTTATTGCTGTTGGGGGAAAGTAGAGATGGTAGCAGTGGGTAGAGGTGCTTTTTATAAGCGTTGTCTAATAACAACCTTGGACTTGTCTGGAATACTTGGGCCTCCAATGGTTACTTATACGCTGGTTATCTACAAAGTGTGCTTGATGTGCAGTTGCCCCTGAAGACTATCTGGGCATGGCAGCTCATGCCAAATTAGCTGCTTTCCCACGGAGAAATAGAAGATCTGAAAACACAACTGCCATAGTTTCAGTTGTGTCCATTGCTAGTCTGTTTCTGCACCAAAATGAAGATCCAGTTCTTAATTTCTTAAGCCCTTAATTAAATGCCTACAAATATTATCTGGAGATTATTTGAAGAACTGTCTTTAATCATAGAATCTTGACACTGTGCATTTTTATATGTCAGAGAATTCCTTTATAGGTCCTTTCCAATTGTCTGCCATTATAAGGTTGGTACGCACCAATGATATTGGGGTTTGTGTCTTTGGAACATCTTTCCAACAATTTTTGTCTTTGTCTCTTCTGCATACAGTGATACCTCTTAAAACGAATTTAATTCGTTCTACAGTCCGATTTGTTTTACGAAAATTTTGTCTTACAAAACACAGTTTCCCATAGGAATGCATTGGGAATGGATTAATCCATTCCAGAGGCTAGAATAAAGACAAAATAACCAGGTTCTTTTTTCCTGGGTACACGTGGAATGTTTTTTTCTCTTGTGAAGCATCCCATAGGGAATTTTTTTGTCATGCGAAGCATGCCTATTCCTGGGGGAAAAAATTCCTACGAATTGTTTGTCTTACGAGGCATTTGTCTTAAGGTACCACATACTGTCCTTGGAAGATCTTCCTTCTCCACCTGCCCGTGTTGCTTTTGGCCTCATGGCTTATGTTAGTGCAGCTTCACAAAGTAATTCCAGACATTTATTCTATTGAAGTCTGCTTTGAGTCACACTTTGCTATTTACAATATTGTGTATGTTGTTTAAGGGTGGGGGTGACTAACAAGATTAAGGTCAGTTAAATGGAATGAATAATAAAAAATAAGGGGCTTGGTGGGAAAAGCGAGTGAGATCTTTCTACCCTTATCCAGGTCCATCTTCAGCTATAGATTGTTGGGTTCAAAATACACACTGTAAGTTATTGGAACACATTGATGTACAACCAGATTTGGAAACATCACAGGACAGCATAGACGTCTTTTAGCTTTGTTGTTTTATTTGTATAGTAGTTTCCGTGACAGCGAAACCTACATTACCAAGTTTCCCAATTACAGGCATTTCATACTGACATCCAACCAGATGTCATTACAGAGCTCTCTACACATTTTTAGGAGAAGTGTACAAGGGTCTGAAATAGTGCCGGGCATAATCAATATTTATGTTTGGTCCTAAGCAGATATCTGTACTGTGCTTACCTAGCACCACACAAGTATCAGCCCCATCTGCAAAGTGCTACTTTGTATCATTTTGTATTTCCTCTTCCTCAGTTTTATGTACAAAAACAAACTTGTGAAGTAGATCAAAAGTAGACTATGGGACAAAAATTTGTATGTGCAGTTTGCTAAGAAGTTAGCACCATTGACCTCACCTGGGGTGTTATTTCTAGGTGAGTGTGTATAGGTCTTGCTGAGCTCTGCCATGAAATTATTTTCATGTTGAATATAGTTTAGTCTATCTTGAGATAGGTGAATTTCAATCAAAGGGATAATAAAAGAAAGTGAAAAAAAGGCATTTAGATCATATGTGTTTATATCAAATACTGTATATTTATGTTCTTTTAACAGGGTAATAAATATTTTAAACAAGGGAATTATGACGCTGCAATAGAATGTTACACAAAAGGGATGAATGCAGATCCATACAATCCAGTTTTGCCTTCAAACAGATCATCTGCTTTTTTCCGACTGAAAAAGTAAGGCTTATCATCTTTATTAAATAATCCTGTCATTTCTGTATGACTTCATAAACGTCAAACTTGCAAATCACTTTTTATCTCCTGTACTGAGAAACCAGTTTGCCTCTAAATTTGCAAGCTTTCTTTCTGAACATTTTATCTTTTTCTAAGGATATGGCATTCCCCCAACCTTTCTTGGAAGGACTGTAGGAGTTAAAAGCTTACTATGTACAGTGGTACCTTGCATAACGTAATTAATTGGTTCCAAATCAAATTACGTTATACAAGTTGTTCCGTTGTACAAACCCTAATTTCCCATAGGAATGCATTGAAACTGGATTTAATCCGTTCCAATGCATTCCAATGGCGCTAGGTTTTTTTGAGCGAGGGGGGGCGGGCAGGTGGTGGACCCCTGTGCAGGTGCCAGGTAAGGGTGTCCCTCCAAGGCTCACCCCCCCTCCGTGTCTGCTGCCCCTCCTCTCCCCTCCCTCCTTCCCTCTTTCCCCGGGCGGCCGCAGGTGGTCGGGCGGAGGTGGCCGCGGGGTGGGGGGGGAGGGAGTGGGTGCGCCGCTTTTTGCTCAGTTTGCAAACTCAGAAGCGGCGGGGACGCTGTTGCTGCTGCTGCCGCTGCCGCTGCCGCCGCCGCCTCCGAGCCTGTCCGGTGCAGCCGCTGCTCGTGCCTGCGGAATCCCCGGGAAGGGCGCCCGGCCGGCCGGCAAGGTCCCTCCCGCGCGGCCTCACTCACCGAAGGCGCTGGGGGTCCGGGTGGGGGGGGGCTCTTCAGCTCAGCGCAGCCACCGCCGGCGAGGGAAAAAGAGGGCGAGATCCTCGGCTGCTGCGGACGCGCAGTTTGTCCGCTCCAGCCGGCGCCCCCCCCACCCATCAGACCCTCTTTCTCCTTGCCGGAGGAGGGCTCCCAGCTTCGTCCTGGTGGCCGAAGATCGGGGCCTTTCTCTGACAGGCCGCCGATCAGCTGGGCTCCCCGATCGGAGCTCTGATAAGGGCTCCCCCCCGCAGGAGCCACGGCAGCCTCAGCGGCGGCACGCAGCAACTTTTCCACCAGGCAGCGCGAGGACGTGCAGCCGGCCTTTGGGACAGGAGGGGCGGCCCGGGGCGGCAAGGCCGGCAGAATGACGGGAGGGTTTGTTTAGCAAAAAATCCGGGGGGGAAATCCGCCCCCCTCCTCTTCCCGGGCGGCCGCAGGTGGTGGGCGGGGGAGGAGGGGGGTGGATTTTTTTCCGTTGTACGGATTTTTCGCTATACAAATCCTCCGTTATACGAGGTACCACTGTAGTATGCTACTAAGCATGGGTAATGAAATTCATCCCTTTTAATACTCGTTAGTAGAAATGCCCATTTATTAGATAATCATTTTGAGGATGTATTGTGAGAGGGTGTACTCCCACCTCCCTTTCTTGGATCTATTTTCCCACCGATGAAAGGACTGTCATTTAGTGATTCTAAATTTTTCACAGAGCTTCATACTCTTTCCAGCTTCAATTCTCAGCATTCTACCTGTATAAAACATCTGGTGGCTCCTAAGTGTGTTCAGCTTTCATTGCACTTCAGAGTGCATTTATTACTCCATTGTCTCCCTCTCAGTGCCCACTTTTGATCTTCAAATCTTTCAGCACTCAGCTACCTGAAACTGCTGTTGGTTAAGAGCAACACCCCTCTGATTTTCAGCAGGGGACAGAGCCTGCACGGGTTCTGTCATGACTGGAATAAAAATGGTCACTGTGGGGGTGCAGGGGAAGAGAAGCCTGTCCAGAGGGGGACAGAGGCGTGCACATACATGCTTTAGAGGGGACTAAGTTTACATGTAATGATGGTCAGCCAGTTTCTAATCTATGTCACATTTGACATGATTGCTGTTGATTAACAACAGCAACAAAGAAAACACCAGAGCCATCTCCAAAAGCTAGGTGAGGCCGGTTGTGCCAGGGGTACAAAGATAGATGCTTATAAAAACAGCTATGTTGTTCAAGTATTGACTGCATGCAGCTAGAGGACTACTCTGTGACTGTCTTAGCAAGACAGCCAAGATGAAATACAAGTACCAGTAACTGTGCTCTGAAATGCTTCTCCAAACATATTGCTCTCTAGTCCAGTATTTTGAAAGGTCCTGTGCTTAGCGTTTTAAAATTGCATTTGGCTTTGTCATGTAGAGTTAATGAACATGTATTTGCAATGATAGCATACATAAATTACTCTTGCAGGTATTCTGTAGCTGAATCTGATTGTAATTTAGCACTTGCCCTAGATAAGAATTATACTAAGGCTTATGCCAGAAGAGGAGCAGCTCGACTTGCTTTGAAAAACGTTGAAGGTGCAAAAGCAGGTATTTATATTTTTATTGTGTGTTTGTTTCATGTATATCCATAGCTGACTTGCTGTGTACTTCTCCATTGTTGTGACTCCAGGTCAGTAATCTAGGATGGTGATGGGTTCTTGACACAATAATGAGTTCAAAGGCTAATTTCATCATAGCTCCTTATTTTTTCCCACCCCCCCCCCAAAGTCTCTGATGAACACATAAAAGCATTCAGGCAGTGGGGTAGCACTTGTGGTGTGGACTGCCTGCTTTCAGTTAAATAATGAGAACTGTCTGCAGTCTCGTGTACTTTGGGGAGGGGAGGGGGAGTTGAGGAATAAATATGTGCTGGGTTTGAGATATTTTGGTCATTATTGTTTTGTTGAATGGATTTTAAAAAAAAATTATCCCTGTTTACTTTGTTTTAATGTTTTTTTTTTTAAAAAATTACATTTATTGTGTTGCAGATCTGTTGCAGACTTGACTGTTTTCCCTACCTCGTCTTAATTCCCCTTAATGGAAGCTATAGGACCCCTAATTTGGGACAAGTAAACATATTCTCTCACATTTTAAAGACGCCCTTAGATTTTAAAGAAGTCCATGGTGATACATGTTTAAAGGGCCCAATCCAACATTAATCCCAGTTACAGAAGGCTATTCATTCATTCTAATTGATCTGGTGCCCTCTTTTTCTGGACCAATGTTAGTTTTACCCAACAATGTATCAGAAACTAACACTATTCTAAAATGTGCGGGAAACTGTTTGATCCTCTTCATCCAAAATTTTAAAACTTTAATGAGGATGAATTATTTATATTCCTGTAGTTCAATATTATGCATGATAGCCATAGTTTTCTGTATAAAATTAGTGTTTATATAATGGATTAACTTTATTTCATATTTTGGTGGTTTAATGATTATATCATTGTAACATTTTGTACTATATGTTATATTGGATTTTTAAAACCCTGCATTTTTGCACCGTGATTTATTATTCAGATTATGAAAAGGTTTTGGAATTGGATCCAGACAACTTTGAAGCAAAAAGTGAACTTAGAAAAATTGAACAGGTAAAGAATGTTATTCTATCCAAATTATCTAGCAGATGTGTTCTTCTGTTTAGCAGTGCATTGAGTGAGAATGATTTGTATATTTTCTGTCAGGCTCTCATGTCACAAGAGCATTGCCAACCTGAGGAAACAAACATCTCCATAACGATGGAAGTTACAGAACAAAAAATTAAACAAACAGAGGAAGAGCAACTTAAGCAAAAAGCTATAACAGAAAAAGATTTGGTAAATATAAGACGTATTTTAGAGGGCTTTGTTTTGTGTGAGGTAGATTTATTTCAGTCCTGAAATGCATTATATTATTCAAAGCTTTAGGAAAAGGGAAGCCTATCATTCTGTCTCTGCACTATGCAGAGCTGGAAGTTAATTTAGTCCATGTGCTGGATGGCGGGGCATCTTTTGGTTAGTTAACTGTTTGTTAATGTATTTCTTTCTGAGTCGAAGGTAATCTTTTTTTTTAAAGCAACCAAATGTTTATTTGAATGGGTTTATCCCTCAACTAGTTTATCTTAATGGTCCATCAACGTGGCCCTGGGCCATCTACCATGTGATGCACTTGTAATTGTCCTTTACCAAGCATAGAGTTCTGTGAATGTGTTTTAAGCATCCCTTGTAACTACCACTTCCTTTCTTCCACTGTCAAGATAAACTAATTAATAAAGTATAATTTATGAAGTGTGGCTTCTCAGATAATCGTTAATTTCTTTTCTCCCCTCAAATACTGCAGGGTAACAGATATTTTAAAGAAGGTAAATATGAAATTGCAATAGAGTGCTACACTCGTGGTATAGCAGCAGATGGCACCAATGCACTTCTTCCTGCCAACAGAGCCATGGCCTATCTGAAAATTCAAAAGTGAGTGGGGTTGCATGCATCATTGTGTATCTTCTACAAAAACAAATCAGTTTTAAATCCCTTTTTTACTTTGATTTTTTAAAGCACATGTCATTATAGATAACTATCTTTTTAATCACATATTTTAATTGAACGTGTGGAACTTTAAATATTAACACAAATGTATCTGGCTCCATTACATGCACTTTGGTTTTGCTTTACTTAAGAATGAGAGGAAATTTGAGTACGCTTGAAATGGTTTATATATAAATAATAATTTGTTTATTTGAATACTTATTTAATCCAGACTTTCCTTTCATGTATGACACTTAGAAGTGTTCTAAATTAGGAATTCTGCGCTAAAGGCTATTTGCACACATTCAAGTTGTGTGTAATAACTAACTTGATATATTTTACCAAAATGGCTCCTTCGATTTATTTTGATGGATTGGGATTGTTTTGTTTCGCATTTTAGTTACACTCAATTTATATACCACATTTCTGTGAAACTCTGCTCCTAGCAGTTTACAAAGCAGTAACGTTAGCAGCAATATGGTATAACATCAAGTTACAATTTGCAAAGCATTTTTGTGGTTTAAAAATACTCCATATCGGCAAGTCACATAACTGTGCATGCCAGCGTTATTTGCAGTATACTGTTTGTAGATTTAACAAGATGCTACTTCTGCAAGACTTCCCTGCCCCCCCCAAGACACGTTGTCTAGAAGTCTTGTCCCCCCTCCCCCTGCGGGGCTTTTGTGTTTGTGCACACGCACCACTGAGAAGTACAGCAGGAGAAGGAGACAAAGTTGAAATTGTACTACTGGAGGACACTGAAGTACACCACGAGATCTTTTGCAAACAGAATGAGACATTTTAAACAGCCCACTCTTATGCATCAGAAAAGAGCCATCTCTCACTAGAATCAGCAGAGGGCATCCCTCTCCTCCATGACATCACCACGCAGCAGAACAGTAAGAGAGGAAAACCGGAAAAAAGATTAATTCTGAATCCATATCTTCTAAAAGAAAAAACAGCAGGAATTCCTTCTCACCCTTTTGAAGGTTTCTGGGAGAAAGAAGGGCAAACAGAAATAGCTACATTTTCATAATAAGTAATCAGGTTCTTTCTCTTCCCATGTTTTTGTTTGTTTGTTTCTATCAGCCATGGAAAGAAACCATTGACAGTTGTGATACTTTTGATTTTAAACAAGGCACATGATCTCAGTACTTTTAGTATCAGCTGAACAAATTTTAAATTAATCTGATTGTTTGTAAAACAGTGATTCAGTTAAAATGGCTATCTTTCTAATACAGTATTTATGTATAGAGCTGACACTGAAATTCGCTCGTCTTAAAGATACCACAATACTTTCTATGTTTTGTTGTTGCCCCAAACAGAATAACTCAACTACCTTCTAAAAGAAAAAACACTTAGAAAACTGAATGTTTAAAACAGATGACACAAAAGCTGTATCCTAACTTTTTAAAATATAATCCTGTACTTTTAAAAATATAATTCTGAAAAGGAGCAGGAAATATGTTTCCCTGCTGAAATAGTTCCTCATACTATATGTCTTTGGAACCACAACATTCTCATATTTAGTTGTGTTTAATGTTTAAGTAAATCTTTGGTGTGAAATATTACCAGAGCAATTATAGGCCTCTTATAGGCTACAGGAAAGCAAAATGATGTCTGGTTCCATATGCACCAAAATTAATATTTTTAAAATTCTCTTTCTGGGAAGGTACAAAGAGGCAGAAGAAGACTGCACGAAAGCTGTGTTACTAGATTCTTCTTACTCCAAAGCATATGCCAGAAGAGGGACTGCTAGAGCTGCATTGGGAAGGCTGAAAGAGGCGATGCAAGGTGAAATATAGAAAAGAGAGCTTTTTAATGGGGGTTTTTCCTCTGTCAAAGTCCTAAGGAATCAGCCTTCATTCAGCTATAGCTGTACACTACAAAGGCAAGAAGTCCTTACATGTACATAAATCAATTGGCTGATTTGCAATATCCTGCTCCTGTAGGCTACTCTGAAGGGAAGGATAATTGGGGCATCATCTAACAGGAGCATTGTGGATGCAGAAGAGCTAGCACATTTCTAACTAGGACATGTGATTGATGCTGTCAAGGCTGTAATTTGGAGCACAGCACTGGATTCTTTGCTTTTTTGTGTGTAAAATGTTCTGGAAAGAGTCACAGAATTGACATGATCTCAGTTGTGCGTCAAAGAGTCCAGTAAATGTAGAATGTGTTTGTATGCACACTTACCTGGGACTTTGGTTTTATTTACACTAAATTCATGTTGCTTCTCTGTTTTGTTCAGATTTTGAAACAGTCTTAAAGCTGGAACCTGGAAATAAGCAAGCAATAAATGAAATAACAAAACTTCAGAATGTAAGTGTGTGTGAGTGTGCATATAAGTGTGTTTCTGTATGTTGCAGTGTCAGTAAACAAAAGGATGCTATTTGGGCATTTCAAGTGTTTTAAATTATTTCTGTTATCACCAATTGTTATTCAATGATTTTTTTAAGGCATCAGCTGTGAAAGGACTGCAGATAGACTCAGAATGTCCTCAACTGTTACAGAGTGAAACAGAAGTACAAAATGAAGTGAAACCCATTGAGAAACCCATACATCTGTGGTCAACAGTAAGTATGAAGGGGGAGGGATATCTTTTGAAATAAAAATCTTGATTGCTTGTACAAGCACTTTTCAAATAAACATGTTTGCACATACAAATTTTGGCATGTTTTTCTCTTTTCCTTTCTGTGATTACTTACAGAGGTTTGTGTCACATAGTGGACTTGTTAATCTTTGAAATGCATAGAGCATATTATTAATCTTTGAAGTGCATAACGTATTTCCCGGTCTTGTGCTCTTTAGAAACCCCTGCGAAGAATAATAATTGAAGAAGTAGATGATGAGATGCCATGCATGGATCTGGTATCTCCCACCAAGCAGAAGCCTATTTCTTCTGCAAGTGTAGAAGCAACACAAGCCTTGGGATTTGCAAAGAACCCAAGCAAGAATGATGTGTTTTCACCAACTGATACTCCTAAAGCAAAGCTGTTGAAAATAGAAGAAATAGGTGATGCTGTAATCTCGCAGTAAGTATCCTGATTTTAGTCTCAAATATTACTAGAAGGCTGTATTGACCATCTACTCGTGATAATACTTTGCATGAGCAGAAAGGCCCTATGAATTGTAACAAAACAAGCATCCAGAGGATGAGGTTTTAGCAGGACCATCAACAGCAATTTTCAGGCATTAAAAGACTCTTCCCGTGGACACATCCCAAGGTCCCCAAAGACTTATCTAGGTCAAAAGGGATCCCAAGGGAGGCTTGGATCCAAGAGGTGAAAAAATAGCAAACTTCAAATTAGCACTAAGAGCCTGTGTTTGCTGATATCAGTTTACACGGAGACGCCCACAAGAGAATGTTGGCCACTGTTTTTAAAATTCTTTTGGCCACACTTTTAACCAGCCTTTTCTGCTATGTCATTTTTGAAGTCTTAGACTGGATCAATTAATGCTAAACATAGTGGCCATTGGATGATAAGGTGAGGCACATTTTGGAGCAAATATACCTTACCTGAAAAACCTAACATGGAAGTTATTTTTTTTTTCATTTCTGATATGTATTTGGTAAGTACAAAAATGGATAGACTCTGAAGCTTCAAACATTTTTTCTGTATGCTTGATAGAAAACATTCTCTGTGTTATACTTGGATTAAAAAGATATCATTCTTTTGGCAAAGTTCCAACCCCTGAAAAAGTCAAAAGAGAATGATGTAAATTACAGGAGAGCAAGTGGCTACATTACAATCACAGTTGAAAATGCCTGCATGTTTGACATGCTTTCTTTTGTGTTATGAAATTGTAGGGAGCTTTTATTTTTATACTTGTGGAAATATTCCTTAGGCATTCAAATTCTATACTTTTCAGAAGAGTTTTGATATAAGGATTTGTTGATTTTAAATTTTCCTTATTCTTTTGTTGGTCAGCTAATTTAGCATACCTTGGAAATCTCAGTGTTTTTGAAATAATCGGTCGATAGTATATTGCTGTCAGCATTTTAAAAAAGGTTGCTTACAGTAGTTCAATTTTTCAAGTTCATCCAAAAGATTTGTTTCATGGTTGTCAGAAGCACTGGGACCCTTTGAAATCACACTTTGAAGGGATTTTCTTCCCTTCAGTTCCACTGAAATGTATGAGATTAAGCAAAGTAATTCTTTCCAGGTGGAATAGCTATATTGGACTTTTGGAGCAGGAACAAATTTTGTGGCACCTTAAAAATGATTGAGATCTATTTTTCATATGCCTCTGTGGACACTCATTCATTTTTCACATCTGAAGGAATGGGTTACAAACAAATCTTCTAATTGTCCTGCATTTGAACGCTAAGGATTGTTTGTAGAATCGGGCTGTAAAATAGGTATTGTGTGCACTGTGTTCACACAAGTTGTTTTTTTTCTATGCAATCTGCTACTGAGAATTGTGGTTGAAATGTTTTATATCTTTTTCTTCACTATGTTAATAATTCTTTGCTGCCAAGTTGACGTACTCTAACCCTCCCTTTCCAGGGTTTTCATTACCTTTTTTTGAGGGCCCTCTGGAATTAAGTTCTTCATTTTATACAGAAGGAAATATTCTCCTCCTCCCCTCGTTGCCTCAGGAGGGTTGGAAAAATTCTTAAGGATGACTCACACCCTGGTCAGCACTTTTTTACCTTGTTACCATCAGGCAGAAGATATCGTAGTATAGCCTGCCGTACCAACAGACTGAAGAACAGTTTTTATTCATGGGCTGTCAGACTGCTGAATGGGAAAGAATCCCAGGACAAGTATAGAAGAACTGACCTGTGGGCTGGCGCATTCTGTGTCAAGTACACAGGGTGTAATAAGACTGAGTGATTGCCAGTGAGATGGGGGCGCGATGGTGGTGGGGGAGGGCATGGGAGACTCAGCTAATTTCATTGTGCACATGTTGTACATTGACAATAAAGGTATTATTATTATTATTATTTCTTTCTTTCTTTCTTTCTTTCTTTCTTTCTTTCTTTCTTTCTTTCTTTCTTTCTTTCTTTCTTTCTTTCTCTCTGTCTCTTATTGGTGCATTTGTGCCAATCTAGCATGCAAACTTGGCAAAATTGGTTGTATGTGTGTGTCCAGTAAACATAAGCAAATATTTTGGATCAAGGAGACAATTGCTAGTGCATTTTAATAAAATTAATACTATGCAGGTGTAATCTAAAATTTAGTTTAGAGACTTTCTTGACAGTTGTTCACAAACCCTAGGAATTGTGCAACAGCAATCCATTTTGATCTGCACTTTTCAATTAAGAATGGTATGTATCTGAGAAGATAAATAATTTGTGTCATGTTTGTCTTCATGTTTTTAGATCCCTTACCAAGGATATTGTGAAAGAAAAAACGCCAATCCTTCAGTCTTGTCCTTTGAAAAACCAATCAGAGATGGAGAACCAAGCTCTTCCTTCAGTATCTGCATTTCCTGTGCCTCCAGTCCCTGTGAATTCTTTCCAGCTTGAATCAGACTTCAGAAAATTAAAATGTTACCCAGATCAGTTGTACATGTATTTGAAAGTAAGATTGCTGGTTATGCATGGCCGATGTTTGGTTTCTAACAACTTTGATTTTACCCGTTGTCTTAATTCCAGAGGGTAGTAGCACCTTGATCTAGGACAAAACCTCCCAACTTCTCTTTCATTTAGCTCCCTTTGCATATTTGAATTATGCATGGACACTGCCCTTTTAAAGAGTTAAATTATTCCTATTAATGGCTCAGATCATACAAAGCTACCTTCTTTTAGTGGTGAAGTGCCTGGCTGGAGGAAAGAATCTGTGCAGCTTGTACCTGCCATTCAAAGCAGATTGATTGAATTTTAGTTTCAGCAGCCGTGGAGAAAGAGGAGAGGTGCAGTCATGGCTGTGCATTTTGAAGTGCCTCTTTCTCTTCCTCCATCCCCATCCCACCTCTGTCTTCTCTCAGCACTGGAACCATAGAATCATAGAATCAGAGTTGGAAGAGACCTCAAGGGCCATCTAGTCCAACCACCTGCCATGCAGGAACCCCCATCACAATATTTTCGACAGAAGAAGGAGACTCCACCACCCTTTGTGGCAGCATATTCCACTGCTGAACAGCTCTAACTGTCATGAAGTTCTTCCTAATGTTCAAATGGAATCTCTTTTCCTGTAGTTTGAAACCATTGCCTTGCGTCCTAGTCTCTGAAGCCATGGAAAACAAACCTGTTCCCTCTTCATCATACAGGACATTTACTTTCACCTCTGTGAAACTCAGTCACACCACACTGTAGGTGTGCATGTGTTGGTTGCTCTTTTCTACTAGTATTTCCTGGCAGTGTATCTGACCAGCTTGCAAATCTGATCAGAGATGCAGGAGAAGCTGAGGCAAGTATAATGTGCAAGATCCTTTTCCAGAGAATTGCCCAAGGCAGGTAATATAGCTGTAGCATAGTTTTCAGAGTTCCTACCTTCAGTGAAGTAATTCCCCCTGGAATTCTCTGTAGAGCAACCTTTGTACATTTTTTTAGTTTATACCAGGCATGTCCGAACTGTGACCCTCCTGATATTTTGGACCACAACTCCCAGAATTCTAAGCATATACTGCCACTGACAAAGGACTGTGGGAGTTGTGGTCCAAAACATCTGGAGGGCTGAAGTTTGGACATGCCTGGTTTATACATTTGCCCATCTCATCCCGGGCACTCAGCAGTACATAGAATCCCTTTTGATCCTTGCATTAACTTTTTGAGGTAGCATACAGTGAGACTCACCCTAGATTGCCCAGGTTAGGCAGCAGGGAATTAAACCCAGTATTCTTCCTATAGGATCTTGTAGTAAGTGCTGCACAGGTTGTGGAGCCTCACTGTGTTCCCATATGAAGCACAAGTGTGTCTGAGACAAGTTCCCTGATGCTGTGAATTGCAGGGAGTGATAAACATCAGAGGGCAGAATCTCTATGTTTCGGGGAAGCTTGTGCACCATTAACTGCTGATCAGAAGGGGAAACCTGATGACGCTAGAGTACAATATGAAATTGTAAATAATGGCACCGTTTGTTAGCTGGCTCGACTCTCCTCCATTTGAGCTTTCTGCTTGATAGGCATTGTGAAAGGATATGGCTTTTATAATACCTACAGTTTTTTTAAATGTAAATGTTTCTTTGTTCTCCCAAAGCAAATCAGTCCGTCACTTTATCCTAATCTGTTTCAAAAATCTTTGGATCCAGATGTATTTAGCCAAATACTGAAAAGTCTGCAGGATTTTTATATTGGGTAAGTTGAATTTCATGGCATTCTAAACCAATACCTATTGAAACATTTGTGCTTAGTTGGACAAAGCCCTGGGTGAAAAGCTGATGTGCTGTTTTCCACAACATATTTCTGGCTGGAGTTGAAGATGTTTTTTTTCTGGCCGTTTTAGCAAGATACTGGAATGTGGAATTGTTACTGCTTCAGATAATTAGCAAGATGACATTGTTTCCCAGTTTGAATAACTGTAAAACCAATTTTGTCTGAATATGCCAGAAGTTGAATTTTGGATTGAGTATGAACTTACTCTGTGTACATTAAATTTAACTACTGTCTTTGGGCCTTTGTAATCTAAGGATAAGGATAGGTAATTTCTCTAATAGGCCACTAAAATCCACAAATACATGGCTTGGAACTTTGTTGTTCTTCAGAGGATGACATAGAGCATATTTATTACTAATAATAACACCCTGCAGTTATGCTGCCCACACGGAATAGGACAGCAGCACAAGCATTAGCAAGGTAAGATAAAATCCACCAAGAAGGAGGAAAGGAAGGCTAGATGACTATCCAGCATAATTTTGCTGGGAGATAGAACACATTGTCAGGAAGCTGGCCTGAAATGGGATGGATTCCCCACTTAATGAACATGAGATATTTTTCATAATAAAAATAACAATATTATTTCAACCAAAATGATAAATAAAATGCCATAGCTAAAAAGAATCCTAAGTTATTCTGTATATTTGTATAAGTGAATAAGCTGTCAGAAAATCTGTTCTTTATCTGCTTCCCTGAATATGACCTAATTTTTATACTGTCAGTACATGTAACCCCTTGTTGAGAAAGAGTTCAAGTTAATTGATACCTATGCATGTTCTACATAGTCACACTGAAGTGTATTTTTATCCATAGAGCTATTCAATTTTTTTAAATTTCTTGCTTGAGGTTGAAAAAGCTAAATTCACGTCATAACTTTTCCCAATCAGAAAGAGTTATTTATAGTTTTATGTTAATCTCTCTCCTGTAGGAAAGAAGAGCCTTCACTTATCTTAGAAATTCTGCAACAGCTATCAAAATCAAAACGATTTGATATGGCAGTGATGTTTATGTCAGATTCTGAGAAAAAAAGTAAGCAAACTGTGTTCATGGGTCACTGCTGGAATCTGCTGGTCAGGAGGCTGAGGGTGTAACAAAGGGCAATAGTGATAGGATGGCAGTTTTAGGCATTTTCTAGCACTTTCTATTTATATATCAGAGGGAAACTGTCCAGGTACTTGGAGGAGTCTATCTTTCAGTAAAAAGGGCAGGAAGAATTAAAAGTCTACAGCCGCATTCTTTCTTTCTTTTGAGAGAAGGTAAATGGGGGAGTAGTGGTAGCTACCAGGTCATCCAGTGAGGAAGGAATCGAGAGTGTACATGTATAATTCCTCATCTCAGTCAGATTGAAAACTGAATTTAGCATATTCACAGTGCATGCAGAGCATGGCTGCTGTAGTAGAATCCTGAAGGTGCTGCTGCTTTCCTTTAACAGAATAGATACTTGTCTGATTCTATCCAGCACCTCTGTGGAAGATCTTTATACACACAGAGACAGACATTTACAAATGGGTAGAATACAGTTTATAGATATGTGGAAGGGGGATGTCAAAAGAAGAGAGACATTGAGGAGGATGCACATACCCCACATTCCATTTTGCTGCTCTTTGCACACCTTACCTAGTCTCGGCCTCTTGCCTTTCCCATCTGGTTCTCTTTTCTATCTGAGCTATTAGATCCGGGATTAGTTGTGAAAACCTTCAGCTTCTGCAGTTGCTGCAGCCTCTTTTTTCACACAGATGGTGGTTTGCCCTGACCCTTGTATTTTGTAAAGAGGGAGTGATTACCCTGTTAGTATACCAGTTTTAAATATTAAACATAATTTAGCTACACTGCCTTAGATTCTAGCAAGATGTCAAAATACTGAAAAAGTATATCACGTGGTTTAGTTTTATGTGGTGCTGCACTGTAGGAATTGTTTGCAAAATGTCTCCCTGTTGTAGTCTTTAATCCCTTCTCTTACGTGTAGCTCTTCTAATGTTTGTGTACTTTTTATTTTCTGCTTGTTTAATTGTGCGACTTAGTCCGTGTTCAGTTCAGAATGTCCTGGATGAGGCCTGCTTTCCTCTCTTGGGCAGTGAGCATTGTCAGGCAAACTTATTTGTTTTATGAGACATTAATATTTCTTATAGATCTATGCATAATTAAGGCTGTATATTCCACAAATCAATCTAAGAAAATGTATAATAGAAATTTACCAATTTCTCTTTTTATAGCCGTGGGTTCATTATTTGGTCATTTGGAACAATCGGGATTGAAAGATTCTTCCACTAAGCAACTCAAGAAAGCCTACGGTCTTTGAAACAAATGACTTCCAATATACACATCCATCTGATACCGCACCTTTTGAAAAAGCAGTTTGCTCTCCTGGTGAGAGACTATGGTTTTCCAGTTGTTCATATGGGGCTTTTCAGTCCTGTCTGCCCCAATGTTTCATCTTGGGAAGGCCCTACACTCTAAGTAGTGATTTCTCGGCATGCAGAGAGGGTAAAAGAAAGTTCTGTTGCATGGGCAAGATTCTGTGTGCAGTTCTTTGGATTAAGGCCTGTGAAAATGTGCAAATTACCTATGTGGGAAATGTTTAGGAAGTATTTTGTAGGTATTAACATGGGTGAACTTGGTATAAACTGGCTTTTTATTTTGTCATGTAGAATTAAAGCTGACAATGACTGCTGAAATGTTTTATATATTTTAATTTTTGCTTGTTACAATATATTTGTATTTTTGTTCTTATAAATAAATTCAGAAATGTTTAAATCCACTGTCCTAAATTCTGGTTTTTTACATAATTCCAAGTATATCATCATAATTTGCTTAAGTGACACATACATTCATTAGCTCCGGGCCTTTTTACACGACCCCTAAACTCCGCCGCAAATGGCTCCCAGCTCCGGAGCTTAAAATTGTTTACCCACCATCTCCGGAGTTTACTGAAAATTAAGTGCGACCACGCCCACCTAAGCACATCCCAGCGCACTTTTCATGTACCTGCTCTCCGAGGGTGAAAAATCTTGATGCGGATGTGCCGGGCTCTCCTCACTTCTTTTTGCTGTTGTTTTTTGCCTCCTGCCCCTTTAAGAGAAGGAATCACAACGACGGGGCGGCGTCCACTGGCACCGGAGGTAAGCCTGCATTCTTTTGTCCCTTTTTTTCTCCCTCCCCTCACGCAACCAGCAGCCAGGAAGTGCGGAGGGGTGGGGACGCACGAAGAGCGACAAACCCCTAAGATCTCTGGTCTAAATTTAAGGGACCAGCAGATCTTAGGGGTCATGTAAAAGCGCCCTCTGTTCCTCTAAAGTGGTTTGATCTTTCTAGTAAAAGGCTAATGTAAAATCTAATACTCTTTATGCTAGAGTAAATCAAAGCAAAGTGTGCTGCTTATGTAATGCCCCATAGAGCTTGAAGGTTTACAATTTAATTATGCAGGCTAAGCATTGCCCACCAGAATGCTAGGTATTCAATTTAACAACTTTAGGAGGATGGATGGTTGAAACAACCTTAACCTGGCTACCTGAGCCCAAGATCAAATTCAGGTTGTGTGAAGAGTCTTCTGTACAGGACTGTGTACTTCAATTGAAACACTGCACCACAAGGCTCCTATTGTAATAAAATCTAACTGATCTGTGTCATTTTATCTCAGTAGTGAATATACAGTATTTTTACAAACCCTACATCATATTCTGGCAATAGGAGTATAATATTATACAGATCTGATGATTGGTTCATGGGGTTCATTGGGACCTAATCCCTAAATATGTGGAAGATGCCAACCTGAGGAGCTTTTAGTTTCTGTCTTTATACATTTCCACAGAAAACAGTTGTGTGAATTCAGTCACTGTGTAAATAAACCTTTAGATTTGTAAGTAACTGACATTGTAAACCACAGGTTAGTAACAAAAATTACTAGTAGGTTTGTTTTTGTACTTTTCGAACAGGTAACTGGGAGTTGAGTCATGGCTACTGGACTTCTTTTTTGAGAGATAGAAACGTTTCGCTGTTCATCCAAACAGCTTCATCGGTCCGAAACAGGTGATTCATTTCCTCTGTAATTTTATTGATATTGTCATTTGCTTTATCAGGCTTAGCATTCAATTCAGTACTGGTATAAATGCTAAAAGCAGCATGAGCATCAGCTATACTTACCAAGAAAATAAGCCATTTAACCAAATCTCTTAAGAATTGCCAAGAATACCAGAGGGAGTGACTGAAATCCTATTTAGCATTGTAAATTGCACTAAAGTCGGTCCAACCGCTGTTGCGTCAATCCACTGTTGAAAGTGGGGATTTAGTGAATTAGCTGTCCCATAAGTTCCACTGATTCAAACATACCTACTCTAATTGAAACTTGCTTTAACGTAGAAAGTTGCAGTTGTCCATTTTATTGAGGGGTATTTTGTGGTGGTGGTGGGAAATTGATTTACCGAATTCCCACTGATTCAGTGAACCAACTCTAGATTGATTTAGCATGCTAAATAGCAGGATTTCAGCCAATACCTATATTCGCACAGGCAAAAGAAACTTGACCGTCACATTCACATATGGTCATTTCATTATGGCTGAGTGAATATATGAATGAGTATGTTAAAATGGCAGCGATATAATTCAGTAAAACATTTCTGATTCCTTACCACTGACTGTTGGCCAGGACTGATGGAAGGGCCTAGTCAATATATGGAGGGCTTCTTTTGCCATGCTTGCTTGATAGGCACAGGTAGCTTCACTAACCAAGAGTGACTTTCATCAATTTCATCTGTGTATTAACTATTCATTAGTCTCTTTGACACCCCACCTTTCTCCAAGCAAATGACACATGGCTCACACCACTAGCACCATTTTAATCTCAACAGCCCGATGAGATAAGTCAGACTAAGGAAGAGAGCCTAAGGTCATTCAGTGACTTGCATAGTTCAGTAGGTGTTTGACACTATTCCAACACTAGCTTTGAGTTTGGCTCTTGAACCAATTACAAACATACTGGACATATTATTATTATTAGACCTCACATGCTTAAATTGTTGTAATGTGTTAAATTGGGGGTCAACTTTGAAAACTATCCATTTTTATTTATTTATTTATTTTTATACTTTTACATTTTTATACTGCAATGCAGTTAGGAAGGGATAAGCCACTCCACCCCAAATCTGTTGGGTTTCCACTCATCTCACCCTTGGCTTCCTTTGAAGCTGTCTGGTCAACATGTCTGATAATGCCTCCATGCCCCCTTTTCTTTGTTTTCAGATAGGTGTGTAAACAACTTCACAAGCTGAATATAAGGTCCCTTTTTCTGGAAAACAATGCAGAAGTATTTATTTATTTATTTATTTATTTATTTATTTATTTATTTATTTATTTATTTATTGCATTTGTATCCCGCCCATCTTCCCAGAGGAACTCTGGGCGGCTAGTAGGCTCTACATTAGGTCTTTTTCAATGGGGCTGGGCAGTTATTTGACATTTGTCAACTTTGCTGGTTTCTAGTCTGTTTCTTGACATACAGTACTGTAAATTCAGTCTTGTATCAGTCTTCAGATTCCCAAATTTCTTAGAGTCAGAATCCCCCCAAAGAATCATTTCCTCCAATATAGAATCATAAAATAAGGATGTTGGAAGGGGCCTATAATTATGGCCAATTACTCAGTGCAGGAATATAAAGCAAATGATATCTATTTGTGTTTTCTCAAACATTAAGATCACCAATACACTGCCCTTTTCAAGTTCTAGTTGAGATCCAGTGGGTGACTTCTATAGGAAGACCTATCTTGGTTCATTGGCAATAGCCCACTTATGAAATATCCAGGAAAAATGTACTTGGAATTCCACAGAGCCTGCTTTTTCTTTGGGGTATATTTTCTTCTGTGCTTTAATTTGGACTTTTGTCATTTTAATGATTCATTGCTTGTGCATACTGATTTTATTGACCTGTCTGTGCTGTAATATATTTCAGGTTATTGATGCATTTGTTATTGCACAAACTATCATAATTGTGTTTTCACCATTGTGTGTACACAGCCCAGAGGGCATGTGTTATTGGATGGCCTAAATATATTTCAGATACCATCTATTGGTTCAGTAGTTGAGCTTTTCCGAAGCTGATGTGCAACCTGTAGGCTGGCCTAGGACTCAAATTATCCCCAGTCAGTATGGCAAGTTCACATGTTGAATGATGATGAACGGCATTATCATTCAAGACATCTAAAAGGTAGTGGTGTGAAAGGCTGCAGTAGACTAATGGGCTATTTACTTAATCAGTCAAGGGACAAATAGTATTTTGTAATGATGCACACACCCTAAGCAATCAGCATGTGGTTGGTATTTTGCAATCTGATTGTGAGGATTTTCTTTTGATGATGTTATGTCAATTTAATAACTGGAAATGTGAGTAAAAAACACACCCTTGAAAAGCATTAGAAGATAATTAGGCAAACAACAATTTTTTTAAAAAAAAATGTAGCAAGCTAGTTTGGGCCCGATGGTCCTTGTACCGGTTCCTAGCCTTCCAAATCTAAATTTATTCAAAAACTTAAGCCAGTGGCCATTAGAACATAAAAATCTGTATACATAATTTTTAAAAAAGGCAAAAAGTCAACATCATCACAAGCCATACATGGAAATTTCTAAAACAGCTCAAGTTTAAAACATGCAGTACCTTAGAGCAGTGGTCCCCAACCCCCGGGCCGCGGACCGGTGCCGGTCCGTGGACCGGTTGGCACCGGGCCGCCTGGGGAGGCCGGGGAGGCTCCTCCCCTTTTCCTCCGCTGCCCTCCTCCTCCTCCTCTTCTCTCCCGCGGGCAGCCGGAGGAGGAGTCGCCGCCGCCGGGCACGGTGCACGGGCGGGGTGGGGGAGCCCCGGGGCTCCTGGGCGGGCGGGCCCCGCCTCCTCTTCCTGTCGGGCGGCCACGGCAGTCGCCCGGGTTCAGCCGCGACTCCGCGGCCCTCGGCTGAGGCGCCCCGCCGCCGCCGCAGCCGGCTCGGCGGTCCCGGTGGTGCCCTCGGGCCGGAGACGCCACCCCCACCGGCCTCCCTCCCCCCCCCTCCCGCTCGTCCGCCCGAAGGCCACAGCCGGAGGCAAGCGGCGGCGCAGAGGTGCCTCACCGAGGTGGGCGGCGGCCGCGGGGCGCCCGCGGCCGGCCGTGGAGCCACAGCTGAACCCGGGCGGCTGTCGTGGCCGTGGCCGCGGCCGCCGCGGCCCGCCTCGGTTGGGGCACCTCTGCGCCGCCGCTTGCCTCCGGCCGCCCGACAGGAGGAGGCGGGGCCCGCCCGCCCAGGAGCCCGGGCTCCCCCCGCCCGTGCGCGCGGGGGCGCGCCGCCCGACGCCCCCAGCCAGCAAGCACCGCCGCCGCCGCTCCCATGGCCCCCAAGGTACACACGCCAAGCCCCCGCACCTCCCCCGCACCTCCGGGCCACGGGAAAATAATCAAACAAATACCGGTCTGTGGAGACAAAAAGGTTGGGGAGCACTGCCTTAGAGGGTCTTAATCACCATTCTCTACTCATCAGGGCCTTTATGCATTTGATTAGTCCAAACTTTTCTCAGCTTGATGGATTGGCAGTCATATTTAGCTACATTGTAAGTTGTTTGCTCATTCCTGTCTCCTAGCAGGAACTGGAGGCAACCTTTCCTGTCTCTTCCCTCCCAAGTCTGAGACTATAGGCTTGATATAACTTTCTGTTTATAAGTTTTACAATGAAACAGAGCATGGTCCGAAATATCTATGCTTCCCTCCCTGCAGACAGGCAATCGGTTCAGGTAAAGAATTTTCCTGTATCTGCCCTCCCAATACTGCAGAAGACAGTGAGGGTGATCTGTTAGCCCATTGATTGCCACGGTTGTACTGATTCCTATTTTTTTATATGTCCATACTTTTTCTAATAGGACAGGAAGAAATGTGAAGGACAAGAATTGCTTGCCCGTTTTAGAAATGGACTCCAGGCACAGTTTTAACTATTGACTGGACCACATGTACTTCCACTGCATTTGTTCATTTCAGTCACTGGTGATTAGGAAATTGGCCTTGTGGAACTTACCTGACACCAAATTGCTTCAAAAATGTCATGCTATAATTATTATTATTTGAAACTTGTTAGCAAATCCTGCATTTTTCTCAGGCACTTAGAAAAGAAAATGAATGTTCTCCTGGCAGGCAGGCATTGTTACAAGTTGCCATGGGTTACTGTATTGTTAAGAGGAGAGGGAGTGTGGTTTGTCCAGCAATAAGCAAGACTCCCTAGGTAGGGAGTGAAATGGGCAGGGTTAACCTTACTTTTAGGGAAAGTAAAACAGCTATCTCAGGTTACAGATGCTATAGGGCAGCAGCAATAGCCCTCTGGCTGTCCTTCAACTTCATGGTCCATGAACTAGAAAGGCGAAGACTAGGCATTGCCATCTTGATCAAATCATTTGGTACAAGTTTATTCTACATACAACAATGATAGGGATCACCTTAAAGAAACCCTGGTCATGATGCCCAGAGTCAGTCTGTCCTCACTCTTAGCTCTTGCATTGGCAACCTTGCTGCTGTTCATCCTTTTGACAGGAATGTATCTGGTTATGATGGCCACTCCAGCCCAAAACTGTTGGGTTGCCAATCATCTCACCGTCTGCTTCCTTTGACGTTGTCTGATAAGCCAATCTAATAATACCTCTGTGCCCCCTTTTCTTCATATCCAAATAGGTGTAACCAGCTAATGAGATAGATCTAAGCAACACCCCAAGCTGAACCTGGAGTTCCTAGAGCACCTATCATAGAAGATGACAGCACGACTAGCATGCATGTGTCGGGGGACATTTACCTTTTGGCCTCAAATAAAACCCTTTACTATTGCCTAGGGAAACCCAAACATCCCACAAATGAATTGGTGGCATGGCTGTCCCAGTCAAAAATGGTAGAGGTCATGTGTGACCCCACTTCTTGTAAGGCTAGCTCCCAAAGTTTTTCTTGTCCCTCCTCCCCTCTTTTCCTTGCTAAATATATTTGCACATGGCTGGATAGCGATACATGGGAATAACAGCAGGGTTTCCAGCCAAGACCACACCATTTCTGGGTCATTCCGTGTCAAATCAATCAATGAAAAATCCATTTTGGAACTTGACATAATGGATTTTGTCCCATTTTGGAACATTTGTACCTTACCATGAGATGTTTAAAAATATTTTTTTCAGATTTTTTGGTCCACTCATTTCTGAGACATTGCATTTTCAAAACTGCAAACAAATGCCAAAATTCACTAGCCACCATAAGTTAAAATGTCATTTAATAGATACCTGTGATAGCTACTGACCTGGGATAGGTGTCATTTTAAACCTCATGAATAGGGCTTTCATTTGATATACAATATGTTCCAATTGTATAATTTTTAAAAAATTACACATTTAGATAAATATAAAGTTTGAATTTTTGGAAAAACTGAATTTTTTAAATTTTTCAAAAAAATTCACACAAAGAAACATATCTTGTAACCAGTCACTCCAAATTTCAGGATGGTATCAATGTTATCGTATAAAACCTACATTTTATTGTTGGCTGTGACAAGGAATTAAATTGATTTAATGGGTATCTATTAACTGACATTTGAACTTATGGTGGCTAGTGAATTTTGGCTTCTTCTTTTTTGCAGTATTGAACATGTAATATCTTAGAAATGGGTGGATCATAAAATCTGAAAAAAATATTTTTAAACATCTCATGGTAAGGTACAAATGTGCCCAAAATGAACCAAATCCATGACATCAAGTTTCCATGCATTGGTTGATTTGACATGGAATGACCCTTGTGTTAAAGAATGTCTTGCAAGTAAGCAGACCGTTCACCTGTCATTTATTCCAGTATTTTCCTCCTGTGTTTTCCTCTTTGATTACCACAGCATGCATAATCCCACGTTCTATATGCAGTTTTGGTTTTGTTTTGTTTTTCCCCTTCCATTTTAGTTTTCATGTCAGAATACTTGATTCTTTTCTTATTTTAGCAACAGACCCACCACACAAATGAACTGGGGAATTAAGATACAGCTTTGAATAAAACTTGTTTGTTAAGTGAATGACGATAGCGTGGAATCATAATTGGGACTAATTTTAGTATGCCTAGGATTCCATATGTCATTGTTTTTAATAAATGATCCTTGACGTATGCCAGCAACACTGCAGTACAAATGAGGCAATGGAAGGCCTCACTAGTGAAATATCTGGAACCATTGTAGGCTTAAGGGGAAGGGAACACTGTCTGTTCATTTTAACATGAGCATGCTTTGATCCACATTTGGAAAATTGCCTTGCTTTTGTTTTATAATTGACTGTCTGGGAGCCAGCAACAGCTTTGTTGGCCTGTTTGAACTTTCACATGGGGAGGTGTGCAAGATTTGTGAGCCTGATGGGAGAACCTTGCAACAGGAGGTAAGACATAATTTCTTTAACATGTGATCCGGTCCTGAGAAATAATAAAGAAAAGTCCTGTCACACCTAGGGGAAACATGAAGTGTGCAGGAGTGAAAATCAAGTTATTGTATTAAAAAAAACTTAAGAGTTACAATTTGGTAGCCCTCAAAACAACCCAAGTGAGGAGTAATGATATCATTACTCATATGTTTCTTTATTTTTTGGTTTGCTAGGAGTATCAGGGACTCACCTCCTCAGTGGTATCCCCCCACCCCACCCAGCTTCAGGAATGAGACCTTATTTCAGACATCTGGGGGGATTGTCTGGGTTTTCCACCCCTGCCTTGGACCTGTACATATGTATGCTTAGTCTTAGAGGAACTTGTATAGCTCAAGAAAAGCAAGTTGGATATATGCATAATCCTCCCTGACACCATGCAGAACTGCTGCTGCTCATGGGTTATAATACAGGGCTAGGTCAACCAGCAGCTTGTCTCAGAGTAAGACAGCTTCTTTCCTTCAGTGAGAATACATTATTTCCCACCTGGCCCTATCTGTCTCTGATCGGCTGGGTTAGAAGACTGAGAGCAACATAATTCTTAAAACCTGACTTGCAAAGGATTCTGTGCTAATGCACTCAGTGGAGGGGAAAAGCATACATAGGAAATGACAGAAACTTACTGAGACAAGCTGAGGAAATTCGTGGAGATTGCTTTGTATTCAGAATGATCCGGTTCAATCCCTGACATGTACAGATGGGGCTGAGGAAGGGCAAGACCTTCTAAAGCAGCTCGTTGTGTTCTGGTTTAACCGGTTCAGAGACAAAGTACAGCAAGCTTGAGAAAATGGGTTTATAATTCATTAATGATGTCAGGCTGCCTAGATGCCCTAAACACATCCGATCTCGCCTGATTTTGGAAGCTAAGCAGGGTCAGCCCTAGTTAGTACTTGGATGGGAGACATTGAAGGAATAACAGGTGCTGTAGGCACCTGGAGTAGGAACTGGCAAACCACTCCAGTATTCCTGCCAAGAAAACTCCATCTTTACTGGGTCAATCCATTCCATGTTGGATCTTCTGCTTTCCTACCACTTTTCTCAACATTATCCTATTTCTCAGTGAGTTTCATGATATGTCTAAAGTACAATAAGCTTAATCTAGTCATTTTAGCTCCTAGTGAGAGTTCAGGCTTGATTTCACCTAGAGACCACCTGCCAGATTAGAGTGATGGGACAAAGCTAACGGAATGAACTTCAGCAGAGAGAAATGTAGAGTCAGTCATTTAAGCAGAAAAGCTGAATTGCACAGATATAGGATGGGAGATGCCTGGCTAGAGCATAGTACATGTGAAAGGGATCTGGGAGTCTGGGTGGACCAGAAATTGAACTTGAGTCAGAAGTGTCTAGATCAAGAAAACTGATAGAACTACTCTATTCTGTTCTGGTCAGATCCAACCTGAAGTACTGTGTCCAGTTCTCAGTTTTAAAAGGATGTTGACAACGTCAAACAGGTTCAAAGGAAAGCGATAAAGATCTGGGGGAGCTGGGAATGTTTAGCCTTACAAAAAGAATGTTGAGAGGGGATATGATAGCCATGTTTAAATATTTGAAAGTATGTCATATCGAAGAGGGGACAGTTTTGTTTTCCATTACTTCAGAGGATAGGACGTGGGGCAATGGTTTCAAACTAAAGGAAAAGATATTCCATCTGAACATTAGGAAGAACTTCATGATGGTTAGAGCTGTCCAGCAGTGGAATATGTCATCACAGAGAGTGGTGGAGTCTCCTTCTTTGGAGGTCTTTAAGCAGAGGCTGGATGACCATCAGTCAGGAGTACTTTGATGAGGATTCCTGCCTGAAAGGAAGTTGAACTGGATGGCCCTTGAGGTCTCTTCCAACTCTACGATTCTATGACTCTATGTCTTTCTGGCAGTCCATGGAATTCAAAAAGCTCTCCTCCAATGACACATCTCAAATAAACTTATCTCTCCTGAACACCATAAACTTTCTTCAGTTTTGAGTTTTTACCCTCATTGATAGTAACTGCGAATACAAACCCAGTCTTGGTCTACAAGGACACATCCTTACGCTTGAAGATTTAGGACCTAGATACCTGAAGGACCGCCTCCTTCCATACGAACCTACCTGGCGATTAAGATCGAGCCAGGGGGGCCTTTTAAAAGAGCCATCCCTCAAGGAGGTGAGAGGGATGGCTTGTAGACAAAGGGCCTTCTCAGCAGCTGCTCCCAAGTTATGGAATGCCCTCCCTATTGAGATCCGCCTGGCGCCAACACTGATTACATTTCGGCGCCAGTTAAAAACCTTCCTGATCCAGAAGGTTTTTAATTGATACAATATAGATTGTGGATCCGCTGATGACAATTTTAGGATGATGATTTTAAAGAAGGTTTTTATTACTGTGATGATTTATTGATATTTTATTTATAACTATTTTAAATTGTTTTAATTCTTTGATTGTAAGCCGCCCAGAGACCTTTGGGTAGTGGGCGGCATATAAGTTGAATAAATAAATAAATAAATAAATAAATAAATAAATAAATAAATAAATAAATATAATAAGATCTCTGGTTCATTTAAAAGTGTGCTTCCAAGTCTCTGTCTTCTGATTTCTTGGCTGCAGTTTCCATTTGGAAAACTATCAAAGATTGGGAGGCCTGGGAGAGCAGCTCGTTAGCTTTCAGTTTGGAGACTTCAGTACATTATTTCTAAATGTGGCTTAGCCAAAATTGGCAAGGCATTGCACTCTCTTCTTAAGGGGTGTTAGCTCAAAGGCTTTTTCAACTTTGTTTTGAAGAACATTTCAAATTGACCTTCTTTCCTGCTGATCCTGTTGGCAGTTGTGAACAAGTCTGCATGTGCTAAGGCACTTGTATGCTTTTGGAGTAGAACGTCATCTTTCAGCACTTCAGCCCACTGTTCTTAGTTAGCAAGACAAAACAAACTGTTGCTTGACATTTGGGAGGCCTAGAAACAAAACAACATACAGTCGGCTCCTGGCCTAATTTAGCCTGCTTTCCATGTCTTCTCTGCTGCCTTAGCCTATGGAGGAAATACTGCAGTTGTTCAGGTGGGGAATCTTCATCTTCTTAAATGTCAAGAAAGAAGTTAAAGGTTTTCATAAGAAAGGAAAAAAATAGATTTAATTGAAACTCAGGAAGAGAAATATGGGCCACTTGGTGCACACAGGTCAGTGTTTGATATGCATGAGTTTCTTCCATTAAACAGAAAGTCAGAGTGATGTCTTTTAACAGTCTTACAGAGCAGAAAGCTGCATTATATGATCCACTAAGGTGTCCTTTATGAGGCCATAGTGGAGGCATATAATGTATAGAAACAAGAACAATGTTAGTAATTAGAGCTGCCAGGTCTCACAGCACCACACGAATTCTAAGGAAATTGTTATGATTCTTCCTGTGGAAAGAGAAAACTCAAAGCAAGCAGGAGTGGAAGCAGGTTTGGTTTCTGTATGAGGCATCAACACTCACTGGCTCAATGTGAATATAAATAAATAACTCTTTTATGGTCTACCTTTCCAAGAAAATATCTCAAATGGGTTTTCTTTTAGGAGAATCACAAAGGCATTTAGACAATCAGTATGGCAAATTGATACTATTTTGAATTGCCATGATATCCTATAGAATCTTGAAATTTGTTAAATTCTCTGATATATCTCGAGAGAGGCCCTTGGAGTTCTTTGGCTGTTAACTTTTAAGTTGGTTATAAAACTACAAATCCAAGGATTCTGTTAGACTTAACCCCGGCAGAAATAGTATAGATCAATAATAACTGTGTAGTTTTAAGTACACCCATTGTATCAATGTAATGCCAGGATGTCTGGCTTAGTGAAACCAAACTTATACCATGTAAAGAAAAAATACAATACTGAATGAATGTAAATGCCAATCTTCAAAGGAGATATTTTGACTCTCAGAGAAAATTGTGTGTAATAAAATGATGTAGGAAAGGTTTGTGTTTGCTGTTGTTTGTTTGTTTTGCTTTTGTTTCTTAATAGCCGAGCATAGGAATGCCAAAGATATTTCAGGAAGGAAATCTAAATTTCTCCATCACTTTTGCTACAGGGTATGGATAACAATTGAGTGGCTCATCAGTTATATAATTGACATTCTCAGCACCTAGTAAAATACAATTCAGCAAAATCTAAACAAAAGTAAATTCTGCACAATGGCCAGTGATGCTACATGCCTTGTATGCCTGGAGCACGTTTTAAACTTTCAGCAGAGACAAAAACAGGGTAGCATAAATAAAAACCAAAAGGAAATTCCCAAAAGGAAATTATCAGTGTTTTAAAACTGTGCATACAAAAGAATAAAATAAAAATGAATGTGGACATGTACTTTTCAGCTCCACTTTGCACCTTTCCCTTTTGTCTTGGAAGCAAAGGTGTCAGCCAAAATATACAGCTCATCCAGTTCTAGTTTGAAATCTCCACCCTTGGGACAAATACATCTCTCGTGAACAGGCTGGGGAATACAATCCCTTCTGACACATCCTTGGCTTTTTGTAACACAGTTCATTTCGTTACATGAAATATTCTCAAACTGGGTCACAGTGATGCTACATGCCTTGTATGCCTGGAGCACTTTTTAAACTTTCAGCAGAGACAAAAACAGGGTAGCATAAATAAAAACCATGACTTGTTAGAACAGCCACTGCCAAAGGATGGAAATTGGTGTGGTATAAAAATGCAATAAATGCAATAAATAAATAAATAAATAAATAAATAAATAAATAAATAAATAAATAAATAAATAAATAAAATGGCCAAAGGACAGCATGGCTACATCCATATCCAGCCTCAGCTTCCTGGCAAACTCCTCTGAATTGTGAACGTGATGGTCCATGTGTCCAACCAATGGTGCAGTGGCCGGGTACTTAGCAATGGCATATGTTACCAAGTGTATGCTGCTGCACCTACTGAGTTGGGGGAGGGTCCTTCCTCGTGTATCTTGAGAAGTCTGTACAGGCAGGAGGAGGCCTCTCCAGGATACAAATGGTGGTAGATCACGCTGTCAATTGTGTTGTCTTTTTCTTAGTGTTCCAATTATTTTGTCACTTTCTTCTTGTAGTTGCTGGTGGGGGTCTCTTTTCATTTTCTCATACTTTGTTGATCTTTCAGAAGTGAGATTACTTGTTCATGGTAATCCACAGTGTTGTGACAACAGTGCATGTCCCTTGGATCGCAGGCAGTATGTGATGGTCTCTTCCCTCTATCCCAGGCATGACCAAACTTCTGCCCTCCTGATGTTTTGGAGCACAACTTCCAGAATTCCAAGCCTGTATTTCCAATGGCAAAGGACTGTGGGAGCTGTGGTCCAAAACATCTGGAGGGCTGGAGTTTGGACATGCCTGCTCTATCCATTTAGCTACAGCTGCTCATCTTCTGCCACTGCAGATTGTCATTGTGGATGGCAAATTTTATGGGTGTAATGAAATCCACAGACTATGGCAGATACTTGTACACCCAAAAGACAGGACACCAAAACACAAGAGGAACAATATAGTATATGTGGTCCAATGCAGTGAGCAGTATTCAGAACTCTACATTGGAGAAACCAAATAACCACTAAACAGGAGGATGGCCCAGCACATGAAGGGCAACACCTCAGGAACATACATGTGTATACAGAAAATCCCTCTCTCAGCAGGGGTGGAGGACCTAGACATAATATGTCTCCTATTTATCATGTTGCCCTTTCATCTGTCACCAGAAAAATCAGAACCACTTCACACCTCCACCAGCAAGGCCACTGCTAATGACCCATGCTTAATGGATGTTGGAAGGGGCTGCAGAGGTGTGACTTTCCCTCTCCCCTTGCCATTGTTCATCTAAGGAGCCAATTCATACCAGGGTGAAGTGAAATCATTGTGGCAGATAAATTGGAATTTTTCTAGTGACCTTCCTAAGACTGAAGAAACTACACTTGGATTTAGTGAAACATTTCTACCTAACAAGAAGTCCAGTTGCCATGACTCATTGTCTGGATACACTGGATTAGAGCTTCCAGATTCTCACCATGTGCGGCAGCTATGTTACTGGTGGATGCTGGAACCTGCAGTCCTGATAAGCAACTATCCCTGGGACTGGATCATAGAATGTCTTAGCATTGTCACTGACATTACCAGGATATTTAAATGAATGTTTTAAGATGCAGAATGCAAACCAAAAGCAGCAGATGGACAGGCATGCTTTCCAAATACAGCTCTTGGAATACCCAGCTAACATGGCCAGCAGTTAAGCTGGCTGACATATTGTAAAGGTTATTGCCCAGAAAAGTGTTTTGGGGAAGGAAGTCCCACTATCCACATGAAAAAAAGACATATAACTCCCATATTTGCTCATTTCTCTATCTTCACTGTCACTGGAGGCTCAGCTCTTTCAACTGTTTTCTATGGGATCCTGAAACAGTCTTCATTTCTACCATGGGTGAGAGACAGAATGTCAATTTCATCATACAGACAAAGGTTTTCTTTTTTAAAAAAAAAAATCAGTCTGTGGTTTCCTTTTCTCTGTGACGTCAACCAGCAGTGTTTTGGATGGCCTAGGCTTCAGAGTGAACATGTGCCTAATACAGATCCTCAGGACCAGGTACCCAAGTCTGGCAGCTGTTGAGGTGTGGCCTTGGGAAAGCTGCACGGTCCCAGGATGTCCCCAGAAGAAGGGAATGGTAAACCACTTCTGAGTGTTCTGTGCCAGGAAAACTCTGAACCAGGTCGGAATAAGTCAAAATTGACTTAAACAGCCCTTGTTGTTGTTATTGTTGTTGTTGTTGCTGCTGCTATTATTGTTATTGCTATTGCTAATTTTATTTTAACAGAATTAATTGCATTACAGCTTTTGGCTATTAGAGATTGGGTATAAAATGGAAATATAGTGTTTCATTTCATTTCGTTTCAGTCTTCATTTGGTTTCGTTTCATCAATAATGGGTTTTTTAAAATATTTTTTTATCATGAAACAAAATGCTTCATAAAGATATAAATATAATGTGGAGTAGACATGGGCACGAATTGAAAAAATGGTGTTTTGATTTTTCATTTTTCATTGAGGGGTCCGTTTCGGTTCATTTTCATTTTTCACAATCCCACCCTAACTCCCACCAGAGACTGCAAGGAAGACGGGGGCTGCCAGAGCTTTTTATGCCCTCTGTGGCTGCCAGACCTGCCCAGTCTGCAACCTGGGCATGCTATTGGTTGAAGTTGTCCAAGAATTTACATGATCCCATCACATGGCTTCCCTCCATTTTGTGGCTGGCAACATCCATTTTGTCATCCTTAAAGGGAAAAAAAAATACATGGCGATGGCAGAAGACAAAAACAACCATTTTAAGGACCCCAACCCCCCTGGTAGGTATTATCAGACAGTATAAATAATTATCGCTGCATTTTTATGGATGTCCAGGGCATTTTTTAACATTTAAAACAGCTCATTGCATTGCGCGTCGCCATTAACGAAAAGCAAAATGTAACGAACCTAATTTTTGTGGTTCTGTTCGGTTCGTTCCAATTTCATCACAATGTTCATTATTCATTTTGTTACGTAACGAAATGAATAACAAATAACAAAAGCGAAAAAAGTTCATTTCGTGCCCATCTCTAATGTGGAGCTTTTCTTTTTTTATTTAACAGAGAGTCCACTGCCTTAAATCAAAGATCCTTAAACCTTCCAATCAATTTGCTTTCAAGCAAAGAACCCCCTGTAAACAAGCTAGAAACCTAATAGCTAGCTGCTGCACAGAGAGATTGGGGAGATAAACACAGCTGGAAAAGCTCAACAGCTGAGGTGTGGGAAGAGAGGGAAACAAATCACTCAGTTTAAAAATAAGCCTCCTGTTCTCAAGATGGTTTGATCAAGAGGCTAGGGCAAATTGTTTCATTTCTGAAACCAAAAATGGTATTTTGTTTCTTCATGACATGCTGTTTGCTGTTTTGTTTTGTAAGGCTTCGTAAGCTTACAAAACGATGAAAGAATGTGTCATTTTTGTAAGGTGCCCACTCATAATGGCTATTAAGCAGAAGTAGCTCTTTAAAGAGCTCATAATTGAACTTGAAAAAGAAAAGCTATATTTATCACTCCAGGAAAACAAACAAAGGAGATTGATTTACAAAGTGCTTGTTATTACTGTTAGTGCCCTAAAGTCTCTTCTCATTTATTCTTTACTCTATGTGGCCATCCAATCCAAACCCCAGCCATGCAGGAACCCTAATCAAATTACTCCCAACAGATGGCCATCCAGCCCCTGCTTTAAAACCTCCACAAAAGGAGATTCCACCACCCTCCACACCTTTTCTAAATGTTAGCCTCTTTTCCAGTGAATCTTGCTTTCTCATAATGTGCCCAAAGCATATTTGCCTCTTTCTAGCCTCTGCTTAAAAGATGAGGTGAACTTCTGCTGGGATAACCACACATCTGTCCATATCTGAGAAATCCCCTCTTCCCCTCTGCCTGTAAGGTATAATTTAGCCCCCTGTGACTCTGTCTGTAGCTAGCTAGGAAGGAGATAATAAAATAAAATAAAATCTGTATACCTGGGTGATGGAGAAAGTGAAACCTGTGAGTAACAGCATGGATATCACCAATTATTTCTTAATAAAAGAACTGCTGGTGGGATGGCATCACCACATCCATGGACACTGGACACTGGATGTGGTGGGACATTTGTTCCTCTGTCGTCAATCATTTATGACACTTGACTCACCATGTGTCTGCTCTCCACAGCTCATCAGTCCCAACATTTTCAGAGCCTCCAGTGTTTGCCCTCCCTGGTGCCGGAATCCCGACTGTGGAGAAGCAATGGTGGTAGACCTTTCCTTTGGTATAGAGGAGGCTTGCTGACTTCTGCTGTCTTTCTGTATATATCAGCACCAGTTGGCTTTCACAAATTTTAAACTTGAAAGGGTTTTGAAACTCAGGAGAGAAGATTGCTGAGCATACAGTTTTATATTCTGCACTGACACTTTGAACTGCCACATACATATTAGCATATTAAACCACTGAACTGTGTGTTTTCAGTTGCAGCCTCTGGAATAAGTCTTTTTTTTGTTTCTTTTTTGGCTTTGTTTTTGCAAGAGAACTCCTATTGAAGTATAGTCATTTGTACATGTTTTAGGAATTTTTTTCTACAAAGAACATCAAATGGTTTGTATTAATCTAAAAATAAAGGTGACTTAATAGTTATACATTGTTGAATTTTTAATGGAACATTATTTAAAGAAAAAATTCATGTATATTAAAAGAATTATTGCAAGGCAAGGCTATAGGTGATATGTTTATAGGCTGCTTATGAAAGTGGGTATTGCCCACAAAAGTCTGTGGAAGATTCTCAGTCATCCAGGTGAGTTTATCTGGAAGTTGAATCATGTCAACTGGACTTCTTTTTCTTGAGAGACTGAAACATTTTTCTGCTAATCCAAACAGCTTCATCAGTCTGAAAAAAACTAGTTGCAAGTCCTCCATTTTATAGCTCACTTTGACCTCTTGTCACCTTGGTCTGAAATAAGCTCATAAGATGAACAATGGCCTGAATAAGCCCATTAGGCAGACAACAGACTCAATAGCCTTATGGTGAACAATGGCCTAAAATGCTGAAATCCATAAAGTATGGATCGTTAGCTATGGCCTTGGTGGTGAAGGCGTGAAGTATTTTTGATGTGTCTATGTATTGTTGAAATCACAGCCTGATCAGTGGCAGATAGACTGTGCATGAACCCCCCACCTTTGCTGAGAGAGGGGTTTTCAGTACTCACATGAATGATGTCCCTGACCCCTCTCCCAAACCACCTATCTTCTCTGTCTAATATGTGTATGTCCCCATGTTTGAATGAGTGCCCTTTGTCCTTTAAGTAGAGGTGTAATGTTGATTCTGGTCCTGAGCTGTTACCCCCCACCCCAGGGCATATCTAATCAGGCAGAAGGGTGCAATTGCCCAGGCGCTCAGTAATCTGGGGTGCCTGGAGGGGGAGAAGGAGCAGGATGGCCTGTGCCCTCCCACCAGCAGTTCTCCTCCCCCCAAGGCTTGGTGATGGAACCCCCTCCACTGCTGCCTCCTCCACCACCACCACTGCTTGGCACGCCCAGCTGGTGCCTCTGGTTGTTCAGGGCCTCCAGGACCTTAATGAAGCTGGCCGCAAACTCCTGCTCATCAGGGGCCCCATTTGCTGCTCTGGGGGCCTTGGCAAAGGGGAAGCCGGTGCCCCTGCCCCTGCTCCTCTTCCAGTGAGACTGCCCCTCACCCCTCTGGAACGATGGTGTTTCCCCTCTGTTGGGGGCAGGAGGAACCTTAGGAAGGGCAGGGGATGTGCGAATGGCAATTTTTTTATTTTTTTATTTTTAAAAGTCCATGATGCCAGGGGATTTTTTCCCCACAGCTGAGAGACACTACCTTCTGTGTGCCCCAGTTTTATTTTTATTTTTTTCCTCTTGGCCAGCTGGCTTGTGGGACAGACCAGGTGGCCCACAGGCTAGAGGGACATTTTATTTAAATTTTTATTTTTATTATTTTTTATTTTTAAAAGTCCCTGATACAGGGCTTCCCCCCCTTCCTGGCCTGCTGCCCTGCAGGCCGAATAGGAGGCTGGCAGCAACTGGACAAGGTAGAGGGGGGGGATGAAAAACAAAATGAAACAAAATGGAAATTTCCATTTCGTTTCATTTCATTTTCCTTTGATGGGTTGGTTTGTTATTCATTTTGTTACCTAACGAAATGAATAACAAATAACAAAAAAAAATTAAAAATTCGTTTTGTGCCCATCTCTAGTTGGGATTCTTTTCAGCTTATTCCAGGGGAAGAAAAAGCACAACCATGCAGTGGCATTTTTCATATTCCTGTTTGCCATACACAGTAAGCTCAGCTCATCACACATCTCTGTACTGTTACATGTGAAGGTGTCAAAACTTTTCTTGAAATTAGACTGATTCACACTTTTCTTGTCTGAATGTAAAGGCCTGTCTCACTGGGAGGCATAACAAAGCATAACATTTTTAATATCTCACTCTTTTGTCACATTTAACAGTCATTGACTTGCAAAAGAAAGTGTTTCTGCCACAACCACAGGTGAGAAGGACTTTTCCTAGCATGAGAATTTCTTTACACATAACTATTTTTCTTACTGTGGGGAAGAAGAGGGGAAAGTTCCTTATATTGAGTCAAAACTAGGGATGGGCACAAAATGGAAAAAAATGTGTTTCCTTTCATTTCTTTTCATTCCCCCATGATTCGTTTTGTTTTAGAAATGGTTTTTTCAAAAAAATTATACAAAATGAAACAGTAACAAACCAAATTGTTCCTCTATAAAATGGATCCCCTGGATCCTAGAGGCAGCCAGGGCACCCGTTTTACAGCAAAACAAATTGGTTCAATTTAAACAAAAATGGATAGTGTGGGCAATGAGATGTTCTTTAGCAGAGACTTTATAACCGCTTATTCAAGCCAGAAGGGTAGGTTTCACTTTCCAACCCCTCACTGGCTCTCGTTTGGACAATCTCTTCCAGTTACAAAATGTCTGCCATGATTTTTAAGATCCTCATGTGTTTCCTGCACTGCCCACATTATACTGGGTGCCCAACTTGATGAAGACATATATGGACCAAAAGCTTTTTTTTATTTTGGTGACCCTTGTTGAATAAAGGTATCACCTGCCTTTGCTTTTGGATTTTGTAAGGACCACAAGGCTTTGCTTGTTTTTCCCCTGCTATATATGCTGACCTACCTGTTGTTATCAACACAGGAATGTTTCTAGACTTCTTGATAAAGGCATGTAATTTGAAGAAAATGGACTGAGAAACATGAGAAAGGTGTCAGAGATAAGAGCATTAGTTCAACAGACAAATGATGTCATTCTTCACACATTCAAAGTACAGTGGTTGATGTGTTTCTAATGAGATATGTATATAAGATTGCACAGCTCAAAATATACATTTATTTTCTTAGCATGCATAATTTCCTTTCAAGGTGTTTTACAAGTTGAAGCTGGCAATGTCATGAAAAACCAAGAATGGTTTAAAATATAAACACCTGGGTTTGATGTCTCCCG
This sequence comes from Phrynocephalus forsythii, assembly GCA_029282475.1. Classification (NCBI taxonomy): domain Eukaryota; kingdom Metazoa; phylum Chordata; class Lepidosauria; order Squamata; family Agamidae; genus Phrynocephalus; species Phrynocephalus forsythii. The sequence continues at coordinate 49,252,304 of JAPFRF010000006.1, read as the reverse complement.
CAGTTATGCAAATTGTATAGTAGTGCTGGCAATATATTTGTACATAAAATTTCGTTGTTCCTGCAAGGGGGCAATGACAATAAAGATTCCTATTCCTAAAATATATACATTTTCTTGAATCTTGATTAAGATATAATTCCATTTTTGGCCCTCATTAGACAATCCTGTAATTCAATTCCCCATGTCCAAAGAATCAAAGCAGAAAAGCAGCACTTATGTTCACAATATAGTGTTTACTTCAACCGGAAAAATCTGGAATTCCATTTCACAATTGTTTATTTTAAAATGAACATAAATGAGCTTTTTATTTTTTAAAAAATATATATGAAGAAAACAGTGGAGGTGACAGAATGAAAGAATAATTTATTTCCTTACTGCGAATGAAGATTATAACATGAGCTAAAAAGCATCAGGAAATAAATCACTATCTGGTGAAATGTGTTGATTAAATATATCTCATGTCAAGCAGCAGATGTGAAAACAAGAAAAGACTAATTATCAGCACAATAGATGCTAAGCAAATGTTTGACTTATTGATTATACAGAAGCACTCCTATTAGAGGCAATTAGTTCATTCTGATGTATTGTTTTCCACCTCCTATGGAACATTTTTCTTATTGAAAGCACCACCTGATTTCCCCTAAGAAAAGAGGTATAGACATAAGGATGTTTTATTCAAAATGCAATTTATTACATCCTTCAGATGGCTGGAGAGAACCAAACAGATTACTCAGTGAGAATTTGCTCTTTCATTTTAAGCAGCCCAGGTGGGTTATTTTGCCTCTCCAGCTTATGTAAGCAGTGTGACCCCATCACGCAATGCATATGCTTGTGTCGTGGAGGCTTCTGCAAATGACCCACAAGAATGGTGCAGGGCAAGCCCTACCAATAGGCATAAGGCATGGGATGGTGATTGCAGCTTCCCATCTGTTCTTTCTGGATTTCCGTTTTCCCTACAACAGTGCAAGCCCCCCTAAAATAGCTGAATGTCTTAGAAGACTTATGCATAGCCAACACTGAAGTCAGACCAAATTGCCAATATGCATCACCTTACGTATATATAAACAATGTTGGTTGCTAATTGTTCTTTCACCTCAGTTGGTCAAATATGGTGGATGATGAACAGGATACTAGAAAATGAGAAGCATGCTCTTGCTAGGCTAAAACAATGTTTAGAGAAAAGTCACAAATTCATACACAATGGAGAAGAGCTCACTGTGGTGAACTGGGAGTTAGTAATGAATATTTATTAATATATATAAATATTTATTAATATATGTTGCTTAAACAATCACCAGTCTTGGGGGAGGGGCTAATAATTATATATGTGTAGAACCCTGAGTCAGTTCAGGAGTTGAGTGTCAGTTATATGAGAGTCAGTTTTGGTGTCAGTTGTTCAGGTGTGAGATTCTGTAACTAAGTTCTGGTGTATGCAAAGAAGACATTGTTATAACCATATGTGATTGCATTAAAATATGTTTTTATTAAAGCATATAATTATATCAGCTAAAGCTTTCATAATAGTACTGAACATCTGATTGTAAAAAATAAACTTTTCCTGTTTTGTTTTAAAACTATAAACTTTGGTGTCTGACTGTTTTAAATTAAAATCTCTATTGACCTGGTGGTGTCATTAGGTGAATACCCAGAAGGGGTTAATTAAATAATTAGCAGTGGCAGCATTGGGAAATCCAGTAATATCACACTCAAAGTATGGCACGAATGAGAGGGGAAATAAATATACCTCTGCTCTTCCATTTTTCTTCCTCTCCCACTACGCTATAAATATGGAAATAACATGGAAGAAGTGATGGAGGGGCAAATTAAGTTGAATACAGTAACCCCCCATCTATCGTGGGGGTTAGGGACCCGATCTGACCCGCAATAATTGAAAATCCGCAATGTGTGGATGCAGGTCAGGTCGGGCCTGGGGGCAGTGGTGCGCAATGTTTAAAATATATTTAAGCAATGGAGCCAAGACATTTTCAATATAGTGCACCACTTCTCCCAAACCCCCGGGGCATGGGAGAGCGGCACACGATGCCTCTGTTGACTGGTGCTGGGGTGGGGGAGAAAAACCTTTATTTCCCAACCCCAGCACCAGTCAGGCTATTAAAAGCTTCCCCCCCTCCCTCAAGCCCCGGGCTCCAGCTGATTGGTGCTGGGGTGGGGAAGAAAACCCTTTCATGGTACCACTGTGCTGCAGTCCCGCAATATAGCGGGACCCCAGTATATAAACCACAAAAGGGCAGAGGACCACTGTATCTGATCTCCATTAAAACTCAGACTTGGACTCAGGAGTCAGACCTGAAGACTTGCCAAAATCTGTGCCCTTCTCTGTAGTACTCCACTCTGACTCAAAGATTACCAAAGGCTTTGGGCAAGATGTAAGCAAGACTGAAGTTGTCATGCCCTTTCTTGGATTTAACAGGAAAGTGTCAATTTGTCTTAATTCTACAAAATGCAGTACAGCAAGTGATAAATGCACTTGTGGAAGACAATTTTCCTGAAGAGTCATGGATTTACACAAGGGGAAAAAGCTTAATAAGGTTAGGGTACACACATTTTTAACATGAGTTCATATGTTAATGACAGCAATGTGGTGGAGTGAGTAGACTCAGGATACTTAGGTACAGGTCCATATGCAGATGCCCCGTGTAGACATGGAAAGTCATGGGGAAGGGGCACTGAGAAAACCACTCCTTAAAAATCTCACTTGACCTGTAAAACACTGTTGGGGTGCCATTAAGTTGGATGCAGTTTGACAAGATTGGGTGTGTGTGTGCCTGCCTGTGCAAATACTCACACACATAGACACACAATTGCATCCTCATTGGCAAATATAGAGCAAATACCCAATTTTGAGTTTTGAAGGGGAAAAACACCAAGCAGATATGCCAAGTCACTATTATCTTAAAATTCATGGTAACTTAGGAGTTGGTTGAAATAATGTTAATAACATTACATCCAAATATGTGGGGAGTTACTGTTTGTATCAAACTAGATTGTTATACTGCCTTTTTGCAGTACACTATTCCCCACCTTCTTTAGTTACTCTTTTATTTAGCATTTCTTTTTGTTTTCTTAGAAAGGAGAACATCCTTCTGTAAATTGTCTGAAGAAGAATTCTACCTGAAAAGTTTCTTTTTTTTCTACTTCCTTTTTCCTTTCCTTTATAAAAAGAGCCATTGTATACAAAACTAAATTGTTCAGCCATTTATATATACAGGCACTTGAGAGGCTTAGCATACTTCTGGACAACTAAGAAAATGGAGAAAAATATGAAGTATTTATCTGCCAGCAAATGACGTGGACCGTATTTGAGTTGTGCTTGTTTTAAGCACAGAATGGCATCTGTGGCCTTAATTATCTTTTTTGGACTATGGTTATCTTCATTCCTTACCAGTGGTTATATTGGTCTAGGTTGCTGGCAGCAAGCAACAGCTGTAAAGTCCTACACTCCCTATTGCTGTCGCACAAATAGTAGGGCCTAAATTCATGATTTCCTTGACTTGCTATCCCATAAACTAACATGCATGACAACAAGACTAGCACTGAGTGTAAAGTTTTCATAATCCTCCATCTACTTCAAAGTAGGAGAACCTTTAAATGCATCACTTTTCATCAGACCGTTCCCAAACATTGTGGTGGGACACTCTGCTGTAAGAGAACAGGTAGCTGCAACAAGCGCATGACTTGAAAAGTTATGTTAAAACCAAACTGATCCATTCTGTTTTAATAGACTTATGGAAGGAACTTCTTCATCTAAGTAAGATAACTGACAATCAAGAGGTCAGAAAATGTTCCTTAACAAGTCAACAACAACACCTCAGAAAGAAATGAATTTATAAAACATTCAATTACAGTGGTATCTCTACTTACGAGTTTAATCCGTTCTGAATGCATGCTCATAAGTAGACATGGGCACGGAATGGTGAAATTTCCGTTTCCGTTACCGTTCTTCGTTTCTGTTATGTAACGGAACAAAGAACAACAATTTGGATGGGTCAGGCTCGAACCGAACAGAACCAACAAAAATTTGTTCGGTGCTGTTCATTTCCGTTAGTGGCGGCGTGCGATAAAATGGACTGGAGCTGTGGGAATAAAATGGCGCAGGAAACCGCAGCTTTTTTTGGCAGAGCCCCAAGCACCGATCAGCTGTAGTGTGGGGGGCTTGGGGCTTGGCAAAAAATAGTTTTAAAAGCCCCTGCTTTCCCGGCGCCGATTGGGCACATTGGGGAAGGGAAGCTCCCCGGCATATTTTTAAACCTCCTTTGCTTTTTAAAGAACAAGAAGATAATTTTCTCCGCCTCCCACTGCCACCTCCGGAACTCTGGGTCAAGCATGCCTAAATAAATCAAGCGATTTATTCCTAGCCAAGGTTTGGGTGCTCGCTTTCTTACATTCTCCTCCCCCCCCTTTGCTGTGTCATCGCAAAAAAGGAAAATATTAACGAGCGAGCTCAGCAAAGTACACCCCCTTGGCCTCACCTTTCCTCCGGATCTCCCGGGCTTGCCTCCTCCGCCCTCATGGTCATGCCCTCCGTGCTCTGTGTGTGTGTATGTGCACACCGCGCATGTGTATGGAGAAGAGGGGGTGGGGATTCTGGGAACAATGCTGTGCTCCTTAAAGGGGCGGGTTGTCTTTCCACATCCGTTTGGCAATGAGGGTGAGGGACCATGAGGCAGAGGAGGCAGCAACCCCAGGATGAGATCCCGAATCAAGGTGGGGGTAAAAGAGGGTGTATTTCGCTCAGTTCGCTATGTTGCTATTTTGCTTTTTTTGTGACGGTATGGTAAAGGGCGGTGGGGGGAGGGGGGAGAATTTAAGAAAGCAAGTGTCAAGCCCCGCACACAGAATACACAGCAAGCCAAGTTCAGTTCTTTGCCAGGAACTTTAGTTGTAATCCAGATAACGAACAAAGTACAGTCCGAATCAAAGCCAAAATACCTTACAGAGCCAAATGCCAAGTTCAAGGGTACAGAGAAATGTCGTAGTCAGAAAGCTGGTCTAAGGTCAGGAAACAGAGAACGCCGTAATCAGAAAGCCGGTCCAAGGTCAGAAAACAGAATCTGGATACACACAGGAACGTGGTGACAAGGTAAGTGACGTGTTGCTCCCACAGAGGTTTCAGGGTAAACTTGCTAGCTTTATCCTAAACCAGGGAACACACCCATATCTCTGGCAAGGCTCCTGCTAGAACTCAGGGCTTTCAGATCTAATTCTACGCCTATCATTAAAGATCCTTTCCCTGGCTCTCCTGTTAGTTCTTCTTTGCAGGATCCTGTTCCTAGCCCTTATAGGAGGAGGAGATGTGCCCTCAGCTGCCTCCTCAGACTCAGCTGCCTGCTGAGTTGAACTGCAAGGCTCCTCCTGCTGTTCTTCAGCATTTAACCCTTCACATTCAGGTTCTATGACAGGCAGGGTCCTGGCAGCGAGCACCTGTTCCAGAGTTTGGGAGGAGGGGGCGGTGGCAGAAGAAAACAAAGGAGATTTAAAAATAAGCCAGGGCACTTCCGCCCCAATGCACCTGGAAAGCACGAGCTTTTAAAACTATTTTTTTTTTTTTGCTGAATCCCAAGCCCATGCTACAGCTGATTGGCGCTTGGGGCTGTTAAAAAAAATGCTGCGGTTTCCTTGCTTGCTTTTTCCCATAGGAATGCATTGCTTCAATGCATTCCTATGGGAAAACAACAATCGAACCAAAACGACAAACGGAACGAAGTTTTTCTAGAAAAATCCATTTTCAACGGAACCGAACCGAAATGAAAAGGGCCCGAACCAAAACGGAAACGGAACGCCATTTTTGCTTTTCGTGCCTATCTCTACTCATAAGTCGAACAACTCATAGGTAGGGCAGCCATATCTAAAAATAAATAAATAAAAAATATTGAAAAAAATAAAAAATGTAAGTAGAGCAGACTGCACCTAAAATTTGCAAGGCAGCAGTTAAAACGCCAATGGCTTTCCACTCTTTGAATTGCTTGTAAGTAGAGCTGCTCATAAGTAGAGGTACCACTGTATATATTTTATGGTTTAGCATTAGGTAGGGAAAGCACTTTCCTATTCACTGCATACCTTCAGGGCATTATGATTATTATTCTCCAGTTGCTTTATTTGGGAAGGTGCTCCACTGTAATGCCCTTCTTTAATGGGCAAAAAACATTCCACATTTCATTTTGTTTTTCTGGCTTTGACTTGGAACTAAGAAGCTTGAAAGCCATGCTTTTAGCTTCATGGTTCTATTTTGGTGTGCCTGAATTAAGACACTGGAGGATTTACAACCAACGTTTTTCTAAGAATATAACACAACCCATCTTTCCTCTCACTACAGTTGCTTGAGGAAGCCTTTAATAAAGGGAAGCCCTTTATAGTTTAAAACAACAACATAGGGCTGGATCACTGTTGGTGGCAGGATGAGGATCACCATTGGAGACCCAACAGTGATTAAAAAAAAACTATAAAGGGTCCCAGCCTGATTATGAGGCTCTCAAAGGCTTCCTCACAGGGGAGGGGAGGGGACACCCAGGGAGCATCAGAACCTGAAGACAGGATGAGTACATTTGCATAAATTAAAATAAAGCATTTCCAGCACTTAATCTGGGTTTCACCAGCATAGAGTTAGGCCAACAAGATATTTCCCACTGAGTGAAATGGCAGCAATGCACTCTTTCTTGTTTCTTTCATATTAATGTCTCCAGCACGGATAGCTCAGTGATTTGGATCTCTGGCTGTGGAGCCAAAGGTTGGGAGTTCCATTCCTCATGGTCCATTCTCCTCTCCCTTGGATACAAGGGGCCACAGGGTCTCTTCCGCCTCTGCAGTTCAACATGGGTTGTCAACAAGGGCTGACATCTTTATGGTCCAGTAAAGATTAGAGAAGTAATGTTACCACACGTTGGCCCGAAGACTGTTGCACAAGTTAGGACAATGCAAATGTAACAATGTCATCAGATGCAGCCATGCCACAGACATTTCTGTGGACGTTAAGTTTCCTATACCACCCACCTAACCATCCAACCAGGTTGCAGTCCCAGTGGTTGCAGTGGTGGCAATTTTCAGGCATTAGATTGTCTCTCTCCCCCCTTTTTTATTTGGTTCCCAAAGTTTTCCCTAGGAGAAAAGGATGTCTAGAGATCCTTTAAATCTGGGGGGAGAATAGGAAGCCTTTAATTCCCAAACAATGTTGCAAACAAGACATTGTCAGGGAACATGGCCGCCTGCTGGGTACCAACTGCATGCCTCTGTTGCTATTTGCAGCAGCAGACAATTGGATTTAAAGATTTAGGGATGAGTCTGCTGTCAGAGGCATCTCAAAGAAAATCCCATTGGGTGAGTGAAGCAGATTAATTAATTTTACAAGAATGTACACACCTCTGAATGCTAGTTTGGACTGCATATGAATCTGAAATTCACAGTGGCATTTTAAAGCTCACAACTATATAGAAGGAGCTTGAATGCTTGTTGACGTAAGGAGAGAAAGGGGTTCCCTAAATGTCCCATAATCCAAGGCTCAAATATATGTTTAAGGATCCATTTGTGGATATAGGGTTCACCTTGCTCAAGTCAAATCTCAATATGTATTCAGTACTAATTTATCAGAAAAGGTCTTCGTTTACTTCCAGTACATGCATTTGTCTTCTCTCTGTAAAAGACAATATTGATGTCCACATACAGGCAAATAGGTTTTCAAAACATGAAATGGCTGTGTGACTGAAAAATATGAACATTGCTAAGGCAATTAAAAGTGTACAAAATTCTACACACACACACACACACACACACACACACACACACACACACACACACACACACACACACACACACACACACACACACACACACACAATCTATTTCATTATCCCATTCATTTCCATTACTAAAATCCTGATTATTCATTTCAGACACATTTGTTTTCATATTGGATTGAAAATAATTATATTCATTTTCATTATTCACATTTGTTCCCCCCTCTCCTTTTTAATGCATATTTTAAGTATCTTCAGTGATGGTGACAGCATAACTGATTTTCATGATGACTGGCATGTAATTTTCCCAGCTTGCCTTTAAATATTGCATGTTTCAAGGCATCTTCTATTAAAAAGTGAAATCTGATGTACAAAAGTGGAAGCCTAGCCCAAATGCTCTAGAGAACAACACAGTGAGTTAGATCGGTGGTTCCCAATAGAGATGGGTATGAATGGTTGGATTTGGTGGTTCATGCCAGTCCATTGATGGGCAAAACATGTATTCAGTACTTCAAAGCCCTGCTTCCTTTAGCGGATGTCCACTCAGAAGAAGTGGCCTGAATTTCCTACCTGGATTCTCCTCCAAGCACTGCCTTTGAGTGGGCACCTGCTAGAGGAGGCGGGGCATTGAATCACATGTTTGGCTGATAAACAAACCTGCAAAAATTGCCAAATGGGCTTGTGCCCATTTCTAGTTCCCAACCTTGGTTAATCCAGGTGTTATTGGACTTCAACATGCAGAAACACTAGCTAGCATAATTGGGGAGGGAGGGTGAAGCCTTTTGGGAATTGCAGTCTAAGAACATCTGGGTTATTGAAGCTTGGGAACCATTGAGTTAGATAAACAGAATACAACCATCTCATTCTCAACCCATGTGTAGTCATTCACCAAGTAAACATTTTAAAAAAACATCCACAGTCCTACTTAATCAGGAAAGGAAAGCATTCAGTTTAATAAATCAACTTGCAGACAGGGAAGGGAAAGGAAAATGGTCCTAAAACCGCCATGTTTGCAGGCCAGAGACAGGGAGCAGCAGCAGAGCTCAGCTCATGGTTAGCTGCAGGCAGATCAATATCAGAGATAAGCTCGCTCAACAAGCGAGGTGCAGGGAGGGAAGGAAGGAAAACAAATATAAAATAAATAAATAAACCTCCTGGATCCAGAGGACTCTTGCCACTAGGACAAATCATTTCATTTCTTGATGACAGTGTTTGATGTTTTGTTTCAAACTTACAAAATGACAAAACAGTGTGTCATTTTTTGTGAGGTGCCCGTCCCTATTTACCACTGTACTTTTGCAGTGCATCAGCAATGGCAGTAAGGGAAATGCATACCAATTTAAGTGGACAGCAGTATGTGTTGCAAAAATTAACAGTTGGTAGGCCCATTTCAATTCCTACAAAGTGACAGGAAAAATAAAACACTTACTAAGAAATGATGTATTTAATTGTATATTCTGCAAAATAAAGGAGCATGCATGGAATAATACCAGAACAATGTGCCTTGGAATTTACAGACATGCACTACCATTTATATGCCTCACTGCTAGCGTATCACTGGCTGTAACTGCATTCCTCATATGACTGGTATAGATGACTTCTAGCACAGCTGACTTCTGTCCTCTTATGTTATGGCTTCTCTCTTTGCAGTTCCATCTGTAACCTTTCCCATGTCGCCCTCTTCTTGATTTCCTTAATCCTTTTAACAACACATTCTTTACGTGAATCAAGGTCAGGGGATTTCTTGATCTGTAACATAGCGAGCTAATACAAAATGGTACAAATTATACCAAGTATGGCTAGGCATCAGCATGATTGAAAATAAATTCCTTAACATGTATACAATCATTTTAAAGTAGAATTGTGCCTATGCTGTGCTTCTGAATTTTGATAACACGAAGGTGACTACGGGGATGAGAGATAACCTGGGTGGCACATATACAGTATAAACTACAGTAAACTGTCAGGTAATTAGATATCTTTATTATTAATCAACCAGCCAGCTGGATAGCTCCGTGGTTTAGGCCTCTGGCTCCTCTGGCTGGGGAGCCAGAGGTTGGGAATCTGATTAGCCTGCTGTGCCTTCTGAAGTACAGCCAGTCAGTGTGGTTTTGTACAAGCTGCACAATCTCTTGGCATCCCCAAAATAAGGGGATAGTGAAGCACTTCTGCATATTCTCTCCCTGGAAAACCCTGGAAAGGGATGTCATGTCAGAATTAATAATAATAATGATTTATTGTCATTGTGTGTATATACACAGTATACACATACAACGAAATTCAGACACACATTAACTTGACCGTACATGATGATGATGATGATGATGATGATGATGATGATGATGATCTATCAAATACTACCAACAAACCAAAAGAACAGGGAAATGCTCCCTAATGTCCTGCCTTGAAAATATAAAGGTAAATGGCAAAACAATATTTCCCTTGCCACTTAGGTCTAATAAGAGAGCTGCAGAGAACTTCAAAAATCTTGGAAAATGCTATAAAATGCCCTAAAAACCCCTTTAAATATAACTTTCATAACAAACTAAAATATTATACTCAAAGAGGAACTTAGCAGTTACTTGTTATGCTTTTTAATACAACTTGGTTACAACTGAGCTACCCAAAAATAACTAGCTAAAGGTAACTGTGCCACTTGTTACTGGTTACTTCCAATCTCTTAAATGGACACCATATATTCTTTCTTCTTTCTTCTTTTCTGCCTTGCAGCAGTTTGTGCCTCACTCACCAAGTTTAAATATAAGGCTTATCTTGAAGCCATGTTTACCTCACAGTTGGTTGCCTATTAAAAATTGTTAAAATGGGAGAAGTAGAAAAGGAAAAAAAGGTTGGCTCGTGTCTTAAATTCAGCAAGTGTGTTAATAACATAGAGACATGCCTGGTGTTAAAGATCTCAACAAGAAGGTCTGGGGCCACTGCCAAGGACGATGTGTCTGCTGCCCACTCACTGAGTAAATATGCTGCTTGGTGTATATAGAAGGATAGAAAATGATAGGTATTAAGCTGGCATCTTAATTGCTCTGGAATCCTGCATCTAAGATATCACTGAAATTCTTCATTTTCTAAATGCAGGGTGTATCGGAATGGGCAAAACCCTAGGAGCACCTGAATCAAGTTACTGACCTTCTCTTATTGTCATGAATAGTACCACAAATTGTTCTTCATATATTTTTATTACATATATTTTTCACTTGGTTTATTATTAGAAATCCGGGGGAGGGGGGGGGGCTTCAGAAATAAATATTTGCATCCATATAGTAACTATTATGAGAAAAAAAATCATCACAGAAAGCCACATCTGAAATGTTCCCAACTGAAAAAATGTTAGAGAAAATAGTAATGTTAATATTTTTAATCCATTCATGAATTAATTTACCTTGTTTCTGTTCTACCTTTTCTCCAAGTTACTCAAGTAGGCATGTATGATCCACTGTTATTTTATCCTCACAAGTCACCCTGTGAATTTAGGTTAGACTGACAGCTGGTAATTGGACCAAGAAAGCTTCATGACAAAGGAGTGACTGCAACACAGGTCTCTCTCATCATCCAAGTCCAACATTCAGAATACTGCACCAAACAGAGTTAATATATGATTAAATTGAGAATTTTTCTGCTATGTTTTGCTTTTGAAATCAATAAGATTAACAATAACATAGATAAACATCCCTGCTTTATATGCTCCTTACTAGGTTCTTATAAGTTATATGTATGGTGTTTGAGCTTTACATACACATCTTATCCAAAAATTCAGTTTTTGCAGCACAAAGTGACTGTAAATGAAATAAATAAAAACATTCTATCAGGAAAGGGAAGTTGTAGATGCATTTCACAAGAATGCCTATTGGATATATATATAATCTTTCCCTCAAATCAGGCATCATGTCTGATGACTGGGAGGTAGTGAATGTAACACCAATCTTCAAAAAAGGATGCAGAGGTGATCCAGGAAATAACCGACTGGTCAGTTTGACATGTGTCCCAGGTAAAGTGTTGGAAACCATCCTAAAAGATAAAATTAATAGGCATATAGAAGAGAAGGCGCTGCTGAAGGAGAACCAACGTGGTTTTTGCAAAGGCAAATCATGCCTCACTAATCTGTTGGCATTCTTTGAGAATGTCAACAAGCATGTGGATAAGGGAGAGCCAGTTGACATTGTTTATCTGGACTTTCAGAAGGCTTTTGACAAGGTCCCACATCAAAGCCTTTTGAATAAACTTGTCAGTGATGGAATCAAGGTCCCACATCAACTGGCTAACACTAAATGGACATTAATGATCTAGGTTCAGTACTGGGACCCCTGTTTTTCAACCTCTACATTAATGATCTAGAAGTAGGAGTAAATAGCAAGGTAGCCAAATTTGCTGACAACACTAAATTATACAGGGTAGTAAAAACTGAGAGAGATTGTGAGGCACTCCAGAGGGATCTCTTGACACTGGGAGATTGGGCAAACCAGTGGCAAATGAGCTTCAACATTAGTAAATGCAAAGTGCTGCACGTTAGGGCAAAAAAAAAAAAACCAATTACATTTATAAATTTATGGGATCTGAACTCTCTTCAACAAACCAGGAAAGGGACCTTGGTGTCATGGTGAACAGCTCAATGAAGGTGTGAACCCAGTGTGCCGCAGCAGTGAAAAAAGCAAACTCAATGCTAGGGATCATTAGGAAAGGAATAGAAAATAAGTCAGCAAGTGTCATTTTATCTCTTTATAAATCTATGGTGAGGCCCCATCTGGTGTATTGTGCACAATTCTGGTCACCATACTTCCAGAAGGATATTATGGAAATGGAAAAAGTGCAGAGGAGGGCAACCAGAATGCTTAGGGCAGTGCTCCCCAACCAGCGCACACACAATGGGGGGCTTAGCCTCTCTCTCTCTCTCTGGGGGCGGGGGATGGGAACACCTTCTCCCTCTCCCAGCGGAGCGGTTGACCCCGGCCTCTCCTCTCCTCTCCTCTCCTCCAGCGGGGCCTGGCAGGGGCTTCCCTCATCCCTCCCCCGTTCCTCGTGCCTCCCGCGTGTGCCCCCTCCTTCCCGCCGGCCCCCGCGCGCCCGGCCCCCAGGGCAGGGGGGAGGGGCCGGGAGAAGCGAGGAGGGGCAAGCGAGCCAAACGGGGCTCCCGCCGCTTCTTCCTACCCTTTGAGGGCGTCTGGCGGCGACTCCTCCTCCGGCTTGCCCTTGGCGCCCGGTCTTCTGCCGGCCTCCTTGGCGGGCGACCCGGCCCAGGCCCCAACGATGATTCCAGCACTCCCACAATGCCGTGTAGGGCCAGGGTGAGGTGACCTGATTGTCCCTCGGGCAAGCCTTTTCCATGGCTGCCCGTGGGAGAGAAGAGGAGGAGGAGGGGCGGAGGAAAGGACTGTTTTCCTTATCCGCCGCCGTGGCTGCTGCTGGTGGTGGTGGTGGAGGGCAAGGAGGAGGAGGGCGGAGGAGGAGGAGGATGCGCCACCGCCGCCGCCGGCGGCGGACAGAGGAGGGAGGCAAAGGCAAAGGCAAAGGCAACGGCAAAGGTGGCGGCTCCTCCTGCGCTCCTCCAGCCTTCCTCCTCCACCGGCCGCCCGCGGGAGAGAAGAGGAGGAGGAGGAGGGCGGCGGAGGAAAAGGGGAGGAGCCTCCCCGGCCTCCCCAGGCAGCCCGGTGCCGACCGGTCCACGGACTGGCACCGGTCCACGGCCCGGGGGTTGGGGACCACCGGCTTAGGGGACTGGAACACCTTCCTTACCATTTGAGGCTGCAATGGCTGGGCCTCTTCACTTTTGAACAATGCCGTGTAAGAGGTGACCTGATTGAAGTTTATGGACAAAGTGTGGACAAAGTAGATAAGGAAAAACTGTTTTTCTTATTGCACAGCACTAGAACTAGGGAGTAGACATGGGCACGACTTGGCAAAATTCTCATTTCCGTTTCCGTTCCTCGTTTCCATTACGCAATGGAAACGGAAACGACAATTAAGCCATCAGAACTCGAACTCGAACCGATAAACGATAAATTGGGTCTGATTTGTCGTTGTCGTTCATGGCATGGCATCGCGCGGCGATCGTGCGATGCCAAGCGGCACAGAAAAAAGTTTTAAAAATAAAAAAAATCCCGATTCCCTGCCAAAAAAGCAGGCAAAAATATGCCTGTCTGAGGGCACCTACCAGAGGGGTGGTTTCTGGGGTGGGGTCCCCATCCTCCCCCCCTCTCCTGTCCTGGGCTGCTGGACCTGGTACCAGGCTGGGGGGGGCATCAGTCTCGTCATCTCCATTTGCCATACGGTGCGGGGGGATCCAAAATGGCGACCGCAATATTTTTTTTAAATTGTGGTCCAAAAACCCACCAAAGCACCACAAAAACATGCAAAAATTAGCTATTTTAAATGCTTGAATTTTTACAGTAGCAGCAGTGGATTTTTCTAGCAATAAAACGTCTCCATTAATTTTATTTTATTTTATTTTTATTTTTATTTTTTTACACCTGCGCAATGATGGGCTGGCCATGGGATGGGACCATGCAAAATTTTGGACCCATTCTACCAATCGCATGGCCAGGTTTTGACTGACACTTCTGGATGTGCCAGAGGGCATAAAAAGGTGAGGCACTCCCAGAACAGTCGCAGTCCGGGCTTGGATGAAGGTGGAGGAGGGCTGTGTGTAGCTGGCTGCTGTGCTAGTTTCGATTTTGTGGAGCCTTTAGAGTTTTCAGTTAGGCAGGCAGGGAGGGAATTGATTCAATTGAATTTTTAGGAAATAACTCATTTCATTCCCTGTCTGCTGCGGGAAATACCAATGCAGTTTATTCTTTTTTATTTTCTGGGATGTCAAATCACGTGAAATCGCAGTGGTAATGACAAATGACAAATGACATGATGAAATGACAAATTTTTAAAAAATTTCGCGAAAAACGGAAATGACCCGAAACGGACCCGTCCCAACAAACGACAACTCGGAAAAAAATTTCTGGTCGTGCCCATCTCTACTAGGGAGCACTCCATGAAACGTTTGGGTGCTAAATCTCAAAGAAATAAGAGGAAGTACCTTTCCACCCAGAGGATCACTGGTCTCTGGAACTCCCTGCCAGAAGAAGTGGTGACAGCTTTCAGCCTTGACAGATTTAAGAAAAGATTAGACAAATTCATGGAGAACAAGGGTATCAATGGCTATCATTATAAATGTCCAAGGACAACCTTCATGTTGGAGAAATAGGCAGGATATCTCTGAATGCTATTTGTGGGGAATCATATGCAGGTGAAGACACCTGCTTGGGAATATCCTGAAGCAAATGGTGAGCCACTGTGTGAGACAGAATGCTGGACTGGATGGGCTGTGGCCTGTTCCAGCAAGGCTGTTCTTATGTTCTTATGCCAGTACAAGAAACTGAAAAATTTGCCCATAACCCAACTAGGAACACATAAATGGCATTGCTAGTTTAGACTGAAGACTAAAACAACTACTACGATGACAATGATGATGACGACGACGAGAAGAACAACAACAAGAACAAGAAGAAGAAGAAGAAGAAGAAGAAGAAGAAGAAGAACAACAACAACAACAACAACAACAACAAACCTGACCTCTAAATGCTTAAATACTTCACTCAACAACAGAGATTGTAACTCAGGCACAGTTATAATGAGGATTTCTAAAAAGTAGCTCACTTCTCTCAGTTGCAAAATCTTGATATATGAGTATCTTAAAAAAATCAGAATCTAGGCTGAATAAAGGTAATTTTGGAACATTTTAGAAGTCTTGTATGGAGGAAAATTATAGACTAAAAATGCCATTATTTCAAGATTTGGGGGAAATTATACCAGTTCTCCTTTTATGCATATCACATGCTGTACTGTACATTATTTAAACTGCAGACCTGTAGCTAAGGAAAAGTCTTAAACTCTGCTATTAGAGTTTCTTGCTTTCCTGGGATTGTAGTAATAGAAAACAACAAACCAACTGACTAAAATATTACCTAACAGTTGAACAAGTGTTAAAGAAAATAAAGTGGGTGTAACTGTGGTTGAATAGCCTAACCTACTATTTTTCATCTCCTACCACTTTCATGTGGTGCTATTATCTGTTATTCCAAAATCATATTTGAAACAGAACTTGTATAGTCATTTTGTCAAAAATATATTGATGCCGACATATGTTCAAAGCTAGAGAAGGAAGAAGAGGAGGAAGAGGAGGAGGAAGAGGAAGAGGAACTGTTCTGATTATAATTTCTGCAAATGTGAAATTCCTTCCCTGCTTAGCTACACACCTGTATCTATAAAACTTGCTAAGTCTGACATTACAGTGTAATCTCAAAGTTGAGTAATAGGAACTGGACATCTTTTCTTGTTAGGTTGAAACTTTTCACTACTCATCCAAGTAGCTTCTTCAGTCTGAGGGAGATTGCTAGGAGACCTTCAATTGGACATTGGTTTCATTTCTCCCTTGTCTGAATAGACTCCTTAGATGGACAATGGCCAGGGGTGTGTGAAAGTCACACCTCTGCAGCCCCTTCCCAAAGTTCCCCAGTCCCCATCCCTGTTTAGAGAGGGATTTTCAATACACACATGTGCTGTATGTTTTTTCTTTTTAAATTTTAATTTTTTTACTGTATAATAAAAATCCACCAAAAACAAATCAAAATTGTTCCAACAAAAAACAAAGAAGACAGTGTAGTCCAGATATTGCATTACTTATTTGTTTGATTGATTATTTTTTACACATGTACAATTTCCCTGACCCCTCTCTCGAACCACCCATCTTCTCTGTCCAAGATGCACTCATCTTTATCATTGAATGAATGTTGTTTGTCATACAAATCAAGGTACACTGTTGATTTTGCTCCTGAGCTGTTGCCCCTCCTGTGATGGGATATCCTCCTGTTAAATGGCTATTGTGTTTCTCTAATGTAGAGCTATGAACACTCCTCAGTACATTGGATTGCATATACCATATTGCCCCTCTTGTCTTTTGTTGTCTGGCCTTTGGGGTGATGAGTCTCCCCAAATGGGTATGTTGTTGTTCAGTCTTTCAGTCATGTCCGACTCTTTGTGACCCCATGGACCAGAGCTCGCCAGGCCTTACTATCTTCCACTGCCTCCCGGAGTTTGTCAAATCCATATTGGTTGCATCGATGACACTGTCCAACCATCTCATTCTCTGCTGTCCTCTTTTCCTTTTGCCTTCAATCTTTCCCAACATCAGGGACTTTTCCAAGGAGTCCTCTCTCCTCATGAGGTGGCCAAAGTACTGGAGCCTCAGCTTCAAAATTTGTCCTTCCAGTGAACATTCGGGGTTGACTTCTTTCAGGATGGATAGGTTTGATCTCCTTGCAGTCCAGGGGACTCTCAAGACTCTCCTCCAAAAATCATTTTTAGTTTTTCAGAGAGACCAGCCATGTAAGGAATGACCAAGTTTTCTTGCTGACTCTTGAGTTTCAGTCTGTTCCACCTTAACAGGGCTGGAGGACTTGGGCACAATATGTGTTCTATTTATCATGTTGCCCTTTCATCTATCCCCAGAAAAATAAGGACCAATTCCCACTTCCATCAGCAAGGCCATGCTTAATTGACATGTTGTTCCTTTGAAGGACATAAACTGTTCAATAGAGGGGATGGATCCTTGATGTCTCTTAAGCCAGCTACTGAAAGTATGTTATCCTGTTAATTGTTGTGAGTTTTTCGGGCTGTTTGGCCATGTTCTGGAGGTTTTTCTTCCTGACATTTCGCCAGACTCTGTGTCTGGCATCTTCAGAGGGCAAGGAGCTAAGGGAACAAGAGCACAGAGAAAAACTCTTAGGGCATTTATACACGACCCCTAAGCTCCACGGCAAAGGGCTGCAAGCTCCGGACCTTAAAAATGTTTCCCCACCAGGTCCGGAGTTTGCAGACAATTAAGTGCGACCCCGCCCACCTAAGCGCGGCCCAGCTGCACTTTCTTGTACTTGCTTTTGGGAGGTGAAAAATATTTGATGCGGAGAGTGCCTGAGCTGTCCTCGCTTCTTTTTGTTGTTTTTCTTTCGCCTCCTCCCCTTTAAGAGCAACCAGGAAGTAAAACTGGGCTCGGAGCAAGCTTCCACGCACGGGAGGTAAGGGTTTCTTCTTTTGTCCGTGTCTAAGGCTTTTTCCCCCTCCCTCCCCTCCCGCAGACAGAACAAGGAAGTGCGGAGCGGGTGGGGACGGAGGAACAGCAAGGAACCCTCAAGATCGCTGGTCCGAATTTAAGGGACCAGCGGATCTGAGGGGTCGTGTGAAAAGGCCCTTAGTTCCCTGAGCTCCTTGCCCCATGAAGATGCCAGACACAGAGTCTGGTGAAACGTCAGGAAGAAAAACTTCCAGAACACAGCCAAACAGCCTGAAAACCTCACAACAACTATCAGATCCCAGCTGAAAGCCTTCAAGAATACATTATACATTATCCTGTATTCAAGCACAGAGAATAATACAGAGCTATCATCTGAGATCCATGTGAAATTAAAACAGAAAGACACCTCATTTGTTGCATAGGGCAATGTGAATCACAGGTTTCCACTCTTTAAAAATAAGCAGCTGTGCATGCAGCTGTAATGAGGGCAATCATACTGACTGAGCCTCATAGGCCATGACATAGGGAGAAGTCATCAAAATGGTCACTAAAAAGAAAATCAAGAGACCACAGGATAACCATTTCCATCTTTGTGTGTGTGTGTGTGTGTGTGTGTGTGTGTGTGTGTGTGTGTGTGTGTGTGTGTGTGTGTGTGTGTGTGTGTGTGTGTGTGTGTGCACGTGTGCGCATGCTCAACAAATGCATTCAAGCAAATAGAGCATTGCTACCATCATTCAATCCACCTTCTTTAACATGCCACTTTCTGGGGTTGTACCTCTACCCAATGCAGGCATGTCCAAACTTTGGCCCTCCAGATGTTTTGGACCACAACTCCCACAGTCCTTTGCCATTAGAAATACAGGCTTGGAATTCTGGGAGTTGTGGTCCAAATCATCAGGAACAGCAAAATTTGGACATGCCTGACCTGATGGGAAAGCTAATTCAGAGTTATTTCTGTTGAGCCTTGCGAAGTGCTTCAGGGAAGGCATCTCCACACTGGAAAGTGGCTATCATGTGTTTCATCCTGGATATACTAATAGGTTGAATGTTCATTCCATTGCAGCTAGCAACCAGGGTGGTCACAGATTTGCACTAAGGAGCTAGCTGTGCAGCACCAGTCCTGAAGCTTCCTAGAACTGAAGCCTACAGTCCCTCCATTTTCTCCAAGGAAATCCCCCAAGCACAAAGAAAGACAACCATAACAAAGATTAGAAATCTGTACATTGCCAACATGTCTAAAGTTGGCAATATTGGCCTACGGCACAGTTTGAAAATGAGAACTGGTTTTGTTCATAAAAAACATGGAACAGAGAGGTAGCTCACTCATTTCCTTGTATTGTTTGTCTCATGTAATGGCTGGCTTTGGTAAACTGCATTCATTAAGGGGAAGGGGGCAGGGACAGGAAATCTAAATTGTCCATTTTCGTTCAATTCTAACTGCATGCATTTGAAGGCTGTATTGTTCCTTCTTTTGAAAGCAGCCACATGAATTCTATAAGCCCTCATAACAACAAGAGCTAGGAAGTGTTTTTGTAAAGCAGCTATACACAATCCACCACAAGCCATGGAAATGAATGATTATTTTGACAGCTGGGGCAGCAATGCTGAGACACTTAAAACTACTTTCCCCATCATGAGGTACAGCCTTCCCCACGTTACATAAAAATCTCTTGGGGAAAAGGTGCAATGCAATCACATTTTCATCATTGTGTTTTCTCCATAGTTGTTTTTCAAGTATGTTCTTCTCACAGGCCTTGATACTTGGCCTAACCAATTTTGCCAAAGTATCTGATGTGCCAAACTGATACACCACCAGTCTAATCATCACTTAAACACATTCCAATTCACTGGTTTTGGAAAATTCCAGAACTCCAGCTTAGACAAACCTAAACCAATAGAAACCCAAAAGTTAGCAATTGTTGATAAATCTCCTGGTTAATTTTTAATTTAATGCCCATGAATATATGTTAAAAACAAGAGCTGTTAGGAAATAACCTCTAATCCAGAGATTATTTCCTAAAGCTCTTGTTTTTAACCTATATTTTCCCTCAGCCAGACAAGTTTTGCAGTTAAAACCATCTGTGGCATGCACTTATGTCTTGGGAAAACTGAGACTCTGCAGGGATATTGTATAAGGCAGTTCAGTAACAGTGCGCGTGCATTGCGTCGTTACAGTCGTGACCGACTCTTCGTGACCCCATATCCATGGAGTTTTCTTGGCAGGAATACTGGAGTGGTTTGCCAGTTCCTACTCCAGGCGCCTACAGCACCTGGTATTCCCTGGTGGTCTCCCATCCAAGTACTAACCAGGGCCAACCCTGCTTAGCTTCCAAAATCAGGTGAGATCGGATGTGCTTAGGGCATCTAGGCAGCTGCTGTAACAGTACTCAGTATGAAAACCTCTGAAGTTCACTGTCTGGTTTATGTTAAACTTATTCAGTTTTGAAGGGTCTAACCTTTCTCCAAATTTCACATACATAAGAGAAAGAAAGAAAGAAAGAAAGAAAGAAAGAAAGAAAGAAAGAAAGAAAGAAAGAAAGAAAGAAAGAAAGAACTATTGTTACTTTGCTTTTCCATTGAAAGGGATGGTGATAGGAATATGGGAAGAAATATGAGTCCAAACAATCTTGGCTTGAATTAGGATATAATCTGGGGCACTGAATTCTCCCAGGAGGCAAACTGAACTCATGCACATCTGCAGTTATAGCTGTAGATCTGATTATTATTCAAGAGAGGTCAAAGAAGCCAGATAGCAAAATGCTGAGGCCATTCTTAAAAAGTCACAATGGTTATAAAACTTAGAATCCTACATTTAGTTAGTACGTTAATCTGTACAGGAGGATGCACTAGGTTGTAGAATAATGCACTGTGCATACAGATCATGCTATCATACCACTGTGCCTCAACCTGCCCTCCAAGAATTTCCTGTGAACACGTTTGGAAACATTGTTAACTTTATGACTATTTGAAGCAGAGCTCATGGATAGTTTTCAGCTAGATTATGAAGTCCTAATAAATTATCACTATTGCTAGAAATGTGAGCTTTTACCTTGAAAATGACCCCTTCTCATTAGTTGCGGCTCTCTTGACACTTGCATTTACAAACAGCACTTGGCATGTTTAATCATTTTAATGAGTTGACCTTTGTTTCACTTCATTTCAGGTGCCCAAAACATTATCAGGTATCTTCTGAGAAGCCCATTAACAGCCATCAGCAGTGGCACTGGGTGGAATGTTAGGACTTCATAATAAATGGGGGTTGTCCCTCCAGCACTCCATTCTTTCTGAAAGTTGCCATCCTCACTGTAGCTTTGGGATCAAACATGGATTTTCTGAATAACAATATAGAATTGCTGGATAGCTCAGAGATTTAGGTATCTGGCCAGAGGTTGAAGGTTTGATCCCCCTCTGTCCTTCCTCAACAGGCCAGGACTCAATGATCCATTGAGTCTCTTCTAGCTCTGCAGTTCAAAGCTTGTTATTATTATTTAATTATTCTGTTGTGAACCATTGTGATGTGGAGGCCTCCTTGAGATGTAACACAGGAAAGGTTTTCTTCTCTGTTTCTCCAGATTGTGGGATGCCTTTCCTTCATGCTCAGCACACAAAGAGACATATTTTCAAGCTGGCCTTTCAAAATGTTTTTATGCTTACTGATTATTGTGACAATTCTAACAAGCATATTGTTAATTTGTTTTTAGCAGTATTAGTCACTTTGAGAGCTTTATTCTTTTAGGAAAAAGGCAAATAAATATGTAAATAAACAAACGTATTTTAGTGAAGTAAAAAGGGGAGAGCCGTGCAGCCATTACAAAATACAAATGCAAGACTAGGCCGTACGTAGGTGATATCTTTATAGGCCACTAACAAAATAATAATAATAATAATAATAAAATCATTGCAAGCTTTTGAGGGCAATACCTCTTTTTCAAAGCATGTACCAAAATTCCAAACATGGCAAAATATGTGGTTTGCCAGGAAATTATTAAATAATGATTAAATAAATTGCTATCCCAAAAAGCTGTTGCAAAGCAAATTGCTATCACATAAGGGTGCCACAAAGCAAGCTGTTGTTTCAAATAGTAGCTAATGACTACTTTTATTTTGGACCAGAATAAATTTTAAATTGTATTTTTAAATTGTATTTAAAATTGTATTTATGATATATCATGCAATAAGGCTTGATTCATGTGTTGTCTATTGAAATGCATATTTGATCGTTCTTATTTGTATGATTTTATCTTTTGGGTTTTGGTCATTGACCGTAAATAAAATTTATTATTTATAATAGCAGCCTCTATTGATTTTGGGGGTGCTCTTATCTAATAATTTTGCTATCCATCCCCCCCCAACCAATCCCCTGTGGATATGGGGATACTACTACATTTTATTTTTTCTCCTTTTTTCAAATCATGGAGACTCCCAGGGAAGAAGAGAGGGGGGAGGATCCTTGAAAAGAGTAATAAACACAAGTTTGTATTCCCCTCTCTCCCTTCCTTTTCCTTTCGCCTGACCCAAAATTATTGGCTGTGAGAACACAAGATTTTGACTGAATCAAAAACTTGGCAGCAGAAATGGCAAGGAATGTTTTTATTAATGCAAATGAACAAAATATTTTATTTTGTTTTCTTGTGTTCTTCCTGTTTCTCCACTTAATGCATGAGTACTGGATTTAATACAAGAAGCCCATGGGTTACCATTCCATTCCACTAATGTTCCCCCATCACCCAGGAAATGTTCAAATACTCATTTGCTGGTTTGTTTACAAATTTGCCCAAAGTCAGAATAAGTCATGGACATGAATAAAATTTGAGGAAGAAATGGCTTCTATATTTTAAAAGAAACATTATCTACTAGAGGGACATTGCTTGGAGTGGAAACTGTTGCTTCATGCCCTCGTGCCTGACTAACATGATCAGAACTTACCATATTCGTTCAAAATGATTCATTTCTGTTTATTTCCAAATTATGCAAACACAGAGCAGAGGTTGGATAGAGATTCATTATGCCTGGGTAAATAAGAATTCTGCTTTCAAATGCTGCCATGCACTTATCTCCATGACAGATAACAAAAAACGGGCTGAATAGGCTGTCAATAAGACAGGGAATTATATGGTTGGAGGCCTACTGTGTCTTATACATATCCAGACATGAATTTTTTAAAATGTTTCCCTATTCATATAATTTGCATTTCAGTAATGAGTTGGAATTGGTTATGCAAGGTAAACACATATATTGTATTTCTTAAGTACAATACCTAATAGTAGATAAATACTGTGTTTCCTCCCCTCTACCCATCTCCACTGCTGATGACATATTTGGGAGGTTTGTCTGGCTCTCTGGAGTGGGAGGGGGTGGGTAGGTATACTGCAGGAGTAGGTGTGCTTGGTCGGTGCAATGAGGTGCAGCGACCTATGTAGGATTCTGGTCTTGCATGAGTGTTGAGATCCAACTGAGTGTGGAACATATATGCTAATATAATCACTCTTGAGTCACACAATTTATAGTTACTCTGAATGGAGTTAAAAGAAAAAGAGAGGGAGGGGAAATCCTACTTTAAAGAAATTGTTTTTCAATCTTGCTTTAAGAGTTTTCTTATTATTCCTGTGGAATTACTGTTCCTTGTTGAATCCACTTGGTTAGGCCTCCTGAGTTGTGAAAAACCCCATGCAGGCATACACTCCTCTCTACACTGCTTATGTTTTAAACATCGCCTTGATAAGAGTCTTCCTGGTAGTAGTTCTTAGTTGTATGTGTCCATTGTCTTACCAAGCCATTATTTTCTTTGCTCCCATTCTGTCAACCCGCATAGGTATAAACTAGTTAAACATGTAACAGTTCTGATTAAATGTCTGCTAAGACTGTATCAGTTCATCAGCTAAAAGGCTCTCTTTGTCCTGCTTATGTTGACATTCAAGATCAATAGCCCAGTCATTGATTTACCATGAACTTCACAGATACTTGTGGTTCTTGGAGATTCAGGGAACTTTTCTTTGACACCCACCCCAGATATGATGAGTGGTTCTTTCAGTGTGCATTGCAAAATGGTGAGCTATTGCTTCTAAAGTGTATGTCCTAAGAAAAAGCATGCACCTAGAAGAGATCTTCCAGGTGCTTCCATAAATCTAGATCACATTGTGTTTCCACAACAAAATTGGAAAAGAATCCCAGTTCAGTCCAACCAAGACCTAAATCTATTGCTCTACTGTTTTGAAGAATTCTAGCTGATGCCCATAAGTCTCACTAGCATGACAGGCTGATGGTCGCAGAACCCTGGAGATCACCAAGTAAACCATTTCTTCCAACAAGATGAACTGAAACCTTCTTCCCCTGCTGTTCTAGTTCACATTTGTCAAGTTCTCCCTGCCTCCTTGCTTGAAAATGCTTCATCTTAGAAGACTAACCCTCCTGTGTCCACATCTTTTGTGTCGGTGTTTCTTTCCTGGAACCTTCATTATACTGTCACATAGGAGGCTCTCAAAACAGCTGATAATATTTTTGAGGATCCTGGAGCATTGGATTCAGCTGTTATGTGCTTCTGACCATCAAGCCTCATGATTAAAATCAAAACCTTGGTCTCCTTCCCAAGCTAATGGGAGAGAACAGAAGCTTTGACAACACTGAGTTGACCCTGACAACACTGAGTAGAACATCAGAGGATATGAAAACAGCATATTCTTCCCACTGGAATTCATACCAAAGAAAATTCAGAACTAAAAATAATGTTGTAATGAGGAATTTGCTGTGTGAAAAAGATACAGGCACAGTATAAAAGGATCTAAATTTTTGATACAGTCTGAAATAAAGACATTACTCCTAATGAATGATAGGTGCAAACATACAAAAATCATCAGCATATATTTTCAAAAGATTCTAAACTTCTGATCTTGAAAATATTTCTGTAAAGGATGTATGTGACTGTAACACAGCTGGTTACCAAACCCCAAATCTGGAAGAAACCCAGAATAGTGATTTATTAGCAAGACCATCTGTCTTCATTTCCCAGGAAGCTGCTCAGAATATCATTTAATTAAAAACAAGAAAGTTTACAACACTCTCTTTTCAGGCAACATCCGGCCACACAATCTATAAAAGAGAATTCTAGGATACTCATGCCCATGGAAGCCATGTTTTTGGATCTAAAGATCTTACCTCCTCAGCTGTCATCCAAGCCACCTCAACACAACTACATGGGTGCTGATGATGGTTGCTCACTATTAAAATAAGCATGCTTAGTACATGCTCTTTACTAGCAACTTCTTTTTGTTAGTCCAGATATTATTGGCCAAATGTTAATTTTAGAAACCTATCTGGAAGTCATTGTGGTATACAAGGTCCTCCTTTTTATCACAACAGCCCTCTGAAGTAGGTTGGTTAGAACAGTGGTTCTCAACCTGTGGGTCCCCAGATGTTCCTGGACTGCAACTCCCAGAAATCCTGGCCAGCTCAGCTAGTGATGAGGACTTCTGGGAGTTCCAGTCCAGGAACATCTGGGGACCCACAGGTTGAGAACCACTGGGTTAGACCAAAACCACTGACTGAGGAGGCTTGAGTTCTGCACTACCAGATCCTGATTCATGATCTTGCTATGATTTAAAACTCTAGTTAGATAGACCAAACTGAGCTTATCTCTCAGGGTAGAAAACTAATGAAGCACCAGCTTTCCACCCAGATGGAAATGAAATGTTATCCCTCCAAAGATGTACTGTTTAATATAGTTTCCATGTCTCTGCCATCAACTTGAGAATGAACCCAATGCTCATATTCTGAGGCCAATCACCAAACAAAAGCTATGTACATTGCAAAATACTGTGATAAAATAAACAAATGTCCTTATAACTCATGTAGGGAGCCCTGCTTCTGATTCCAAAACTGAAATCTCATCTCTTTTGGTCAGAACACAGAAGCCTGTATTGTAATATGACAGGTTTCATCGATCATTACTTTCCAGCAGCCAGGCTGCTGTTACCATAGTGGTTGCCCCAAGCATTATTAATGCATTGCCTCATCCTTGCAACAGGCCTGCAAAGATATAGGGAAATGTTCTCTGGTTTCCTCTAGCAGCTAATTCCCATGTTGCATCTCTGAAAGATTTATAGAACACAGAAGACAAAACCTAAGACTACTTACTGCTGCTTAGAACTAACAAATAAACAGCACCAAACCTGAAAACATTCTAAATTGCTGCTTGCCCCAAAAGTAATTAATTGCAGACATGTATGTCAACTTGACAGCATATAGTTATATCTTCTTGAGTACATTACATCTGACCAGTGATTTCTAAACTTTACTTTCTGCCCTAAGATGACTAAATATAATCATTTGTACAGAATGCTAGTCAGACGCACTGCAGTTCACTGAGGTTTTTGTTTATTTGCATCCTCCTCCATCCCTTCCATTCCTTCCTTCACATTACTAATAAGTGAGTATACACATTTGTGAAATAGTTTTTAAAAAGCACTCTAAGAAGATTCATTTTGTGTGGTGTTGCACCAGTGACCAAGATTTCAGGTGCATACCAGTAGGATGCCACACACAGTATTAATGCAATTATATGTACAATTAGTTTTTTTCTTGTTTTATGATTGCACTGGTAAAGAATTTTAATTACAAGTGAAGGAGCTGAATGCTGTGGCCATCTACACTCATTTCATTTATTCACTTCTGAAATATAAAAGGCTGTGAAGTATCCTCAGAGAAATCAGAAATTTCAGACTTACTCAGATTGACTTGGATTGGATTCCAAACTGAGTCAAATCAACCCAGTTTGGATCCAGAGCACATAAACTGGTCTCAAAGTGATGCTGGCTAATTGTGTTTCTAGAGTGGCAATGAGTGCCTAGAGTGGTACCAGTGCTAGATGGTGTGATAACTAACTAACTAACTAACTAACTAACTAACTAACTAACTAATAATACCCTGGCCACCCATCTGGCCACAAATAGTATGTTATAAGGAAGATGCCACAGTGGAGTTGAAGCAAAGGAAGAGTGGCAGAGATGAACTGTGAAAGCTCTGACTTCCAGTACTGGACAAGAATCTTGCTATCATTCTTCAATCAGAGTACATTCAGAGAGGCAAAGTGTTTTATCACTGAACCGAGTGTATTCAATTGACTCACACAGGTTTGTGCTCTTTTGCCAGGTTTTGCTGGTTGCAGCTCATCTGAAATGGCCAGGCTACCTCCCTCTGTCAACGGCTGCTTCTTGGTCACCTTCTGCCCGCTGCTTCTCAGTGAAGTACTCAGTGTGACCATTACACTTAGCCTATAGAATCACTTTTCAGTAGTACAACTGTACTTGAACTCTGGACCTTACAGATACTCTTAGGACCTGCAGTGCTGTGCTTCCAATAGTTAATTGTTTAGTTAGCTAGTTTCATTTCATTTCATTTCATTTCATACTGCCTTTCTACTTGTGAACGGACTCAAAGCAATTCACACAGTTAAAGCACATAGGAATGTAAAACTGAATATACTGAACCATTAAACAGCAATTCAACATAGTACATCAAAACATTAATCGAAAAGCAATTTTAATATCCAAAAACATTAAAAAGACATTAAAATGATATGAAGGCATCAATCACAGGGCATGTAACTTGTGTTAATATCATATATTAAAGGCTTGTCTGAAAACAAAGGGTTCAGTCAAAGGACAGGAGAGAAAGGGCCAGCTTAGCCTGACAAGGGAGGGCATTCCTTAACCTGGGAGCAGCCAAAAGTAGGAACACCTCATCTGAGACCTCTATCAAACAAATATTTAAGGGAGATATGTCAGAGAAGAGTGTCAATATCAAATGTATAACACTTGAACAAGAACCTCAGAGCACCATAAAACTCTGTAACACCCCTTGCTACTTTGAGTCTGTGTTACTCTGTGACATAGATGTTGATCACTGAATGGGTTAATTCTAGTGTAAACCAGATAACTGTGACCAAGTCAGAGTAATTAAATAAATGAATGAATTTGGGTATCGAGATGTACATAATTCATTTCCTCCTGCCTGGCCCACCAGAAATGTAGCTTCCAAATTTTGTCCATCTCTCTTCAGAGGATGTAAACAAACCACTCATGATGAAGAAAACAGAGAAAAATGATTCCAGATGACATCATATTTTCTATGTCTACAAGCTGTATTCATCCACAAAGCTTCTATGAAGAAAATACCAAAAATAATTGAACTTTCAGAGAAGTCCAAAATATGTGATCTCTAAATATCATTCTTACAACCATGAGGAAACATTGTAGGTACAAATACATGAAGACTGAAGTCAAGTTGTAAAAAAACACATAAGTCAGACAAATCTGGAAGTTGAGTTATGGCAACTGGACTTCTTTTTATTGGGAGACTGAAATGTTTTGCTGCTCATGCAAACAGCTTTGTCAGTCTCAGTCTCTAAGGAAGCTGTTTGGATGAGCAGCGAAACATTTCAATCTCTCAAGAAAAAGAAGTCCAGCTGCCATGATTCAGCTTCCAGATAAACTCAACTGGATGAATGAGAATCTTCACAAACATAAGACAGACAAATATATTTCAATTATAATCTTTTAGATATGAAAGTTATAGATAAGAACTTTAATTAGATTCCAAACCAAAAATATAAGAGCACATAGCCTTAAAAAGCACCATCTGTAAAAAAGTAAAACTCTATAAAATATATATTTTAACTTTCAGTATATATAGAAACATGTGATTAGAGATGGTGCTCCCCATTCAAAATGCCGTCTTGAAGCTATAGAGTGAAACCTATGATTTCTGTATGTTGCTTCTTTGCTGCTTTTGTCTCCAATTGCTCTGGTTCATTTTTTTTTTTTTGTTTTCTTCTACTGGTTTTTAGCTCGGCGGGCTCCTGGAGGGCTGACTGAGGTGGCCAGAGCCACATGGGTGACGGACTGGCAGACTCTTTGAATATATGTCAAAGCTATTATGAGTCAAAATATAATGCAATTTCCAAATCTGTTTGTTCTACTTTTTATGTATAGAAAAAGGGGGCTTCTTATAATTCAAGATGGCAGGGTTTTCCATTGGGGCAGACTCCTGCTCTGCCTTTGACCCATGTAAGAAGACTGACATTGTGAAATGAAGAAATGCAATTATCCATAAAGCTTCCACTGGCATATCAGTGACTCTTGGGAATGTCAACTAACTTAGATGCAGGCACATTTATGCCATCTTGCCCAAGGCAAATCCCAAAAGTCTCTGTGGTCAAAACCTGGCCAATGGCAAAGAATGCCATTCTGGTGGTGATTTTTATGCCATGTCTTTAAATGAGTCTGTTGTAAAAAATAAAATAAAATAAAATAAAATAAAATAAAATTCTTCAGGTTTTTTTTTAAATTGAGTAATGAAATCCCAAAAATGCTATCCCCTCTTACAAGCATTTAAAATATTAATTTTTTAATGTTTCTAAAGTTTAAGTGCTTTGTAGCCAAGTTTAGGTGTTCTTTCTCTGAAAAAAAATCACAATGATAATTTTGGGATCCCCCGCACTGAAAACAAATGGATGCGCCCTCAAAGCCTGGTACCAGCAGTCATAATTCAGCAAAGTTCCAAGAAGAAGTCCCATTAATTTCAACAAATAAAACACCCTTCTGGCCTGGTAGGTGCCCTGGAACAGTTTTCGCCTTACTTTTAGGGCACATATAATGCGGGTTTTATGCACTTTCTTAACTTTTTTTCTGTGCTGATTTATTGTGCGATCTTCTATGCTGTCCTTGCCCCCTTAATCACCCAAAATTGTTTGTTAGATACCCAGTCAGAAAGCCTGTTATGCTAGGGTAATTCCTTTTCTGTTTCCGTAGGTCTAACAGATACGAGTAATAGAAACCTAGGGTTAAATTCTACCGCTGTATTAGTCAAATATCTCAAAATGTGATATATTCCAGGTGCTCCCCCATTCAACTGCCAGTCTTGAAGCTATAGAGTGAAACCTATGATTTCTGTATGTTGCTTCTATGCTGCTGGGTCTCCAGCTGCTCTGGTCACATTGTTTGTTTGTTTGTTTTACTTCTCCTGGCTTTTTAGCTCGACTTGGCACCGCTCCACTGGCTCTGCTGACTGAGCTGGCTCCGAGTCACATGGGTAGGGCTTGCATAGCCCTACTGAATATATGTCAAAGCTATTATGAGTCAAAATATAATATTATTTCCAAATCTGTTTGTTCTACTTTTTATGTATAGAAAAAAGGGGGCTTCTTATAATTCAAGATGGCAGGGTTTTCCACTTAAGGCAGACTCCTGCTCTGCTTTGTTATAATGTAAGAAGACTGGCACATTGGTGAAATGAAGAAATGCAATTATCCATAAAGCGATTCCACTGAGCATATCAGTGACTCTTGCAAGAATGTCAACTAACTAAGATGCAGGAATCACACAGATGCCATCTTGCCCAAGGCAAACAGTAAAAGACTGCTTCAAAACAAAAATTATGAGCAAAGAATGCCATTCTGGTGGTGATTTTTATGCCATGTCTTTATATGAGTCTGTGTGAGCAGAAATATTAGAGAATTATTTACTGTATCTACATTTCTTCAGGTTTTGTTTTAAATTGAGTAATGAAATCTAAAAAATTGAATCCCCTCTTACATAGCATGTTGACTTGATTATTTGTATTTAATTTTTTTCTAAAGTTTAAGTGCCAAGTAGTAGCCAAGTTTAGGTGTTCTCTCTCTGAACAAAAATCACAATGATAATACAAAGGATACTTATCACAGAAAACTAAAAGGAAGAGAGGGAAATCAAATTCATATACTAGAGTCATAATTCAGCAAAGTTCCATACATATAAGTCCCATTAATTTCAACAAAAAATAGGGCTATACTTAGCTCTCCTGCTGAGATCAGTGGAACATAAGAGGGCTTAGCATTACCTGGCACATATAATGCAGGGGGTTATGCACTTTCTTATATTTAATTCTAAGCTGATTTATTCCTTTCTTCTATGCTGTCCTTGCCCCCTTACCGCCCTTTTCCTTTGGATAGATACCCAGTCAGAAAGCCTGTTATGCTAGGGCAATCCTTTTCTGCACGAAGGTCTGCACCTTGTGCTAATAGATCCTAGGGTTAAATTCTAATTACTGTATTAGTCAAATATCCCAGTCAAAATAGACCTATTGATCCAATCAGACATATGCAAGTGTACCAACGCTCCATTGATTCTAGTTGGGATTAATAGTTAGTTTTAGCCCCAACACTTCCTGGTATCACTGGTCCAGTCTCAACGGGGACTCAGATTTTATTTTTGTCTACAGCACTGGTAACTGTGGTCCATACAATGTCATATAAGCCTCAAAAACATCATCTCATGTGACAATGCAGACGTGTGTGGTATATGCACACACTCAGGTACCAAAACATAAATGCATATGGTTTGGTTGTCAGGTTTTTTTCCCAAGTAAATGCATTGAATACACGATGTTCCAACAAGGGAAATAACTTTCTCATTGTGGAGTCAAACTGGGAAATGCTGTCCTCAAAACAATAAAAATTGTTCCAGTAACTACTCCAGAACACAGAGAGAACTCCTAGTTCCCTGAGCTCCTTGCCCTCTGAAGATGCTGACCACAGAGTCTGGTGAAACGCCAGGAAGGAAAACTTCCAGAACATGGCCAAACAGCCCAAAAAACTCTCAACAGTTCCAGGAACTGTTTCAACATTGTCTGAAATTGATTTTGTTTGCCTAGCCCTAGACATTTCAAACTCAGCTAATTCTGCCTGTTTTACTGTATCCACTTTCTTTCTTTCTTTCTTTCTTCTTTCTTTCTTTCTTTCTTTCTTTCTTTCTTTCTTTCTTTCTTTCTTTCTTTCTTTCTTTCTTTCTTTCTTTGGATGCTAATGAGTGTTTGATGTTCATATTATGATATTTTTACAATCTTCTCATCTCCAGAAGGGCAAAGGTAATTTTTAAAATGATTTTATGAATAACATAAATATATGAGTAAAGCTTTCTAATAAGCCTGAGAATAAAATAATCCAAATCAAATATAAGATGAAAGGCAAAGTAATGCATTATCTTATCAGAATCATTATCTTCTCAGATAACCAGCCAATTTTTTTTTAGCTCCAGGCAAGGCCGGTGCTAGGTTTTTTTTCCGCCCTAGGTGAGGGGAGGGGGTGGGGAGGTTGGCGGTTGGGCAGGGCAGGGGGCACAGGCAGGGGGTGGGGCAGCAGGGGCGGGGTGGTGGTGGGGCGGCGGATGGCAGGGGGCAGTGATGGGCGCGGGGGCGGTGGGTGGATGGCGGCTGGCGGGCGGTGGGGGGACAGACGGCAGTGGCCAGCAGCGGGGGTGGGGGGGGCAGGCTGGCCAGTGCCCTCTCTCCATTTTGGCACCCTAGGCAACTGCCTAGTTCACCTTAATGGACGCGCCGGTCCTGGCTCCAGGTAGCCTGTTTCTTCCCATATCTGAGCAACTGATCAGATTTTAATTAGTTGTGTAAAATATGTAATACTGTCATAATTTCATTATAATCTTTACTGCAGCTCCCTTGTTTTTTGGGGGGGGGCATATTATTGTTTTCATTATATTATTTTCAGGGTCACGTCACTTTGGAAATCAACTCCTTTATAAAATAAAATTTTGCATACGGATGGAATTAAAAACTACAGGCCCATGCCAGCAAAATTAATCACAACCAAATCCAAGTAGTTGGAATCCAATTAGTTTATTTCCTACAAAAAAACTACTTCCATTACCAGCGTTGGGAGGAATTGTTCCTGCCCCCCTGTAGCCCCCACCCATGTGTCCCCAAATCTACCACGAGGGCTGGAAAACATCCCAAAACCAGTTTTGGGGCAGTGTAAAGGGTTCACAGGAAGAAGCACCACTATCCTCATATTTAGGTCTCAGCAAGGCTGTGGACTGGAGGTTGGCCAGTGCTTTTGCTGGGAATGCTAAACACATGCTACTTAATCCTGACCTAGAGAAATAAATAGAACACAGAAATGTCTGCTCTTAGTGGACCACAGACAATATATTTTATATGTAAGTTTCACCTTTGAAATATGTGATGCTCTGAAATATTTGGCATGCAAACAATACCTATGCAGTTGTTAATGGAAGTCAAATTAGCAACATACATCTGATAAGGTCACACCAGCTCGCAACTTTCTCAGTGAAATGATCTTGCCGATGTCTGCCATGAAAAGCTATCGTTGTAATTAATTTCTTTTCAGTTAGTAATAATAGCAGGGCATTGGAGATTCAAGGCTTTAAATAAAGGGGGATGAGAAAATAAATGAGGGGGTGGGAATGGAAAAGGATCCACATTCTGTTCTGAGCTTTGGTCCTTGTATTCTTCTATAGCAATATTGCTCACTCACAGTCTCTAATCACAGTTGATTTATTATGAGGGCCAAGTTGCATCACTGGCAGGCATGGGTAATGTTCCACTATTGCTTGCAATAATATATGCAGTTTTACTTGTTACCCTTGCCCTTTATCTTCCCCTTTCTGCACCATAAGCTGTTCAAATTTCAATTTATCTGGCAAGCAATAATTTTTCAGATGAGGTACAGTGCTTCCAAAGGAATCATTTGCTGTGCAATTCCTTGTCCAGACAGCACTGTGACCACTTGCTTTGTTTTCTATCACAGGAAAAAACCCTGAAAGAGTGAAATCTAGCATAATCTCTCACCAGTTATCAGGGCAAGGCCAAATTCTCCCACAGCCTCAGATGGAAAGCTCAGTCAGTACCACTCCTACACACCACTCCCATCACCACCACCCCCAAGCCCACTCTTTGCCATCATAGAGGGGGAGTCACAGCACTGAGGCACCTCCATTTCCCACTCCCCATTGTACATGTGGATGGATGGAGAGAGAGAGAGAGAGAGAGAGAGAGAGAGAGAGAGAGAGAGAGAGAGAGAGAGAGAGAGGGTGACAAGGACCATGGTGGTGTTGTGGTGGACAGAAGGAAAAAAGGAAGTGGTTGCTGCATAGGCCATTGTCCACCTAATGAGCCTATTCAAGCCATTGTCCAATTTATGAGCCTATTCAGACCAGAGTGATGTGAAATGAAGGTGAACTATAAAATGGAGGACTCACAACTAACTTTCCTCAGACTGATGAAGCTGCTTGGATGAGCAGCGAAATGTTTCGATCTCACAAGAAAAGAAGGCCAGTTGCCATGACTCAACTTCCAGATAAACTCACCTGGATGACTGATACTCTTCACAGACATATTGCTGCATAGTGGATTTTTGCTCTCTATCTATGAGGATGGTTTAGTCCAGGTCATATTTGATGAGTGAAGACATGATTCCAAATGAGTGCCTACAGAAATCACCTGCATTCCAAGTGATTTTTCAGGTCAGGCCTCCCATCATCTCTTTGATTGGAGGACCCCATCATTTGAAGCATTCCTGCAAACAGATGGTTCAGTGGTCAGGATCTAATGAAGTCCTTCATTTTGATGACACGTCTTCTCTCAAAACTGATGGCAGCTAAAAGCAGCTCTCAAGAGCAGAAGTGAGGTGCAAGCAGTGAGGGAACAGTCGATTTCCCATGCCCTCCACTGCAACTGCCTTACTATGCCTACTGGCTGACTCTGGTAGATTTGGACAGTGAAATATATTTACAGCATACAACAAGCAAAGTTTTTTCTAGATAATGTGTTAGAGGTTCCCCCTCATTTGTTTGTAGCTTGATTTTCAGCTGCAGAACTATTTTTATTATGCAGTGCTGTTTCCCTACTATAATCCTTGTTCATCTTTGCATGATGATATGCAAGAGTTCTAACTGCCACATAGTTATAATTGATAAGAGGTTTCCAAATTACTTCCCTGACAGAAACTAGTGGTTGAGATTCTGCCATTTCTCCCCCTTTTTTGCATCCTTCTAATTACAGCTTTTATTCACTTATTCTTCAGCTGTGCTTCTCAGTTCCACCATTTCTAAAAGCCTAGGTTTTTACTCACATGGGCAATTGAGAACAAAAACTATGGTGAAAATTATGGTTTTCTAATCTCTTGAACATTTAGCAGATGTCCAGGGTCTATTCTTGTGAGAAAGATTTCTGGATAACACTTGAAAAAGGAAGCTTAAATGACAACTTGTTTTTTTGTGAGTGGATGTAATTTCCTGAGGGTACCAACTGTCTGAGTGATTTTGGTGAGTTCAACGTACTTTGTGACTTCCTTTGATTTATTTATTTATTTGATGGCTTAAAAAACTTACCTTATGTTGTGAAGTAATGGTAGATGTTCTTTTTGAAATAGTGATATCTCTGTTTTAAAAAATAAGGAAACAACACAAAGAGATGGTGAACAAAAATGTTCCTTGCGTTGAAAGGAAAAACTTGTGGTTGGAACATGGACCTTTAATGAAAAAATTCAGGCCACAGGCTGAAAATATGGGAACACTGATGCACCCTTCTTGTGCTTCAGTGTCCATCTCAAGTAAACACATTAGCATAATCTCAGAACATATAGATTTGTTTATTTGTTTGTTGCATAGTCCGTCCATTTAATGGCAAGCCACTACTCTGGTTGGTTTACAAAAATCAAACAGAATCCCACAATGTAAACCCAAAATTAAATATAGCAGTGATAGAAAGAGTACCAAACAAGCACACACACTGGACAGCTAAATAAAAAAGAATTGACACAAGACAGGTTGGGAAATCTCTCACATGGTGCTACTGAAAGAAGCATTCAGGTATTTTTGAAGAGCACCATTTTGACCTTCTTCCTGAAGGACAGAAAGGAAGGAGATTGGTGTACATCAGTGGTTCTCAGCCTGTGGGTCTCCAGATGTTCCTGGACTGCAACTCCCAGAAGCCTCTACCATTTGCTGTGCTGGAAGGTGTTTCTGGGAGTTGCAGTTCAGGAACATCTGGGGACCCACAGGTTGAGAACCACTGGTGTGAATCAATAGACAGTGAGTTCCACAGTGTTGCATCCATCAACAAGGATGCCTGGTTCTTGGAAATGGTCCTTTTCCAATTCTCGCTTGGGCTAATCGCTTGAAACAATGAAACCTGAGATGATCTGGGTGGAAGAGCTTAAGGAAAGGCACTCCAGCACTGCCTGTATAGCACACAGTGGTGGAGAGGACTGAAATAAAACACATTTTTATAATGTCAGTGGCTCCAAACAGCACATTTGCAGTCCAGTCCAGTTCATCCATGTTTGGAGAAGGAACTGTCATTGGTTGCTATCCTGTTACTGAAATGTGGAGTAGAATAGGCATTCTGTAAGTGTTCTCCACCCCCATAGGGAGATACCTCTTTATGTGACTTTACTTCCATAGTTGTAAGACTTGGTCATACATCTACTTACATAAGCAGCAAGCCTACAGGGGAAGGAAGAGTCCATAAGCCATTTCCCTTCCAGATTGCTGACTGGGACTAGAAAATACGATCATATATCCCCAGCGCTGGCTGCCCTGCTGGCTTCCAGTTCGGTTCTGCATCGATTTCAACGTTTTAACTATGACATACAAAGCCCTAAATGGTTTAGGACCTCACTGCTTGTCAGAGCGCCTTCCCCCATTGAAAACTGTCCATAATAACCAATCATCCCAGGCTAGGCATTTGAGGCAATTAACACCATGAGAGGCCTGAAAGGAAAAAACTAGAAATAGGGCCTTTTCTGCCATTGCCCCTCACCTGTGGAATAACCTTCCACCAGATATCTGCCTGGTAGAGATGGGCATGAAAAGAACATTTTTTTTGTTTCCGTTATTTGTTATTCGTTCTGTTACGTAACAAAACGACTAACAAAAATAGTGATGAAAATGGAACGAAATGAACAGAACCACGAAAATTGTGTTCGTTACGTTTCGTTTTCGTTACTGGTGACGTGCAATGAAATGAGCTGATTTAAATGTTAAAAAACACCCTGGACATCCATAAAAACACAGTGATAATTATTTATACTGTCTGATAATACCTACCGGGGGGATGTCCTTAAAACATGCATTTATGTCTTTTCTCAGATCCCTATATTTTTTTCCTTTAAGGGGAGTTAGGGGACATTGACCCAAAATGGCTCCCAGATGCCTAATATTGAGTTCTTGGGTATTAAGACACCCTGGACATCTGTAAAAATGCAGCGATAATGTGATAATTATTTGAAATTATTACCTACCAGGGGTTGGGGTCCTTAAAATGTTTGTTTTTGTCTTCTCCCATCGCAATGTATTTTTCTTTTCCCTTTAAGGATGACAAAATGGATATCGCCACTCCAGTCACAACATGGAGGCAAGCCATGTGATGGGATCATGTAAATTCTTGGACTACTTCAACCAATAGCATGCCCAGGTTGCAGACTGGGCAGGTCTGGCAGCCACAGAGGGCATAAAAAGCTCTGGCAGCCCCCGTCCTCCTTGCAGTCTCCGGTGGGAGTTAGGGTGGGATTGCTGTCTCTGCGACTCTAGCTTCAGTCCTGCAGCCTCCCTGTGTGCGTGTGTGCGTAACTCTCAGTGAGTACCCTCCCCTGCCCCACAGTGCAGTCACTCTGCGGCTGCCTTGCACCCTGGACAACGCCAGCTGCTGCTTTTGCAGCCTCCCTGCGAACCTAGTCTATACTGTGTCTCTGCCAGCATCATTTTTTTAGTGTTTTCCCTCTGGTCTGGGGCATTGGGGATGCCCACACATGGAAATGCTTTTAAAAATCGCACAAAAAGCGGGTAGAAACAAAAAAATGAAAAAACAAAAAACAAAAACAAAAATTTTCCAAAAAATTTACGAAAAACAGAAATGAAATGGACCTCTCAACAACAGACAAACGAAATGCCATTTTTTAAATTCGTGCCCATCTCTACTGCCTGGCCCCATCTTTGGCTGCCTTTAAAAATCTATCAAAAACTTGGCTATTTAAGCCAACATTCCCTCAAATATTATGCAATTGCAGTGTTCACCCATTAAATCATGATTTTAACTGATTAGCCTGCCAATAAAAATATTTTTATTATTTTATGTCACTTTAATGTTAATTTTAGTTTAGCCTGCCAATAATAATATTTTTATTATTTTATGTCACTTTAATGTTAATTTTAGTTTTATTTCTATTTTATTATGTTACTGTATTTTATGTTTTTATTGTATGAATTATTTGAATGTATTAATTGTTGTAAACTGCCCAGAGTGACCTGGGCTGCCAGATGGGTGGTATAAAAATCTAATAAATAAATAAATAAATAAATAAATAAATAAATAAATAAATAAATAAATAAATAAATAAAAATTCTGTATGAAGATAGCCATTGTGACCAGCCCATCCAGAGGCTTTTGATTGTCAAAGGACTGCTTAAATCTTTTTTAAAGTCTCCATTTGCAATAGGAGTGAGAGCAGGGAGAAGTCAAACTTACCCATACTTGGTAAGGAGTTCCAGGGTATGGGCATGGCCACCAAGAAGGCCTTCTCTTAAAGTCCCACCAGATGGGCCCCTGAAGGTAAGAGGACTGTGAAATGGGAATTCCTTGCAGATCTGAAGGCTTGAGCAAGTCTGTATGGGAGAATACGGTTTTAGGTGACCTGGTCCCATGTCTTATAGGACTTATAGGTTGTAATGATCATTTTAATTATGCCCAGAAATGGACAGGTACCAGTGAAGCTATTGGAAGGAGGAATGAATATGTTCCATATAACTGACTTGAGGCAACAATCTGGCTGCACTGTTTTGAATTAGCAGACACTTCCAAACATTCTTCAAAGGCAAGCTGCATGTATTGTACATTGTTGTGGTCCAGCACTAAGCCTTGGTGTTTGTTAAAAGCCATTAACCACACTGACACTCTTGTTCTTATGGGAAAGATGTGTAGGCCACAGCTTTATTGGTACAGTTGACAAACTGAAGTACTCTGGCCAGACATTGGGTCGGATCCAATACCCATCGGGGAACCCGCCTGTCCCCCAATGTGCATGGTGGCAGCACCCTTTGTTCTCAGCTTTCGGAACCCCCTGTGGGCGCAGAATCCTTCGGGATTTCCTTCCCCCAAGCTGAGCAGAGAGGCCGTCGGTTGTCCAACCCGAGCCAAGACACTTACAGCTCCCTCCTGGGTCTGCCGTTGCCACCTGTTGATTTTATGCCGCGCAGGCTCCTTCCTGCCGCCACCTCAGCCTGGATCCGGTCCCAATGCCTCCAAACCGCCAAAGCTGTGACAAAAAGACAACAGAAACTATTTAAATTGATTCAACCAACATAGCGATGAACCGACTTCATGCCCAGTGGTGCGGATGGGTGGGGGAACTCTGCTACCGCCGAAGCCAAAATGGTGGCGTTCCGCGAGCCATGGCCCGCTTTAAAGGGCTGGCACCAGCTGGGCATTTGCACCTGCACTGGCCGGCCAGTACCCGGATGCCCGCGGCTGCAAAGCACACCGGGCGCCTGAGACTGGCACAGACACCTGGTGTGGACTTGCTGGGCGCAATGTGGGCAACCTAGCGTGCCATTTTGTGGCTCCTTGGGGTCCGGCTGAGCTGCGGACCACAACGCTGGACCCGGTAAGTCGGGTCTGAATATTTTCTGTAGCCTTAAACCTTTCTACAAAACTGAATTCATTTCCCACATCACCTGCATATTTCAGGAGTAAGACTTCAGAAGTGAATATAGTTTGATAAGCAAGCTATCTATATTGCCATCAGAACATGTTTAGACTCAAATGTTATTTTTTAAGTGCACTGGAAATATTTTACAAGGAAAACAATTACTCACCTATATCTGCATTTCAATAAAGGGCAAGAAGCCTGACAATGTTATTACATTTAAATAAAGTACTTCTAACTACCATGAAGTCAGAGGGCATTTAATGTTCTCTCTGCAAGTAATAACACATCATGGAAATAGACAGTCCTAAGGATCTGAAGTAAAGATTACATCTTCAGTTGATTTTTTTCTCTGTCTTCAGCCTTATTTTTAGTCATTTCTCAGCACACATAGGTTTACTCAACTCTCTTTTAGAGATTAGTTAATAGTTTAGTATTTCAGACTATAATGAAGTGTGTGCCATCAAGTTCCTTTTGACGTATGGCCATCCTTTCTGGGATTTTATAGATATTAAATACTTAGAAGTAGTTTGCCATCCATGTCTTGTGGGCCTGCTATGGGGCTGTGTAGCTCATCCAAAACTACAGAGGTTGGCTTTCCTTCCAGTAGACATAGTGGGGAATCAAACTCCCAAACTCTGGCCCCACAGTCAAGTACCCCACTCACCAAGCTATCCAGTCAGGTTTCATCTGTGTTTATATGTATCAATAGGGAGGCTCGCAAATGGGGATGAGATCCTTAAGATACCTTGGGCTTGAGCCATTTAGAGCTTTGTAGTTTAGAATTGTGCCCAGAAACAAATTGGCAGCCAGTGTAAAGCAGTAACGTGTGTGTGTGTGTGTGTGTGTGTGTGTGTGTGTGTGTGTGTGTGTGTGTGTGTGTGTGTGTGTGTGTGTGTGTGTGTGTGTGTGTGTGTGTTTTTAGTTATATGGTCACTGTAACCAGCCCCTTTTTCCAGACACTTTCCGTAGTCATTCCCACATAGAACACATTACAGTAATCTAGCCAGGAATATAACTAAAGCATGTCTCACTTTGTCCAGTTCAAGACTGCTGTATGAATGGGCACAGTGGGCACAGTAGTTTTAATTGTGCAAGTGCACTCCAGGCCACCACCAAAAACTGGGCATCCAGGCTCAAAGAAAAATCCAGGCGCACTCTTTAAGCTGTGCAGCAGTGTTTTCAGAGGGTGTACAACATGTTATCCTAGCTACATGTCCTAAAGATGACCAGTCTCATGGTCTATAAGCAATGTCAGCAGCCTAGAGTGCTAGTCAGAGATGGGACCTTCCAGATCAATGTTTATTTAATGCTATCATATATTGACATTATTGAGTTAGACCATATGAAAACAGCATTAATGGGACTTTTCCCTTCTCATCACAACCAGCTCTACCAATAGAAAAGCACTTTATCTGCAATCTGTTATCCAAAGATTGGAAGTATGTCAACATAGATCACCTAAACAACCTTGATATGAGTGGTCCTGCACCATTCCTTTTAGTGGCCCTGGAAGGAAAGACTACCAGAATTTATACCTGCTGAACCATTTACTTCAGGAAGTCTCAAACCAGTAATGCAACGGAAAGCAATGATGTCCCTTGTCCAGAACTCAAGAGCTGTCATTTGTTTCCAAACCTGTGCTGCCTGGGAAAAGCCACACAGAAAATTATCATACATTTTCCAGCAGGAGGATATAATTTATCAGTATGCATGAACCTCATTAGTTTTCAAAAGCAGCTTGATATGTACAATAAGCTTTCCATCAGTAATTCATCACTTCATAGGAGACATAGAGAGAAGGGGCAGTAATTCACCATTCACTGTCCCCCATTTGATCCCTTTATAATGTATATTATTTCCATTGGTCAGCTTCTTTGAGTTTTTCTGTTATAGCAACAACAGCAACATCATAGGAGTGCATGATTTGAGAAACTGTTACATAGACAAAATCCTAGGTGCCTCATGGATTGTAATATTGACAAGCAACATTCAAACATGTAAACTAAATTAGGATGTCTTTGGTTTAAAGCAGAGGAATTTATACGCACAACCCAAGATAAAGTTATTTGCACTAACAGAAATCAAATATGAAGCCAGGTATAAGTGATATATGTAGGGCCTGTCAGGAGTCTTAACAAATAGTTCACCATATCATAACCAGATGTCCTAAACTAGCATCAATAGATTATACATGCAGGCATAACCAAGTTACAAAGGTCATTTTTCAGCACCTAGCTAAATCTTTTAGACTACTCACATATTTTCTCCTTATTATAAATTCCAGCCAGCACTGCTCTACAATACTGGGGGCAAGCAAGTTATGGATAAAACAGTCCATTTTAATAAGGTAGATATTATAGTTAGAGATGGGCACGACTTAGCGGTATTCCCGTTTCCGTTTCCGTTACTCGGTTCCGTTACTCTACGGAAACGGTAACGGGAATTACTCTGCCAGACTTTGAGCTCGAACTCACGAACGAACAATTTTGGTCTGATTTGTTGTGCTCGTTCCTTGCATCGCGCGATCGCGCGATGCCACGCGGCACAGAAAAAAGGTTTTTAAAAGTTAAAAAAACCCGGTTCCCGGCTGAAAAGGGCACCTACCAGAGGGGTTGTTTCTGGAGGTCCCCGGCCTCCCCCCCATCCCCTGTCCTGGGCTGCTCTGGTGGGACTCGCTGCAGGCTCGCAGCCAGCAAAAAGCCCAGTCTCACCGCCAGCCGCCGCAATTAAAGCGCAAGCAAGCGGCATGGACGGCACAGGAGAAAACTTTTAAACTCTCACCCCACCCATTCCAGGGCCAAAAAAGCAGGCAGAAAAATGCCTGCTTGACTAAGGGCGCAGGGCACCTACCGGAGGGGTGGTTTCTGGAGGGGGGGTCCCACCTCCCCCCCGTCCTGGGCAGCCGGACTCGCCATGCCATGCGGTGCGGGCAGGGGATCCAAAATGGGGCGGCGAACGCAATATTGTTTTTGAAATCGTGGTCCAAAAACACACAAGCACACACAAGCACAACAGAAACACGCGAAAATTTATAAACTGCCAGATTTTTCACAGTAGCAGTGGGTTTTTTCTTGCAACAAAATGTCTCTCCTCTCCTCCTCTGTCCTCCATTGATTTTATTTTATTTTATTTTTTTTACACCTGCGCAATGATGGGCTGGCCGAGTGGCCAGCCATGTGGGAGTGGACGACCATGCAAATTTTTGGAGCCATCCCACCAATCGCATGGCCACTTGGCCATGGAGACTTCTGGGATGTGCCAAAAAGCCCCCTAAAACCTGCCCTAGCCCCGTAACCCTAACCCTAATCCTTGACTCCAGTCCTTACCCATACGTCACAGACTGTCTTCTTAGTGGGTCAGAGAGGCACCCAGAGGTGCAACCCACTAGCCCACCCTAACCTTACCCGTCACTAGCCTAACCCTAGCCCTTGCACTAACCCACCTTAACCCTAAGCCAGATGTACTTGCATTGCACTACACGCAAGTACAATTCCCTTCTTTGTGAGACATGGTGGTGCGAGAGCCTTAGGCATCACCCTATGGCTCTGGGTTCACTGCCATCACTAGTCTCACTGTCTGCAACTGGTATGCATATCCATATGGCTATGCATGCATTTTGCAGCAGCAGGTGAGGATGGGAGTCCCCCATGTTGAGGGGTCTCTGGGAGCCTGCTTCCCCTTCCTAGTGGGTGAGGATAGGAGGCACCCACGGGTGCCTCCAGGAGCCCGCTTTCCCTTTATAGCGGGCCAGAGGAGGCACCCACCCCACAGAGGTGCCTCCAGGAGCCCGCTACCCCCCCAAAAAACCCAGTACTAATGAAAACAAAAAAACAAAAAAAGAACCGACTAATTTTTGCGAATTTTCACAAAAAACGGAAACGACCTGAAACGGAACCGGCCCGACTAACGACAAATCGAAAAAAAATTTTTCAAGTCATGCCCA
This sequence comes from Phrynocephalus forsythii, assembly GCA_029282475.1. Classification (NCBI taxonomy): domain Eukaryota; kingdom Metazoa; phylum Chordata; class Lepidosauria; order Squamata; family Agamidae; genus Phrynocephalus; species Phrynocephalus forsythii. Next base: position 49,209,051 of record JAPFRF010000006.1, on the reverse strand, counting down.
TCTCTAATTATAGTTCTAGAGCCTCATGTTCCACTACTGTTGTACTGTAGGAAAAACTGTGCTCCAGACCCAGGGCTTAATTCCAGGTAGCCAAATCATGGCTGACTCAGCCTTCCACCCTTCTGAGGTTGAAAAATAAGTACACAGCCCACTGGTGTATGTGGATGTGTGGGCAAGTGGGTGTGGGCGTGGGTGTTCATGTGCACAATGTTGTAGCCTGCATAATTAACTTTAATCCACTCAAAGAATGCTTTAATATCTTTCCAGGTGAAGATGTAATTTAATTGATTTTCTATTATTGTAGTGGTATTGTTCTCCTTTTTATTCTCCCTCCCTCCCCCTCTATCTATCTATCTATCTATCTATCTATCTATCTATCTATCTATCTATCTATCTATCTATCTATCTATCTATCTATGGCTCCTTGAATTGTTTTGCATCAATTGGAAATGCTGAGATACCATGAATGAGCCACCCCAACTACGTACCAAGAAAGAGGCAAATGGACCTTCAACTGGACCGCAACACTGAGTAATCTCTTTCCTTTTATTTGATCCAATTAGCTATACTCAGTGGACTTTTCCAAATTTTATTCCAATCTTCAAATGAAATACATGGGCCTTCTACACCAACCCCCCTCCCATCGCTGACAAATCAGGGACTTTTGGTCTCAGCAAGTCACATTGGGGAGAGGTGAGAATGTGTGTACGTGAGATCTGTGACATGTCTTTGGAATGACTGGGACAATAAAGGCATCCTCTCCCTCCCTCCCCACACTTCAGAGGCAGCCCAGAGAGCATCAAAGCTCCAAGCCTTAAGTAAACTGCCTGGCTTTTTTCCATCTTGCCATGGACTCAACACCTAAGAAATAATTCCTGGCAAATCCATCTTTTGCCATGTTGTTACTTATTGGTACTGCTCTTGAGGAAGGGGCCTTGCCCTCGAAATATTAGCAATGCTTTGTTATTTTTATAGTAGCCTAAAGGTATCACCTGATCCACTTTTGTATTTATCTATCTATATCTATCTATCTATAATCTGTGGCTTAAAGAGCCATAATTATTGAAGCAAGAATAAAGTACTAAAAATCCAAGATTAATTGGTAGAAGCCATACAAAAAGTTCAGCTAGTTTCACACACTGAAGGGTGTTCCTCAAAAAAGTAGCTGGAAGAATGCTTTTGAAACTTTTTTCAGATGACCGGCAGTAAATGTTTTCTGAAATGAAATGGAAAACCAACATACAAAAAAACAAAGCAAAAGTCACGCCAAAGCCCTCACAGGTGTCTCAAGCACTTTTTTGGAGAGCGGCCTGTGCTTATCTCCCTCTGCCATGTCTCCACCCAGAGAGTCATGAAATTGATTTCATATAACAAGAAAACCTCTACAGATGCCTGCAAGAGCAGACAGATTTCCAGGCACTTGGCATTTGGAAAGAGAAACATTTGGGTCCAGATATAATTACAATATATTATAAGCTTTCATTTTTCTAATCTTTTGTGGACTGTGAAGTTGTGGGAGAAGCTTTCATAGTCAGCCAAGAGCAACGGAGATTTGTGATTAAATTTTTAGACTGGATTTGTGATTTGCTAAAATAAAAGCTTTGCTTATATTATTAAAAACTAATTCCATTGTATTTTAGAGCAATAAGGGTTGATTAAAAACGAAGAGGACTTATTAAAGTAATTTCAGTGAGAGATGGTAATGAAACAGGCGCACATTATTGTGTGTGTGTGTTGGATCATTACAGTCATGACCAACTCTTCGTCACTCCATGTCCATGAAGTCTTCTTGGCAAGAATACTGGAGTGGTTTGCCAGTTCCTACTCCAGGTGGTGTTCCCTGGTGGTCTCCCATCCAAGTACTAACGAGGCCCGATCCTGTTTAGCTTCCGAAATCAGTTGAGATCGGATGCGCTGAGGGCATCTAGGCAGCTCATATTTGTAGAATAAATCATTATTGTAGAACTTTACAATTGCCATGTTAGATAAGAAAAAGCAGTCTGTTGATATCTTGGCTGGAGAACATGACTGTTTCTGGAAGTTGATCCATTGCCCTCTCTGTGTTTCTTCAGATGCTGCTCTACTTTGGTGGTTACTTCACATCCTTTCTCGTCCTGGTATGTAGTTCACTCCATGTTGAAATCGGTCATGGTCACGTGGTCTCCAACCGGTTCTGTCCCTGCTTCTGTGTACTCATGGGCATGATGAATGCAACTGTCAGGACTGTATCCGCACATCCTCCTACCGGTTTGAGCTGTGTTTTTCCGCGTGCTCATTCTCCTTTGTCCGTAACCTCCCCGCACCCTATAACAGATGTTTCAATTCTTCGAAAACTAGCCATCAGACACTCGTGGTGCGATCAATGCCTATTTTTTAGACAAATTTATTCATTGCAATGAAACCTCCATAGGACATGTTCGTGATAGGGCCTTTTCCTCGTTCTGCCACTAGATGGGTTCTTGTGTCATTGATCTCGTATTGGGAGGAAAGTAACTGCACGGCCTCTCAAACTGGTACGAGAAGTGGGGCGAAAAGATTCCCAAGGCCAGGGAGGGGAATCTCTCAACCCACTTGGAGCGCAGTTCAGGGGGTGTGGTCGGGACAAACTCGTCATGACCCTCAATGGACGTGCGGTTACGTTTCTTCAAACCATTCCACAGAGGGTCCGGGAACAGGGACAAGATGGACGTGCATTAGCAGCCATAGTTTTGTGCAAATTATCAAGTATGCCATATTATAACTTTTAAAAGGTTCTTTCTGTTGGATATTTATTTGCAACCTTGCAAGCTGGGGTATTTTTTGGCAGGGGGGGTCTAGGAGGGGCTTTTCTGGGCTGGGTTGATTCTAGCATGAACCAATAGTTCCTTCCAGCTGCTGAATTTGAAAAAAGCCCTGCTTCTCTCCTTAGAGTCCTCCATCACTAACCACCTTCAGTCTATTGGAGCCAGTTGTTTATTTTCTGTTCATCAGTTCAGTTGGTTGCTAAATATCTATGGACAAAGAAAACATAATAAACAGGTCTATAATTTCAAACAACAGTGAGTAAATAAATGTTTTTATATCTTCTTCTAGAACCACAAAATCATAGAAAAGTGAAGTTGGAAGAGGGCTACAAGGCCATCAAATGCACCACTCTACCTCCCGCTCCATTTGTTGTTGTTCAGTCGTTCAGGACCCCATGGACCAGAGGCCATTCAAATCCAGTTTTGTCAAATTCATTTTGGTTGCATCGATGACACTGTCCCATCTCATTCTCTGCCTTTTGCCTTCGATTTTTCCCAGCATCAACTTTTCCAGGAGTCAAATCAAAGGATATCTGTCCTTCCAGTGAACATTCGGTTGATTTCTTTCAAATGGATTTTGATCTCTTTGCAGTCCAGGGACTCTCAAGACTCTCCTCCAGCACCACAGCTCAAAAGCATCAATTCTGCGGCGATCAGCCTTCTTTATAGTCCAGCTCTCACTTCCATACATCACTACTGGAAAAACCATAGCTTTAACCATCCTGACCTTAGTTGGCAAACTGATGTCTCTGCTCTTTGGTATGCTATCTAGGTTTGCCATTGCTTTCCTCCCAAGAAGCTCATTGTTGTGTGATTAAACTCTGTCATTGCCTCCATTTCTTCCCCTTCTATTTGGATGATGGGACCAGTGGCCATGATCTTAGATGTTGAGCTTCAGCCCATTTTTTTCACTCTCCTCTTTCACCCTCATTAAGAGGTTCTTTAATTCTTCCTCACTCTCTGCTATTAGAGTAGTATCATCTGCGTATCTGAGGTTGTTGATATTTCGTCCGGCAATCTTAATTCCGCTCCATGCAGAAATACAAATCAAAGGATATCTGCCAGGTGATTATCCAAATTTTGAATGCCTCCTCTATTGCTGCATTCAATACCTCTTGAGCTAATTGGTTCCATTGCTGTACTTGTCTAACAGTTAAGAAGCTTCTCCTGATATTCAGCTGAACGCTGAGTTCCCTTAGCTTGAACTCATTGTTGTGTTTCCTGCACTCTGGGATGACCGAGAACAGATCTTGACCCTCCTCTGTATGACAGCCCTTCAAATATTTGAAAAGTGCAATCATATCACCTCTCAGTCTTTTCTCTAGGCTAAACATGCCCAGTCCTACAAATGTCTCAGAGTGAGTTAATGAAACCTTAAGGGCCAGTTAGTGAGAAAGGAGTGGAATTTGTAGTTATTCTTCTTTATGGAACTATGTACTTCTACTGCATAGCAAAAGGGGTTTGACCAGAAATTTTAAAACTTGCAATAGTTTCTAAGCTGCTTAGTAAAGGGTGTGTGCTCAGCTTCATCAGAAATGCATCCCTAAAATGATATTTTAAAATATTGCTCTCTCTGATATAAGGTTTCACTCCATACAGCCTAACTGTAGAAATACAGTGGTGCCCCAACTTAAGAGCACCTTGAGTTAAGAGCAATTTGACTTAAGAGCAGAAAACTGTTTGCATTTTAACTGCCGCCTTAAAAAATTTAGATGTGGTCTGCTCGACTAACCATTTTTTCCCATTTTTTACTTTTTGGCTTATTTTTTCAATTTTTTAGATAGGTACCTTGACATAAGAGTAGTTCAACTTAACAGCATGCATTCAGAACAGATTAAATTCGTAAGCTGAGGTACCACTGTAAAATTAAACATATCTTTTTATAAAATAGCAAGCAGAATTCTTCAGTTTCTGTAGCTAGAGAACAAATATGAATGTACATGTCCCTCTGCCAGTGGTGGCAGGAATTCTGGGACCATGCTGCAGGAAATGTTATATCTGTAGGATCTAATTGGAATTGGAAGCCAAGATGAGCCCCGGAAAAGGGAGAGGAAGCAGGGTAAAAGAGCAGGGGAGGTGTAGATGCAGCTGCCAGAACCTCCACATTTCATGAAAGGGAGAGGGCATCTGGTCTCTGTAGGGTGTTTTCTCCCTTCCCTTTCCATGGATTCCTGCCTCCTCTCTCCCCAAATGCAGCTAAGTCATAATCTGCTGTGGGTGAAGGTGTATGAATGGAGACTGAGGACGGAAAGTGTGCATGTGTGTAAGTCTCATGGAGGATCCCATGCTTCTGAATTTGTGAATATACTATTGCTGAATGATTTAAGTAATTTTTAAAATATTTGACAATTTTCATCAATCATGCTGCTCATCTACTTAGCTGATGTAGATTTATCTTCATATGATGTGACTTTATCTTCATTTGTCTTACCTCAAATTTATCTTAATTCCACTAAGCATCAGACCTACCCAAGTTTAACTTTCTCCCCATACATTATTTTCCTTCTAAGACCTAATCATTTGTTTTCAGACATCCTTCAGTATTCCATGATCTTCACTCTAATGTCCCATTCCTCTTTTGGAAAAGAAAGGGCATGTGTATGGATAGACAGAGACACAGATACCTAGACAGAGACACAGACTGCAATTGAAATATCTGAAATACTGCTATTTAAAACAAAGCTAACAAGAGAATGAATTTAAAAAGCAGAAGATTGTCTAAAGTGCTATCTTCCCCAGGCACATCTAATGACAAAATGTCTATGAGAAAAACAACTGCATAAGAAATTATGCACATCCTCTTCCTAGAGAGCTGGTCACTGTGCAGCTGTTTTAGAAGAAACCTTTAAATCCTGCTATTTGAGGATTTATATGAATCCATCATTGTGCAAGATGCTTTATAAAATCTGCACAAGCCTTTTTAAACAATGGAAATGTGTGGAGGCTATTGTAGTAACTATAGGGTGGAACCTGCTCTCACCTCTCCACCAGAAAGGGAAACGTCATTGGAAGCAGCGCCAGTCTAAGTGGCAGCGGAGGCCAAGGAGGATTTATCCATCAGCCCACTTCCACTAGACAGAGAGCAGCACATTACAGCATTTATACCAAAATTAGTACCCTGAATGATCAGAAATGGCACAATTTATATTAATTGGTTGTTAAAATGCAGTTCTTACACAAGAGCACTTGAGAACAATGATGAAGAAAAGAACATATGACAAAGGAGTTTCAAACCTGTCAAATTTAACTGATATTATTAAAGATGAATGTGAGCAAAAGGATAAGATTTATATTGGTAATAAATAAGTAGGGGAATTTGAAGAACTGAAACCACAGGGAGCCATTTTTGAATAGATCTTTCAATCTCATGAGGAGAAAATATATCTCTGCAGAAACATCAACATCTGAACAGTAGACTGTTGATCACTAAACACTATATATCAATATAAACTTCCTTGCCTGTGCCAAAACATCAGGATATTAATGCAATATACACTGGGATTGTTCTGACATGGCTTGTAGACTCAAATAAAAGCCCCCTTGATTTGTGTTCTGGGTGGAATAGAAATGTAAATTTGGTTCATCTATTTCTAAGCATATTTTGATGATGATGATGATGATGATGATGATGATGATGATGATGATGATGATGATGATGATGATGATGATGATGATATTTCATTAAAATGGAGGGAAGAAATCTGCAAGGAAATGATTGTGCATTGAAACTTATCTTCTCACAAAGAACCACAATTACTGTTTTCTGCATTGCTGTGTTCTTCTAAACCTCTCACACACATCCTGCCTAGACTTTATTAAAGCTTATTCTTAAAAGGAATTGAATGCTGTGAATTACTTTCTCCAACCATATACAGTATATACTCGAATATAAGCCTAGTTTTTCAGCCCTAATTTTGGGCTGAAAAAAAGGGACCTCGGCTTATATTCGGGTCAATTCTTTTAGCCACTGAGGCAAGTTTGGGTCGGTGGCTAAAAGGCATTTTAAACATTGTGTGCCACTTCTCCTGACCTCCCCCCATGTTTAAAATGACTTTTAGCCACCAACTCAAGCACTTGCCTCGGTGGCTAAAAGTCATTTTAAACATCTCTCACACACCCAGCTCACAAAGGAGGAGTTGCCAGGCCCTGCTGCATTTCCCACCCTAGGCTTATACTGGAGTCAATAAATTTTCCCAGTTTTTTGGGTTTAAATTAGGGGCCCCAACTTATACTCGGGTCGACTTATACTCGAGTATATACGGTATATTTCTCTGTGGCCTTAAACCTTGGCTGAGCTCCAAAAATAGAGCAGCTAGTTACACAGTGTATTCAAGGAAGCTTTTGGTTTCCATTTCTCGAAAAACAATTTTTCCTTTTCTTCCCATGCCATATACATTTGGATTTTTGTGGGCCTCTAAAAGCGGTTTCTGAACATGGGTATGTATGTAAAAGCAATATATTTGGGGGTTTGTTGTGGGATTGGAAGGGGGAAATTCCATAGGAAAGACCGTATTTAATTTAGGTATAACCTACCATTATTAATTTTTTGCATGTTGTTCATTCATAGAGTCACCTACAGAAAGAAATAGCATGTTAATTTTACAGTGGCTGCTGAAATAAACAGAATGTCTTATTCTTCTAATCCATTCATACAATTATATGAGAACTTGCTACCAGGGTGAGGGAATTTCATTTCTTGAGAAATGGCAATTCGATCCAATGAATATGTAATCTGGTAAAAGGATTAATGCATTCCTCTAGGTTAGTCCAATAAACATATTTTTATTGATACAGTCTCAATAATCATGCAAGTAATAGAAGTAAGTTGAACTGAAGTTCACAAAAAGTAACTTGTCTGTGGGATCCGAGGACATCTTGTTCTGTCTAGCACAAATGCCTATTAAACTGTCTGCACTAGCCCCATTGGGGGGTAGTATCTGAAAAGGTGCCCCTGCAGATACAAAATGATACATCACCTCTTCTAACCAAAGGGAGCATCAGTAAACAATGCTATCCCCCTCCCCCCGAATACTACTCAATGCACTATGTGTCTTTTGATCATGTAATAGAAAGGAACCAAGATTTAGGGGGAAAGGCCATATTAGCAAATTGTGACACTGAATTCCAGCTTCTCCCGGTTCACCCAGAAGACTCCTCACTATTGGGGATCAAAGTTTCAAGGCAAATATTATATTGACAAAGCCATGCCCATATCATGGGAGCAGAGTCACATTTGGGAACTAGGAAGAAGGAAGCCCATTACACTTCACATACACACAGCCATACTGCATCAATTGGGAGAAATAAACTGCTGGTCACATTATGAGGCAGCCCTATTTAAGTTTGTCTTGATCCTGGCCTTTTATGGAGTATTCCAAGTGGGAGAACTGGTGGCCCACTCCCACAAATAGACAGAGGGATGGGCCTTGAAATGGCAAGACACTTCCTTCCACTATGGTGTCTATCCCACAACCACTAAAATCCGCTTCATATTTCAAGATAATTGTGCCCCCATGAGCAGCCAGCTTTTTTTAAAAATGTGACTACGCCCCCTTTAGCAAGTTTTCCAAGTACCAGCCCCAGAGGTGGGAATAATTTGCCTCAGTTCAGATGCAGCTTTTTATCTGAAGCAAATGTCAGTGGGGACTCTAAAATCCGCTTACGCTTTGAGTAGTCTGGTTCTGCAGCAGCAGGAGCAGCAGAAGGAGCAGCAGCAGCAGCAAAGGAACAAGGAGGCTGTGTGTGAGTGTGGGCACACGCACGCACGCACGCACACACACACACACACACACACACACACACACACACAGAGGAGCCAAGGGAAGACACACAGAGAGAAGGGGGTGAGGGGAGAGCTTGACATCCCGTCAGCTACCATCAGAATTAGCTCATTGTTCAATATAACCTGCATAGGCAAACAAAACCTGAGAAACTTTTCAGTGTGGTAAAAACCAGGGAAGATTGTGAAGAGCTCCAGAAGGATCTCTCCAAACTGGGGGAATGGGCTGCAAAATGGCAAATGCTTTTTAATGTAGGAAAATGTAAAGTAATGCATATTGAGGCAAAAAATCCAAACTTTATCTATCAACTCATGGGCTCTGAGTTATCCATGACAGATCAGGAAAGAGAACTTGTTGTGCTGGTGGACAGCTCAATGAAGGTGTCTACCCAGTATGTGGCAGCAGTGAAGAATACCAATTCCATGCTGTGTGTTGTGCCGTTACAGTCGTGACCGACTCTTCATGACCCCATGTCCATGGAGTTATCTTTGCAGGAATACTGGAGTGGCTTGCCAGTTTCTACTCCAGGCGCCTGGAGTATTCCCTGGTGGTCTCCCATCCAAGTACTAACCAGGCCCGACCCTGCTTAGCTTCTGAAATCAGGCGAGATCGGATGTGCTTAGGACATTTGGCATCTAGGCTGCTATTCCATGCTAGGGATTATTTTTTAAAAAAGGACTGAAAATAAAACAGCTGCTGTTTTATTACTGAAACAGTAATTTTAAAAGTGCTGACCAGCAGGACTGGTCAGCTATTAAAAAAAGAAGAAACAAAATGAAGAACGAAATTATTTTTTAAAAAAAACGCATTTCAAATGAAATGAATTAAAACAAAACGAAACCAAAAACAAAATGAAACACCATTTGGCATTTCGTGCCAATCACTATTCATGATTGGTTCTGTAATAATCAGCTCCTCCTTGCTGACACTGGATAGACTTGAAAGAGGCTGCTTGCCACAGGGGTTATGATATTTTTGAATGTTTCTTCATAGGAAGCTGGTCCATCTGTTCCAGTCCAGTTCTACTAATTGGAAGCAACTCTTCCAAGGTTTCAGGTAGGAGTTTCAGGCCTCAGAGATGCCAAGGACTGAACCAGGGACCTTCCCCATGTGAAGCATACTGTTTCTATAACATTGAGCTATACATCCTACCTTATGCATGTGAACTGGCTGTGGTGTTGTGTGTGTTTGCCTTCTCTACTGTAGTTTTCTTTATTAACCTGTAAGTTCCCCAGCTGCCCATACATCCTAATTGTAAAATGCTCTGGAATTACTTCATAGTGCTTTTTCTTGGGCTTCACTGATGTGCAGGAAACTCGAGAGACTGCAGGTAGAATGGTTTTTGAATGAAAGAGAAAACAGCTATGTAACTCCTTAGCCATTTCACACAAAAGGTAAGCACAACTCAAAAACTACAATGACCCAACCCACCCATGTGAATCTCTCCCAATTTTCTCCTTCCTGATCTTTTTTCAAAACAACATATTTTCAGTCAGATCGAATGTGAAATATGGAAGAAAAGTCCAACACAATATGATGACAACCTATAATGAAAACTTCTGGGAGGTGTGACATCAACCATTGTTAAACGTTAGCTCAATGACTTTAATTCTAATGTGGCTCAGCAGTAAATGTCTTTCCTGATGCCTTGTGCAATATGAAGAAAGCAGCCTAAGGCTTTATACTTACCACCAGTGCTTCTGTAGTGCCATACAGTCCTGTGATTTAGTGAGAAAAGAGACTGTTGAGACTATTGTGAAATACTGCCAATCACAGCAAATTGTTTCTATTTAATAACCATTGCCACTGAGATGGAAAAATCCATCAAAGTCAATCTAACTAGAACTGCATCTTGGCAGGAAAAAGTCAAGAAGGGATTTAAGCTGTGAAGCCTATTATATTTTGTGATTTCTGTAAATACTAGAAACACTAGAATGGACTTCTTCCGAACAAAGTAGACTATCTTTTAACACTTGAAGGAGGATGTTCAGCTGTTGTAGAGAACAACCAAGGAAGAAAAATATCTAGAAGAGGGATATTCATTCATTCATTCATTCATTCAAAAAATTTTTGCCCCATTAAAAGGGACAATATTTTGCCCTTAAAAGGATCTAGGGCAGATTCCATCATTAAAAGGACAATATTTATGTACACAAACTTTTTAAAAAAAAACTGAAACAAGTATGATATTAAAATGGTAAATAAAATAAATACTAAAGCACATTTAAAAGCAACAGAGCACAAGAGTCCATTCTGAAAAAATCCTCTAAGGGTAGCAGTCATTAAGGCAACACCTGTCTGTAGAGAAAGGAGTTTGCCTGCTTGTGGAAGAACAGCAAAGGAGGAACCCCCAATCTGATTCCATCTGGCCCATGCACAGCTATTTATAATAATAATCATCATATGTCATCAATAGAGATGGGCATGAAATGAACTTTTGGTTCATTTCATTATTTGTTATTCATTTTGTTATGTAATGAAACAAATAACAAACCTCCCCCTCTAAGAAAAATGAAACAAAACCAAATGGAAATTTCCATTTTGTTTTGGTTCATTTTTCATTCTAACAGTTTCTCCTACCTGGAGTGGTCCTCCTGGACTGGTCCAATCCTCCTGGCTGCCAGTGGCAGGAGAAAAAAACAACAAAGCCGACGGACCTGCGCTACAGCTGGTAGGCGGGTCATGCGGTCCGCAGTAAAATAAAATAAAATAAAATAAAATAACAAAAAAATAAAAAATAAAAATAAAAAAAAATCTGGTGGGTGGGCCCCGGTGCCAGCCCGCAAGCCCTGGACCTGATTCGCAGGTCGCCAAACTTTTGCCGGCCTCCAAAACTTAAAAAAAAAAAAAAACACAATCCAGCACCGGACCTGACTCACGGGCTGGCAAAACTATTTTTTTAAAAAGCCAACCAGCCCACACTATAGCTGTAGCGTGGTGCTCCAAAATAAAGAAAAATATATAAAAAATAAAAGCAGCACCAACCCGGCCCCAGGGCCCATGTGGTAGGCACTTGTAAAAAACAGGCCCTGTCCCCAAGCCAGCGCCTCTCAGCTGAGAGGTGATGTCCCCATGCCAACGCCTCAAAAAGCCCCTGCTGCAGGGGCCAGGATTACCTGCCACTGCTGCCTGATCAGTTGGACCCGAACCGGTTCGGGGTTGTATGATTTTTTTTTTAAACGTACAAACCCAACCCGAACCGAACCAATGGTGGGCCCAAAACAGACAAACCCAAACCATGGGTTTTCTGTTTCGTGCCCATCTCTAGTCATCAATCCAGTTCTGACTTATGGTGACCCTTTTCAGGATTTTCCAGGTACAGAATTGTAAGAAGTGGTTTACCATTGCTTTTTTCTGGGGCCATCCTGGGCTGTACAGTTTCCCCAAAGCCAAACAAGCTGGTTCTTTTTACAGGAAGCACTGTGGGAAATCAAACTCCCAACCTCTGGCTCCATAGTCCAATAATTAACTACTGAGCTATCTAGCTAGCTGTAAAGTTATTTACATGTTTGCTTATTACAAACCCCACATAGGTAGCTGGTCGTGTGTTGTAGCACTGAACTGTTCTTTTGATCATGGGTAACTCCACAATGGTAACAGAAAAAAGAAGCTGATTTATCATGGAGAACCTTCTGACATTACATACTTTTAGGAGGAAAAATCATATCCTAGATGTTCCTTCAAGGTACAGTAGATACATGCTAGGAAGGAATCAAATTGAGAAATATCTCTTCCCTTAGAGTTGTTGACAGCTCCCTAGGGAGTTCATGAACTGTAGGTAAATTTTCCTTCCTTTCTTCTTTAGGGTCATTTCTGCAACAGTTTCACTGTGAACCTTGCGGGTTTGACATCAATCCTATGGTCCTGCTGAAACATGTTTAGCAACCTCTTCACCACCATTACCACTCAGCCTTTTTTATTTTTAGGATTTACTTTGGAACAGCCTTGGAGCACTGTTTGCCTTTCAAGTAACACCTCTTAATCACAACAAACTGTCATGGGCTGTCAGTCAGCAGCAGAGGAAATGATAATGACTGAGTCTGGGTTAGAAAAATGCCTGGAACATAATTTCAGATTGATGGCATGCCCGACAATTGTGTCCTCCCTAGACTTTGATGAACAGATTTGAGCAGCTTGGAAATTCCATTCCAAAGGCCAGAAATCTGCTGTTGGCTTTAGAAAGAATAATTGCAAAGGTTTTGTTTTGATGCTCCAGTAATTATTAAGCCAATATTGATTTGCTGTTATGGCACTTAATGTATCATTTTGCTTGCAGTGGAAATAACACCTAAGATTTGTATTGGTCAGGTCTAGTTTAGCACAGAGGCCCTAGTCTGATTGCCAGATGTTGAAGACAAGCAGTAAGTGATGGCTGTGTCTGTGAGTTTCACAGAGACATATGGCGCTTCTTTGCTGCAAATGGAATGCTGATCATGTCAGAGTTATATTTCTGCCCTTTAGATAGTTAAGCTTCGTCAAGGCCTGCATCCTGTTACTGAATGCCCACTGCAAAAGTAATAGAAATTTTATAAAGTGATAAGAGTGCAACCAAAATACTTTTGGATTGACATGTGTCAGGTGGCAAGGGTGGACCTGGTGCCTGGATGACCATCATCATAGCTTAGAAGACAGATGCCCTGATCAAGCATGACTTAGCTGATTACTGACACATGCCCTATTCAATCATGACTCACCTGATTATTGCCAGCAGGCAAGTTGAGGAATACGTAGCCTTACTAGAGATGTAATATTCCTAGAGATGAAATTTTGAAGCTTGGGAAAAAGTGCCCCCCCAGGGTTATTTTTCTGGAAAAAAATTGGAAATTTTCAGAAAATTGATATAAGAACATAAGAACATAAGAAGAGCCATGCTGGATCAGGCCAAAGGCCCATCTAGTCCAGCTTCCTGTATCTCACAGCGGCCCCTCCAGATGCGTTTGGGAGCGCATGAGACTAGATATCTGTCTCCTGATACCACTCCCCTGCATCTGGCCCTTGAACTACCCTGGTTTAAAGCCTAGAGATTACATATCTCCATCATGGTTTGTAACCCGTGATGGACTTTTCCTCTAGGAATCTGTCCAATCCCCTTTTGAAGGCATCCAGGCCAGATGCCATCACCACATCCTGTGGCAGGGAGTTCCATAGACTTACAAATATGGGTGAAAAAATATTTTCTTTTGTCAGTTCTTACTCTCCCAGCACTCAATTTGAGTGTATGTCCCCTAGTTCTGGTATTTTGAGAGAGGGAGAAGAGCTTCCCTCTATCCACTTTACTCATACCCTGCATTATTTTGTATGTCTCAATCATATCCCCCTCAAGCGCCTTTTTCCAGACTAAAGAGGCCCAATTGTTTTAGCCTTTCTTCATAAGGGAGGTGCCCCAGCCCAGTAATCATTTTAGTCGCTCTCTTCTGCACCTTTTCCAGTTCCACTATGTCTTTCTTGAGATGCGGTGACCAGAATTGTACACAATACTCCAGGTGGGGCCTTACTATTGTTTTGTATAACGGCATTATAATGTTGGCTGTTTTATTTTCAATCCCCTTTTTGATAATCCCTAGCATGGAATTGGCCTTCTTCACTGCTGCCACACATTGGGGAGACACCTTCATGGAGCTGTCCACCAACACACCAAGATCTCTTTCCTGATCCGTCACGGATAACTCAGAGCCCATGAGTTGATAGATGAAGTTTGGATTTTTTGCCCCAATATGCAATACTTTACATTTGGTTACATTAAAACGCATTTGCCATTTCTCAGCCCACTCCCCCAGTTTGGAGAGATCCTTCTGGAGCTCTTCACAATCTTCTCTGGTTTTTACCACACGGAAAAGTTTTGTGTCATCTGCAAACTTGGCCACCTCACTGTTTATCCCTGTCTCCAGGTCATTTATGAACAGGTTGAAAAGCACCGGTCCCAGGACCGAGCCCTGGGGCACACCGCTTTTCACTTCTCTCCATTGAGAAAATTTCCCATTGACACCTACTCTTTGTTTCCGGGATCTCAACCAGTTCTCAATCCATAAGAGGACCTGCCCTCTTATCCCCTGACTATGCAATTTTCTCATCAGCCTTTGGTGAGGGACTGTGTCAAAAGCCTTTTGAAAATCCAGATAGACTATATCCACCGGTTCACCCAAATCCACATGCCTGTTGACCTTTTCAAAAAATTCTAAAAGGTTTGTCAGACAAGATTTACCCTTACAGAAGCCATGCTGATTTTCTCTCAGCAAGGTTTGTTCTTTTATGTGTTTTAAGATTTTCTCTTGGATGAGGCCTTCCACCATCTTCCCTGGGACAGATGTAAGGCTAACTGCCTGTAGTTTCCTGGGTCCCCCTCCTTCCTTTTTTAAAAATTGGTGTGACATCTGCTATCCTCCAGTCCTCCGGCACTGTGGCCGTTTTAAGAGACAAGTTGCATATAACCGTTAAGAGATCTGCAATTTCATTTCTCAGTTCCCTAATAACCCTTGGGTGGATGCCATCTGGGCCCGGTGACTTGTTAATCCTCAATTTATCAATTAGTCCTAAAACCTCCTCTCTTTTAACCTGTATTTGATTTAATTCTTTAGTCAAGAGGGGCGGCTCAGGCAGCGGAATCCGCCAAGGTCCTCTGTCGTGAAGACAGACGCAAAGAACTGTTCAATTTCTCTGCAATATCCAAGTCCTCCTTAACCTCCCTTTTCCTCCCTCACCATCCAGAGGCCCAATTGGTTCTCTGGCAGGTTTTCTATTTCTAACATATTTAAAGAAGCTTTTATTATTACCCTTTATATTGCTAGCCATTCGTTCCTCAAAAGTCTTTCTTTGCCTCCCTTATCATCTTTTTACATTTCTTTTGCCAGAGTTTGTGTTCTTTTTTATTTTCCTCGTTTGGGAGGATTTCCATTTACAGAAGGACCTCTCCTTGTGCTTTAGAGCCTCTCTAACTCCACTTTAACCATGCCGGTGTCCTCTTGGACTTAAATGAGCTCTTCTTTCTTTGTGGTATGCACTTGTGCTGGGCTTCTATTATTGTTGTTTTAAACAGACTCCATGCACTCTGAAGAGATTGATTCTTCTAACCCTCCCCTTCAGTTTCTCTCTAACTAGTTTCCTCATCTGAGGGAAGTTTGCCCTTCGAAAATCAAGGGTTTTTATGTCTGAAACACTCTTCCTCCGACATGCATGGCAAAGGTTTAGCATGGTCACTGTTCCCCAGAGGCTCAGTGACATTCACATCCCTGAAGGTCCTGAGTATCACACAATATTAGATCTAGAGTTGCCTGTTCTCGGGTGGGCTCCATGACAAGTTGCTTAAGGCACAGTCATTCAGCAAGTCGAGAAACCCAGTTTCTCTTTCTTGCCCAGAGCTCGCATTGGCCCAGTCAATGTGGGGATAATTAAAGTCCCCCATGATTACTATCCTATCCCTCTTAGCCACCTCCATGATTTCTCTCCTCATTTCAAGGTCCCCCTCAAGTTTTTGATCTGGTGGATTACTCCAACTATCACATCACTCTTTGGACCTGGTAGTTTAACCCACAGTGATTCTATGGTGGAGTCAGACCCTCTGTCAATCTCCATTCTGCTGGATTTTACGCTTTCTTTGACATAGATGGCCACTCCTCCTCCAACCCGCCCCTCTCTATCCCTTCTATAGAGTTTATAGCCTGGGATTGCTGTGTCCCACTGGTTCTCCACATTACACCAGGTTTCTGTTATGGCTATTATATCAATGTTATCCCTAGCTGCCAGATGTTCAAGTTCTCCCATCTTTGCTCGGAGGCAATTATATATGTCTTAAAATATTGTATTAATCATGTTAAAATAAAACATTCCACAATCATGTTTTCTTTTTTCAATTTTTCAGAAAAAAACCAAAAGGCTTCAAAAAGAAACACAGAAAAAAAACCATGGTGTTTTTTTTTCTTTTTTTCCCCCCATTTTTTTCCGGGCCTTCTTATCTCTAAGCCTTCCTGCTCTAATGTCACCTTCTCCATGTGATCAGACTGTAGGCTATACTCACATGCCAGAAGCCTAGAAGACAGGGGTTCATACTCACATGTAGACTCTACGCATCTCTGTGTCATTCTTCATGTGAAGTAAGCAACAATTGAGGAGGAAGGATCTGTCCCCTCCACATTTTTGGTGGAGTCTATTGATGTGAATAACATGTAGAGTTAAAACCTATTAGTTGAAGTATTTTTGGCAACCAATGCCAATGTAAGTGTCACTGATGGACATAAAGGCCACCCTTCATCTTACTTAGTCGGTATTTTTGAGCTTTGGGTATCAAAATGAAGAAGAGATATCTTAGCGAAATTTATGGTTTTAGACTACAGCTTCCCCAAAGCACCAGCCAAGCAGCATGGAAGCTGTAGTTCAAAAATAACTTTCACAAGCTCTCATCCAGACATTTGGATAATAGAATTCCAAAAAGGCATTTGCCCTTCTCAAATTTCCATTTGACTCTTGAGTCCTATTTTTAGATGAACATATATATAAATAATGGTAACTTTGAAAGCTTCACAATGAATGGAAAATGCCTAATTACATTTTCACATTAGAATGTGATTATGCAGGTGGGGCATAAAGAGGGGAGGGAAGTCTTTTCTTCATCAGGAATGTAAATTAAATGCCTCAATTGCAATATAATGGAGTCACTAAGATTTCAAGCTGCTTTAAATGCACCTTCGTGAAACTAACTAAACACAAAGTAATATGCTTTTTCTCTCCCTTCTCTTTAAAAATAAAAGTTATAGTTTAAGCATCACACAGTGAGAACAATTTGGGAATGTTTCAATGTGAACTTGCTCTAAATAAGTCAATTGCAAAAAAAAATCTTAATTCTAAGCATTTGCTACTGTTACTCAGTCATAGTCAAATTATACTAGCATGCTTTAAGAGTATTGCCAGGAATATTGCTGTGGGTGTCAAACAGCAATACACTATTTCATGATACACAATGAATAAGAAACTTAAAAGTGTGAGAAGAAAACATGGGTACAGAAAATCCTTGAAGCATTATATCCTGTAAATATCAGAGTGCACTGAGTTTTTAAAACTTCATATTTCCTAGAAATGGATATCTATATCAACTGAAAAGATATACTATATTGTAAAATACACATCAAGACTAAAGTTCAAAACTTCAAAAATCGGACTCACTTTCAAGCACTTTTTAATTATATGCTACACTAATTAGTAAGCCAACAAACCGTGCCAGATCACCATTAAGAATTATGTACAGCTGTCACAGTCCAATGTATGGTGTCTCTGGGCCTGCTCACATAGCCAACCCCCCCCCTTGGATTTTGCCTGTGTTAAAATGATCTTTGAGTTCCAAATTAACACAATGAATTCTTCTGAGGTGTTTCATTTTCTTAAGAAGTGAATTAAAATAATTGGCCACTAGAGGATCATTTACATTAGCATACTTTCTTAATCAATTTAAGCCCATTATGAACATAACATCCAGTTTTAAAAAGAAGCATTTCAATTATTCAGGAGACACACAAGAATGACTAAAAAATGACATGACATGAGTCATGAAAAATGAAAATATGACATATTGCAGGTTTTCTGAGAAATGAAGACAGGTGCTGTCTCAGGATGTTGTAGTTATAAAGCACTCAGAAGTGGTTCCGCAGTCCTTCTGGTGGCATTTTGGGGCCCTGCAGGTTGCCCAATGCTAATCAGATTTTTTTTTCCCACAGTGTACATGTGGTGCACATCTTTGGCCCATGAGATTGTATTTTCCAAATTTTCATCTGTGCAATTGATGGTCCCATTCAGAACCTAAGCTTAGAAAGGAATTTTCTTTAAGTTATTACTCGCAGCAATTACAAAGCCCCTCAAGTCATTCACTGTCAGTAAAAGTAACTGAATGGGGGCAACAAAAATAAAAATTTAGGTATCTCTTTGTATCTCGTATATATTCACATACACATACACACACACACACACAGAGGGGGGGAGAGAGAGAGATGAGGCAAAGAGAAGTGGAAGGAAGAAAAGGGAACATTTAATAAAACTGGGGAAGACTAGAAAAAAGGTGGGAAGTGAGAAGAAGCAAAAGGTGGGAAGTGGAGAGGAAGGCGGGAAACTACATGAAGAGAGGAGGCAGAATCAGGAGTGGTGGATGCACAAATGGAGACAAAATTGTTTGAAGAATGGAAATGGGTGTGAATGAAAAACCTGTGGACCCATAAGTGGGAAAAGTTAATGAGGTGAGGGGACAGAATAACAGTGTAACTCCTGTGCCCCCTCAGGAAACCTTCTCACTAGAGGGAAGAAGAAAGTAGAGAGTGGAGTCAGAAGATAAGAAAGGAGAATGCCAGGAGAGAGAGAGAGAGAGAGAGAGAGAGCAAGAAATATGAAGCATTTGCATGGGGAACCCAGTCTGCTTACAGGAGACATCCCCCCACAAGATGAAAAACATCTTCAGAGAGACCATCACAAGAGAGGGGGTGGAACTATGCAGAGGAAACAAACCCAAAGACTTTCAAGATGAGGTTAAGAACAATTGTATTGAACCTTTCCCTCTCTAATTCGTTGTCTGTTTGAGATTTAAAAACAGAATGTTTAAAACCAGAACTGATGGCAGTTGTATGTGTAGAAAGGGGGACATCTGGGTGGGAAGCAAGCAAGCAACTTCACATATGAATGATACTGGGGGACTTCAATGTTGTACACATCCCATCCGTGGATAGGAAAATACCAAAAGGGAAAAAACTTGGGACCTCAACCTCCATGCTGCCAAAATCCTTTCTTGACATGTCCAACATTTTAGAACTCCAAGACATTTGGAGAAGGAAAAATCCATTAACAAGTGGTTTCACTTTTTATTCAAGACAACATGCCTCCTTCTCCTGTATTGATATGTGCTGGGCCTCATCTGATCTTTTACTAAATACAAGGGACATATAAGTTCTTCCGAGAACAATATCCGATCATAATGCTATCCTGTGGACATTGAAAACTTCGGGCAAGCCCAGACACTGGAAAATTAACTCAGCTCTGTGGACTGACAAAGAATTTATTTTAGAGGCAGCCAAAGACTTGAATTTATACTTTGAACTGAATCTGAACAAGGGCACCCCACTGAAAACGGTGTGGGATGCCTCCAAGCCTTATTTTAGAGGGTTTGTCATCCAATATATGGCAAGACGGAACAAAGAGAGAAAGAAGAAATCCGAATCCATCCTCAACACGATGAAAAAGCTAGAAAAGGACTTAATTCATGATCTGCACAATGAGCAGCTGAATAAAGACCTAGCCTCCTGTAGGCATGATCTTAACAGCAGACATAGCCCATAAGATTAAACTGGCCAAACTGAATTTCGTCAAAAATGCAAACAAACCAGGTAGATGGTTAGCCTATAAGTTAAAAAAGTACAATCTCAAAAACTTATTCTAACACTTAAAGATGCCATCTTCCAATATCTAGAACAAGCCAACTTTCCAAAACTTACTGAAGAACAGAGAGTTTTGATGAATGCCCCTATTACAATGATGGAAATAACAGAGGCCATTAACCACCAAAAAATGAACAAAGCCCCCGGACCCGATTCGATACCGGCACAATTTTATAAAAACATTTCTGAGATAGTCTCTGGAAATATGAAAAATCTCTTTACATCTATTTTAGAGGGTGAAGATATACCAGATTCATGGAAATCATCTCATACAACATTGATTCCTAAAGAAGGGAAACCCAGAGACCTGATACAGAACTACAGGCCAATTGCTCTCCTAAATGTGGATTATAAAATATTTGCAACCATCTTGGCAAATAGATGGCGGATGATTCTACCATCTCTGATATTCCCAGACCAAAATGGTTTTCTTCCAAAAAGACACCTCCAATCCAACATTAGAACTTTCCTTGACGCGTTGGAGTACTATGAATGCCACCCTGAGAAGCAAGTAGCCTTCGCATTCATCGATGACGAGAAAGCATTTGACAATGTATCTTGGTCTTTACTCAAAACCCAGTTAGATTATTTACAGTGTGGCCACATAATGCTACGAGCTATAGAACAAATTTACTCCACCCAAAACACTAGGATTGTAGTTAATGGCTACCTTACAGACACAGTCAAGATACATAAAGGTACCAGGCAAGGATGCCCTCTTTCTCCTTTGCTGTATATTTTAACTTTAGAATTACTACTCCATGTTATAAGAAATACCCCACGTATTCAAGGTCTACAAAGCAAAGGAGAAGTCTATAAGTTGCAAGCCTTCGCGGACGATCTTTTGGTTATTATGGAGGACCCTCAGACCTCTCTTCCAGAACTACTAAAGATCTTGGAGGCCTACTCTAAAATTTCAGGCCTAAAGGTTAATAGAGAAAAAAACACTGTTGCTCACAAAAAATATGGCCCCACTTGTGATTGGAAAACTGGTTAACCAGTCGGGTTTCCAACATGCTAGTAAGGCAAAATATCTGGGTATTATTGTGTCCAACCGTTGCAACACTTTACTTAAAGATAACTATGTTAATGGTATAAAAGTAATCAAAGCTGACCTGGAAACCTGGTCAAGACTTCAGTTATCTTTAATGGGCAGAATTGCTGCAGTTAAAATGACTGTCTTACCTAAATTGCTCTTTTTATTTCAATGTTTACCTATATTACCTAACTTTAAGATTATTTCAGACCTGGAAAAAAGTATATGCGTGTTTATATGGCAAAAGAAAAAAGTAAGGATTAGAAATGTCTATCTACTGGAGAGAACTAAAACTGGTGGTTTTGCCCTGACCAACTTGGTGCTGTACTATAAGGCTGCTGCTATGACTTGGATAAAAGACTGGATTTTGATGACAAATAATAGAATTCTGCAGCTTGAGAGTCACGATTTGGACAGGGGTTGGCATCATTACGTATGGTATAAGAGTAATATACCTACTCTTTTCAAAAAGCATTGGATAAGGAATGCCTTAGTTAAAATATGGCTATCCATAAGAAAACAGTTCTACCCTAAAGCACCAACGTGGCTATCTCCGCTAGGAGCGATTACCAGTCCCCATACAAGTGCAAGCCTTAAATCTCTAACCTACAGACAACTTCTGAATGCTGATTTCTCCTTGAAGTCACTAGAAAAATTAGTATCAGAAGGTTACAAGCTAGACTGGAGGAAGTACCAACAAATATACTCACACTTTAAAAATCTCACTAAAGAGGGGGATTTATGACAAATGACACTCCATTTGACAAAATACTATCTTCTGGCGATTCAAAGCTTCTCAGTAAATTCTATAGTATTTTGTTAAATGAAAAAATGATTGATACATTGGTCAAAGATACTATGATAAGATGGGCAGAAAATTTTGTTTATTCTATTCATTTAAACAAATGGGACTCTTTGTGGAATACTGTTAAACTCTTTAAATCTATAGCCTTTAAGGAAAATTGTTACAAGATGTTTTATAGATGGCATTCCCCCCCCACACCGTTTATATAAGATGCTCACCCAAATGTTGGAAATGTAAACATGACAGTGGTACCTTTTACCATATGTGGTGGACATGTAAAGTGGCAAAGGCATATTGGATAATGGTAAAATTATTTTTAGAAAGATATTTGAAGATTAAGTTAGAGCTTAGACCAGAATTTTTTCTATTAAATATAGTAGATATTAATATCTCATATGACCAGAAATATGTACTTCATCATGTAATAGTTGCACCAAGGATATTGTATGCGAAATTTTGGAAACAACCAGAAGTGCCAACAGAGAGAAACTTCCACGAAAAGATAAGAGAATGTATTGTAATCGACAGACTCTCCGGTTTTCTAAAGGGAGACTACTATGAGATTTCCCGGAAAAGATGGCAAGAAGTAACAAACTTATTAGTATTGTGATATTATTTGGTGATTTGTTAATATGTTAAAATGTTATTTTTGGCTTGATATACTTAATGTAATTTTATAGTGTATTCCCTCCCCCCCCCCACCCTCCCCCCTCGTCCCCCCCCCAAAACCCCAATAAAATTACTTAAATACAAAAAAAAAAAAAGAAACTTCACATATGACCAGAATATGTTGGAATTCTAGAGGCTGGAAGGGTGAATGATCACTAAAACACTCACACAAAATGACTTGCACACTTGCCCTTACACACAGAAACCATGGATGCTATTTTGGTCACTCTCTCTCTCTGTACTGTAAGTTTCCTTTCTTATACTGTACTGTATTTGCTGAATGACAGCAAGAACACCACCTACAGAGGGCTATACATAAAGACATATCCACCCACCAGGGATGGGAATTCTTATTTTAGGGCTGCAAACCTCTCAGGTGACTTTTGTTTGTTTATGCTGACAGAGACCTCCCAGTATGGGCAGGTAGGGATGCCTGTCTGAATTACTGGATGCTGGGGGGTGGGGGTGGGGGTGGCCTGCAGGGTGTCTTGGGGCACAGCCCAAGCAGACCCCACAAATCGGTATGGTTGTCTTTGCATGGCTTGAGCACCTGTAGAAAAAGTAAAGCAGCTGCAGGACACAGAACCCTGCCAGGGCCAAGAAAGCAGAGGACCTCAAACACATCATGCCTGTTTGTTTTCTTTTCATTTCTGTTCATGAACATGCTTGCTGAAAGGTCAACTCCCCCCATCCTCCATGCAAAGGTCTCTCTCTTCCTTTGTCACATTAGGATTAAATTTGTGCACTTGTCATGCGTGTGAAACAAATTCAGCATAACATGAATCCCTTCAGGGCAGTTTATTGCCTTTTATTCCAAGAAAAGCAATTTAGACCTTGAATGGTGCCAATTTCCTCCCTCCAATAAAAGCCAGTGCCTTCTCCTTCTGAGTTGTAGCTAGTTTGTAGCGGCACAGGTGAATTCTGGGATTCCTCATAAGGATAACACAGAATTTGCCAGCTCTTGGGATGCAGCAGGAAGGTTTTTGTTTATGAACCAGTCTTCCTCTAATACAAAATACTATTGCTCATGAACAAAAGAGGGAAGGATATGATGTGTTGGTGTGCTGACAAAACCTGAATCATGTACCCATTAATTTTGAGAAATTAGAGCTTTGTTATAGTTGTTTTTAATTTATCCCTTCCTGTCACCTACTCCCACACTGAATTTCTTGTTCACTGTTTTCTAATTCCTGAACAGCAGGTTGACAGTGGGTTGGATGATGATATGAAGATTGTGCACAGATCTCCATTCTCTGCCCTTACTCACTGTGTTTCCTGCCCAGCATATGTATCCACCTGGTCAAATTGAAGGGATGAAAACAAGGTGTTCTGCTCTGTGCTGTACAATCCATCCCACATGGCCCTTGTATTCAATTGGAGTGGACCCTCACACAACTGCATCATTTCATCAATATTCATTTGCTGGTGAACATCTGGTCATTATTCTTTCATTTTAATAGAATGTTTTTGCACACAAATTAATCAAGCTTGATTCTACCACCACCCTGCTGTGCCATTGAATTAATGAGTGTTTGGAAAAATTCAGGTCTAATCTCCTTTTATTTGATACAGAGAGCTTTCTGCTACCATTTATAGTCTACATTTTTGCCTTGTTTTTCTGGTTTGAAAGGGAAAATTGGTTTTCAGCTAAAAGCAGGTTTATAATGATACAATATATTACTCACACTTGAAACTTCACTTCTTGATGGTACAAGGAGATCAGCTACCGAGGAAGAAAATAGTGATGTTCCAGAAGCAGAGATGAATTATGCGACCTGGGACAATATTATTCTCTTTAAGGATGTTGACCTCAAATCTTAACCCAACCCTAACCCTCCTTCAATACCTTGGAATTCTCACTGAGTCAAGAAAACATTCTATTGACTTTTTAAAAAAACTTTTAAAACTGTTATTGTTAACCATGACAATTTGGCTTGGTTTCAACTGTCACTTCTAAGGGCACGTCTGATCTGTTATCAAATGTCAGCATTATAGAGGTAAATTTCAATCATCCTCATGATTTCACTGGGCAGATATGATTTAATTCACCAGTTCATTGGAATATAAACTATTGGAAAGAGCAGAACACAGCAGCCTTCAAAGGGGCAGATGTTTGGAAGGGATCAGCAGCTCTGTTTGGACTGTAACCAACCAGCAGAAGTTTTGAGTCTTTGCACACGGCCTTTGCATACAGCATGCTAAGCTTGCCATATTTACCAGCAGCCACTACTGCCCAAGCAGCAACCAAGAGAGTTGGAGCCACTGTGCACAAAGTACTCTGACACTGTTCCAACACATGGACCACAAATTGTCCACCTAGACTTGATATTGTGTGGAAGAAAGGCTAGCTACACACCTGATTAACTTTCAGCAAAAACTGTATAGTCTTGAGTGCCCAAAACTGGTGTTCAAAATGGATTTTAAAGCTCTTTGGTTTATTTTTAAATGAAACTTTTAAAGAATATGAGTTTTTTAAACTGGGTTTTGTATTTTTTTTAGCCACCCAGAGACCAATTTTAACAGAATTTTTTAGCCACACTGA
This sequence comes from Phrynocephalus forsythii, assembly GCA_029282475.1. NCBI lineage: Eukaryota > Metazoa > Chordata > Lepidosauria > Squamata > Agamidae > Phrynocephalus > Phrynocephalus forsythii. The sequence goes on along the minus strand of JAPFRF010000006.1, from coordinate 49,184,034 downwards.
GACTACTTGGTAATGGGATGGCCAAAACATTCTGTAAATAAATAAATAAATAAATAAATACTATGGCTTGCTGACCCTTTTTAAAACCATTTTTTGTTCTATGCATTGCTTTGATAATTTTTGTGAACCAAGAATAATCAAAGAATTACTTAAACAAATATATAGCAACTACAGTAAAGTGTTCCATTTAATCTTATACGTTATTGTTATTTTGATCACATTGGTCCCTCAACTTCCAGCAGTTTAAAAACATAGGTACAAATAGTAATATATACATGATGGTACCAGGTTAATGACTCAATATTAAAAGAAAAAGAAAGTTAAAGATACAGTACAATAGCCAAATTCAGTACAATGCTAGGTTAAAGCCAAAATGCAGCAATATTAAAACTCACACATAATTTCAATATTTAAAAGGCATTTCAATTAGTCATGTGGGCCATTGGCTACTCCCTCCGTTACTTCTGGCAGCTGTTACAAATCTTGTTGCTCTAGTGCTGCTTGTCTTATAGTCATAGGACTTTAAACCATGTACATATGCACACACATTAAAATAATCAATAAAATAGTGAAACAATGCACATATGCATAGGAATTGAATTAATCAATATACCCACATAACAGTTGACAAGGATTACATCTAATAGGTATGCATAGACAGTTGTAACTCTTAAAACGAATTTAATTCATTCTACGGGTCAATTTGTTTAAAGAAAATTTTATCTTATGAAACACAGTTTCTCATAGGAATGCACTGGGAACAGATTAATCCATTCCAGAGGCTAGAATAAAGACAAAAATAACTTGGGGTGGTTTGTTTCCTCGGTACATGTGGAATGGTTTTTCATCTTGGAAAATCATCCCATAGGGATTTTTTTTTGTCATGCGAAGCATGCCTATTCCTAGAAATTTGTTTCTTCCTATGAGCTTTTCTTTTTTTGTTTTACAAGGCATTTTTCTTAAGAGTTACTACTGTACATATCCTTCTACACATAGCCTTCAAACTCTCAGTGGTAATTTGACTTGTTGGAAATACAGCTGGAAAAATGCTACAAAGATATGGAGTCTATCCTCAACTAAGCCCATGAGCTTCAGTGAATTATCTTGGCCCAGCTGACATCATTCAGCCTTACCTATCTCGTGGGCATTAAAATAGAATCGTCCTAATCTTAGAACTGTATAGGTGAAAGAGACCTTATGATAGAGTCCACCCCCTTTCATGGAAGCACAATGTGGAATCAAACTTCCCACCTCCAAATCCACAGCCAAAGACATAAAGTACTGAGCAATCAAGTAATCAGCTTTAAGTTCTATTCTACACGTATCTTGTTGGACTTGTGCGCAACTGCTACTACTAACTTCTGAATATGAGTGTAGAAATAGTTTTGATGATTAAGCAGAGACACTTTGCTTGGAGTCAGCTTTAAATGACAATAATATTTTATAACTGACAACTTTATATTTGATTACTTTCTCTTTTAAAAAAATAGATTCATTGTAGGGAACAACCTGCATCTATTTTGCATGGACAGTAATCCGGCTGGGATCTGTTATCTGTTGTGAGTTTTTGGGCTCTTTGACCATGTTTTGGAAGTTTTGTTCCTGATGTTTCGCCAGACTCTGTGACTGGCCTCTTCAGAAGGCAAGGAGCTCAGGGAACTAGGAGTTCTCTCTTTGCTCTGCTCTATAGCCCTAGCCCTAACCCTAATCCTAACCCAAACCCAAGCCCTAATCCTAATCCTAACCCTAACCCTAGGCCTAACTCTAGCCCTAACCCAAAAAAGTCACAACACATATCAGATGTGGTGTTTGCCAAAAATCCTTTTAAGCTTTTCAGACACTCCAGCCATGTAGGGAATGACCAGGTTCATCCATCGGGTCTGTGTCTCAGGCTGATCCATTGTTCTTCTGGGTCAGCACACTACTTTGTTGAAGGCCCACTTTGGATATCCACAGGCCTTAAGTGATATCTTCAGATGCCTGTCTTCCTTCTTCTTGGCTTCTGTGGAGGTGGGGATGCTCTCTGCTCTGTGCTTTAGGGTCCTGATGACTCCTAATTTTGTTGTAATGGATGGTGGGAGTCAAACAGTAATGATTTGTGTGGGTGGGTTTCCTGTAGACTTCTACTCCCAGGCCACAGTTAGGTCTGATGATGACTGCACAATCCAGGAAAGCCAGCCTGTTGTCTTTGGTGTCTTCGCTAGTGAACTTAATAGGGTCCACCGCATTGATGTGGTCTGTGGTCTGGATTGTGCCATTCTAACTGGACATCCAGGTCTTGGAGGATGGTCTCTACTTTTGATTTTAAAAATGCTGCAAATTGGTTGCAGGAAATACTAGGTGGATGCCTATCACTGCAACCAACCCCGGATAGATCGCAGACTATACGGAACAATTTAGACTGATGGTTTTGTGCTTTGCTTATCCAGACGGTGAAATAAGAGCTTCTTGAAGCCTTAAACCTAGCTGAGTAAATAGTTGACACAATCTTGGCAGCAGTTAGATTATAATCTGTCAGGTCCCACCTCCAAATGCTCTCTAGAGTCCTTCTATTCTGCTTTAGGGCCAATAGGTCCTGGTTGAACCATGGTACTGCACTGACCCTGTGGCAAAGGAAGCATTCAGGAGCGAGCATGTCAATTGCCCTGGTGGCAGAGTCATACCAGCCCTCCACCAAGGCATCAACAGGTGCACCAACCAGTTCATCAGGAATCCCACACATGGCATTATGGAACCAATAGGGATCCATTAGCCTGCATGGGTAGACCAACGTGATGGGTCCAAGCTTCCCACAGACAGGGAGTGCCATCGTTAGGCTGCATTTTAATAGATGGTGGTCCAGTCATGACGAGGGGACTGACACAAGATCAGCCGCCATTGGCGAACACTTTTTCTGCACATTAGAAACTGACATGTGTGGGGGAGCATTGACAAGTTGCGACAAGTCCAAGGAGGTCATGGTCTCCAAAAATTCAAGAGCAGGCCCTGTGACCTGCACCTCCGCATAGATGTTGAGGTCCCCCAGGACAATAAGCCTGTGATGCAGACTGGGTTATAAAAACATAAAACAAATTAAGTGAAGTACAACAGCCCTTACTACAATCAACCTGAACACATGTGTTCTCATTTGACTTCAGAAGCTAAACAGGGTTAACCATGGTTAACATCTGGATGGGAGACCACCAGGGAATCTTAGAGATCTCCATGCAGTGCAAGGAAATACTCCTGCATGAAACTCAGGATGGTTGCTTTCAGACAGAGTTACTAGGGCAGGATGAACCTATTGTCTGACTATGCTGCTAGAATTCTATATGCTACAAAACATTCATAGGAGAGGCAGTGAATGTTTTAGATCATTTTCTCACTTTTCTCATTAAGTATACCATACCTCCTTGAAACCTAACTGGAGGACAAAGTGCTTAAAACAGTCCTCTCAAACCCAGTCATTGAAAGATCTCCATTAACAGCTTTCACTTCACTTTATATGGCTCTTCTGGCTGACACTGATAAGCTGCTAAGAATGCAGCTTGCTCTGGTTTCCATGGCACTGACCGTACCAGCGGAACAGCGTATAAAATGCTTTTCTCTCTCTTGGCTTTAAAGCAGAGACCTCTCTTAGCATTTTGCACTTGGAAGCTTACCAAGAAATAGGAAACAACCAAGAGATGCTCTATAGAGGACACACTTCAAATGAGGCTGTAGTGACAATAGCACCTGGGGCTTCCTCAATGATTCATTTCTGTAACCGTTAAGGTGAGATGAGAGAAGTAACTACTTGCTGTTCAGAAAACTACGAGAAAACATGCACACACAGAAACCCACCTATTTTTTCTTCACACTTTTGAAATAGGAAAGAGCATTTAATTTAATTCAAATTTTAGGTAGTGTTCTCTACCATAGCTTAATACACAGATTTCATTCCTACTTACTTGCAGGATCTGGGTCTGTTTTCACATGCACCAGGGGCAGGGGACATCTAGGTTTTGTAAAGAATGGATCTACTATATTAGGGGAGGGGGGTCATATTGCAGTTGATAAGCTGCACTTTTAGCACAGATCAGAAAGGTGGGACCTTCCAGATATTGCACATCAAAAAGCCATAGTCTAGAATTACAGATGATGAGAATTGCAACCCAACCACATGTGCAGAGCTATGCACACCCCTTCCAAGGTCAACAGGCAGTTAAGGAATAACTCAAACAATGGGTAAACTGTAAGTAAAGGTTTCATTGAAAAAATGTAGCTACGTGCTTGGATTTGACCCTTTCCTCATCACCCACTTACCCCCTTTTTTGCCACATTTCAGTCAGCCTTTGCATAATGCCCTGACAGAAATGTAACAATTCTGCGCATTTTCCTACAAGAAGCAAAGATAGTTTAATTGAAAAACACTTCCACTGTTAAACTTGAAAAAATGACCTGAACCAGAGGGGCTATCCTGCTGGTTTAGCATACTTAATGGAAAGTTGGGCTTGGAAGGCAGCAAGCTCTGCATTGTTCTGATCCCAGCGTTGACACATGCTGGAAACAAACCAAAACAGAGTAATTCAACTAGCACCTGTGACCACCACAACCTAGACTTTAACTCAAATGATAAGTGAGAAGTGGATTTTAACCTGAAACACATACAAGCAAATTATTCCTAATTGTTAGAAGGTACACTCTTAAGCTTAATTTTACAGATGTTATAAGAGTCAGCTTTCCCACACTAGAACTCTCTCTTCCAGAAAAAAGTAATCTCCCCCAAAAACCAGAACTTGTCCTTAGCTACAATCTACCACCTCCTCTCCATTATCTAGCAACCTTTCTCTCTCTCCTTTGCATCTGGTCAGCCCTCCCCTTTATAAGCCCTCCTGGATTTGCTCTCCTCCTGCACTATTTCATCCAATCAGCTCTTTTTGTTGTTGCCAGGTAAACTCAGGGCGCTTTTACACGACCCCTAAAATCGGAAGCAAAGGGCTCCCAGATGTGGAGCTTAAAATTGTTTTCTCACCAGCTCCGGACTTTAAAAAAAAAATTAAGTACAACCACGCCCACCTAAGCACGTGCCAGCGCATTTTCCAAGTACCTGGTCTCCGAAGGTGAAAAATTTCTGATGTGGATTGCAAAGCAGTGAGTGCCGGGCTGTCCTGACTTCTGTTTGTTTGTTTTTTGCCCCCTGCCCCTTTAAGAGACTGGAATGCTTCCCGCGGCAGCTCCTGACGGCAGAGCGGAGGTGAGCCTGCATTCTTTTCTCCCTTTTTTCTCTCTCTCCCCTCACGCAGACAGGAGCAAGGCAGTCAGGAGGGGTGTGAACGCAGCAAGAGCAGCAAACCCCCAAGATCTCTGGTCCGAATTTATGTTGCCAGCGGATCTTAGGGGTCGTGTAAAAGCGCCCTTACTGAGGGTTCTATCACAGCTCTTAATAAGAGGAGCCCCTTCACAGACACCCAGGAAGTTGTATGTAGGACCACTCTTGGGACCATTTAGTTTGGGATGAAACTTAGTTCACCTGGTTGCCAGCAAAAAAAAAGTGACCTGGCCTATTGGCACAATGTGCTAGACATCAGAACAAATATCTGTGTAATCACCCCTATTGTCAATATTACAGGCCCTTCCAAGCATTAATCATATAAAAGTTGCTAACATGCCACTGAACTCCACTTTGCAAGATGTACATTTTAAGATCATAAATCCCAAAGTTGCCATTCTGGCTGGTTCTGTGGGGGTTCTGGAACTATAGTCCTAAAAGGAAACTCTCCCAGCATTCCTCCTGAAGATCAGTGCTTGTTTATGGGCAATCTACAGGAAAATGCCCATAATCAACAACTGCTTGCACACAGTCTTCCTCCTGCCAATGTCTGTGCCAACACAGAGATGTCTAGGCCCAGGCTGAAGCAGTACATCCAGAGCTAGCAATGAGGCCACCAGTCCAGAAATTGTATTGGATGTGAGTCTAACTTGGAAAGGATATGTAACTTTTTAAAAATGACATCACTACAAATATAAATAAATAAAATAGAAAGAGAGGGGTTCTAGTCCAGATAAAAGATATAAAATGGAATGAATGAATGAGTTTCTAAGGTTTATTGATTGATTGATTGATTGATTGATTGATTTGATTTGATTTTTATACTGCACCATCTAGGCCAAAGGCTACTCTGGGCAGTTGATTTAGATCTTTAAGATGTAAAAATTAACAAACATATTAATCTTAGATGTCAATAGACATGGGCACGACTTGGCGAAATTCTCGTTTCCGTTTCTGTTATTCATTTCCGTTACGCAATGGAAACGGTAACGACAATTACTCCCCCAGAACTTGAACTCGAACCGACAAAAGAAAAATTGGGTCTGATTTGTTGTTGTCGTTCCTGGCATCGCAGCGATCCTGGCATGCGCAGCGAGAAATAAAAAAACCCGATTCCTGGCCAAAAAAGCAGGCGAAAATATGCCTGCCTGAGGGCACCTACCAGAGGGGTGGTTTCTGGGGGTCCCCCTCCAGCCTTCCCCCTCCTGTCCTGGGCTGCTGGTACCGGGCTGGGAGGGGGCATCCTCGGCGTCTCCATTTGCCATGCAGTGCAGGGGGGGGTTCCAAAATGGCGTCCGCAATATTTTTTTTTGAAATCGTGGTCCAAAAACCGACCAAAGCACCACAGAAACATGTGAAAATTAGTTATTTAAAATGCTTGAATTTTTACAGCAGCAGTAGTGGGTTTTTCTTGCAATAAAACGTCTCCATTGATTTTATTTTATTTTATTTTATTTTATTTTTTTACACCTGTGCACGCGCAATGATGGGCTGGCCATGGGATGGGACCATGCACATTTTTGGAGCCATTCCACCAATCGCATGGCCAGGTTTTGCTGAGACTTGCTGGTACCAGGCTGGGAGGGGGCATCCTCGGCGTCTCCATTTGCCATGCGGTGCGGGGGGATCCAAAATGGCGACTGCAATATTTTTTTTGAAATCGTGGTCCAAAAACCCACCAAAGCACCACAGAAACATGTGAAAATTAGCTATTTGAAATGCTTGAATGTTTACAGTATCAACAGTGGGTTTTTCTTGCAACAAAACATCTCCATTTATTTTATTTTATTTTATTTTATTTTTATTTTTATTTTTTTACACCTGTGCACGCGCAATGATGGGCTGGCCATGGGATGGGACCATGCAAATTTTTGGAGCCATTCCACCAATCGCATGGCCAGGTTTTGCTGAGACTTCTGGATGTTCCAGAGAGGGCATAAAAAGCCCACCAACCTTAAACCTAATCCTAACCCTAACCCTAACCCATACGCCAGTACACTGTGTTCTTAGTGGGCCAGAGGCACCCAGAGGTACAGCCCACTAACCCACCCTAACCTTAACCGTTACCCTAAGCCTAGCCCTTACCCCCTAACCCCATGCTCTGGGAAGTCAAGTCATGCTAAATCGTGGCGGTAACGACAAACGACAAATGACACGATGAAATGACAAATTTTTGAAAAATTTCACGAAAAACGGAAACGACCCGAAATGGACCCGTCCCGAAAAATGACAACTCGAAAAAAATTTTCTGGTCGTGCCCATCTCTAGATATCAATAATAAGCGTTACTTGATTGTTGAGGCAGGGCGATTCTAGACTAAGCTTTTATTATGTAACTGCATTTTTTTATTAATGGGATTTACATGGAAATCAAAGATGTCTTCCATTTGTAACCACCTATGTTTTGTTGCTCCTTTTTCCATATTTTTAGGCACTGAAAATAAACATGATGGAATAGCTGCACAGTATTTTTATTGTTAGTTTTATGAGCTGCCCACCTATCTCTCGGGAAGCATCCATAAATTATGGTGAAGATATTTTTTAAACATGCAGTGGATCGGAAACTTCAATTAATAAGACCCCAGTGTACATTCAGGATGCGATCCAAGTATCTAGAGATACATATCTCTACTTTTAATGCTACACATTTAGCACAGAATACATTATCGTAATCAGTTATTTCATAATCTTTGATGTAAAAAGGGAGGAGCCATTTGGCCATTATAAAATAGAAATGTAAGACTAGGCTAAACAATTGTTTTATGGATTATTTCAAAGATGGTTGGGATCTGAAAGTTTTTATAAATGTCTCTAAAAACGAACTGTTTAAAAATACTTCTGTAATACTATAGCAGCTCTACTCAGATTCTGAGCCTCAAAAATCATCTCTCTCTCTTTCAATGACTTGCACCTTATGTTGCTAAATTATCAACACACATATACAGAGAGAGAGAGAGAGAGAGAGAGAGAGACATATGGATATCCTACTGTTGTGTAAACAACTGAGTCATCAATCCATTTCCTGGAGTTATTCACAGCTTGTTCAATGTTCTGTGAAATTTGCTGACTCCAATATCCATTCCCAAACACCAAACACTGCCAGCACTACAATAGACTCAGCTTTTAGCTATCTATGATGTAAAAAAGAATGTGTCAGGAACAAGTTATTTTGCATATTCTTTGGTGGTCACAAAACTACCTGCCTTAAAATCTAAGCAGCTGCACAATTTTCTCTGTGTTGCATTTCTTCTCACCTTTGCTACTTGCAGTATTATATGTCAAGCAGCACAACACAAAATCAACCTCTATAGAATGAGCAGTTTATCAGTTTCACCATAGAGACCGGGCCAATGCTAGGTTTTTTTGTGCCCTAGGCGAGGGGTGGCGGGGTGGGGTGGGCAGGCGGGGCAGGGGCGGGGGGTGGGGCGTTGGGTGGGCAGGGTGGTGGTGGGTGAGTGGCGGGGGTCAGGGGATGGTGGGGGATGGCGACGGGTGCAGGGGCAGACAGCGATGGGCACGGGGCAGCGGCGATGGGCATGGAGGGCGGCAGGTGGTAGACGACCAGCAGCGATGGGTGGACAGCGACAGGTGGCTGGCGGGCTGGGGGATGGGCGGCGGGGGGTGGCAAGGGAAGGCAGGCTGGCCCGTGCCCTCTCTTCATTTTGGCACCTTAGGCAACTGCCTAGTCCGCCTTAATGGAAGTGCCAGCCCTGCATAGAGAGGAAGATGGTACATGAGCCCAAAAACAATAGACTTGCCACTCATATGAGTATGTGCATATGTTTGCACTTTGAGTGGCTTTAAGTGAAAGGTAAAAGAAGTTTGCTGTAGTTTGCTTTTGGGAATAAACTTTCAGTCATTTTCCTTTTCATTAAAACAGATTCCTGTGGTAATACTGCTGTCATAATTTGAAAGTGGTGTGACAAAAGCACTCTAGATATGATGCTGAAGTGACAAATATAGTGTTTACTACAGTGTAGAAAACCTTTGGTAGTCCCATCTTGAGGCTAGGAATGACTGATAACTGAGTTTGGGTTGCTAGTTCTTTAAAAAGTTCTTTGAACTAGCCAAAATCCACACTCCTTTCATGTCCATAAACTGGACATAAAGCATTTGAGACAACATGGGTGTTTAGTGAATGAGGGGGAAATGAAGGCTTTGAGTGCTTAGTTCTCTACCCATATGGTTTTATTCTTTGTGTCCTCAAGGAACATTTGTGAAGCTGAATTAGGGTTGTCACCTGTTTTCCTGTCAAGCTTCTCATCTTAAGGAGCAAAATGGTCCCTTTCTTGTTGGAAATAATTTTATTCATCAGACTGGGCTGGTAGAAGTGGTTGAGAACTTTATTTTGTGACTGGTTTGTTCAAAACATACCAAATCTCACAAATCCCTTCATAAGTAAAATGGACCCAAGATCTTACAAATGTGAATAGAGATGGGCACGAAACTAACTTTTAGTTCCTTTTGTTATTTGTTATTCATTTTGTTACCTAATGAAATGAATAAGGAACTTCTGGGTGAATTTAGAACAAAACAAAACGAAAAAAAAAATTGGTTCGGTTTGGTTCAGTTTGTTAATGGCAGCGATGTCTCCTACCTGGTGCTGGTCTTCAGTCTTCCTGGCTGCAGGGAAAAGCCCACAGGCCTGCACTACAGCTGTAGCACGGGCCACGTAGTCAGAAGTTAAAAATAAAATAAAAATAAAAATAAAAATAAAATAAAGGAGCACCAACCCGGCCCCAGGGGTGGCCGGGTCGGCACCCTAAAATAAAGAAAAAATATTAAAACTAAAATCAGCGCTGACTGGGCCCAGGGGCCACATGGTCGGTGCTTGAAGAAAAACAAAACAAAACAAAACCAAAAAGCCCCACGCTACAGATGTAGCATGGGCCAGGAAACCGGAACTGGAAAAAATAAAAATAAAAATAAAAATAAAATTAAATAAAATAAAATAAAGGAGCACTGCCCTGGCCCCAGGGGTGGCCGGGGCGGCACCCTAAAATGAAAAAAGAAAAGAAAAAGAAAACCAGTGCCAACCTGGCCCCATGGGTGACCGGGTCAGCACCCTAAAATGAAAAAAAATATTAAAATTAAAACCAGCACTGATGGGCTGTGCAGTTGGCACTTGAAAACAACAACAACAAAAAAACCCTGTGCTACAGCTGTAGCATGGGCCAGGAACCCGGAAATAAAAATAAAATAAAATAAAATAAAATAAAATAAAATAAAATAAAATAAAAGGATCCCCCACCGCTGCCGCCCAATAAGATGATGAGGAGGAGGAGGATGTGGAGGAGGAGGAGGAGGATGCCAGTCCAGTTTGTGCAGTTGCAACACCTGTGTTTTTTTATTTTTTAATGTTTTTTCCTGCCCCCGCGCTGTCAAATTGATTAAATCTCGCAAAGCGTGGAAAATAAATAACAAATCAACTGACCAATGAAACAAATTTTTTCTTTAAAAATTTGTTAAAAATAAAATGAACCAAACCAAGCCCTAAAATGAAATGAACCAAAACGAATCGCCATTTTTTCGGTTCGTGCCCATCTCTAAATGGAGCTGACCAATTCACCCTATCCTATCAAACTCTAATATGAAGAAATTGTTTTAACCCCACCCCCCAAAAAATCCCAACACTGTTGACTGCTACAACCCAAAGTTGTGAAACAAAGCATCCAGTCTTAATTAATATTTTCTGCTGAAAATGCCTTTAAAAGCATCGAAACAATGTTTACATTTCTGCATTCTGAAATACATGAAGAGTATTCTTTATTTTATTTTATTTATCACTGAGATTATTTTTCCCTTTCTTTGTCTTAAGTTAGGTTGCCACCATTCCTTCTTCTCTGCCTGCCTGATCCATTCTCATACAAGAGGTCATCAGGAAGCCTCTGCCAAGAGTCCATTAGCTCAGAGCAAAATAAATGCATCATCACATCCGACATCCGATCCCTTGCTGACTGATGATTATCTTGGTAAAGACAAATCTAGGCTTATCTCCTGAGCAGATAAAAGGTACTTTGGAAATTGGGGTTTGAAAAGAATCTCAGTGAAGCCAGAAATGTAAGTGAAATGCATTGTTTTAGCCACCCCCCTTCCATCCCTGTTACACAGACCTCAAATTATCACTGCGTACTACACCCTATTCAAGGTGGATGTGTATGTAAATTATGCCAGTGTTGATGGCAGTGTAGTTTCCTGAGCTGCTGAATGCCAGCCAATTCTTCATTCTTGTTTGCTAACTGGCAGATTTCAAGATTAGGAAAGCACTAATAGAATTCTAAGTATAAGACTGTATTACAAGTCATGAACCAAAAAAAAGAAAAAAAAAAGAAAGGGAAAATAAATAAAGCCTTGGGGCATTCTGTACAGCTGATCATTATGCTGTTGTAATGGAAATCAATAGTAGCACAAAGTAGGAATACAAGACAGCTAGATGAGTGTTTTTATCCAAAAGCAGATCATGGGCACCAAAATATAAATGAAGTACATCAGAAGCAAGCCTTTCTTCCATAATAGTAATGAACTGTGATGCATACTTCCTTCAATGACGTAACAAAAGCATGACATTCAGGAAGCCTATTTTGGGGTGCTGATCAGTTCTGCTAACTAAGATCATCAGATTTAAATCAAGTGATTTACTCAACACACACACACACACACACACACACACACACACACACACACACACACACACACACACGTGGGGGGGTGTTCCTGGCTTTTCCTCTCCTCAACTTGGTTGCAAGAGTTCTAAGTAATGTTGTGTTACATACAATCTAAGTGGCAAGACTTTTTCCCCCACAGTAAGTTCTTTTCTTTCCTGCACTTCTTTCCCCATTTAGTCTGGATCATCTGGAACAATCTGTACTTTGCACAAACTTTAATAATCATAGAGTTGGAAGAGACCTCAAGGGCCATGCAGGAACCCCCATCACAGTACTCCCAACAGAGACCAAAGTACAATGGTCCCCCACCATTTCAAGGTCCATATACTGTGGTCCCAGTATATTGCAGGACCACAGTATATGAAAGGCAAGGTCCCCTGGGGTAAGCTGCTTGGGCCTGTTTGAGGCCTCTTGCACTTACCCCAGGCCTGATACTGCCCCAAAAAGGGCCTCCAAAAAGCTTCCCAGGCCTGTTGGAGGCCCCAGAAGTGGTTTCCAGTGAACCAGAAGTTACTTCTGGATCACCAGAAACCACTTCTGGGGCCTCCAATAGGCCCAGGAAGCTTGTAGGAGGCCCTTTTGGGGCAGCGCCAGACCTCAGGTAAGAGTAGGAGGCCCCAGAGAGTCCCCCCAGTTCCCAACTTGCCTACTCTTTCAATCCTTTTCATAGACAATAATAAAATCATATGAATCAGAAAAGCTCTTCTGTATGACTGTCTTCAGAATAATCATTAAAAAGCACCAGCTACAGTATATATCCTTGTTGTGCTCCCTATATTTGTTTCCTCTGTCATCTAATTTTCAACTTTCACTACATTTTGGAAGTAGGGGACAATGATGTTTGTCAATGATATAAGTACCTTTTCACCAACAATTCCAATTTCCACCTTGGACTTTGTCAAAGTCTTTCTCATATACTGTATTCTATACTATATATAGCAAGAGAGAACTTTAAACTCAGAAGAGCGTTGAGAATCAAGAAAGGATAATTCTTTGTTCATTCTTTTAGGGAGAGAAGTGGTAACTGTAATGTGTGTGTGTGTGTGTGTGTGTGTGTGTGTGTGTACAAAATTATTCTTTCTTGATTCTCAAAGCTCTTCTGAGTTTAAAGTTCTTGTCTCTTGCTTCTTCTGCAAATTTCTAATAAACTCTGAATAAATTGGTGTGAGGCCTTTGGGAGAGGTCATCAGGTGTTTCGTGTCACCAGTACACTGATGACAGCCATCTTTACCACTCCTTCCGTCCTTCTGCAGTGGATGCTATCCTGTGCCTTGAGCACTGCCTGGGTGCTGTGATGGAATGGATGAGAGTCAATGGACTGAGGCCAAAACCAGACAAAAATGGAGGTCCTGGGGGTTGGCGTTCCAAGTGTCTTTGGTTAGGAAGGTTGCTTTTCCTTTGGAGGAGCTACTACCTCTACTAACATACAAGGCCCTAAAGCAGTGATGGCGAACATTTTACAGACAGAGTGCCCAAACTGTGATTCAAAACCCACTATTTTTTTTTACAAAATGCCAATACAGCAATTTAACCTGAATACAGGTGGCTGTGTGCTGCCTAGATGCCCTAAGCATCTCACCTGATTTTGGAAGCTATGCAGGGCCAGCCCTGGTTAGTACAGTACTTGGATGGGTGACCACCAGGGAATACCAGGTGCTGTAGGCGTCTGGAGTAGGAGCTGGCAAACCACTCCACTATTCCTGCCAAGAAAACTCCATGGACATGGGGTCACAAAGAGTCAGTCATGACTGTAATGGCACAGCACACACACAAACACACAGGTGGCTGTGAAGGGGCAATGTCGGGTGCCCACAGAAAGGGCTCCGAGTGCCACATTTGGTACCCATGCCATAAGTTTGCCACCACTGCCCTGAAGGGTATGGAACCTCAATACCTGGCAAAACATCTTCTTCTAACAAATACTGTCCAACCAACTTGTTTATCCCAGGTACTGCTGCTGAGGATACTGACCCTGAGATAGACCCAGAAGGGGGGACATACACTAGGCCTTCTGCTGCCGTGCACCATGCCTACGGAATCAGCTCCTCCCGACATCCATATAGCCCCTTCACTCAACATTTTCCAAAGATCATTAAAATCATGGCTATTTGGTCAGGTCTTTCCAGCAGAATAATGTAGAGTTTTATGAGCTTCTAAGCCAATGGTTCTGCCACCCTGACTGTTTTCACTGAATGTTAGTTATTATTGTGTTATTTCTTTATTTTTAAGTTATATTGTTTTAACTGATATTTTTTGCTTTGCTGTAAAAAACCCAGAGTGGCCTTGGCAGCCAGATGGCCACAAATAAATAAATAAATAAATAAATAAATAAATAAATAAATAAATAAATAAATAAATAAATAAAACCCCTTTAAGCATATGGCTATTTAAGTTATGTTAATTGCTCCAGTCTACACCTATAGAAGCACTGGTATTGTCCTTATGGTGTAAGTCTTTGAAATTTGATCACTGCCAAACTTCCATAGGGTTGATTTTAAGTTTCATTGGAATTTCCGATTTTCCATCTTCTACTAGCGTTAGTATCTCTCAGACTACTTCATTAAGAAGGTTTACCATTTTGTTAGCTATATTGCATTTCAGATTTCTATATTTCCTGTCTCATATTGATATTTGGTAGAAGAAATTATTTTGAGCTGTTTTCTTCAAACTCATTGTTACTGTAGTCACTCAGAGTATAATTTTACCATCAGTATAAAGTATCAGAGAATTATTAGTATCCATCATTAGTGACTATTGTCATTTTCTCCCCAATATACTTGCCACTTCCTTCATCTTTTTACACAAATTAAAGGAGTTGTAGATTTTCTTTAGATTTTCTATTTTTATATGCTGTTTAGAACACCATGTTATTTTCCAGTGTAAATCTTTGTCATTTTACTCTTCATTTTATGTCTCTCTTCACTAAAGTCCAATCTTTCTTCTATCATCCACTTTTTATTTCATGTATATTACTATTATTGAGATTGTTGTTGGTCATATCTACTTGTACCTCTGCCAGTTTACAGCAAGAAGCATTTGCATACAACCTATTTTGTGTGATCTAGTTAATGCTTTCATGAACTGCCTTCTTAACGACCATATACATTGTGAAATCACTAATTTTAATACTATGTTTTTCTCTTTTTATTTTTCCTCTTTTTTTCCTAACTTGCAACTACAGTGGCAGAAGGGTTATGATCTGAATTTACATGAACTCTGGGATAAGATTCCAGCCAGTGAACTTCACCTGCTCCAAGGACCTAGATGTTCATTTCATTTCTTTTGTTATCTTGTGAACATCTCTTCTCATACACATCTCATCAGATTTCTAACCTGAAACCACTGCTTTTTCAGGCATTAGATTAATTAACTGGTGCCTACTACTTCCTGTGGTTGAGGTCCTTGGTGCAAAATCAGTGTGGAGCCCAATCATTTTCTGTTTTGGTAAACATTGGAGTGACATACTCTGTACACTTACCTGGATAGAAGAACCATGGGACTTACTGAACATTACTCTGAAGCCAGGCCAGCGCTATTATCCTCCATCTGCTTCGGACTACATATACCAGCCATTTCAACCAACATACTTACTGGGCATGATGAGAGATATAGTTCAAAGTATCTGGGGAGCATCAGGTGAATATAGGCTGCACCAATAGTACTTATTTCCCATGGTAAACACTTAAGACCTCTATCCAAGTGAAAACATGCTACCAGTGATCTGACTTGAATATAAACCCCATTAAGAATGTTCAGGCCTACTTCTAAATCAGTGCTCATCAAATCACAAATTTAACCCTACTCATCATCAATATTTGCAGTAAGACATTGATGGGAAATGGGAAAATAATAAAGCACTGCATACAAATAAATTGGTGTGTCTATCTTTTTATTCACCATGTGAAATCTTAAAAATCCAAAGGTAGAGGTTTGTTCTGCTTCGTGGGCGGCAGACTGCCCAATTAGCTTCCAGTTTACATCAGAGACCAACAGGGTTAAGGCAAGTTTGCTTTATTTCTGGAATTCCAGTATGCAGAGGGATGCTTCAGGAATGGTGCAACCTTTCTTCCTTGTTCTCAATTTTGTAAAAGAGGAGGTGATCCTCCCATGCTGTGGCGGAGCACACATCTGCTCGGTGTGCTCTGCACCATGTTTCTCTTTGAAAAGACAAAGGACCCTGTTCGTCACTGGCCAGGGACTACGAAGCGGAACCAGGTTTAAACGATTGAAAATAATGTAAATCAAACTAGGGCAGATGAACAGCTAAACTCAAAGTATCTCACTCAAAAAAAACTCACAGAGACATTACTGTCAGGATTTGATTTAACAGCACAATATGTGCAAATCTGTCCTCAAATACTTTTTTGAGACGTTTAGAAAGAAATAGCTAGGAGAAACTAGGCAGAACAAAAGCAGCAGGAAGAGAGAGAGAGAAGGAAGAAGATCTAGCAGATGGAGTAGACAGGTGGCCAGCTACTCTAAACAGAAATAGTTGGCAGGTCCTTGAATATACTGATGATGTGACAAGAGCAAACAGGAGATGGAATCTAGAGAGCCAGGCACTGCTTTTCCTGATATACTGCATGTGGTATGAGACAAGCAGCTGGTTTCAAAATGGCTTCAAGGAGGAAGAATTCAGTGTTGTTTTGACAACATCCTAGCATCTTTTCCCTATAATTTGGGAAAGTCAAACAAGAGCTCAGCATACATTTAGAAAGCAATAAGCCCTTTCCCCACTTCCCACAATGTGATTAATTTATAGTAATATGCTCTCTGTAAAAATTGACCCTTGCCCATCCAACACTATACCTTCTGTTCAATATGTACAGCAGGCATAGGAGACTGCTCCAGATTGACCTTTTGCAGTGAAGAAACGCAAAACCAAACAATTTCTGTCTTAGTTTTGAGGTCTAGCAGCGAGGAAGTTGGATTGGTGTAGGCTAGAGTAAGGCTGCTCCAGGACACCGGCATTGCCTTATGAAAACTTGGTCAAGGCCAGTCTGACCCTGAGCCTAAGAGAATTGTACTTAATTGCCAGTCAACTTCAGCTACCTTCTCATCAAGATATAGAAGTTTACCCATATTCCAGAGGTGTTTCCATTTCTTCTGAGAGAACAAGATTTGGATTTGCTGATGGGTACCATGCTCAGCATCTCACTCACAAAATTTGTAAACAGAATGTGGGAAGTAGCAGTTATAGTAAAACTGACTAATAGGTTTAAAATATATGGGGAAGAGATAATGTACAACAATTTCCTGAAAATATGGCAACCTCTACTGACCACATATACAAAAAACAAAATTGGATAATTTGGAATATAGATTGAACTGTTGGATAGTGTAAGAATGTTTAATATGTTGTGTTACTCTAGTTTCTATTATAAGTATAACAAGTTATGTTAGGTGGTACAGTATGTGTTATTTTAAGTGGACTGTCAATAAAACTATTTTTTTAAAGGTTCCATTATAACCAAATCAAAAATGGTTGTGACAGATGCACAGGGGTGATGAAGCCCTGTGTGGAAGGAGGTTGAGGCATGTGTGCGTGTGCACTTTAGATGGAACTATGTTTATGAGTTTATGAGGTACTTTTGAATGCATCCATATGCCTCAAATTACCCCTTTGAAGCCTCATCCTGGTTGCCATGTTAGTTGATAACAGAAATAGAATAAGTTATGTTTTGGACTACAGCTTCCAATAATAATAATGATGATGATGACTTTATTTTTATGCCACCTTTCTCCCCAAATGGACCCAATACTTCTCACCCATCATTCCAGTAATATTTGCTTTAACCCTTTCAAGTTCTGGTCCATAAGAGCTTTTTTTCACCTTGCAGAATTTTGAATCTTTGGTTAAATTCCCAAACTATACAGCAGAAGTGCAAAAATTCACAGAGCAAAATAGCTTCAAGCCCTCCAAATCAGTTTACCTCCTTTCTCCTTAACAAACATGTATAGCCGTCTTGGGTCCTTTTCAAGGAGAAAGGTGGGGTAAAAATACACTAAAATAAATAAATAAATAAATAAATAAATAAATAAATAAATAAATAAATAAGGACAGACAGACAGACAGACAGACAGACAGATAAACATTGAGACTTGAATAGGAGAAAGAATAAAAACCATTTTCTTACATTTCTGACAAGATTAAACAGCAAACTGACATACATAACTGACTTCAGCAAAAGACTTCAATAGATTCTAGAGAAGGGAAAAGGCTTAGAGCAGAGAGGTGGGGTTCTCTTTGAATTCAGAGGCATGGAAGGAACAATAGGTTAGTGCTGGATGGATTGATAGTCACTTAGCCCTGAAAGCACTCTTGAGGCACCCTCAGCCACTCCTGTGGCAAATGCATGCAAGGTTGGAAAAATGGCAACATTTTTCAATCTCTTTTCCTGGGCACAGGATCAGTTTCTCTCTAAATTATTCAGTCTAATTTACAAAGGCAGAAATTTCTGTGAACTTGGAACATGAATTCCCATGTTGGTTAAATGGCAACACAATTAATTCAGAAGGAATGATTGCTCAGACAAGAACACTTCTCAAACCCTATCATGAGAAGTTCATAATTTAAGTTTTTATGCATTTTTAATGCTCCAGTCATATTAGCATATTATAAAAACACACAGCGGAAGTCACAACACTTAAAAAAAAACCTCGCCCTGATGCTTTTTATATTTCAGATATGGAGTCATAGGTCAAGCCAGTTAAAATGTTTTTAAGATTTTAATGATGTGATGTCAGAGCCGGATTATAAATATCCCCACCCACACACACATATACATGCATTCCGCTTGTAAGGAGTGATATTAATCAAGGGTGTTCCCCTGTTCCCTCTGGGAGTGCTTGTCTCTTTCCTGCTCTGAACAGGAGCTCTGTTCTGGAAATGACATTTATTGGTCTTCCACATCACTTGCTGCTATTGCCGTGGAAAACTCTACGTTCAGGGAGAGGGACAGACATTGATGGCAACTCAAGGCATTTCATCTCTGCAAATGGAGCATCCACTTGAGGAGCCATGGGGTTGGGGGTGGGGAAAATGACTTCTTTATGCTATAAAAGATATATATAATGCATATATATAATGCATATATATATATAATGCATTATGGAACAATAAGCTAAAAATGCTGTTGTTTTGCTGTGATACAAGACCATTCAGATCACGTTCTCTTCAGTTGGAGGAGGCCAGGAAATCTTTCAAGACTCTAAACTAAAGGCAGAGAATAAGCCAGGTACAGTGAGGCAAACCTTTCCCCAGTTCATGTGGTCTCAGGTAACCAGCCAAAATGGAGGAGGTTTTGTGCATTTGAGTTGGGTAACGTACACTATTACCGAGGCTGTGCATGCTAACCCAGAGTACCACTGACTTGGGATCTGTTTGGGGTCAACCTGTTGTTAATCGCAGCCAGAAACAGAACAATAAATGGAACTTTCTTCCTCCCCAATGTACACATTGAAAAACATACATCACAATGAACATCATTTAAAACCACCCAAGTTTGTTCTGTCCAATTAGCCAGAAAGCCACAGAAGGCCCTATCGCTATCCCTGGAAAACTAGGTAGATAACAATTTGCTACCTTTTCCTAATATCCAAAATCTATTGCCTGAGATGGTTGCCAACTCAGCCTGCTTAATGGTAGGGCCAGCACTGGGGGTGTTTGTGCCGTTTCATGCTTTGAATAATGCACAGGGCACCCGAGGTCAGACAGCACAGATATAGACGTAGAGCCACTCCTGTGGCAAATGATTGCTGCTCAACGCTAAGTGCATAACCAACACAACAACATGCAAGATGTTGAGAATGTAAGATGCTGCCTGATCCTCAGCCAGTTTCTTGTTCCCCCTAATGTAGCCTTGTCTATCAGCTCTGGCAGCAACAATTCTTCAACAGATTTAACGCATCCACAGCCCCCAATACATAGTATAATTTAATAATTTCTAAATTGTGAGGGTTGAATTTCTCACTGAATACCTTGGCTTCCATAAATGCTCATCAGTAGACATTTAGCTTTGAGATATTACCTTTCATTTTCTCCTGCCTCGGTGATCATCAGGTTGTACAGGATAAAATATATGACAAAGCTTTTTGAGAAGACTTAGAGAGGACTTTGCTAAGTACAGCTTGGGAAAGGTGCTACAATTTCCAGAATCCTTTACCCATCACGCCCAGGAAGTTGAGTCCAAAAAAATGAGGGATTTTAAGCTATGATTTTAAATGGATCAGACCCATCTTGGCTGGTTCTAATCCAGTATTTGTTTGTTTCAGGGGGTAGGAGATTGAAGAACAGCAAAGTCAGGTTCAAGGAGCCCAACTAAATGACACAGAGACTGCAAATTTAGAAGAAAGAAAGAAAGAAAGAAAGAAAGAAAGAAAGAAAGAAAGAAAGAAAGAAAGAAAGAAAGAGACTAATTTAAAACTCATGGGAAATAAGTAAAGTTTGCTTATTAACAAATAGACATTTTTCAGCATTTCAGGAATCACTTTGGCTTATGCAGCACTATCTCCAACAACTAGTTTAACCCAAGGCAATGGAAGAATTAAAATATAAAGTATTAAAAGCAAGAATTGTAATGGGAACAGCCATAGGAAGATGTTTTACTGCTTAACCAAGAAGTTACAAATGTGTAACAATGTACCACATTTTATGATGTTACCCAACAACATTCTGTTGGGTGCAGAGCAATGAACAGTATCTCTACTGAGCATTTCCATGCAGCTAAGTATGAACAGGAAAATGTGGTCTGCTATCTAAAATGTGTCAAGCAACATAAGGTACAAAAGGACAACATCCAAGATTACCACTAAGGACAAAATGGGTACTGAGTACTTCTGGTCTCAAGGAAATCTAATTAACATGCAATTAAGAGAAATTGCTTAGTAGACTACATCAGGGGGAAATATTATTTTTTTGTTACAAGTAACCCCCCCACCACCATTTCGCGGTTCATGTACTGCGGTCCCACTATATTGCAGGACTGCACTACATGCTGGGGCTCCAGCTGATTAGCGCTGGGGTGAAGGAGAAAAACCTTTATTTCCCCACCCCAGCACCAATCACTTGAAGCGCCCCCTTTTTAAATCCCTTCCAGCCACAGAGGCAATTTCTGGCAAGGCAATTTCCATGCAATGCAGTCTCTTAGCAAGGCATTTCCTCTGCTGTAACTGGATTATTAAAAATAAATGTCTAGGGATATAATTCTCCTTCTATGAAACAAATAATATATTTATGAATACAAAATCTGTGCTTTAGATAAAGCATTTAAATGTTTAGATATTATGTACAAAAGCCTACTATTGTTTTTTTCTATATCTGCATAATCCCAAGGAAATCACATAAGCACTTCTTTAAATGAAAAAAATGGCCATTTTATTTGAATGATACAAGCAGCCAGTCATTGTTAAAATAAGAGATATTACTGAATGCCACTTTAAGAAAATGCATTAATATAGCATAGAATCATGAAGTTGGAAGGGGCTTTAAAGGCCATTGAGTCCAACACCGTGCTCAATGCAGGAATACAAATCAAAGGATATCTGCCAAGTGGTTGCCCAAATTTCTCTTTCTGCCACTTCCTGTATATGTGTTTTGTCTGTCTCTTTGCTTTCTAGTTGCCCTTGAGCTTTTTTTGAAGCCACAAAGGCCTTTTTTTTGCTGCTTCCCACCTTTTTTTACTTATTGGAATTCATTGTAGTTGTGCTTTTAGGCTTTTTTAAAGATATTCCCACCCGTCTTGGAGTCCTTTTCTTGCTAGAACGTAATGACATAGGACCTTACTCATCTTTGTCCTGAGATTATATCAAAATTGGCTTTTTAAAAATCCAGCATAAGTGTGTAGCTACATTCTGTTTTTGCTTCCTTTGAAAACAAGAATTCTCATAGAACATGGTTATTCTCACCAAGAGTTCCCTTTACTGTCACTTCCTCCATCAACTTGTCTCAATTAGTTAGAATCAAACTGAGGATAGCTACTCATCTGGTTATAGGAGAAATTTGTCAGTAACACAAGCCAGGAATTTCTTGGAAGGGCCATACTTGGCAGAATTTGCCTCCCAGGATATATCAGGAATTGAAATTTACTATCACAACATTATTTATTATTATTATTATTATTATTATTATTATTATTATTATTATTATTATTATTATTATTATTATTATTATTATTATTATTATTATTTGTTGTTGTTGTTGTCAAAAGTTTCATCTGCTTCCTCTCCTTGATTGGGTGGCTAGTAGACATGGGCACAACTCGGTGAAATTGTCGTTTCCACCGCCCACCCATGGCCCCCTGCCACCGCCGCCCGCCCGCACCTCCCCCCCCACCGCCCGCCCACCGCCCCACCCACCACCTAGGGCGCAAAAAACCTAGCGCCGGCCCTGATTGCAGGACGCCCCTGGGCCGCTAAATCGCGGTGGAAATGACAAATGACAAACAACAAACGAAACAACAAATTTTTGAAAAATTTCATGACAAACGGAAACGACCCGAAACGGACCCGTTCTGACAAACGAAAACTCGAAACATCATTTTTTCTGGTCGTGCCCATGTCTAGTGGCTAGTATTAGACGCCAACTGCCATGTTCCTTTTGATTTTAGACCAAATAGATTAATTTAGGTGTTCCCAATGGAAGAGCCAATCTCCTCCTCCTGTACTTTTGTGCAGAAATGTGTATTTTTTACATATGCTGCAACTTAACCTCCCTTTCTATTCTCTCTGTTCTTTTTTAACAATTTATATCCTTTAAGTCCTGTGTGCCTACCATTGACTTTCATTTGCCTAATCAGCATAGGGTTTTTACTTATATAAACCTGCTTTACATCCATGTATGTCACATAAACCCAGTGTTCTTAAAACAGAGGGCACAAAATGTCCTGTTGTAGAACAAACCACACTGGTATCAAAGGTAGCATGAGAGCCCACATCTTCCTAGCGTCCTTGGACTTGCTCTTTTTTCTTCGCCATGGAAACCTGGATGTATACTTGTCTTTTTCTGATCCAGGGAATGCTAATGTTGAAAAAGAGAGCCAAGAGCTTCCTTGCTGGCTCTCTATCAAGCAAGCAAAAAGTGATACATATGAGGGGGAGATGGTAACAGAAGTGGTAGGAATGAGAGAAGCTAATTTTTTTTTTTTTTGCTCAAGGCCCTTCTAGGACTTAAAAAGAGGAACTGAACACATCAAAGAGGCTGTACCTGATTCTACATTGTTCCAGAAATTACACAGAAGCCAGAATGTATCCAGGAAAAGCTTTTGTTCTTGTACTAAAAGCCCTCTAACAGTTTCTTCTGGTAAAGAAGTGACTTGTCTCTTTGATATAGCAGCCAGAGATAAAAGGTTAAGTAGCATGAGCATGTGTATAGCAGAAACTTAAGTGTAGGCAAATTGTAAGGTTTAAGTGTTTGAAAAACACACATAAAATCAAGATTGGGACAAGTCTGCATGGAACAAAAGACGGTTACCACAACATAAAGTAGAGGTCTGGTGGTATTCACATAAGGATTATATAACTGATGGTGGCTAAGTGACAAAAGTATCAGGAATGGATCTCATTTCTTTAGCTGATATTCACCCAGTTGTGCAACCACAATGTGCCTCATCACCTTGTCAGTTGGCCTCAAATGACCATAGCAAAAGAGCACAAGCTTGACATAAGCAGTAGCAGGAATCCACCCTCTTTCTACCAATAGCTAAATTCTGCCAGGAAAAGCATATTTGCCAAAGACCTCAGTCTCATCTACCCTGTTTGAACAATGTGGAGAAAAGAGAGGCTTGCTCCAGAATGATGTGCATCCCACCGGATCTGATTTCTGGTCTCAGATGTGAAACCATTTGTAAATTTGGACCACCAGCTTCCCGTTCACAGGAGATTAGAAGACCAATATGGTTGTAACATTTTTGGCTTTCCCCCCCTGATAAATAAGAAATTTAGAGATTCAATAGATGCTAAAAGGTGGACTAAACTTGTCAAATGTCATAAATTTAGATGTAGGGATAAACTAATATCAACTTTAAAATTTGTTATTGCTTTTTAAAGGTCAGAGTGGTGTATGTCCCATATGATTCAACTTGTACCCTGGATTGGATTCAATTCTGTACATTTTGGTTCCTTCTTGAACTGAATTTGGATGTTATGCTTCATACTGGATGTCACTCTGAATTAGATAAGATTGGTTTGTAATCCAGTATCCAGCTGAAGCTGATACACAGAATTTAATGCAGAGCTCAGATTTGTTTGTTTGTTTGTTAGATTTATATGCCACATCTAGTAACAAGGCTACTCTGGGTGCTTAAAGAGGCAGTACCATTTTGAACCAGGTTATCTTTAAGGCCTAAAAGTTCCAAGAAAATAAAATCTGAAAGTATTGGCTTAGCACTAAAATAACATCAAAGTAGAGAGAGCATCACATAACTGTGGCACCATCACCAAGGAGACCTTTTCACTGGTAGCCAACTACTTTTCCTCACATCATGGCAACATCCTTAGAAGGCCCTCCTCAGAATATTTTAATGTACAAGTAGACACAAATGCAAAGAGGTGACATTTCAAGGATTTGATGACAAAAAGTCTCAGTTCACGCAATTAAGTGCCAAAAATTGGGTTGACTCATGTTACTGACAGCTGTCCTGCTCTTCAAAAATATTAGAACACCACATTAGAATGTTAATGATGGTTTGGGCCCTGTCAATAGTAACTAGTGTCCTGTTATTAATATTCCATCATATTAAGCCACTGGGTCCTATTATGAGATTCATCTTTGATATTTCTCTCACCATGAAGGGGATTAAAATGCATCTCTGTTAACCCTTCATCAAAGCTATCACCAACAAATCTGCACCTCATTTAGTGATTGGTTTAAAGATCGATATTAGGTTACAATTCTCTTCTCCCCCCCCCTTTCTTTGGCAGCTACAGTATATATAGAACCTGGACTGTCTAGCAGAAACTGTTCTATTGCCCCCAAAGATTCCTTAAAATAAAATTTGCATAGCAGAACTATGTCCCTGCACAAATCCAGGCCAGAATAATGAAGAAAAATGCATACACACACGCACGCGTGCATGCACACACACACACACACACACACACACACACACACACACACACACACACACACACACACACACACACACACACACACACACATTTGTATGCTAGCTATCACAGCAAATATTTCTATTTTGCAATTTAAGTATATACGAGTATGTCTCACCGTTTCAATCAAATCCAGTCCATAACCTCTTGCTGGTCAGCATGACAACATCAGCTGCTGCCACGAAATGAACTGTTTTGCTTTTGCTCTGAGCATGGGTATGACATTCATGGAGTTAAGTAAAGACCTGACCTAGCTACTGTAGAGTTATAATTAGGGCTCCTTATTTATTTCCCTGAGATGTTGAGAGCAACGGGGGTAACATTCAAATGGCCAAGCACATCCTGTGGGGGGTTTCCCTCTGTAGGAAGGACAAAGCACTCGAAAGCGACTCTCCCTCCACCCATGGCTTGAGATCCCCAGATGTCTAGAAATATGTTTCTGTGTGTACGTGTGTGCACAAACATTTCAATTTGTGTTTTAACTGTGTGCTGCTTATGAATGAGGAGACAAGATTTTAGGCAAGCAAGTAAATGAAAAATGGGAAAGGAAGGAAGCATCATATGAGAACCTTAGAAATCTTGCTTGCTTGCTTTTTCTTTCTTGGTTTGTTTAATTTGATTTTTTTTACTACAGCTCTACATGAAACTCTGCAAGCAGAACTTAAGTATCTGCAAATTACCTTCACACATAGCAACATTTACCTAATTTATACATCTGTGAGATCCTATGAAACTGTGGATACATATACTCATTGGCTATTGATAAGAAATGTTTGTTTAGTGTAAAACAGATGGGCAAAACTGTGATTGTATGTTTTGTCTTAACTCTCTAGAGCTGGACTGTTCAGCTTTGAACAGGCCAAGGTCTCATTTTTCCGGCCCAAAGTGCCTGAGGGCTACTACACTAAAACCTCTACTTACGCATGTTATCTGTTCCGAGCACGTGCTCATAACTAAAAAAATTTGTAAGAAGAGCAGCGGTTTCCCATAGAAATGCATTGAAAACCAGTTAATCTGTTCTGGAAGGAACAGATTTCAATGCGCCATGGCCCTTGAACTGCCCCACTCGGCTGAGACAGTGGGCTGGCAGACCCAGAATTTTGCTGGGGCAGTGGTGGTCCTTGGAATGGGGGAGGGAGGGGTGGAGAACTTATCCCATTACTTTTTAAATTAATGGCTGGTGGGCTACTTTTGAACCCTTCATGGGCTACCAGTAGCCCGCAGTCTACCTGTTGGGCAGGCCTGCTCTAGAGACTTACTTAAAGGTAAAGATTTAGGGTGCAAATATGCAGTGGGGAAAATGTCAATGTGTCAGCTGTGAAGTTGTACCCAGGGAATTAGGTTTCCCTGGGTAAATTCAGTTTAGCCAATCACAGAGGAGTTAGAAGCAGGGAGGAAATCAGCCTTGTTTGCAGCTTGTTAAGCATTTGAATCCCGTCCCCTCCACACATAGTGCTATGATCTACTTGTTTTCCTCTTTCCTTCCCAGATTGATTGATCCTTCCTTCCTTCCTTCCTTCCTTCCTTCCTTCCTTCCTTCCTTCCTTCCTTCCTTCCTTTAGAGCACTAAGCTAAACTTCCTCCTCTCTGCCGAGTCCTCACTTTTCTCCTTCTACTTTGGTTCCTTAATAGCCACAGGATAGATTAGCTAACTGTTAAGGAGGGAGGGAGGGAGAGAGAGAGAGAATGGGAAGGGAAGGAAGGGAAGGGAAGGGAAGGGAAGGGAAGGGAAGGGAAGGGAAGGGAAGGGAAGATGAAAGCAGACCAAAACAGGAGAGGATGGAAATGTCACAATTCCTGCCCCTCTCACTGCTACTGTAGATGACTGGAGTAGCTTCAAAGAGAATGGCTACAAACCCTTTCACACTGGCTTAAAATGATCACACCATCTGAACAGATGCAAATGTATTTGATCCCCAAAAGGAGAAGCCTTGGCAGAAGAACAGGAAAATGGCAGATTATGTATGTGTGTTTGAGAATGTGGGAATACTCTAAGTTGATTATCATTTGCTTTTACATAATGTGGCCAATGGAAAATAATGTGATTCAGACAAAATCTGTTTCAATTGGAATGTTCCAATCCAAAATCAGATTGTTCCAGTCCTGGAGTATTTCCTATAATGCTGCCATTATATTAAAGGTGGGGTAATAATCCAGGGTATTTTATGAACTAGAAGGACACTGAAT